>VDFB02086081.1:14585801-15196149 GCA_007258455.2 Sequoia sempervirens | reverse complement strand
TAGGAGTTAGATTTTGTAAGACAATAGCTGTAGGAGAGGAGAGAAATTGGAAATTGTTATGTAAATTCTAGAGGAGTTAATGCAATTGGATTCTTGATTTGGCAAGCTTTGTGTTATACTTTGACAATTTATGGTTTCTTGTTCTTGATTCCCAGATGTTAGATGTTAGTTTTCAGTACTTTCATGATAATGGTGAAATGTTAATGATGTTGATCGATCTCCGGTCCATACTTTTAGCAATTTGTTGATTGTAAGTTGCTGTGTAAAGTTAGTCTGGGCCTCATTTTGTGCTAAGTTCAACTGTGGTTGTGTTTTTGCATTGCACCAATTATTGGGTATGTGAATGAATGCTCAAAGTCTAAAAATATTTAGTTTCCTTAGAAGATTACACCATTTTTGCAGAGTTGTGGGCTTTTCCTTGATCAAGCAGAGATTGGTTTTATTAGAGATCTGTCCATTTGCAACATTCATCATTGTTGTGATTGATCTTAGGAGGTAGTTTAGAATCTCTCTCAACCCTTCTCTTTTTCTCTTTCTTTATATCTGGTTTAATTTTAGGATTGAAAGCATCACCTTATTGTTACATTTGATGAAAGCACACTTCTAGCATTGCTCATTTGCAAGGCCCCTTGTGATTATTAAAATTTTCACATTTATCACTAAGTTGTTTTTGCATTGTCAAGACCTAACATTAGAAACCTTGGGGTTATCTCTTGAGGCTTGCTGATAGAGATTTACCTTTCAAGAGAGATATGATATCATATTCTGTCTGAGTTGTTGTGCAAAAAACACCATCAACACTTTCCTGCAAGTGTATCCAAAACTTGATCAATGAAGGGTAAAGGAAAGTGACCCTTCTTGGTGGTAGCATTAAGTTCCATATAATCAACAAAAACTTGCCATTTCCCTCCTTTCTTGGGAACAATCACTAATGGATACACCCACTGACTATTTGAAATGAGGTAGATAAATCTTGCATCTAGTAATTTCTGCAATTCTCCTTTCACAATCTCTCTTAGTGCAGGGTTAATTCTTCTTTGTGGCTATCTTACTAGAGTGCAATCATCTCTGATATAAATTATGTGTATACAAAGTTTAGGATCCAATCCCTTCATATCATGATAATCCCATGCAAATGCATGTTGATGGGCCCTTAATAGGTTCGCTAATAACAATTGTTGTTCTTCATTCAATTTACTATTAACATTCAGATATCTTCCTTCTAACACTTGGACTTGTGTAGTTAACTCTATCACGGATGCTTCATTAATACATGGTACCTTTAGTTCATATGGTAGCAATGTATGGAATATACCTGTTATTGCAAGAAGTCTATCTGTAGGAACAATGGCTGCAAGAAGAGTGGTTGCAGGAAGATCCTCTGTAGGAAGAACATCTGCAGGAACAGTGGCTGCAAGAAGAGTAGGAAGAAGTGTCCTGATTGAAGTAGAAGATGATGCTTCCTCCACTTCATAATGGTTCTGAATGATGTTTTCCAACACTTCATCTTCATCTTGGAGCTGCATGAAAGAGCTTCTACCTAGCATCATAAGTTGTGCCACAAAATTAACTTCCTCGGCCTCTTCACCAACTTGTGACCATACAAGATTATCTTCATCATGAGATTGATGAGCAGGTGGATAAAGAACAAACTTTTTAGTGCTCCTCCCATCTGAAATGGTCATGTCACCTGACCGAAATCCAATGTATGCATCTGTAGTTGCTAACCAAGGACCTCCAAGAATGATGGGATACCCTCCTAGTGTAGCCTTAGGAGAAATAATCATAAAATATGTTGGGTATTCCTAGGAGTCTAGAACTACCACAAGATCCTCCACTACACCATCAAGCTTAACAATAGAGCTATCAACAAGCTGAAGGATAGTAGGAGTAGATCTCATACTTGCAATGTTTAGTTGTTGCAGGATGTCTTTGGTCATTACATTGATTGTTGCCCCTAAATCAATTAGAGCATTCTTAACTTAGATCCTGTTTATGACAACTGCCACCACAGGACTGTCTGGATCATTATATTTGGGAATAGTCACTTTTCCCAGCATGATGTCAACTAGCTAGCCCACTACATGAACTATAGTTGGGTCTTTCTTTTTCCTACCTGGCTTCTTGAGACAGGCTTCTTTGATTGCTTTGTCATAGATTGGAACATCCTTTATGGATTGAAATAGGGGTATCTGAACACATATGTTTCAGCTGATCCAAGATATCAAAGTTGGTATCCTCTTTTTCTTCTTTCTTCTTGGAAACTTCCAATCTTTGAGGAAATAGTGGTTCTTTCTCAGTCTGCTTGGCTTGGACTGGTTTAGGATTTTTAGGTGCATTTGGCTGAATAGGATCATTTAGAGGCTCCTCCTCTTCCACAAGAAGCTCAGTAATGATGGGATTGGAAGGGGATGGTAGAGTGGTTCCTGAACGCAGGTGGATATCACTTACAATCACATCATATGTAGGAAATTGATTTGAATTAAGAAAATATGCAAGCTATTGTTGTGGTTTTTTATTTGGATTGGGTGTGGGTTGAGCTAGTAGCTGCGTAGGTTTAGGTGCATTTGAGCTTAGATTAGTAGGTGGAGGCATTATAGCAGGTTGTTGGGACTAAGAAGGTGGTTTCATGTAACTAGTTGTTTGAGTAGGCCATTGCTATCCTCCCCATTGATTTGTTTGCTGCCAGTTTCCTAGAGGTGGTTGCCAGTGCCCTTGAAATTGTTGCCAATTCCCTGGAGGTTGCTTCCATTGGGGTGGATAAATATGATGATTGGGCCAAGCATTTAGAGGGTTACTCCAAGGCTGTGGTGGATATTCTCCATAACTGGGTGGATATGGGGGCTGCCATTGGTTACCAGATGAATAGGAGTTAAAATATGGTCCAACATAGGATAGTGGATCTGGTGGCATACATTGTCTTGGAGCCCAAGGCTTCCTTTGTGAAACATAGTACACTTGGTCTTCTTCAATCTGAATTGGCTTGAACTTAGGTGAAACTTGATTGCTTTCAAGATTAGCTACCATCTTGCATCTGTAGTCCTTTTGTTTGCAGTGGGGGCAATACTGGGCAATACTCTGTCAACATTGCCTCTGCCTCCTCTTGCTTCTTCTTGGCCTGAAGTATATCTAGCTAAGTATCTAGATTGTTGATAATGTCTTGCTTGAAGTCTACTATAAAATGAGTGATCTCCATTCTTGAAACTCCATCGGTAGTTGACTTACCCATGGAAGATTGATAAGCTCTCCCTTTCTTTGAAGCTTCCCTAGAGTAATTCTGGCATATTTTCTTGATATCCTCCCAAGGAACTTGAGAGATATCTCCTCTTTCCATGAGGTCCAAGGCATTAGTGCAATTGTCATTGATTCCTCTCAGGAAAAACAACTTTTGTGAGTCCTCATTAAGTGCATGGTGTGGGGAATTTTGTAGGAAAAACATGAACCTTGCAATGTAATCTTCCAGGCTCTCATCTTCCTTTTGCTGCATCCTGAAAAATATCAATGCCACTGCCCCTACAATAGTCCTTGTATTTCTCAAGGAATTTTGTCTTCATGTCTTCACAAGTTTCCACAGTATCTCTGCCTAGGCTCATGAACCATCTTAATGCAACCTCTTTCAAAGTGATAGGAAATAGCTTAAGCCTATGGGCATCAGTAGTATAATCATAACTCCTGCAGAGTATGTCAAACTCAAATAAGAAGGTATCGGGATCTTTTGTGATAAGTCCATAAAAATTTGGGAGTGCTGAGGCAGGAATGTTCTTGTTGTTTTGAACTTCATTCTGATGGGCAATGGGGAAAGGAAAAGCTAGTTGGTTAGGTTTGTTCCTATTTGCCTCACCCATGTCTGCTTGATATTGTTCCAAAGCAAAAGGGTTCTCAAGCTGATTTTAGTATTTAGAGGAGACTTCAAAATTAGTCAGATCAGGATGTGCATCAATAAAGGGTTGTGGGTCTTCTTTTGGTAGGTTTTGATATTCAACTAGTTGGAGTGGATTAGGATTGTTAGGAAGGAATCTCCCATAAGCATCCCTTCTCCTTCCTCTATGCATGTGGTATCACTCACTATTAGTCAACTCACACAAAAAATTATTAAAGAATAGGGGGTTCATTACTCCTAAATGAGGACATACTAAGAACAACTTCCAAAAACACCATAGCAAGGAAAACTACCAATGACTCCAAAAGACTCCCTAGCTTGACACCATCCCCGAAAATGGTGCCAAAAATGTTGGCCTCATACAATGATTTTAATAACTAAGCCTTTACAACCATGACTCAAAGATTGAACATCTAATCTGAATATCTATCTCAATCATCATGAAGGTGCATTTAACTTGTCAACTAGGGTCATGGACTTGAAATGGGTCAGCATAGTATGTGCACTAGGAACTCAAAGTAGCCATTGTGTTCTACAGCTAAGAAACACAATACTAAAAGTAAATTGCTTGAAAGGGAAAGAGAAAAATGTTAAATATCAATCAACAACTATGCTAAGTTGAAATGCATAACATGAATACAAATTTGAGCAATGAATAGGACACTACTCTATCTGCTTTGGCTGGAGGAACAGTCACATAATGGAATTCTAGTGGCTGCAGGAATAGTCAATGCCAGATTTATAACTAAGTATTAAACAACAAGTAATACTAAACTAATGCTAAACTAATAAGATGGATTACTCACCAAGTGGGCCCCCTTGGATAATAATCCTCTAAACTAATAATAACTTAGGTGCTTGAACTCATAACTTCATTTTATTCACTGTAAATCATGCATATAAGAGAGTAATGTATTTGTATCACTGAAACTAGAGAATGAGAGTACAATATCAAATTGTGCAACTCCTAAAGGAGCATAAAATCATTATTTATACTACAACTAAACAAGGTAGTCAACTCCATGATCAGGAGGATGCCATTTAGGGAAAACAGGGGAAGTGGAGTGATGGCGATTATGCATGCATGGAATCTGGTCAGACATGTAAGTTCAGACACAGATCCAACACAACAGTAACACCCATGCATGCTCATTCTTTAAGGTCCACTACAAGGTAGTTACGTTCAGTTGCATGAAGAATCTTTTGCCGTTGGCTGCCTTTGACTTGGAGCGAGTCCTCAGCTGGACGTTATGGTGCATGCCTAGCTAACAGTGTCTTCCTCAACTTGGTGTATTAAATTTGCATGGCAAGGTTAGTACACATATTAACTGGACATCTATAACCACTCTAAGAATCATTTATTAATCACATGAAAAATCAATATAGTTAACCCACATAATATGCCAAATGTCATTAAAACTTGCAGAGATAGGATAATGTCAAATGCCAATGGTTTGAGGGAAAAATTATGCAAATACCAACATTTAATCATCAAATTTTATGACATCAGCCAACAAATAGACTATAAATTCTACCCAAAACTAGACCAAAAAATAGGCTCATCAGTGCTATAATAGAAGATTGAGAAAAATGGTTGAAAGCGCAAATGTCATAGTTGATGAGAACTCTACTAGATCATCTAGATACTGTGGATATGATTCAAATTACCAACAAGATAGTACAAACAAAGGAAAGAATTCTTAGACACAAAATAAAGTTCATATTATTCCAGTAAATCAAGAAAGTCAGGAAGGAGAGACAAGTGGAAGTGCAGAAGAAAGAACAGAAGAACTAGGAGTGCAAGAGAATCCTAAAATTCTGAGGTATGTAAAACTAAATCATTTTGAAAATAAAATTATAGGAGATAAGAATAAATGTGTGCATACTAGAAGAAGGATTGTAGAAGAGTATTGTCTTATTTCGAAGACTGAGCCTAACAATGTCAATGAAGCTTGCAATGATGAACACTGGATGGAAGATATGAAGGAAGAACTGATGTAGATTGAAAAGAATGATACATGGATTCTTGTTCCCAAACCTAAAGATAAAAATGTGATTGGTACTAAATGGGTCTTTTGGAATAAGCTGAATGAACAAGGTGAAGTGGTTCAGAATAAAGCAAGATTGGTATGTAAAGGGTATTCACAAATGGAAGGTATTGATTTTGAAGAAACCTTTGCCCCTATTTCCAAAATTGAAGCTGATCCAAAATAATCACATGTGACTATTGTAAAGAGAATTTTTAGATACCTAAAAGGAATAGTTGATTTAGGGCTTTGGTATCCTAAAGATGATGATTTTACCTTGAGTGCCTATACTGATGCGAATTGGGTAGGAGATGTAGATGACACGAAAAGCACTAGTGGTGGTGCCTTCTTCCTAGGGAAGAAGTTGGTGTCTTGATTGAATAAAAAGTAGAATTCTATTTCCCTATCTACTATTGAGCTAGAGTATATTGATGTTGCAAATAATTGTACTCAAGTGTTGTGGATGAAACAAATGTTGAAAGATATCAGATTAGTATATGATGAGCCTATTGTCATATACTGTGATAACTCAAGTGCAATAAACATATCAAAGAATCTAGTGATACACTCTAAGACCAAGCATATATCTATCGAGTTTCATTTCCTGAGAGAGAAAGTGAGTGAGAAAGAAGTCAGACTGGAGTGTGTTCCTACCAAAGAATAAATTGTAGACATTTTCACCAAGCCGTTGCCAAAGGATACTTTTGAGTATCTCAGAGGGATGTTAGGGGTGATTACCCCTCCTGATAAGAACTAGAGATGCATTTACTTGCATCAATCTGTGTGCTTCATAGATATATTTTGATCTGGATTGGTGTTTTCGTGGTTGCTACTCAGGAGGAGTAGTTAGATGTGTAGATATGTGGTTTAGAGCTTGTATGTGGAAAGATAATGCTTATCTTTGCCATTGATATAAAAGGGGGAGAAGAGTTATGTGAAAATTGGTGATTATCTGGGGAGAAGAGCCTTGTGGGGAGAAAGATTATGTGAAATTGTGAGGAAAAGATGAGTCAGATCCTAAGGGGGAGTAAGTGTCAAGAGTTAGCTATGTTGATGGTGTCTTTCACATCATTTGTTGCCATCAATGCCAAAGGGGGATATTGCTGGATGCTGTGGTTTTGTTACTGATATGTGGTTGTCATTGATTTCAACACTATTAGCATAGATGTATTGTAGGTTGTATATGTCGAGGATACTGAGAAAATTGTTGGTCAGTGAAGGTCATGAAGGTGTATTGCTCAGTACGTTGGTAATCAGTTGTTGTGGAATAAAGGGTTTATTGCTAAGTGCATCTAGTTTATCCACTAAAAGTTTCAAAGGTCCACGTGAAGATTTAATCGTGTTATGAACAGTTGTGATCTGATAGTTTTTTTGTGGCTTCAGTTAGTGTTCCTGATTGAAATTGATGTGATTCTAGTAATTTTAGTTGTTGTGAATGCTTCTTTGATGATTATTGGTGCTTGTGGATGCTTCTAGATCATGCTCTATCTTTGTTTCACACCCGTGTTGACCGGTGTGCTCGTGGTCGGTGATTTTTCTCTTGTGTGTTCAAGTTTTTATGTTCTTGGATGACATGGTGGTTGTAACATGTTGTGGATCCTTGGAGATTACAATTTGAATTTTTTGCATGCTCAAGGATATTGTTTTAGGTCTTCATTATGTTGTGGTCGACGATGTTTGATTTGCATTGAAAATATACTTGTAAATTTGCCCTAACATTGTGTATATGTTTTATATTTTATTTTGTCTAGCAAAGTTGTTAATGTAATTCCATGTTGCGGATATATAAGAGCAGTTGTTTGTGTGAAGTTATGAAGAAGGATGAAGTACTAGAAAAAGAGAAGGTGTGCAAATAGTGATCAAATCATTTGATTTCAGAGTAGAGTGTGAAGAAGTTTGAGCGAAGTGTGAAGGAGTGTTTTTGTGCTTAATCAAAACTGTAATTAGGCTTTTGTAGAAGCTATTTTCTCAGTTCATACCCTGCGGATCTAATTTGAATTGCTGTAAGAAAGTGCATCTTCTCTGGACAGTGAGGCCTCTTGTATTTGAGCAGTGAGATCTAGGAAGTGTTTCTAAATGCATGTGCATTCCCATTATTCTTCTTTATAATTTTAACAGGGTATAATATTGTGGACTAACATCCACCATGGTTTTTCGCCTAACAGGGTTTCCAAAAATCTTGTTGTTCTCTGTGTTTCTGATGTGCTAATTGTTGTGGCTTATTGTTCATTCATCAAATCTAAGATTAAGTTAAGTTAAGTTTGAAAAGTTTAAATATTATGTGACAACTGATTCACCCCCCCTCTCAGTTGTCTGTCCTTGTTTTTCCAACACCTTTATGGGTAAGCAAGAGAGGAGGTGTCCTATTACAAGAGACTTTATTACTGAGATGTCTCCCCGAGCCGCTAGTACCCCATTTTCGAGCATAGAAGTGGAGTTGCACTGAGTGCATCGGGTGGTCAACCCTTTGTTAGATAGCTAGCGGGTGGTCACCAAGACTAGTCAAATCACAGGGACTGAGGCAATAGGGGATTGATTCCACTCTAATTTTTTAGACACATTTTTTATACACGGTTTGATTTTATACATGTATACACATTCATTGGCTAACTTTTGATAGCCTCTTGTATATATACCTTTGATGATAGTTACATAAATTGATTCTGATATGTATCATGACCTTCATTTTTGAGATATATACATGAGATGGCCCAATTTTATTTATGATGTTTTGTATTTATGATATGTGATGTGATGTATTTATTTCATGTGATGATTATTTATGGATGCAATGGATGCAAATGTTTATGTTATGGATGCACTTCTTTATTTATGCCATGTGATATGAGATGATCTATGATGTGATGTATATGCGATGTGATGTATGATATGGATGCAATGCAATGGATGATGTCATTGTTTATGATATGCAAATGATACGATATGATTATACAAAATGTATGCATGCTAATGATTTGTGGATGTAGGATGGATGCATATATGATTTTGGTTGACTATCATGATACCAAGTTAGCATGAAAAAGAAGATAGAAGAATAAGATGAATGGATTGAATATTGATTTTGAGATTTATTCAGAAGTCCAACAAGTCCATGATTCATCGAGACTTTATTAGATTATGGTGATGAGATGGATGATTTCACTCATATTCAAGATTGGGACTCTTTGTCATTCCTTATTTTTGATATAACATATAGACACGATGCATCATGGTATTGATAACCAGGATGAAATTGTATCTAGTGCGATGGAATTTAACTTTGCAAATAGATAGGAGAGTTCTTGTTCACACCTTGACATATGGAAACCTCATTGGAATGTAGTTTAGAAGTTTGGAATATCTCAGACCAAAGAATACACAATAGTCAACAATTGGTATCAGAGCATGATCTTGGCACCATAGAGGCAAGGTTTTTTTCAATTTTAGAGGCGATTTTGGGAAGAAAATATCTTTCAGATTTTGGTGAATTTTTTTCTGATTTTAAAAGGGTTTTTGAAGAACATATTGAAGAAGCTACAGTCCAGATTTCAGAATAATTAGACCATAATTAAGCGAATTATTGCAGAATTAGGGTTTCTACACTATTTTTTTGGAATCTACATATCTCACACATCTTGTTGAATTGAAGTCTGATTTTTATTGGGTTTTTGAAGAAATACCAAAGGAGATTACAGTAAAAATTTGAGAGAATTTAAGTTTCATTTGTGTGATTTATTTCAATATTAGTGGTTTCCATCATGACGGGGCCTGCAACAAGGGGTAAAAAGAATGTTGTCACTCCGGGGAAGACTCCTGATAAGGATGGTGAAACAATCAAGGATATTACTCATAATGAGGAAATAAATAAGGTCAAGGAAGACATTTCCTCAATTAAGATGGATATGTGTGACCTAAGAGGAGATATATCGGACATACGAAACATGTTAAGCGCCTTTATGAATAAACCAAGAAAGGTGGCCTCAAGCAGCTAAGAACCAGAAGAAGAAACAAATGAAGAAGGAGAAGAAGAAGAAAAAGAATCAAAAGAAGAAGAAACAAATGAAGAAGAAGAAGCAGAAGAAACAAATGAAGAAGAAGAAGAAGAAGAAAAAGCAGAAGAAGAAGCAGAAGAAGTAGAAGAAGAAGAAGAAGAAGCGAAAGAAGAAGAAGAAGAGGAAGAAGAAGAAGCAAAAGACCAACCAGAAGAAGAAGAAGCAGAAAAATACAAAGAAGAAGAAGAAGACGAAGATAGCCACAAGTCGACTATTCATAACCCGATGTACACTAATATTAAGGGCGTAGCATGCCCCCCTTCTTCAAAGAAGCATTGTCCTCAATGCTAATCAAGTTTGGATTCTTTTGAATGAACTCCTCGTCCTCCCATGTAGCATCTTCAATTAGAAAATATTTCCTTGTAATGAGGTAACTTGGAATTTTTGATGTCACCAGCTTCTTCATGTGTGTCTGGAAAATTAACTTCAGCTCCAAGATGTGTCTTCCCTTTACATCAAGCTCTTGATGGTGATGAATGTGTTCTTCCTTTACTTGAACCTTTTGATGTGTCATAGAGTAAGAGGTGAGGAATAATATATGGTACCCTTGCATTGGTTGAATAGATTGATTAGGAACTTCTTCTTCATTGTCTGGATCTGGAACGGGAAGAGCGTCGAAAGACGCTGCCGCCGGATCGGCGCGCGTTGACTTCGAGCGTTGCCGGGTCGATAAGCGTTCAGCGCGGCGGATTGATCGCTGCCGCCTGACCGGATCCTCCGCGCCGATGTCCATGTCAGATGTCCGATATATCTCCTCTTAGGTCACACATATCCATCTTAATTGAGGAAATGTCTTCCTTGACCTTATTTATTTCCTCATTATGAGTAACATCCTCGATTGTTTCACCATCCTTATCATGAGTCTTCCCCGGAGTGACAACATTCTTTTTACCCCTTGTTGCAGGCCCCGTCATGATGGAAACCACTAATGTTGAAATAAATCACACAAATGAAACTTAAATTATTTCAAATTTTTACTGTAATCTCCTTTATTATTTCTTCAAAAACCCAATAAAAATTAGACTCCAATTCAACAAGATGTGTGAGATATGTAGATTCCAAAAAAATAGTGTAGAAACCCTAATTCTGCAATAATTCACTTAATTCTGATCCAGTTCTTCTAAAATTTGGACTGTAGCTTCTTCAATATGTTCTTCAAAAACCTTTTAAAAATTAGAAAAAAATTCGCCAAAATCTGAAATATATGCTATTGCCAAAATCGCCTCTAAAATTGAGAAAAACCTTGCCTCTATGGTGCCAAGATCATGCTCTGATACCACTTGTTATGAAATAACTTGCACAATAGAAGAATATGATATGAAATATGCTGAAAATACTTGATAATAACTAAGAATAACAAGCCACTTTGAGGGGGAAACCTCCAAATATCTCTTCTAATGAGAACACACTTCACACTTGATGATGAAATAAGACTCACAACCTCCTATATACCTGAGAGCCAAGGATACCTAGGCCGACTTAGACACCTATATAAGTATTAGGCCGACCTAAACAACTAAATAACAATATACTAATGATAATATGACTTAATAGAGAGTTAAGATAGCCACAAGCCAACTATTCATAACCCAATGTACAATAATATTAAGGGCGTAGCATGCCCCCCTTCTTCAAAGAAGCATTGTCCTCAAAGCTAATCAAGTTTGGAAACTTTTGAATGAACTCCTCGCCTTCCCATGTGGCATCTCAAGAATCGTAACTTCTTCCATTGATGAGATACTCAGTGATAGTTCTATTCCTCAGCTTCTTTGTGCATGTTTGACGAATGCACTCTGGTTCCGAAATGATTCTTCCTTCTTCATCCAACTCGGGAAGTGTTGTTTGAGTGGGAATATTATGCCCAATTGCCTTCTTCAAATAGGAAACATGAAAAACTGGATGTATCTTTGTTGTTGGTGGCAACTCAAGCTTGTAGGCAACACTACCGATCTTCTGCATGATTTGGTATGGACCGTAATACTTTGGAGACAACTTATTATTCTTTCTTTGCTGCTTTAGTGAGATTTGCTTATAAGGCTACAATCACAAGAAGACCCAATCCCCAACTTGAAAACTTCTTTCACTACGATGTTGGTCTGCCTGTTGTTTCATTTGATTTTGTGCCATGGCTAAATTCCTCTCAAGTCCTAAAAAGTACTTGTTGTTGATGAAGCAAGTGGCCTTCTACCGAACTCTTGGGGACACCTTAATTGATGATGTGATGGAAGGAGGATGATATCCATAAAGTGCCAAAAATGGAGACATTTTTGATGAGCTATGAAAAAAAGTGTTATACCACCATTCTGCAAGTGGTAGCCAATCTACCCACTAAGACTATTTCTCTGAAGTGAAACAACATATATATCCTTCCAAACACTTATTAACAACCTCTGTTTGCCCATCTGATTGAGGGTGGTATGAAGAGCTAAGAGCCAATTGAGTACCCAAACATGAGAATAAATCTTTCCAAAAGTGACTAGTGAAGATAGGATCACAATCACTCACAATAACTTTAGGTGTACCATGTAGCTTTTGGATATTCTCCAAAAAATATTTAGCCACTGCACTTGTTGTAAAAGGATGTGCTAATGCAATGAAATGTGCATATTTAGTGAGCCAATCAACTACCACCATGATGACATTATGACCTTTAGATTTGGGAATCCCTATAATGAATTCCATGGATACCTCTTCCCAATGCTGGCTAGGAATAGATAAGGGTTGCAAGAGACCTGGTGTCTTAATTGTCTCCCCTTTATGCCTTTGACACACCAAACATTCAGCCACAAATTTTTGAACATCACCCTTAAGCCCCTCCCAAAAGAAATCCTGCTTGACTCGATGATATGTCTTCAAAAATATTGAATGACCACCCACTGGAGACTCATGCAACTCTGTGAGAATCTTGATTTTAAGGTTGGAATTCTTGCAGAGATACAAATGCTCTTTATACCAAAGAGTATCTCCCTTCCAACAAAACTTATCTGAACTACTATGATCACTTTTTAATTGCTAGATGAGATTACTTGTCGCAACATCATTTTGCCACTCTGCTTTGGCTTCCTCCACCCAATTTGCTTGTAATATTGAAAGGGCACACAATAAGGCTTCATCTTTCTCATCCTTCTCGACATAGCCAAGATTCGCGATAATATTTTTCCCTTTCTTATATACAATCTCAAAATCATATCCTAACATCTTAGTGACCCATTTTTGTTGCTCTTCAGAAGATAGTCATTGTTCCAAAAAATATTTTAGGCTATCATGATCTGTCTTAACCTTGAAATTTCTACCCAATAGATAAGGCCGCCATTGTTTCACTGCATGGAGTATTGCTAGCACTTCCTTCTCATAAATAGGTTTTAGTTGATTCTTACCTTTTAATTGACAACTCTGAAAAGCAATTGGTCGACCTTCTTGCATGAGCACTGCTCCTATCCTATTTCTAGAAGCATCACATTCCACAATGAATTCCTTGGTGAAGTCAAGAGTGGCAAGTAATGGAGTTGTACACATAGCCTCCTTCAATCTCTCAAATGCTGTATTAGCAGACTCGTTCCAATGAAAAGAATCCTTCTTCAATAGAGTGATGAGAGGTGCTGATATACTACCATACTTCTTCACAAATCTTCTATAGTACCCTATCAATCCCAAGAATCCTCTCAGTTTCTTAATGGTTTTTGGAATAGGCCATTCCATGATAGCCTTAATTTTGTTAGGGTCCACCTTTACTCCATGTGAAACTATGTGTCCCAAATACTCCACCTCTCAGAAGACCAAAGCACACTTGGATACAGAGCTACATCCTAAGCATTTGTACCTTGGGTCCAGCATGTTGCAAATTTTCCAGTCTTAAGTTATAAATTAATATATCACCAAATAACAGTAACAATAAACTTTCAAGAACTTCTTAAAATGGAATTCATCAAACTTTGGAATGTAGATATACTGGTAGGTAATCAAAATGGCATCACCAAAAATTCATAATGACCCTCATGATTCTGAAATGTTGTCTTACAAATATCTTCCTCCTTAATTTGAATTTGGTGATAACCAGATCTAAGATCTAACTTGGTAAAAACATAGCTCCATTTAATTCATCTAGCAAATCATCAATGACTGGAATTGGAAACTTATCTTAATGGTGTACATGTTGAGCACTCTATAATTTGGACACATGCGCCAAGTATCATCCTTCTTACGAACCATCACCATAGGCGAGGAGTAAGCACTTTGGCTATGCTTGATGATTCTTGCCTCTAAAGATCTCTTTCAACAATCTTTTCTATCTCACTCTTTTTTGTATGTGTGGATACCTGTAAGGCCTAATGTTCGGTGGTTGGCTCCCTAGGACTAACTGTATGGCATGATCATGATCCCTCTTAGGAGGAAGTCCTTTAGGCATATATCCAAGAACAACTGAGTGACGATCAATTATAGCTTGCAAATCTGGATGAGTAGGAGTATTAGATTGAGAGACTTCTAATGAACATAGTTGGGCCACAAATCCATCCACTCCTTTCTTAAGAAAATTTTGCATTTGATGAGAGCTTACCATTTGTGGAGATTATGCCTTCAACCCCCTTATCTCTACTAGCCTTCCTTCCAATTGAAATCTCATGAATAGTTCTTGGAAGTTCATCTCAATTGTTCCTAATGTAGTAAGCCATTGTACTCCCAAAACAATATCTGCTGCACCCATGGATATCGCATACATTGGGGTATCTAGTTGATAATATCCCATGGATAATTTAATGCTATGACACTTCCCTGAACAACTAACTGTACCACCATATGCAATCAAAACTTGAAACTCTGGAGCTAGATATATGAAACAATTTAGACGAGTAGTTAACTTTTTGTTGATGAAATTATGAGTATTACTTGAGTCGATCAACACTGTTACCTTCTGCTTCTTTAAGAACCCCACCACCTTGAGAGTTTGTGGAGCACTAAAACTTGAGAGTGCATGACAAGAAATGATTGGTTGAGAATCATGTGATTCCTCATTTGACTCCCTTTCATCTTCTAGTATGGGTTCCTCCTCTTCTTCCTCATTGGGACCTTCAATATAAAATAATTTTTTTTTTTTTCACTACATTTATGTCCTCGAACAGATTTTCTATCACAATTGAAACATGCTCTTTCTTTCTCCTCAATTTTTTGTGGACAACCCAGAGGTTGTATACTTTTCTTATCACAGTCTCTTTTGTTTAGTGCGTGCTAAGATAAAAGACTCATTTATGGAACTAGGGATAAACATGCGTACCTCATGTTGAATGTAATCCTTGAGACCACCAAAGAATAAGTCATTCAAGTTTTCCTTCGTAATTGTATCCACCCTTAAGGATAGATTTTGGAATTGCTGAATATAATCCTTAACTGATCCTATTTTTTGAAGTTTAGCTAGCTGGCTGAAGAAGTTGTCTGTGACGTATATTGTGCTTGGAGTTCCTATGTAAAAATTGACCATGAGACAGTGAGCCCCTTTTTACTTCGATGAGTGCAAAGCCAACGATACCAAATGAATTGATCTAGTTCTAGATAAAAGGAAGCCATCATGACCTTTTGTCCATTTGGGATTTGGTGTACTTCAAAAAAATTCTCCATTTGGTTTATCCATGTTAGAGGATCCTTACCATCGAACTTGTGCATATCCACCTTTGGAAATAAATTCCTAGATCCCATAGGAGTACTAAAGCTTGTGTCAGTAGTAGCTGACCTAGAATTTTCACCTTGGCCGCTTGAGAACTCCTTTCTTGATTCAGCCTTGTAGGTGCTTAACATGTTTCGTATGTCCTATATATCTCCTCTTAGGTC
The DNA here is from genome assembly GCA_007258455.2 of Sequoia sempervirens. Lineage (NCBI taxonomy): Eukaryota > Viridiplantae > Streptophyta > Pinopsida > Cupressales > Cupressaceae > Sequoia > Sequoia sempervirens. The sequence continues at coordinate 15,180,370 of VDFB02086081.1, read as the reverse complement.
ACACATATCCATCTTAATTGAGGAAATTTCTTCCTTGACCTTATTTATTTCCTAATTATGAGTAATATCCTCAATTGTTTCACCATCCTTATCAAGAGACTTCCCTAGAGTGACATTCTTCTTACCCCTTGTTCCAAGCCCCGACATGATGGAAACCACTAATGTTGAAATAAATCACACAAATGAAACTTAAATTCTCTCAAATTTTTATTGTAATCTCCTTTATTATGTCTTCAAAAACCCAATAAAAATTAGACTCCAATTCAACAAGATGTATGAGATATGTAGATTCCAAAAAAATAGTGTAGAAACCCTAATTCTGCAATAATTCACTTAATTATGGTCCAATTCTTCTAAAATCTGGATTGTAGCTTCTTTAATATGTTCTTCAGAAACCCTTTAAAAATAAAAATAAAAATCGCCAAAATATGAAAGATATGCTCTTCCAAAAATTGCCTCTAAAATTGAGAAAAACCTTGCCTCTATGGTGCCAAGATCATGCTCTGATACCACTTGTTATGAAATAAATTGAACAATATTAGAATATGATATGAAATATTCTACAAATACTTGATAATAACTGAGAATAACAAGCCACTTTGAGGGGGAAAACCTCCAAATATCTCTAATGAGAACACACTTCACACTTCATGATGAAATAAGACTCACAACCTCCTATATATACCTATTTATGCCAAGGATATCACCTAGGCCGACTTAGACACACCTATATAAGACTTAGGCTGACCTAAACAACTAAATAACAATATACTAATGATAATATGACTTAATAGAGAGTTAAGATAGCCACAAGCTGACTATTCATAACCCAATGTACAATAATATTAAGGGCGTAGCAGGAAACCTCATTGGAATGTAGTTTAGAAGTTTGGAATATCTCAGACCAAAGAATACACAATAGTCAACAATTTACTCTAAACAACCTCTCTACACACAACTAAGCAAGCATGCGCCAAGATTATTTTTCAAGAATACCCCACAAGCACAAAAAATGAAAGATAATGATCGATGCCCCATTCCTTTCTCTCTAAATCATTGAGACATCATCGAGAGGTTCTTAGAATGTGTCAACAAGATAAATCATAAGAAAATATCAACAAAAAATAGTCAATGTTATCTATATCTCTTGCCAATGTAACTGTTACCTATTTTTCACTTCGAGCTCAAACAGGTAGAGCTGAATGAAGTTCATCATTTATAGGTACAAAAAATTTCATGTTTTTCTGATTAAGTGTTCATTGATCATCATTGAGATCATCTTACATATCAATCATAATTTATTGTGCAAACATTTAAAACAAGAAATTGAGAAAATTTGCATAGTAATGCTTTTATTCATTTTGTAAAAAATGCTGAATCCCACACAAGCCATGGAAGTAACTCTTTTTGGATTTTTACAATCAAATAAAGAATGCATAATCAATGGTATGCCATACAACTAAAAATAATGAAAGTATAGGGTAGAAGATGATTTGTCATTGCCTGGAATGACGAATTGTTGACAATTGAGGTTTTCAGTTGTGACGTCAACTCTAACTCCGTTTCCAGTTTCAGCTCCAGTTCCAACTTCAAAAGAATCTACAGGAAAGATAAAAGATGACATTAGAGATGGTCTCTAAGCAATGACAGATCAAATTCTATCATATGCCTACGCTACTAACAGGAATATAAGATATAGTCGATTAGGCATCCATCAGATGATTGCAAAAATCAAAAGGAAAAACGTAATTCAATGAAAGTTTTCAGCTTCTTTTATTTTGTTAACATGTTTGTTTCAGTGTGCAGGAACAGGTTCATCATATTCAAGATCATTTTATCAAATATGTGGAGAAAAATGGGCTCCCACAAGGGTTGAGCTTAGCATATCAAGGAGGGTACAATCTCAAGTTTCATACGTAAGTTCATGAATATTGATAACAGTCATTAAAGGCATCAATGTTGCACTCATCAATTTCATATTCTGTTCAGCTCTACTTTACATTTTTCACATTACATCTAAATGAAGTATAGAGCCTCTTTGCATTGAAGAGAAACAGTGTATTCAAGCATTGGAATACTTTTATAAAGCATATCACCGTACAAGATAGATTTGCAATAATCCAATTCTCTACAAGTTCTTCAACAGAAAAGCAGCAAAATATGGCTTAGACAACATTTAAAGGATATGCCTCTACAAAATCTGTAAGGCGTGTAACTTAATAGTAACAAAAATACAATGATCAAGTTACGGTTCATGCATCAACTACCATGAGAAGCAACAGATTTGAATGCAAGAATAACCTTTCATTGAATAAGACAAAAGTTCATCTCATGAATAGTTCAAGCAAATGAAAAGAGGGCAGTCCAACACTGATAGCAGGCATAGTCTTTTCAACTAGTAATTTTCATGATATCATGGAAGACAATGTTTATCAAGAAGACTGTGTTATGACCAACAACAAAGGTTACATGAAAGCATACAGCTATAATAACATCAAATACATCAACTAGAAGTCAAGAAGGCATTAAAATGACAGTCCTTTGGAGGCCTCATAGAACACAGTGATACATCAATGAAGTATACATAATCAACATTAGCAATGAATGGAGCATCTGTTTTTCAATGGTAGTCTTTATTGGAAAAGATATAGAGAAGCAGTTTTGCATGAAAGAAACTCAGCAACAATCATCATGAGTAGCAATTATGAACAACAATATTCAGCAATATATGTTTAAAGCTACAACCAACTTTCAATTTTTATATCAAGTGACAGTCACAGGCATGAGAACAATACACTCTACTATCATAAATACTAAGGGAGGCAGTAGCCTATGAGTTAAATGATAAATGCATTCAAGGGATAAAATGGGACAGCTTTGAATAACACTTAATATCTAATGTAAAGATCCTTTGATTGAATAAATGTAAATCTCAGATTTTTAGTTCTCATAATATCAACAAGTGAGAGAATATCACAGATTTAAAAGGCTTGCATTAACAGTCTTTTAATGGAGTAGATCAAGCTACAACAACGAATATTTCATACATTGATTGAATAGAAGCAATAAAGCTCAAATACCCATGTGGAGTTTTCCTCATATATATGGAAATATCAAGTTGCTACATTTTCAGTTGTGGAATAAAATCAATAACAGATTTTCATTGTATACAGCAAGAGATGTTTAGTAAAATACAATTTCTTTTTTTCATAGAGAATGATTTTCAAATGCCACAGCAAGAAGTAAAGGAGTTTCAGAAAAAATCATTGATGTTCTCTCAAGATGCAGACAAGGAATACCTAGATACAAAATAAAGATACCCACAATGAAAATGTTACTGTGTTTTTACTTCAATCTTGCTCAGAAATGTTTTTTTTTTTTTTATGGTAAAGAGTCAGATTTCTCTTACCCATGTGGCGAGTATGTGCTCTCACAAAGACAAAGCGAGGAAGATTATGGCCAAAAAGAGTGAATATAGACAGAAAAGATACAACGCATTCTTGTTTTTTTCGGCCTCTAAAAGAGCATTTTCTCATAAATAAAGGGAAAATATGGAGCTCAAATACATGATTCAATGGTAGAAAGCCTACACACAAGATTGTTGTTTAAAATCCATTCAAACCTGCAAACTATGTCTCATGGCGGTATCCCAAAGAAATACGGAGAGCACAGAGGAAGTAAAGTAGCAAAAAAAATATCAGCATATGGCCATGGCTATGGCCAAGAAACCAGAAAATAGTTATGAAATTAGAAAGAATGTCTAGATTTGGCTAAAAGAAAAGCTTACCACGCATTCCATTGAGGAAATCTTTAAAAAATATGCATGAAATAGCAATACGAATTCAAGTTTCGAGCTTCAATTCAGTCCAGACTCTTACCAACAGCATGGCGGTGCAAGTTCTTTCCAGAAAAGCCAAATGATGAATGAAAATAAATGATTAGGGTTCGAGTGCCTTGACTTGAAGCCCTAATTTGAATTATAATGCATTTCTTTTAAAATTGAATCATTTCATTAAGGCCATGGTATTGACTTTAAGTCAATAAACTTATTGATCAAAAGAGCTCGTGAGTTTGCCTTTTACATTATCATCTATTTTAGACTAACGGTGAATTCACTCTTTCTGCATGAAATTGACAAGTCGGAATTGTATTTAAATATTAATGGTAATGGTCACAAATGATTACCTTAACATTTACTTATATTGCGTGAAAGGAAGAACTATCAAACATTAAATATTAAAATAATCATTTATGGCTATTTTAATATTTAAATCAAACAATCTTTTTTTTAAAAGAATGCAAAATATATGCTAAGTATGAGATTAGCTTTATTCTTCAAGCTATTTGCATTAAATAATGTAAATTAATTAATTAAATGATGCGTGATAAATCATTTAATTAATTCATCTTTTTCAAATGCAAATAAAGATATTATATAAAGCTAAATCACAATTTACTTTAGTTTCATATCAGATCATTAATTGAAGGTTTATCAGGCAAAAATGGATGGAGTTTCAGTTGTTATGGGAGGATTGATACAAACGAGGTGGTTTTTGTGTGCTTTAGCCCACTTTTTCAGGGATTTCAGTCCAGTTCGAGTTGCAGATCAATTACATGCTTTATGACTGCCAGTTTGAGATTGAGTTCACTCATTTTTGCATGAGTTTGAGCCACTTTTTTAGGGATTTTCACTTGTGCTCGGATTTCACTTTGGAATTGTCATCTTTTCACTTTCAGATCACTTTTAGTTGCTTAGTCATGCACTTTGGAGTGCTTTCATATTGTATATATTGAAAAAGTGTCTTTTTCAATTCAGTTCTTATTTTTTCTCCTTTGCACTCTGCAAAGCGAATGATTTGTAACTTAGCTTCATTTCAGATTAATACATAGCAGGTTTTACAGGTTACCCTTGGTTTTAGCATGGAGTTTTTCCTTTTATCTTCTCAATAGTGTGAGGTTTTTCCTTCAAGCTTTCAGGCAACATTCTTGTGCTTGATTTTGATCAAATTATATTGTGTCTCAACATTGAAACCTTTATTTTTTTTGTCTCAATCATAAGTATATGTATGCATTTAGTTTAATTCATAGGTCATACACTGAGTTCGTAATTTAAGAGTATTTTCTTAATTGTGAGAACACTGTTCTTTTCCTTTGAAAGAAAATAGTTTTATGAGCCTCTGTATGAAGCATTTATATGAGTTCAAACTATTTAGATTTTGATGTGCAAGTTAGATATATTGAGAATCAATTGTGAACTAAACTGCCTTTTAGGTCATCATTTTTAGATGCAAGCATCACCGTAATTAAAGTTTCATAGTTCTGTAGTCGAGTTAGTTCTTTTTATCCCTTTTCCCAGCAATTTACCCGAGTATTAATTAGAAGCAATTCATAGGAACCAGCCTAGAATCTGGAGGTCTAATTCCTTATAGGATAACCACAGCCTGGAATTAGTTCCCATGTGTCAACAGATTGCTGAATTAATTATTCAAGCATACGGGTGCAATCTGAATCGACAACAGTAACATAGCTAAGTTGATTTCTGATGTTGATGCCCATTGTAGGAAGGATGCATCCAAGACATGTTTATCAAATGTTTTGACTAAGACTACGTCTTGTGATAGAACATTGATACAAATTCTACTGACTCATTTACCTATGATCTAGAATTTAGATTTTGACATTTAGGTTCACACTTCATGACTTGTGACACTTTTTTTCTACTTGTTTTACCAAAGTTTGAAGATGATGATTGATTTATTATGGATGAAGGTTTATTGCATGTGAAAGTGAAATGGGATGGATGGTTTTGGATATTCTTGAATATTTCAATGTTTTTGGTATTTTGCAATGTTTTGAGGCTATTTTTGGTCCTTTTGAAAGTTTATGTGAATGTTTTTTTTTAATTATTTAAGGCTATTTAGGGTTTTTTCAAATTTTCCAACATTTTGGGTTTTTTGAGATTTTAAATGTTTTTTGTGTTTTCTGAGTTTTGACCAAGATCCTAACCTAAAAGACTATCCTAGGGGCCTCGAGGGCTTATCAAAGATGAGCCTTTCCTATTTTATATATGTAGAGACCATGTAGTTCAACTAACTTTGACTAGTTGATTGATGAGATATGAATAGTTGATGGATTGTTAGTTTATTATGACAGACTCCTAACCTAAAGTGTCTGGGGGGCACATCAATGATGGCCTTGCCTATGTTCAAGCTTAGAGACAATGCAGTTCAATAAGGTAATGTTTTTTATTTGATTTTTGATGTTTTTACCTATTTAGGTATTTTGATGTGTTTTAGATGTTTTGAGATTTTGACTTTACAATTTTTTAAATGTTTTAAAATTTTAGCCATATAGGATTTTGATGTTTATGGATTTTCTAATTTTGCAAGTTTTTTTGGATTTTTGATGAGATTTTATGATTTTTTTTGGGATTTTCAAGAGATTTTGAATAACATTAAGATATACAAGAACCCAATTTAATGCAATCATAACGAATTTCCCTTCGCATGATGTGATAGACTACCTCAATATAGGCAAGAAAAACTAACCTTAGGAATGCACCATGTAGTACTAAAGGGGAATACGATACTTTACAATATCAAGCTATGACGTAGATGTGGATGTGTGATGGAATAAATAGGATGAGTGATGTGAAGAATGAAAATACAAAGAGCCAAAGATAGATGGAGGTGCTTATTTATGCAAGGTACCTATTTTCCAAGTTTTCTCAAGGTACTTGCCCAAAGTGCCACCAAAGTGGTTTTCACTAGAGGACAATTTTTTTCTTTACTATTTTCAATCCTTTTTCTTATTTTTTTGGATTTTATCTTTTTTTGATTTTTGGATTTACTCCCTTCAAGCCTAGGCATAAATTTTTTTGAGATGTAGACTATTGATTAGTTCCTGCAAGGGTTCTCCTTCATATGTGGACAATTGGTAAGCTCTTGATCCATAGCTTGCTATGACAACAAATGGGCCCAACCAACTAGGCTCAAAATTTCCTTTAATGTCTTGATCTGTAATTTTCTTCTAATTCTACTTGAGGACAAGATCCCCTACTTGGAAAGATCGAATCTTAATCTTCTTGTTGTAGATTTGTTTCAGTTGGTTTTGGCATGCTTACAAATAATTTAGGGCATCAAGACGATGCTCATCCAGGAATTCTAATTCATTCAACTAAGATACCTTATATTGTTCATCAATGATAAGATTTTGCAATGACACTTGCAATGAGGGAAGATCGACCTCAATAGGTAGGATGGATTTTGATCCATAGACCAAAGAGAAATGGATTGCACCTATAGGCATGCAGATGTTGGTTCTATAATCCCATAGGGCAGGGTTTAACTGCAGATGCTAGTCACAACCAGTTTCACTAACCGTTTTCTTTAGGATCTTCAAAATGGTCTTGTTTGTAGCCTTAGATTGACCATTTCCCTGGGCGTAGTAAGGGGTAGAGAACCGATGTTGGATGTTAAATCATTGGCATAACTCTCTTACATCCTGATTCTTGAAGGGTGTTTCATTATCTGAGATAAGGGCCTACAGAACACCATAACAACATATAAGATAATTTAGGATAAATTAAGAGATTTTATTACCCATTATATAAGTCATAGGAATGGATTCAACTCTATTAGTAAAGTACTCAGTGGCCATGATGATGAATTTGTGGCCATTAGATGAGGTGGGAGTAATATTTCCTATGAGGTCAAGCCCCCACTGTGAAAAAGGCCAAGGTGTGACCATTGGTTGTAACTCCTAAGCTAGAGCATCGATTAGATCTCCATGTTGTTGACATTGGATACACTTCTGTGCATACTGATGAGATTCTCTTTCCATGGTTGGATAGTAATATCTCGCCCTCAATAGTTTCTTAGATAAGGTTATTCCACTAGAATGGGAACCACAAATGCCTTCATGTAATTTTGCTAAGGCGGTCAAGGCTTCCTCTTGGTTGAGACACCATAGCAATTTCCCCTCGATGCTTCTATGGTATAAGGTATCACCTAAGATGATGAATCAAGATGCCTTTTTAATGAAGGTCTTCTTAAGGTTAGAGGTGATATCAGATGGGAGGGTTCCTCTACTAAGATAGGTGAATATATTGTGATACCATGGGGAATTGGGACCAATGATTACACATATGAATTCAGATTTAGGAATTTTGAAAGATGGTATGAGAAGCTATTCTACCAAGAATTCACATTGAAGGACATTGTGTGGCATGTCTAACAAAGACCTAATTGTCACCATGGAATTTATTGCTCGATTGTTTACACGAGGTATCTGCTCAAAGGTTATATCAATGAAGAAGTCATTAAGAATTTCTACCATCTTCTTAGAAGGAGTGAGTTTATCATCCTTGGTTTGGTAGTCGTCATTGACTTGGTTAACAATCAGTTGCGAGTCCCCATAGACTTTTAACTCTTATATCTACTACTAGACTGCTATTCTCAATCTCGTTAATAGAGCTTCATACTTAGCAATATTGTTAGTACACGGAAAGGATAGCCGATATAACTTTGGAATATAGTCACCTTAAGGGTTGATAAAGAAAATTCCCACCCCTGATCCATGTTGGGTATATGATCCATTGAAGTACGTTTTCCATTGATTTGCTACATTGAGAAGAAAGACTAATTCATCAGGAAACTCAAATATCAAAGGATTCTTTGCATAAATGGGTGCTTCTACTAGTTGATCCACAATTACTTGTCCTTTGATAGCCTTGCACTCCACATACTCTATGTCAAATTTTGTCAAGATCATTACCCATTTGGCCATTCATCTAGTGAGAGTTGCTTTAGATAATAGAGATTTTAATGGGTTGATCTTAGCAAAAAGCTTGATTTGGTGTGAAAGCATGTAATTCCTGTTTTTTGTGAAGCAAAGACCACTGCTAGACATGTCTTATCAATGGATGAGTAATTTATTCTAGAGCCTACCAAGGTCTTGCTGATCTAATAGATAGCTCTTTCCTTTCCCATTTCATCATGTTGGGTTAGAAGAGCACCTAGTGCTACTGATGTAGCTGAAATGTATAGGATCAATGGTTTGTTTGGTATTAGAGGCATGAGAATTAGAGGTGATAGTAGGTAGTACTTGATCTTATGGAAGGCTTTATCACATTTCTCATCCCACTTATATGTTATACCTTTATGGAGAAGATGAAAAAAAGGATGGATCTTGTCTAACAGTTGCACCTGAATCTCCTAATGGATTGTAACCTTCCTTATAGCCCTCTCATCTGTTTCAATGTTTGTAGTGGCTCCATGTCTAATATTGCTTTCACCTTTGCTAGATCTATTTCTATCCCTCTCCGTGACACACAAAGTAGCTGAGAAGCTTTCCTGATGTAACCCCAAAGACACACTTTTTTGGATTCAATCTTACCTTATACTCTTCAAGCCTATTGAATATGGGTCTTAATATCTCTATGTGCTCCTTTCTTGTCTTTGATTTGTCCAAAATATCATCCACATAATCTTCAATTGTTTTATGGATTACATCATGAATGATTACGATCATCTCCCTTTGATAAGTTTCTCCAACATTTTTTATCCCAAACAACATCATGTTCCAACAATATGTTCCCCATGGACAAGTGAATGTAGTTTTATGTTGTTCCTCCTTAGCGATCATGATTTGTTTATAGCCTGAAAATCCATCCATGAGTGATAACATTTCATGTCTTTTTGTTAAATCGACAATGATATCAATATTGGGAAGAGGGAGATCATCCTTTCGGCATGCTTTGTTCAAATCCTTGAAATATGTGCATATTCTAATGCCCCTAGTGAGTTTGGAGATTGGTAGCAGGTTGGAAACCCACTCAGGATAGTCAATTGGCTAGATAAATTCAACACCAAGGAGCTTCTGCAACTCTAGTTTAACCAGTAATATAATTTGAGGGTACATCTTTCTCAATTTTTGTTTCATTGGTTTGGATTTAGGATAGACTGCTAAGTGATGTACAACCACTTCAAGATTGAGCCCCAACATATCTATGTATGACCATGCAAAGTTTTCTCTTCTCTCTTTCAGGAATGTTGATATTTTTTTCTATTGTTCATCTAACAATGATTCGGCATAGAGGTTATCTTAGGTTCCTCTTATGTTCCTACATTCACTAGAGTAGCCTTCTTTTCTAGTACTGCTGATTTTTCTAGATGCATTGCATTAAGGGGGATATTGAATCCCTCATCCTTGGTTGCCTCAAAGAGGTTTTCACCTTTAGATATGTCCTTTATTTTTACTATTTTGCGATCTGAAAGTGCCACAATGTGGTTTTCACTTAAATATATGCATTTTATTCTCATGTCGCCAATTTTGTGATTGATGGATTCAATCCTCTCCCCATAGTGTGATTATGTGTCTAGATCTATATCAAATCCTTCTTTGTGATCCTCACATGGTAAGTTATCATAGAATCCCATGAATCCTAAGATCGCTTCATAATTTCCAAATTTATCTAGAATTGGTGGTCCTCATTGGTCCCAGTCAATGAGTTGGGGGTATACTAGGATTAATTCATTGGTAGTTGGGGCGAAATATGTTGTGGATATCATAAAGAGAGTTATCCTCAAATAAGTCAACAATGTCAAGGGGAAATTCATCTAGGGTACTATCATGTAATGTTGGTAACCAAGAGGAAGGCTCAACTCATTTATTAGAAGTACCCTTGCCAAGAATGGTCACCTTACTAGTAGTAAATCCTAAGCCAAGACTCTTTGGGCGTCTCCTAGGAACAATGGGTTCTAGCAAACCATTATCATTTTGTCCCAACTTTTCATTTTTGTTGTATCCCCATCCCATCATTATTTGTAAGCTTTTATTATCATCTTCCATGGGAAGAACAGGCATGGGTAGGTTGTCCTGATAGAGAAATTTGGATACATCTTCCTCATTGGCATCTTCTTTGTTCAAGTCCCCCTACTTAGTGAAGGTGGTAGATGCAAGATTCAATGTTTTAGTAACTTTATTGATAGGTGTGGGTTTTCCATGAGATTTGGGGGGAAAGAGGTACCTCACCAAACACAAAATTTTCCTTCTTTAGATTATAATCTCAACAAACATTGTCCTTGATAATTTCCTTGATATCAAGTATATTCTGTACAATAGTTGTTTTGGATTTTGAGGTAGATACAAGGGAGGATGGGTCAAAAAATGAGGAGGATGTAGTACCTTCATCATTCTTAGGTATTTGGGGGATCTTGTAGAACTTAGCCTTAAGGTTCTTGCAATAGTAGAAAGGCTTAGGATCTCCATGGATTGTAACTTCTTTATCCTCAAAAGGAAACTTGACACATTGGCGATAGGTGGAAGCTACAACTTGTATGGCATGAATCTATGGTCGACCAAGAAATATGTTGTAGGGGAGATCAATATCTAGCACTTGGCATGTGGTCTCAACAATGATGGGTCCCACTTGGATAGGTAGCTTGATGATGCCTTGCAACACTCGTTCCTGATCATCATATGCCCTTATGGTTGTACTCTATCTTTTTAATAACATCCTCTAAATAACCCAAGTTCTTGACCAACTGAAGGGTGCAAATGTTTAGACCAAAACTGCCATCTACTAAGACTCTTTTAACATTATTCTTATGAACAATGACCTCAAGGTGTAAAGCACAATTATGAGATGACTGTGTTGGTAGGTCTTGTTATGAGAAGGTGAGAAGATGAGGGGTAGTGATATGCCCTACCATAGCTTGAAACTGCTTGGTATCAATATTCTTAGGGACAAAGAATGACGATAAATTATTTTCTAATATCTCCCTATGTGTGGGTGATAGCCTTAATAGTTCCATGATAAAGATCTATGTGAGGGTCTTCTTTAGCTAATCTAGAAGATTGCAGTTATTAGGATTTTCTTGGAAAAACAAGGACACACAACTGAGAGGGGGGGTGAATAAGTTGTAATAGAAACTAAAACTTTCCTTCTTTAATTTTAACTTAACTTTGGATTTGATGAATAAGCAATTAACCATAAACAATCAACACATCAAAGAGACAAATAACACAAAAAAAATTTGCGTGGAAACCCTGTTGGGGAAAAACCACAGTGGATGTTAGTTGACAAGATTACACTTTGCTAGAAGTATAAGAGAAATAATAAGGGGAATGCACATGCATTCAGGCACACTGCCTAGAGCTCACTACTCAATTACAAAAGAGGACTCACTATCCAACAATAGGGTTTGGATTAAAACCATCCAAGATTTCTGAACTGAGAAAATAGCTTCTTCACAAGCCTAATTATAGTTCCAATTAAGCTCAACACTTCTTCACACTTCACACATTCTTCTTCAAACTCTGATCAACAATCGAATGATATTCACACATACAAATGAGGCATCATTTCCATTCATCACAAAATCACTCTTATATATACACTATAGGAGATTTCATCATTACTTCGTCGAACAGAGAAAAAATATATATTTGTAATGTCGACCCAAATTTACAAATAAACTTTTAATGCGTATCCACCAAGGTTGGCCACAACATAGTGGAGACCCAAATTAATATCTCCAACACAACAATACTTTAATTAATTATACCTCAAAGATCCACAACATGCTACCAATGACATGTGAGCCAGGAACAAGAAAAATCGAACATGTGCACAAATATCTTCAACCACGAAATCTTCTGAATAATGTGGACATACCAAAAAGATAGAGAATGATCTAGAGACACCACATAACACCAAGAAACAATAGAGAAGCATCTGCAACAACTGAGAGAACAAGAATTACACAAACTTCATTCAGAAACATTGATAGAGACCAGCAACACACTATTAGACCACATCATACTCAAAACTTCATGCGAACCTCTAAAACTTATGGTAGATGATCTAGAAACATTCAACATTAAACCCTAAAATCCACATTAGCTAATCTTCGATGTAGATAACATGCCTTCTTGACTTGCACAGTTCCACTAGGAACCAGTAATACTTTATTTTACAATTTTCTCAATATCCTCGACATATACAACACCAAATGCTAATAGTGTTGACATCAATGACAACCACATATTAGCAACCATATACACAACATCCAACAATCTTCCCCCTTTGGCATTGATGGCAACACATGATGTGAAAAATACCATCAACCCAACACACTAACTTCTTCTATACTTCTCTCAACTGAACTTTTCTTCTCAAGAATTTTTCACAATACACTTCTCCCTCGTTGACATCAATGGAAAAGGTAACCATGAACTTTCCATGCACATGATCTGAACCACATATCCACACATTTGACTACTCCCCCTGAGTAGCAGCCATGGAAACATCAATCCATATCAGAATATAGCAATGAAGCTCTCAGATTGATGCAAATAAATAAATCTTTAGTTCTTATCAGGAGGGGTGAATTACCCCTAGCATCCCTCTGAGATACTAAAAAGCATCCTTCGATAATGGCTTGGTAAATATATCTGCAATTTGTTCTTTGGTAGGCACATATTCCAGTCTGACTTCTTTCTCATTCGCTTTCTCCCTCAAGAAATGAAACTTATTTGAAATATGCTTAGTCTTAGAGTTTAGTACCAGATTCATTGAGATGTTTATTACACTTGAATTGTCACAGTATATTGCAATAGGCTCTTCATATATCACTTTGATATCTATTGTTGGAAAAACAAGGACACACAACTGAGAGGGGGGGTGAATCAGCTATAATAGAATCAAAAACTTTCCTTCTTTAATTTTAACTTAACCTCAGATCTGATGAATAAGAAATTAACCATAAACAATGAACACATCAGAGAGACAAATAACACAAAGATTTTTTTGCGTGGAAACCCTTTTGGGGAAAAACCACGGTGGATGTTAGTCCACAAGATTATACTCTGCTAGAAGTATAAGAGAAATAATAAGGGGAATGCACATGCATTCAAGCACACTGCCTAGAGCTCACTACTCAATTACAAAAGAGGACTCACTGTCCAACAATAGGGTTTGGATTAAAACCATCCAAGATTTGTGAACTAAGAAAATAGCTTCTTCACAATCCTGATTACAGTTCCAATTAAGCTCAACACTTCTTCATACTTCACAAATTCTTCTTCACACTCTGGTCAGTAATCGAATGATATTCACACATACACATGAAGCATCATTTCCACCAATCACACAATCGCTCTTATATATCCACTATAGGAGATTTCATCACTACTTCATTGGCCAGAGAAAAATTATATATTTGTAATGTCGACCCAAATTTACAAATAAAATTTTAATTCGTATCCACCAAGGTTGGCCACAACATAGTGGAGACCCAAATTAATATCTACAACACAAGAATAATTTAATTAATTATACCTTGAAGATCCACAACACACTACCAACGACATGTCAGCTAGGAACAAGAAAAACTGAACATGCACACAAAGATCTTCAACCACGAACTCTTTCGAATAATGTGGATGTACCACAAAGATAGAGAATGATCTAGAGACACCACATAACACCAAGAAACAACAAAGAATCATTTGCAATAACTGAGAAAACAAGAATTACATAAACTTCATTCAGGAACATTGATAGAGACCAGCAACACACTGTCAGACCACATCATACTCAAAACTTCATGTAGACCTTTGAAACTTCTAGTAGATGATCTAGAAACATTCAACATTAGACCCTTAAATCCAAATCAACTAATCTTCGATGTACACAACATAATGCCTTCTTGAATTGCACAGTTCCATTGGGAACTAGGAATACTTTCTTTTATAATTTTCTCAATATCCTCAACATATACAACATCAAATGCTAATAGTGTAGACATCAATGACAATCACATATAAGAAACCATAGCCACAACATCCAATAGGTTTGATGTTTAAAATGTAGTTTATGCCCTAGGTTGAGATGAAGCTCCTTGGATGGTAACTTTGGCACATTGTGTGGTGACTCCACACTCTGCACTAGGTCCTCGGACAGTGATGACTATTATGATATTATCACAAGAGGTGACCACATTGGAATAGACATGCCCCATGATATTGTAATTCTTCCCTTTTCCATTGTTGTTCCATTTGTTGTGATATGGCATTGGATTCTTGTATATCTTGAGGTCTTGGTTACCTGCTAGTGTTAATAAGATCTTGGATAATATTCTTTAGTTTCATGCAGTTTGACATTTTATGTCCTTTAATCTTCTAAAAGTCTCAAAGATCATTTTCGTTATACCAAGGTGGTTTATCTTGAGGTCCTTAATAGTTTTGAAAATTGGGGAGTGTAATCAAGTTGGACTATACCAATTTCTACATGATAGACTCAATAGGTTCCCCCAATGGTCTGTATTTGTGTTTAGGGTAGTTATTCCTATTGGGGGTTCCTCTTTGTTACGTGTTGGTATTATTGATTTGGTTATTCTGTGGTGGTGGGGTGGTTTTTGTATAATTTGTTATGCATTGGTTGGTTTATTTTTTTCCTAGGGTCACATATGACCACATTAGCATCCACAACACCATCATTTTTCAAATTCTTATTCTTAGCCTAGACGTGGGGCTTGTCATTTGAACTGATAGATGGGAGGTTATCTTTATATGCTTGTGTATTTCCCTGTGAGATTAGGGATCTCTCGATGTTGAGGTCCCTAGGGACAAGCTCATCATAAGTAGTGATACATTGCATCTTTAAGTGGAAGGATATATCTGGATCAACATTTGCTATGATAATCCCCACCAGTTGCTTTTTGGGAATGGGCCACTTGCTCTTACTAGCTCTTTGCCTCCATCTTTGTAAGAAATTAGTGAAGGATTCTTCTTTTTTTTGCTTGAGTGTGTACAACTCTTCTAAGCTTACATCCATGTAAAGATTGAAGGAGAAGTGTTCTATGAATCTATCGATGATTTCTTGAAAGTTCTTAATCCCTAGAGGAAATTGTGAAAACCAACTGATGGTGAGGCCCGCCAAACTCCATGGAAAGATGCATACCAAGTAGGAATCATTGTAGGAAACCTCCATGCACATGACATGGAATTCTTTGATGTGATCCATAGGATTTCGCCTCCCTTTGTATTTATCAAACTCAGGGACCTCAAAACTGAGTGGGAAAGGTACCATTGTGATGTTTATATCAAATGGTTATGGACACAAGTTTTGTTGTCCATGTGGCTTCTTTTTTTTTCCCATTTGAATGTCCTGGATCTATTGCATGAGTGTCTTGAGCTGTGATGACACATCGTCTTGCAAATTTGGAGGAGGGTCATATGTTGTGTATTGTGGGATGGTGGATGAGTTGTAAGTGGTATTTTGATATGATGAGGTGTTGTATGGTGTGTAGGTTGGAGTTTGATACTGTGAAACTGATGGTGGTAGAGGTCTATAAGCTCCTAACTTATTGGTATTGGTGATGTTTTGTTGGGGATTATAGTATAAACCTTGTTGTTGTGCAAGCACTTCTTATTGTTGGGCATATTGTTGTGTGACTAAGGCTTGTTGTTGAGCTTCTTGTTGTTGTGTGACTAAGGCTTGTTGTTGAGCTTTCTATTGTTTTTGTGCAGCTAAGGCTTATTGTTGAGGTTGGAGTTTGATACTGTGAAACTGATGGTGGTAGAGGTCTATAAGCTCCTAACTTATTGGTATTGGTGATGTTTTGTTGGGGATTATAGTATAAACCTTGTTGTTGTGCAAGCACTTCTTATTGTTGGGCATATTGTTGTGTGACTAAGGCTTGTTGTTGAGCTTCTTGTTGTTGTGTGACTAAGGCTTGAGATTGAGCTTGTTGTTGTTGCAACACTTGTTGATAAGCTTGTTGCACTTGAATGGCTTGAGATTGAGCTTGTTGTTGTTGCAACACTTGTTGATAAGCTTGTTGTAAAGCTAGAGCGTGAGATTTTTGTGCTTGCAATGTGGAAGTGTTTTGTTGTTGGGATACATGAGATGGGTTTTCATTGACCATGGGGTAAGTGAATTGTGGGTTGTTTTGCACTACCATTCCTTGTAAGATTGTTGACTGTGAGGGAGGAATGTAGGTTTGGGACCCCATTTGATTTTGTGTGATTTGGGGGACCAATGGTAAAGCTGATGATGGTGCCATTTGGTATTGCGATGTCAATGGAAAATTATGACCTTGGATCAATTGATTAGAAGGGATCCCTTGAACGATGTGTTGAGGGTTCCCTTGTTGTGTTTGATGTGGGAGCAAGGTATTACCTTGGTTGATGGGGTTTGTGATTAATGTGTTGTTTTGATTTGGATTGATGATAGATGGCTTTGATCTAGATGGTGGATTGACTTGAGTATTTTGGGTAACAACTTGTTTCAATGTGTCAATGAGGTTGTTGGAACCATTTGTTAAGGGTCACCCTTGCATGAGGGTGTTATCTTTCCCTTGATGTCCTATTTGAGGCACTTGGTTCACATTACCTTGTGTAATGTTGGGCACACTTTGGGTATTTGTGATGATGGATGAAGATGGTTTCACTTGAAATGTTGAGTTCATCGTGGTGTTGTGGAATGTAAGTGGTTTGTATGGATGGAGGGGATGCTCTGGAATGGTGGTGGAAGATTGAGGTGGGGTCCAAATTTTTGGTGCCCAAGTTGTATTTTGGGGAATATTAGTGTTTTGAGTATCCAAAAGTGTGTTTCCTCCCAAAGGGAGAATGTGACCAAGATTGGTGGCAATCCTAGTTGCAAGACTAGGAGTTAATGTTTAACTTGGCACAAAGGATGGAGTTGGTTGATTCATAGATTGGGTTGACCCTTGTGTCAAGTTTTGTGTGAGAAAATTTGGAGCCACATTTTCTAAGGTTTGATGATATTGTTTATACTCAACGAGTTCTTCCTTAGTGAACTCAAGTGGGTGTGGTTGTTGTGAGGGGATAGAATGACTCCTTGGATCAAATTCTTGTGGGTTAGTATCATTTGTGGTGGATGTGACTTTTGTTTGTTCCAATGATTCTCTTGTGTTATGATATTGTTGTAACCATAAATTGTGGGTCAAATATGGGAGAGGTGTGTTGAGATTTATAGTGTTGAAACTCTCTAGTTGACTAAAATTTTGGTAAAAGGGACCCTCTAAGTTTTTTTAGACCAATGAGATGAATGGATGATGAAAAGGGTGAATGATAATGGGAGATGAACTTTCTAAACTTTTGGACAAAACTTTTAGACAAAATGATTTGATGTTTTGATGTCTTAGATAAGAGGTGTTGATGAACATGTAAATATTTAAGGTAGACTTGTAACCTTCAAGATAAACTAGTCCAAAATGTGATAACTAACTCAACTAAGTGCATGGAAAAGGATCCATTTCACACACAACATATCTAAGTTAGGGGATTGGTTTGATTATTGCATACGTCTAAAGAGTATTGGTGTGTCCAAAAGTTTCTAAAGTTGTTTATGAAGTGAGATGTAAAATGTGTGAAGGTGGATGGAATGTTTTGACCCAAATTGTTAACCTAGAATGAACCTTTGTTTTGCAAGACCAAGTTAGTGAGAAATATGCTATACTTCTAAAGTGATATAACTTTAAGAACTCAATGATTTTGGTAAAATAGAACCTGGACCCAATGATTTTGACAATAGAATTTTGGCCCAATGTTTTGCAATACTTTCCTTGTCTTAATTTGCTTATTATTGGGGAGTCATTGTTTGAACATACATCAATGTGGGGTGTTCATTTGATATAATCTTTGCTTAAGTGAGATTGTTTCATTACCACATCAAGAAAGTCTTAATTAATGTTCAAACTAAAAATGTCTATGTCAAAGCAACCTTCATTTCACAAAGTCCATTATGTGAAAATCATGAAGCTAAGGCCATAATTCCCTATGTTAACTTTGGAAAGTGTGGATTTAGATATAAGTCCAAATATTTAGAAGCCTATAAGGATAAAATCCTTAGGGACAAGCAACAATATTAGGACATTTTAAAAGGTATGCATACTTAATCCAAAGGGTTTGGAATTTGATAAACTTGTTGATGTGTGTTTAAGATGTTTTGGAACCAAAAAATGTCTCAAACTACCTCACAAGCAATAAAATTCCTAGCTCAAGTGGGTATGTTATTCTTGGTGGGCTTACCTCATGCCCTTCGTAGTAGAAGAGATGATTTTACATGCAATTTAGGGAAAAGTATAGAGGTATGTTAAGAATGAACTCTTAATCTCTACACTTCAACCAAAATCAGACATGGCAAGTAACTTCTTGGAAGTAAATTCCAATGCACCACTTTAAAGAAATCTTTGGAAGGACAAAGATGGCCACTACAAACAAAGGTTTTTAATGAAAAAAACTAAGAACACCTATCATTTCAATATTGTCTTCTAGCCACTTAAGGTTATTTAACCATTCCCTTCCAATTAAGGAGAGGAAGTAGGTGCAATATATTGATGCCTTAGGATTGAAGTTACTTTCTTATGATTTCACAACCTTTGATATAGCTAGTTGGTAAATGTGCTTCAATAAATTTCCTATGAATTCTCTATTATAGGATGTATCTCATATTAATCCCTCTCCTAAGGGTGACTCAAAGCATGAAAGTACACTTGAGTATTTATCTTCACCCAAGATCACATGAAGCACAAGGGGAGTGGATACGTACTACAAGTGTACACAAGCAAAGAAAGTACACTTGAGTGTTTCTCTTCACCCAAGATCACACGAAGCACAAGGGGAGTGGATACGTACTACACGTGTACACAAGCAAAGAAAGTACACTTGAGTGTTTCTCTTCACCCAAGATCACACGAAGCATAAGGGGAGTGGATATGCACTACAAGTATATGTTGAGAAGTTGTTGAGATGATTTAGCATTGTTGTCATTGATGTCAAAACCTAGGATCCAAAAGGTTGTTCTCCAAATGATATACAAAAATGATCTATCCTATCGAGTGCTATGATGATACGTAGTATAAATGCTATCTTTGATTCAAATATGGTAGTACTTCTTTTTGGGATATCCGTGGAAGTCAGTTAATGCAGAATAATGAAGTCTAATCTTTTGATGTTGGCTGCTATGCTCAAAGCTTACTCTGGGTAACCTTGCTATTCGGACATTCATGTAGCATGTTACAAGTTTTGATGTCCAATTTTCTTTCTCTGGTTGATACTAAAATTGATGATAATCAAGATTTGGTCTTGGTTGTGGTATTCCCATCGGCTTTGGAATATATTTCATGTAATTCAAAGTTTTCTATCTTTTGATAATTATGTTATGTAATGAACCTATCTTATGTATGACCTATTTATGGGTCCCTTGGTAACATTTTAAGATATTTATGTGCAACCTATCTTTTGGGTCCAATGCTAGCTTGTCAAGCCTTACTGAATATTTCAAGATTTTTCTTCATACCGACATGTTTTTTGGTGATCCAATTAAAATTGTGTATGGCCAACTTAGAAGAATATGAAGACATTGTGTTTGGCTGACCTAGGAGATTATGAAGGCATGGAATGGTATAAGTAAAATTTGTTTTTGTTCGATGAAGTAAGAAGTGTGGAGTATGGTGTGTGCAAGTAGATAAAAGGGTGCAAAGGATTTTGCGATAAGAAAACTAAAGGAAAGTGTCACAAAGAAGTAATCTTCCTTACAGAGGTTGTGCGAGGAAGGTGTGCAGAAGATTCTTGACCAGATTTGCTGCAGACAAATATTGTGCTCTTAACTGGAACTGAATTCATGCATATATAGATGCAACTTCATCAATTCACTTTTTTCAGTGAGACTATTTTGTAATTATATTTTTTAATTGGGTAGTGAGCCCACCAACAATGAGCCTTACCTATAGTGAGCCCTTTGTAAAAATCACCTTGACTGGTGTCACCTTAACCAGTGTTTTATAATTGAGAATTAGCATTCTCCATGGTTTTTCCCCTCTTGGGTTTCCATGTAAATTTTGGTGCTCATTGTGTACAGTGTTGTGTGCATTCATGTTCATATCTGTTTGATTATTTTCTGATTGATATAAGCTTGTTCTAGATTAATTAAAGAAAACAAAATTGTTTTATGATAACTGATTCACCCCCTCTCTTAGTTATCCAAATTTCTCAACAATATACACAAACAAAGCAAGCACTCATTAATTTTAATCCCATAAAGCAAAATGAATTCATTTTAAGCACCAATGGAATTATGTGTTTTTTTTTTCAATTTTAACTGATATTGCAAAATGAAGATGTATAGGTCCAATTTTAACCAACTTTGAAAGTAAATTTTAAACCCAATGGAAGTTTAGTTGGTCCTAAAACATAAAGCAAAGCAAAATATGATGGGTTATAATTGTCCCAAAGTGTAAAAATACATTTTTACAATGTATGGATGAACAATAGCGCGCTCCTTCACTTCAAATGTTTTCAAAACTGCAAAACTAGTTAACCTCAAAAACAAAAATTGGTTGTTAGTAAGATATAAGAGAGCATATGAAATCAAAAATTTAAAGCACATGCAAAAATTAACTCTCTATTTTGTTTACCAATAAAAAGCATTGTTGAACACAAGGTGTCACTATAATTGACAAAGGTTTCGCTATAATTCAAGGGCATCACTTTGGTGGAAGTTGTAAAACATTGCTTTGCAACAAATGATGTCTACACAAGCACCACTATATCAAAGGTGTCACTATTTTTAAATTTATGATAAATCCAAAAAGTAATAGCATCACTAGATTTAATTAAGAGTCATTGGATTTAATTAAACATTGCTATAATTTCTTCAAAGGCATCGCTATATGGCGATGCTTTACAATAGTGTCATTGTAGCCTCCAAAAGCGTTGATGTACCTGCAAACTCAAGAACACAGGAATCCAAGGAGAAATTCATCAAATTTGATTAGTATAACCCTCCTTCTAGTGCCAAAATGTGACCAAAGTCATACTATGAACTAAATATGCTAGATCCTAATAAATTTAAATGATATTTAATCCCCTAAGCAATGATCCCAATGAGATATTCAAAATTTCAAAGAGTAAGAACCCATTAAACTTACATGAAAAACATAATGGAAACCTATTTTAAGACCTTGAATCTTATCCCATTGGGGAAGTGGTGTCGCATTGATGTGGAATGGTGTCCCTTTCCCAATCCCTTCGATAATATGAGTTGTTCCAATCAATTTTATTGAAGAAAACCAATGAAACCAATGAGATATGAATGAAACGTGGATGCAAAATTATTTTAACATGATAAAGATGAGTTCTAAATTCTAAAATTCTTGATAAAATGGATGTAATCTATGCTAAATGTAAACAAAGTTCAAAGATGCAAGCCATGGATGCAAACTAAGCTAAAATGGGTACAAACTAAGCTAAAATGGAAGGCATTAATGGATGCTTAAGCTAATATAGATGAATATTAATCTAAAATACTAAAAAATGCTAAATATGGATGCAAGTTACTATGAATTTCAACAACATAACTTTTCTATCAAAAGATAGATCCATTTCTCTCCAAATGGTGATGTATTTATAGGAGAGCACATGATGAATCAAGGGCTCAGATCGATTTGATCTGTCAATAGTCAATATTGAATGAAGGGGGAAACATGGTTCAAGGATTCTCATCAATGGATGAGAATCAAAGATCACATGGATCAAGGAAAGATCAATGGATGAGAATGATTCAAACAAACACACTTTGTAACAAATTTGAAAGTTTGTTACAAAGTATGTGTGAAAAAAATCATTTTCTTTTTGGAGCCAAATAGGAGAATATTCCCTATGCAAGTGGATGGGAGGGGAAATTAGCAATTTAGTAATTAAAACTAAATTATAATGTGCAAGATGAGTTATAATAGGATTTCCATTAAATAATCAATTTATTTAATGGGAAAGGGGAAATAACATTTAATTAAATGATTTAAATTATTTAATTAAATGAGGAGGAGATAAACATAAGGGTTTAAAATAAATAATTTACATTATTCAATTAAACTAGATGAAATGTTAGTGTGAGAGGGGGTGGATTAACCTAATAAAATTAATTAGATTAATAGATGAAAATGATGCATTTAATTAAATAACTAGGCTTAGTTAATTAAATAGGCGAAAAGAGGATGAAATTCAGGATGAAACGATGTTAGTGATCATATTCAAGTGTGTAATACCATTTAGGACAATTTAAAGTGTCTACACCTACCACACATGTATAGAAAATGTTAAACACATTTAAAATATCCATTAATAGTGGTTATGCATTTGATTCAATTACACAATAGGAATTTGTTTTATTTTTATTTTATATTTGAAGCTTCAAATATTTGAATATGTAATGTCCCTTGTTGGAAAAATTATATCAAATTTGAAATAAATTTCTCTAGATGGAAAATCATATCAGATTTGAAATTAAAATAATAACCCAACTTAGATTTGCAAATTGCATAAATAGGTGAAATCATGTATGCTAAAAATTGCAACAACGAAGCCACAAACACTCTATATTTTTATTACAGCAGCAAATAAACTTCTACAAAAAAATTGGCAACATAATGGCCTATAAAAGGGAACTTTAGACAATCTATAGATCTGCCCTTACAACATGCATAATTGCTACCAATGTGACAACTCAAAATACATCAAAACCCTAATACATTTGCACCAAAACTCTCCAAAATTCTAATACCATGATAGAGCTGGAATTAGAATGTTCTAGAGTTGTTTATAACAGAAAAATAAAACACAATAGTGCTTCTCACAACAACACAATAACATATTACAAAAGCTAAAGCAACACACCAAAATCCACAATCAAAAACTTGCAAAAGCACACAATAAAACTCCTATGAAAGTACTGTTACCCATTTTTTAGCTACAACTCAAAATAGGTGGAGCTAAATTGCATTCATCACAAAAAGGTGTGAAATTTCTACTAAAAGTATTCATTGAATTTCAAAACTTGATTATGCAAATGTTTGTAATAGAAGAACTCATAAAATTTCATAAAAGAATGTTGTTTTTATTCGTATTGGAAAGATTGAAGTCCCGCACAAGCTATGGGAGTAGCTAATTTGATTTTCATAATCAAATGATGGATACAAGAAAAGAATGTAAACTATACATCTAAAAATAACATGACCATAAGATAGAAGGTGATTCGTCATTGCCTAGAATGACGAATCATCGTTACACTTGAAGTCTTCAGTTGTTATGTTCTACTTTCGAATTGATCCAGCTCTAGGCTCCAAAATCATCTGCAAATATGATGAAATGTGGTATTAGAGATGGTCTCTAAGCAATGAAAAATCATATCCTATCCTATGCCTACACTACCAACAAAAATATAACGCACATTCAATCAGGCATCCATCAGATGATTTCACTGTTCAAAAGAAAACAAAATTCAATGGAAGCTTTCAACTTCATTTAGTTTTGCTAACATGTTTGTTTAAATGTGCAGGAACATGTTCATTATATTTATGATCAGTTTCATTAGATATGTGGAGAAAAACGGGCTCCCACAAGGGTTGAGACCAGCATATCGAAAGGACACCTCTCATTCACATCATTATTTGAGAGTTATCAGATATTCAATTATAGTCATCAAGAAAGGACTGTTGCAATAAGATGAGTTCACAAGAGCAACCTTTGATTCATTGTGAAAAAAATGTATTGAGCAAATCATACTTTCGCTCATCATTCAAAAGGAACAAAAATACATGGAATCATAGTGAGCAGTAAGTAATACTTTTGAATGATTATATTAGAGCAACAATGTCAATGTATTTAATCATTTATCAAAAGGAGCATAATGAGCATCATGATGGTTGAAAATAGCCAAGATAACATTGCTAAAGTCCATATTCAAAGTTCAAAATAGTCTCTTTGAAGTAAAGGATATAACAAATTTTATGAATCAAATGTATTGCATAGTTAAGAGCCTAACATATTGCATGAAGATAAACAAATGAAAAGATCAATACTTGTCATATGTTTGTACAAGGAGTTTGGACCGCACTGCCATGGACAATCAAGAAGCATGAGTCCACCAAGAGGCACAAGCATATAGGAAAATTAATACATTCACAGTAGGAAACAATATTTTCAAAAGTCATAAGGCAGTCCAAGCATGTATTTACAATCATATACATCATCATACAGTGCATGACTTAGAGGTTTCTCATCACATATCAATGAAAGAAACACATCAATATATGTTGCAGCTAAAGAAGATAAACATCCAAGTGAAAAATCACAATAAGATAGCCACATAACATGAAGCAAGACAGGACAGTATTATGACTGTAGTAAGGAGGAAGGACATTTCACTTCAAGATAGTCAAATCAAGGAAAATATTTCCTAAACAAGGTCTAAAGACTCTATTAAGATCAGAATTTGAGAAGGCTGAAACAAAGTTGCATAGTTAGAAGATGGGATACAAGCAACATCATTTTGAAATCGAATGCTGAGTCGCAGTACAAGCATATTGCCAAAATCTCAGGAATCATCATCTAGTGAACATGCATACATATTACAAGTGCCAGATCAAAGCAATAGAGGAGTAGTGAATTTTCAACATCATAATAAAAAAGAGAGATAGTCTAGACTTCATATGTTCATAAGCAAGAACAACAGATGAAAATTATTGCAAAATTTTAGTGACAGCTCAAAGGACATCATCTCCATAAACTAATAGATGAAGAGTTCCTAAGATAATCAAATGATAGGCAAAGATCATACTACATATTTGTGATGGTCATTAGGGACAATGATATCATCAAGAAAATGAGAAAACCATGTGAATTTTCATTCTAAACAGTGCATACAGAGATATCAAAAGAATACAATACATGAACATATGGAGAGGTTTCAAATGTTTGCACAATAGAAGAAGCATGGTATTGGCCTAGGGTTTCAAACCCTCATCACACAGTTTGTGTAGTATACATATTACCTGGAGTAGGGAACTAGGGTTTCAAACCTTTTTAATTTTTGTGAAGATCAAAGAACAACAGAGGGCCGAGGCTTTTCATTATTTATACATAGAATAAAGGAACGATAAAGAGTTTCCCATAGGCGGCTTGTGATGGGAAAGTTTTCTCTCGCTATTTTGAGAAGATAAATGAATATCCTGTTTTCTTCTTTGTTCACATTTAGAAAGTAAATATAGAAATCATGAGAAGAAATATAATGAGGTTGCGGTCTGTCATAAAATGAAGCATAGACAAGGCACAAATACCATTTGACAGAATGCCTCTAGGAGTTGTTATCTAATGGGATGCAATTCAGCCAAGATATGTGCAAGTTGTATTTGTTTAAGAGACTTTAGAAACTAAAAAGAAATAGAGTCACAACCATGAACCAAGGGGAGAAACCAGTAAAGCCGTACCTTTTAGAGAAGCATGTACAATAAAATATGCATTGTATTATTTTCATTTTTAGAGAATGGAAATTGTATTTTATGGATGAGCATAAACAAAATACACAATAAGCTTGAATTGAGCTGTTTTAATTAGAAAAGTAAGAGGAAAAATAGAAGATTTATACTTACCAGGTTTGCAGATAAAACATGCTTTCAAGCATCGACCCAGCTCATACATGGTGGCCTTAGATAAGAGGGAAAGTCAGCATAGGAAATGAAAACAATGCATCAGAATGATGACAAGCTTTGGCTATAAAGCCTGAAGATGACTTCAAAAAATAAGAGAAATGTCCAGATTTGGCTAAAAAATCTTACTACACATTTCACTATGGAAATATTCAAAAAATTGACATGAAACAACAATATGAACTCAAGTTTCGAGCTCCAGTTTAGTCCAAACCCTTACGAGAGATCATGGTGACAACAACTTGTTCACAAAGTTGCAAAGTGAATGAAAGGAATGATTAGGGTTCGAGTTTTGTCTGCCCTAAATCGACATAAGATTGATGTTTTTTTTACTAATGATTTTAATAAATCATTATGTTCTTTCATCTTCCGTGGTCCATCACTTTTGAGTCAAATAAACCTAATCATGTTTAGGGAAGCCCGTGACTTAGGAAAGGTTTCAATGGGAGTTTGACCTTCTATTGCATGACTTATCAAACGATTAATGTATTAAATATTAAGGTAATATATTGTTACCTTAGTATTTAATATATAGTATTTTAAAAGAAAAAGAAAAAATATCATATATTAAATATTAAGGTAATCATTTGGATTATCTTTAATATTTAATACTATCACCTTTCCAAAACATGAGCAAACACAAGTAAAGTGAAGGAGTATTTTGTTTAATCTTGATTTGCATGTTCAATTCTAACACTAGTTTTGAAGATTAATCATGCACGATACAGGGATGGAGTTTGAGTTTGATATGCATGGGAGAATTGATAAAAACGAGGTGGTTTTCGTATGCTTAGACACACTTTTTGGGGATTTTTAGTTCAGTTTGAGTGCCCCATGGATCAATTATGAGTTGACAGCTAGTTGGAACCCGAGTTCACTCATTTTTGCATGAGTTTGGGCTATTTTTATCAGGATTTTCTCTTTTGCTCAGGATTTTCCTTGGAGTTATCATTTTTACACTGAAATTGACTTTCAGTTTCACCTTCATGCCTTGGAGAGGCTTTTTGTATAAAGTGATATGACTTAGTCATTTTTCACTAGTTCTTGATTTCTCTTGCTTTTGCAATTTTTGCAAAGAAGGCTTCTTTTTACTCAGTTTATTTTTCAAGATTAATACATTCAACAGGTTATTACAGGTTAATCAAGTTTTATCAATTTGCAAAGCTTTCCTTTTACCTTTCATTGTACTAAGTATTTTCCTTCCCAATCTCAGGTGTCATGATATGTGAATGATTTGATAAGGAATCTATCATGTTTTAATCTCAGTAACCTTTATTTTCCCGTCTCATTCATATGTGCTTGTATACAATCAAGTTTGATTCCACAAGTTATATGTTGTGCATCTAACTTATTTTACTATTTTAGTTGTGAAGACGTTCTTTTCCTTCAAAGATGGTAATATAGTCAAGCCTTTATATAAATTATTTATGTGGTTAAATTGTTCAGATTTAATTGTGCAAATAGGTTTATTGAAAAGTAATTGTGAAATAGGTTAAATGCAACATCATTATCTAAGTGCATTGCCATAACATAAATTAGTTTTTGCATTCATTTCAACACTTTCTTCCCTTTTCCCAACCAATTTCATTAGTTAAAATAGAAGAACAAATAGGAGGCCATCCTAGAATCTAGAGGTTCAATCTCATTATATTTCACCCGCAACCTGAGTTTAATCCAATGTTACACAGGATTGCAGAGCTTTCCAACTCTACATGCAGGTGCAAATCCCCGTGATAATAGTTTTTGGCATGCCCAGTGGGACTCTGAAGTGATCTTCAAAGAAAGAATTCAAAGATACAAGCTTACAAGTTGTTGTTTTGGTATATACAACAATAGCTTTACCTTTCAGAGGTACAAATTTATGCCTAGTGACTCCGAGCATATTTACTAGTTTCAAGAAGACCCAGTGTTGGTATGTTTCAAACACAAGATTTATTTCTGATTTCAAGCTAATTATATGAGTAAAGATGTCAGGTTTTCATAGTCAGCATGTATACCCACTTTTGTTTCATGAAAGTCCTACCTATCCACATCCTTATCAGCCATATCAGGCCCGTTATGCTGTTGGTTTTATCCCAAACAACCATGCAACAGTAGCATATCAACATGCTCAACATGCTTACCTCCCACCCACCCCTTCTCAATCTTCATATCAACATTCGTATGCCCAAAATTAGCTCCAAGAGGTTGATTATATAAAAAATAACATGAAGGAAATGAAGGACATATTGTTAGACATCACACAACAAATCAAAGAGTTTAGAAGGCAACAAGAACTTGATTTGCAACAATAGGAGTTAGATTATCAGGCTCACCTACATGAATAGGGGTTGGAGACTCAAAGAATACAGTTTGAAGAAAAGCTCGAGATGGAGTTAGCAGCAAAAGAGTAGATGAAGCCTTTTCTTGCTCAAACACAGAGGCATGAGGTCCAAGTAGCTCCTTATATTCCACATGAGCCTATTCAGGAGGAGGTTTGTAATTTTAAGTTTCCAAGTTTCAAGCAAAGTGAGTCTCTTAACCCTTTTAAAATCAAGGTTCCAAGTTTTAGAGACGTTTTACCAATACAAGAGCCTATGCTGGTACAACCTGAATTTGTTAATCCTCAAGATCAACCACATGAAGAGCCTATTTTCCTTCAAGAAATTCAAGAGATTCCTCAAGTTCCCTCTACTTCAATAGCTCAGTCCCTACAGGAGCCCATGAACCCTCATTTTCAACCATATCAAGAGCTTGAACCAAATCATCAAGGTACTGAACAGCCATGGTGGCCTTCTTGGACCAAGCATCCTGATTTCAAAATGCCAAATCTAGTTCAAGAGGCTCCCATTCCAAGTTTCAGAAATCCTCTTCTATTGCAAAGACAAGTACATGTAACAAGTTAGGCTATGAGTCTTCATGAATAGTCATCTCAAGAGAGCCAACATATGCATGCATGTCCTGATACCATTTGCAAAGTGGACTTGCAACAGGAAGTGAACGAACATGATCAATCGGGACAACAGGTTGAGGAGCTTGAAAAAGGTATCAAACGCAATGATTTCATGTTTTTATTCGATGAACTCCCTTCTTTTATTGAGTTGGATGAGAAGGAAAAGGTTAAACAATCTGATGAGTTGTTGATTGAAGACTATCAATGTAATAATCAAGTCTTTGAGTTTCTGAAAGAGGAAAATGAACATGAGGAAAGGATGGTTCATAAGGTAAAAACCACTCCTTTTTTATCAAGGGTCCAAGAAAGATCTGATGAGTATTCATTTTGGAATGATCTTGAGTCTTTTTTGTCAAACTTAGATGGCAAACAAGATCAGGTTGAACATGTTTTGGAGAAAGAAATAGAAGTTGAATTTTTGAATTTTTCTGATTTGTTTGATGAACTTCCTCAATTTGTTGATGAAAATGAGGATATCACATGCATGATAAAATCAGTGCCTATTTTTGAGAAACTAAGTGATAAAAATCATCTGGATTTAATGCATAGTTATGAGTTAGATGAGAATATGTTTTCAAGCATCATAGAAAAGTTTTGTTCTAACATTGATAATGAGCTAGTATTATATGAGCCAACAGTATGCAATCAACTTGTTCAGATCAAAGAAGAAAGCATTCCTTCATTTCATTCATGTGAATCGATTCCTTCAGACCAAATTGAAATTGAGATAAAAGATGAAACACCATCTTTGGTTGAGGAGATAACAATATATAAGCATTAAGACAACAGTAAGAGGCCAAGCTTTATCCTTTCAAAGGGGTGTCCAATCAGGGATTTATCATACAAAGAGTCTACAAAATTACAACAATTCATGATTCTGCCAAAGCTTGTGATTGCAACTGCGGATTAGCAAGTTAATCTCAGATATATGCCTCAAAATAACATCTTTGGTGGTCAATCAAACGAGGAAGGCATGCATTTTGAGATGTTTCAGACTTTTCTGCAATAGTTAGTCAAATTTTTATCATTTACATACCTCTTTTTGATTGATCTTAAGGATTTGAAGCATCATTTGTTTTTAAGGGAAGCTATTTCTCATAGCCAGTAAATGGTCATGTCTGAGCACTACCACTGTTGGTTAGTGTAGGGTAGGGTAGAATTTTTAGTTTTTCTTTCAATAAGTGCCCTGTGGCACATTTTCATTCTAGTATTGTTTTGCTTTCAATAAGGTACAGTTGCTCCACATTGGTTTCACAACTCTGTCTTAAACAAAGTTGCAGTAGTTCTTTTAGTTTGTTTGGTTTGAAGCTGAGTTACAAGGTTTTCAAAAGTCAAGGTAGAGTAAAAGAATGGACTCCATTCCCAATGGATATACATGGCAACTGGTCTATGATGTTTAGCAGGTAAACACTCCGTAGAGGTCACCAAATTGTTACCTATTTTTAGCTACAACTCAAAATAGGTGGAGCTGAATTACATTCATCATAGAAAGGTACAAATTTTTTGCTAAAATTATTAATTGAATTTCAAAATTTGATTATGAAAATGTTTGTAATAGAAGAACTCATAAATTTGCATGAAAGAATGTTGTTTTTATTCGTATTGGAAAGACTAAAGTCCTGTACAAGCCGCAGGAGTAGCTAA
Source organism: Sequoia sempervirens (assembly GCA_007258455.2). Taxonomy (NCBI): domain Eukaryota; kingdom Viridiplantae; phylum Streptophyta; class Pinopsida; order Cupressales; family Cupressaceae; genus Sequoia; species Sequoia sempervirens. The sequence continues at coordinate 15,149,278 of VDFB02086081.1, read as the reverse complement.
TTTGATTTTCATAATCAAATGATGTATACAAGAAAAGAATGTAAACTATACAACTGAAAATAACATGACCATAAGATAGAAGGTGATTCGTCATTTCCTGGAATGACGAATCATCATTACACTTGAAGTCTCTAGTTATTGTGTTTTTCTTTCGAATTGATCCAGCTCTAGGCTCCAAAATCATCTGCAAATATGATGAAATGTGGTATTAGAGATGGTCTCTAAGCAATGAAAAATCCTATCCTATCCTATTCCTACACTACCAACAAAAATATAACACACATTCAATCAGGCATCCATCAAATGATTTCACTGTTCAAAAGAAAACAAAATTCAATGGAAGCTTTCAACTTCATTTTGTTTTGCTAACATGTTTGTTTAGATGTACAGGAACAGGTTCATTATATTTATGATCAGTTTCATCATATATGTGGAGAAAAATGAGCTCCCACAAGGGTTGAGACAGGCATATCGAAAGGACACCTCTCATTCACATCATTATTTGAGAGTTATCAGATATTCAATTACAGTCATCAAGAAAGGAATGCTATAATAAGAGGAGTTCACAAGAGCAACCTTTGATTCATTGTGACAAAAATAGATTGAGAAAATCATCCTTTCGCTCATCATTCAAAAGGAATGACAATACATGGAATCATAGTGAGTAGTAAGTAATACTTTTGAATGATTATATTAGAGCAACAATGTCAATGTATTTAATCATTTATCAAAAGGAGCAGAATGAGCATCATGATGGTTGAAAACAACCAAGATAATATTGCTAAAGTCCATATTCAAAGTTCAAAACAATCTCTTTGAAGTAAATGATATAATAGATTTTATGAATCAAATGTAGTGCATAGTTAAGAGCCCAACATACTGCATGAAGAGAAACAAATGAAATGATCAATACTTGTCATATGTCTGTACAAGGAGTTTGGACCACACTGCCATGGATAGTCAAGAAGCATGAGTCCACCAAGAGGCACAAGAATATAGGAAAATTAATACATTCACAGTAGGAAATGATATTTTTAAAAGTCATAAGGCAGTCCAAGCATGTATTTACAATCATATACATCATCATATAGTGTATGACTTAGAGGTTTCTCATCACATATCAATGAAATACAAGCATCAATATACGTTGCAGCTAAGGAAGATCAACATCCAAGTGAAAAATCACAATAAGATAGCCACATAACATGAATCAAGACATGACAGTCTTATGACTATAGTAAGGAGAAAGGACATTTCACTTAGAGATTGTCAAATCAAGGAAAATATTTCCTAAACAAGGTCTAAAGACTCTATTAAGATCAGAACTTGAGAAGGCTGAAACAAAGTTGCATATTTAGAAGATGGGATACAAGTAGCATCATTTTGAAATCTAATGCTGATTTATAGTACAGGCATATTGTCAAAATCTTAGGAATCATAATCTAGCAAACAGGCATACATATTACAAGTGCCAGATCAAAGCAACAGAGGAGTAGTGAATTTTCATCATAATAAAAAAGAGATAGTCTAGACTTCATATGTTTATAAGCAAGAACAACAAATGAAAATTCTTGCAAAAGTTTAGTGACAGCTCAAAGGACATCATCTCCATAAACTAATAGATGAAGAGATCCTGAGATAATAAAATGATAGGCAGAGATCATACTACATATTTGTGACGGTCATTAGGGATAGTGATATCATCAAGAAAATGAGAAAACCATATGAATTTTCATTCTTAATAGAGCATACAGAGATATCAAAAGAATACAATACATGAACATATGGAGAGGTTTCAAATGTTTTCACAAGAAAAGAAGCATGGTATCGGCCTAGGGTTTCAAACCCTCATCACACAGTTTGTGTAGTATACATATTACCTGGAGTAGGGAATTGGCTAATGTTTCAAACCCTTTTAATTTTTGTGAAGATCAAATAACAATAGAGGGCTGAGCCTTTTCATTATTTATACATAGAATAAATGAACAATAAAGAGTTTCCCATAGGTGGCCTATGATGGGAAAGTTTTCTCTTGTTATTTTAAGAAGATAAATGTGTGTGAACCCTTGTCCTAGTACTTGCAAAACAACATGAGTAAACAAGTTAAACAAGGATTTGCAAGCTAAAACAAGGATTCCCCATGAAATCCATTTACAAACTCAAATTAGGGAGAAAATATTGAAGAACACAATGTAAATGACAAAAACAAGATAAAATCCTAATTTAAATATGCAAACTCATGATCCCATGGGGGAATTGGTGCTAATTTGATCTGAAAATTGGCCCTTTCCCAATTCCTATGATGCAAGCTTCGAATGTTGAAGATGGTGTTGATCCACTTTGATGAAAAGATGAGACTCCAAGCCAATAATCTACAAAACCTAGCTATGACTCAATGATGATAGATGGAATTCAAGAGATATTTGAGCATGGTAACTTTGCTTGGATTGTGGATGATGAAATGAGGACAGGAGCTCTTCATTTATAGGATTTCAAGATGGATGAATGCCCAAATTTGAGAAATGTGGGACTAACATTCATCCAATGATATGATGCCACTTGTCAAGCTATGAATGGATGATGGATGTGCAAGATTTGGGGTTTGTGCCAATAAATGCCAATATTTGAAATTCAAATTTGTTGAAATGACATGGAAGAGGGAAGGGAAAATGCAATAAATGCCACTTGGCTCAAGGTAAAGGACATGTAAGAGATTTTAAATGCCTTGTTGGATGTACATGTTGACTTGGAATTTTTGAATTCAAATTGAGAGAATATTCCAAAAGATGCCTTGTGAGGAAAATAGAGATTTAATAAATGAATTAAATCTATTTTCATGTGCAACTTGCATTATCTAGAGGATGTGACATGAGATGAGGTTAAATTAATCAAGGGTTAATTAATTTAACAGGAGATTAGATGATGTGACTTATTTGAATTGGATTTATGGATTTATTTAAATCAAATAAGAGAAGACTATGATAAGAGGCTAATTAAATAAGGATTTTGATTTATTTAATTAAAAGGGATGGTGTTAGATTAAATCAAATAAGGTTTTAATTTATTTAATTTAATGGATAGAATTTAGATATTTAATCAAATAAATTGATTATTTAATTAAATAGGGATAATTAGATCAGATGGATTGATTTAATTAACAAGAGAGATGACTTAATTAGATAAAATGATTTATTTAATTAAGAGACAAATATTGATGAATTTAATCAGATAGGGGAATTTGATTAAATGGTCAGACTGAGGGATGATTTAAGAAGAAACGATGTTAGTAAGTCAGGATCAAATGTACGATGTCAATTAATATATTTTACGTGTCTACATTTTGCCCCTCTTTGAAGCAATGCACTCATTGCGTTGGTTCAAAGAATAAACGATTTCAATCAAAGCCAATTTTTTTTATATTTAAAACTTGCCCCACTGCTACATGGCGAGAGAAAACATGCCATTATAATGCCCCCTTGAGAGATCAGATGATTTTTTTTAATTTTTTGGGTGATATCCTAAAAAAAAGGTGACCAAGTACCTGACAAGTCCAAAAGGGGTTCGGGAGGCTAAAAACGTGTCTAAACGTAATAAAACGATGAAAAACAAACCTCAAATGGACAAAAATAGGTTTGGGGGTCCAAAACCCTAGCAGGATAGCCATTTAGGGTTAAAAAGCCCTAATTTTGAGCCTTAAAAGGGGCCCAAGGGGTCACTTTCAAGTCATTTTCACACACCTCCGCTAGTAAACCTTGAGATTTGAGCTCTGACCCTCTGATAATATGGCACAACGATAGCTTCCCCTGCACATCAATGATCGAGTCTAGACATACCAGCAGCCACTTGGCATCAAGGCATCAGTATGTGACCCTTACCTAAGCTTAATTTTTTCATTTAACACATTAATTATCCCTTTAGAGGATGAGCTCGCCTCCAGCGGTGCTATTATAGCACCGCTCGACATTTGAACTGCACCGCTAATTGCCATTTTGTGCCGTAGCGGTGCAGTTTGGAGTTTAGAAACTCCGCCGCTGGGCTCGAGCTCGGCGGGCCGGTTTGGGGAAAGTGTGCCACGGCAATGCCCTTTTCATGAAAATTGCGACGCTGGGGAAAAAGTGTGCTGTGGTAGCTCTATTTGGCTCAATTTAGGGTCCAGCGTCGAAGTTTGAGGAAACTCAAACTGTGACGCCATCACAAACTGCATCGCTGGGAATGAGTTTGGAGCGTTAGGCTAGGATTTTTCCAAAAATTTTAACATGCTAACTTTCCCTGATGCAGGACAGGCCTAGGGAGCTTTATTCTTGGGAGCACCAATCGCGGGATTTGGTGAGCATCCTACAGGACTTGAGTGACAGAGACCAGGACCGACTGGGAGCTTCCGGATTATGGCACATTGCGTACGCAACATTCGTGTGCACACACCTAGGGATGCTATCAGTGCTGGCTGAGAAGTGGCACAACGAGACATCGTCGTTTCATCTTCCCATTGGCGAAGCAACTGTCACCTTGGAGGACATCTGGCGCATACTGCAATTGCCCATTCATGGCTGCCAGGTGATCTATGATATGGAGGAGGGACGTGAGTATTGCATCAGAGTTCTCGCTACATGAGACATTATCTATTGTGAGGGTCAAGTCGAACTGGAGAGATACAGAGTTATAGCACCTCCCTTTCACTGGGCAGTTGCAGCTATTATTTTAGGTCTTGTTGCCCCAAATCGTCGAGGGTGATATTTCAGTCCGGGTTGGGGATACTGCTGGGAGAGGATGGTCCAATATAGGCCAGTTTAGTTTGCATGGAGACCCATCCTTTTGGCTTCACTTTACAGAGACCTCCACAAGTACCTTTATGTGGATGACAGAGCACTGGGAGCTAGAGTGACACTTCTTCATGTCTGGGCATGGGAGCACATTTTTGTGCTACATCCATGGGTCATTCCAGTTTCGATGGGGGTAGAGGATGCCCTCATGACACTATACAGAGGTGGTGTGTCCTTCACACACACTGGTGAGCATGGGATCCCCTACTGGAGGTGGGTCCTGGATGAGATGGTTGTCTTTACTTGGCATCCATACCTTAGTTGGCCCAGATGGGCCGACGATGCCACTTAGCTCTTCTACTGCCACCAAGATCGATATATGCAGGGTCGGGAGCACACGATGATTGAGAGATACCTACTCGGGCACGTACAATGTCAGTTTGGAGAGCCGCATGATCGGCCTGCTGATGGTTATGCATCCGTCTTTGCACACAACATGACATAGATAGCATGGGGGCCTGACATTCCTACCGTGGAGCAAATTGATAGTTTTCCACAACTGGTAGCTTGACCATGGGCCTACGATTAGGGCTTGGCAGACCTAGGGACCACACAGGCCTACAAAGACTAGTTCAGACCTCCTCTCCGATTGACCATTCCAAGCGAGGATCCAGAGGTGCACAGGGTCAAAGGCAGGGGGAGAGGACGAGGATGAGGGCGAGGACCGAGGGTTGAGATTCGACAAGATCCACCATTGGTGCGTCTAGTTCCACCAGGTCATGGGGATGTCCACATGCAAGATCAACAGCAGGATCTGCTAGTCCCACCACCACGAGCCGAGGGTGAGGATCAGGTTCATGTGCAACCACGGGTACAGCCAGCAGGGCAGGCAGACGCAAGGGATGCCTTGATTTTACAGTTGTAGGCCCAGGTTTAGGTAGTGATAGTAGAGAGAGACTAGGCGAGGGCTGAGAGAGAGTAGCTTAGAGCAGAGAGGGATCAGGTTGTGTAGCTGAGACAGGCTGCAGAGTTACAGGCAGCTACAGTGCTAGGTCGCAGACAACAGATTGAGAGTATGACAGCCTCCTCGTCTCAAGGAACAGTGTCGATGCGATCTTATAGGGATGCTATCCGAGAGATAGAGTACTATCATTGGGCTTACCATGACACTGTACCTAGAGCAGATTGGGTCCCAGAGTACTCAAAGTGGGCCAGCCAGAGACCACCAAAGGGTCATGGTGACAGGGGTGAGGGTAGCATTCACGGAGATCGAGCGTGATCTAGATGATACACACTTTTTGTACCCTATGGGCTCATTTTTGATAGCCCGATGGGCATTTTGTACTAATTGACACATATGTACAGTGATCCAATTTTATTCTTTGTACTATGACAGTGACATTGATGATATGATATATATGAGCCGATTTTGATGTGATGCAATGTGTTCTTTTATTTATGCATGGATGGTTTATTTCTATATGCTTTGCAACGATGTTTTATGGATGTATTTATTTCTAATGATGTTTATGCAATGATTATGACTAACAGATCTATATTATGCTAACCTATGATATGATGTGTAATGATGTTAACTATATGATGGTTTATTTTATGCCAATGCAATATGTGAAATGATATGATTTATGGTATATGCAATGATGTGTAGAAAATTCTTATATATGAGATGATTTATGGATGGATGTGATATGCTGCGATGGTCGTGATATGATGCTAATGAAATGGTGTTATAAGATGATTAGAATAACAAATGTTATTATCCTAAATGATGATGTATGTGATGCAATGATATGTTAATGCGAAGTGATATGTTGATGCGTAATGTGAACGTAATGTGATGAGATGATGCCATTTATGTTATGCAAGTATGTATGCCTAATGAATTAAATGCTTATATACCTCTTGCTTATGATTATGCAAAAGTGATTATGGAATGCTTTTGTAGATGCTTATGTGATGATTTAGATGATAGATGGTAATATGAAATGGTTGTGAAATGCAAATGAATGTTTATGCAATGATCGATATAATGCCATGAGATGCAATGTAATGGGTGAAATGCAATGACATGGATGCACCTATTTATGAAGAATGTTTATGAAAACCTATTTATATGATGATAAGAATGCAATGTTTCCTATATGCCATATGCTAATGCAATGCATATGATTTCTATATGATATGCTAATGGTTTGTGGATGGAGGATCGATGACGATGATGGTTGTGATGATCAACTGTCATAGTACATTGTTAGCACGGTTAGTAAGAAAAGAAGAAGTCATTTCAACAAGACATAAGATGACACAAATGCAAATGATGATGATGATGATGATGATGATGATGATTACTTGCCGAGGAATTGGGATTTTCAAAGGGCCAGATTTTCTTATTTTTGATAACACACGTGGTACGATGCATTGAGGTATATAAAACCAGGATGGTGTTGTACCCAGTGTGATGGACTTTGACTCAACAATCAAATAGGAGTATTCTTGTTCACACCTAACATACGAAAACCTTGCTAGGATGTATTTTGGAAGTTTCAGACATCTCAGACCAAAACACGGAAAGGTAAACCTATCCTTGTAACAGTCAACAAGTTGCCTTAGACCTCTTCCATACATACCTAACAAAGCAAGTATTCACCAAGTTATTTTACAAGAATGTCTAACAAGCACAGCAGACAAAAGATAATGATCATTGCCCCATTCCTATTTCTCTAAATCTGCTATTTTGGGATATCATCAAGACGTCCTTGGAATGGGCGTAAAATAAGATAAGTCAAAAGATAAAGACCAAGTAAACAAACAAACTAATGCTCTTCAATACCGCTAATGGAAAGAGGATGTGTTTTCTAAGATGATAACCAAAACTTATTGCCAAAAGATAATGCCTATTGTAGGAAGGATTCATCCTAGGAAATGTTAGTGGATGGTGGCACGCCATTTCATTTATAAGGGATGATTGATATGGGACCAATTCAAATGATGTGTTACCGATACGAAGAGATGACCAATTTGCTTACACACTAACTTAGACTTTAGACTTGACATTTTGAGTTCAACTTTTAATCTTCTAGACTTGCTTCTGACTGTTTCACCAAAGGTTGATAATGATGATCAGTTTATTATGAGTGGCGTTATTGCGGGTGCAAGCAAGATAAGACAGGTGAATTTTTTTCAAATATTTGGATGTTTTTGATGTTTTTGCAATGTTTTGAGGCTGTTTTTGGTATTTTTCGAGATTTTGCAAATGTTTTGATTTTCAAATTTTCAAATGTTTTGGGATTTTTTGAGATTTTGACCAAGAGACTAACCTAAAGACCTATCCTAGGGGTCTCGAGGGATGATCAATGGACTAGCCTTGCCTACGTTATACATGCAGAGACCACGTAGTTTGATTGATGACTTACTGATTTACACATGATGATATACATGATGAAATGTTAGTTTATTATGTTGGAATCCTATAGGACTGACCTAAATGTCTCAGGGGATGATCAAAGATCAACCTTGCCTATGTTCAAGCTCAGAGATGATGTAGTTCGACAAGACGACCTTGTTTTTGACTTTTTTTGACCGACTTTTTGACCTATTTTTTTTATTTTTGATATGTTTTGAATGTTTTTGGATTTTCTAATTATCTGATGTTTTTGGATTTTCTAATTTTGTAATATTTTTGGATTTTCTGATTTTCTAATGTTTTTGGATTTTCTAATTTGAGGATTTTAAGAATATACACGAATCCGATCCAATAAGGACATGCCCCCAGCACGATGCCATTGACTACCTCGATAAAGGCAAGACAAACTAACCTTGAGGATGGGCCGAGTAGTACTAGGAGGGATCATGATACAAAAACAAGATCAAGCTATGGCGTGGATGCGAGTGGATGGAGATATGGATGAAGACGCCTGTTTGCCAGGTTTTCGCCAAGTAACCATTTTTTTAGGACTTTTTCTGATTTTTTGAATTTTTTGGTTCTATACCTTGAAAGAATTAGGCATAAAACTTTTTGAGATGGGAGCTATTTATTGGCTCCTGCAGAGGTTACCCTTCAGGTGTTGATAACTGATATGCCCATGATTTATAACTAGCTGTTATGACAAACGGTCCTAACCAATTAGGTTCGAACTTTCCTTTGTTGCTAGGATTTGGGACATTCTTCTGATTTTCTTTTAAGACCAATTCTCCAACTTGGAAAGTCTTGCTTCTGATTTTCTTGTTATAGCTCTGTTTGAGTCTATTTTGATAAACTTGCAAGTGATTTAAAGCTTCTATGCATCTCTCATCTAGTAGCTCCACCTCGTTTAATCTTGATACTCGGTAGTCCTCATCAGTGATGAGGTTTTGTAATGATACTCTAAGGGATGGGAGCTCAATCTCAATGGGGAGTATGGCTTCTAATCCGTAGACCAAGGAGAATGGGGTGGCACCGGTGGGTGTGTGGATACTGGTTCGATAAGCCCAGAGGGCGGAATTAAGTTACAGATGCCAGTCATGACCTGCGTCATTGACTGTTTTCTTGAGGATTTTGAGGATGGTTTTGTTCGTGGCTTCTGCTTGGCCATTGCCTTGGGGATAGTACGGGGTGGAGAAGCGATGCTGGATTTTGAATTTCTCGCACAAGTCGTGAACCTCTTGGTTCTTGAATGGTGTCCCATTATCTAAGATAATGGCTTATGGGACACTATAATGACAGATGAGATGGTTTAGGATAAATTTTGAGATCTGCTTCCCAATGATATACATCATGGTTATGGCTTCCACCCACTTTGTGAAGTACTCGGTTGCAGTTATGATGAACTTATGGCCATTGGGTGAGGTGGGTGAGATTTTTCCAATGAGATCGAGTCCCCAATACTAAGAGGGCCATGGTGTGATAATAGGATGAAGCTCTTGAGCTGGAGCATGGATGAGGTCCCCATGCTGCTGACATTGTAAACACCTTTTAGCATGATCATGTGCTTCTCTTTCCATTGTGGGCCAGTAATACCCCATCCTCAGCAATTTCTCGGTGATGGTCATTCCACTCGAGTGTGAGCCATAAATGCTGTTATGAACCTCGGTTAGAGTAGGTAATGCTTCCTCAACATTTAAATAGCATAGCAAGGTACCTTCTATGCTTCTACAGTATAAAATATCACCTAGGATGACAAATCTGGATGCATTTTTGATAAAGGTTTATTTTAGGTTTGATGGGAGGTCAGTGGGTATGACTCCTATGCGAAGATATGTGTAGATGTCATGGTACCAAGGATCGCCAGGACCAACGATTTCACACACATATTTCGATTCTGGTACCTCGAATGTGGGAACAAGAAGCTGCTCAATTAAAAATTCATATTTTGGCATGTTATGAGGGATATCTAATAGGGATCCAATTGTAGCCATGGCGTCTGTTGCTCTGTTGTTGGTTCTTGGAATCTACTCAAATGTTATGTCAATGAAAGATTCTTTAAGAGTCTCCACCAATTTCTTGTATGGAGTGAGCTTATCATCCTTAGTTTGATATTCATTATTGACCCGATTTATGATCAACTGAGAGTCCCCATACACCTTGAGAGCTATGATGTTCCATTGTACTACTATCCTGAGGCCTATAGTCAAAGCCTCATATTTCACTATGTTGTTGGTGCAAGGAAATTCTAATTTGTATGACTTTGGTATGCAATCCCCTTGTGGGGTGATGAAGAAGACACCAGCTCTTGATCCATGTTGTGTGTATGAACCATCGAAGTATAATTTCCAATGGTTAGTTACATTGAGGTTAAAGATGGATTCATCTGGAAATTCTGAGACAAGAGGGTTCTCAGAATAAATGGGTGCTTCTGCTAGTTGATCTGCAATAACTTGTCCCTTAATGGCTTTCCACTCTACATACTCGATGTCATACTTTGATAATATCATTACCCACTTTGCCATTCTTCCTGTGAGCATTCCCTTTGATAGGAGATACTTGAGGGAATCAATTTTCACAATAAGCTTTATCTTGTGTGCCAACATGTAATGTCTGAATTTTTGGGAGGCAAACACTACTGTGAGGCAAGCTTTCTCGATGAATGAGTAATTTAGCTCATGACCAACCATTGTCCTGCTGATGTAGTAGATGGCCCTCTTTGTTCTGTTTTCATCATGCTGAGCTAGGAGAGCTCCAAGGGCTGCCGCTGTTGCTGACACATATAAGATCAATGGCTTTCTTGGGATGGGTGGCATTAAAACTAGTGGTGTCAGTAGATATTCCTTGATTTTGTTAAATGCCTCTTCACATTTTGTATCCCATTTGTACTCTACCCCCTTGTGGAGTAGGTGAGAGTATGGGTTCTGCTTGTCTGCCAGTTGTGCTATGAACCGTCGGATGGATTGAATTCGTCCTTGGAGGCCTCTCAATTGTTTTAATGTCTTTGGTGCTTCCATCTCAAGGATTTCCTTCACTTTTGTTGGATCCACCTCGATACCCCTCATGGAGACTATGTATCCTAGAAATTTACCTGATTGTATGCAGAAGATTCACTTCTTGGGATTTAGTCTGACTTTGTATTCCTCCAGTCTGTCAAAGATAGCGCTTAGGGTTGCTATATGATCTTGTCTTTTTCTTGACTAAGCTAGAATGTCGTCGACATAGTCTTCGACTGTTTTAAGGATCATGTCATGGAATATCAGTGTCATGGCCCTTTGATAGGTTGCTCTTGCGTTCTTTAGGCCGAATTGCATCATGTTCCAGTAGTAGGTCCCCCATGGACAAGTGAAAGTCATCTTATGTTGATCTTCTTTTGCTATCATGATCTGGTTGTATCCTGAAAATCCATCCATTAGTGATAGCATCTCATGTCCTGCTGTCATGTCTACTATCATGTCAATGTTGGGAAGTGGGAAATCATCCTTCGGACATGCTTTGTTCAAATCTCTGAAGTTCGTACAGATTTTGATGGCTCTGTCAGGTTTTGAAACACGTACCATGTTTGACACCCATTCTAGATAATCAATTGGTCGGATAAATCCTGCATCTAACAACTTTTTGAGCTCCATTATGACTAACAGAGTGATTTGAGGATGCATTTTCTAAAGTTTTTGTTTGACCGACTTTGCTTCTAGATATACTACTAAATGATGAACCACAGTCTTTGGATCAAGTCCTGGCATGTCAGCATAACTCCATGTGAAGTTTATTTATCTTTCTTTTAGGAATGCTGCTAGGAGTTCTTACTTTTTTGATAATAGTGATTCCACATAGAATGTGATATGCGGGGTCTCCTATGTTCCTAGGTTGACTGGATTGCATTTTTCGGTGAAGACTGCTGACTTTTGCTGATGTATATCTCTTAGAGGAAGATTGAATCCTTCATCCTAGGGCACCTCAGAGAGGTTTTCACCATTGGATATGTCCTTTCTTTTTACTATTTTATTGTTAGAGAGTGCCACAGTGTGGTTGTCACTCAAGGACTTGGATATGATTCTTAGTTTCTCACTTTTGCGACTGAAGGATTCAATCATTTCCCTGTAATAGGCATGTGTGTCCAACTCCATTATAAACCCTGCCTTGTGATCTCCACCTGGAATGTTATCCCTCAATCCCACGAATTTTGAGAGCGCCTCATCATTTTTGAATGTATCAAGAACTGGTGGTCCTTGTTGGTCATAATCGATTAGTTGGGGCTACACTAAATAGATCTCATGATTTGGATGGTCTATTTCGAAGGAGAGGGTGCTAATCATACACAGGGTGGTGTCTTCAAATAACCTAGGTAGATTGGATATGGTATCCTCATCATGGCTACTATATAGGGCTCAGTTATAAAATTATGTGTGTCTCTACCTGTGACTATTGGTGAGTGTACTTGTACTAGTATTGGCTGAGGAGAAATATTAACTATTCTAACCAGAGGACTTCGAATACGTATGGTTATTATCAGAGTGGTACATCCAAGACCAAGATTTGTTATGGGTCGCGTCTCTGGCATGATAGGTATTATGAGCCCATTGTCATTTTGTCCCAGTCTTTGATTTCTGTCATAGCCCATTGCAAGCATCATTTGTAGGCCCTTGCTTCTTTCGTCCATTGGTAATTCAGGTGTAGGTCTTTCATCTCGATACAACATGTGAGATGGATCTGCTTCAATAACCTCATGGCCAAGGTCTCCCCATCTTGTGAATTTGGGATAGTTTTTAGGATACATTTGTGATGTGGAAGCTTGGTTTTCTTGTGGGCATCCTCGTGATCTAGGAGATTGTGGTAACTCTCCTATTACAAAAGAATTGTTAGGAAGCTTGTAGCTTCCACAACCATCCTCCTGGATGATGAGCTTGATATTGGAGATGGTGGGGATGGCGGGTGTCTCTGTCGCAGAAGTGGACGCGAGAGTGGTGGGGTCGATATATGGTGTGGATGGGCCCTCATCATTCTTTGGCACTTGGGGGATTTTGTAATACTTTTCCTAAAGATTTTTGTAATATGAAGATGGTTCAAGATCTCCATGGATAGTAACCTCTTGTCCATTATGTGTAAATTTCACACATTGGTGGAAGGTTGATGCTATGACTTTCATCGCATGGATCCATGGGCATCCCAGGAAGATATTATATGGAAAGTTGAGGTCCAAGACCTGACAGGTGGTTTCCATGATGGTAGGCCCTACTTGAATAGGGAGTTTAATTGTGCCTTGAGACACTCTTTCTTGGTCGTCATATGCTCTTATCGTGATGCCCTTACTTTTGTCGATGGAATCTTCTAATATTTTCAACTACTTGATGAGGCTGAGAGAACAGATGTTTAAACCTACACCTCCATCCACCATGACCCTTTTGCTTTTGCTCTTGTTTACAATAGCTTCCAAGTGAAGTGCACAATTGTGAGATGGTTGGGCGGGGAAATCTTGGTCAGTGAATGTAAGGAGATTAGGCATTATGATATTTTTGACCACAGCTTGGAATTGGTCTGCATCGAGATCTGCGGGGACAGTGGATGAGGCTAATGCTTCCTCGAGAATATTTTTATGTGCTGATGATATTTTTAACAACTCCATGATGGAGATGTGTGATGGAATTTTCTTGAGTTGTTCTACAACATTGTAGCTATGCAGAACAAATCTAGATGAAGGGATTTTTTTAGGTTGGGATGATCCTGCAATGGTGACTTTGCCGCCTCTTGTGGTGACTCCACAATCTTCGACATGGGTGCCCTTGATGGTGATGACCATGCAATCTTCACTTAGGGAGGAAATGACTATTTCATACACATGATTTACACTGCCCTTCCCTTTATCATTTTTATTCCCTTTGTTGCCATGATTCGACATCGGATTCATGTAGATTTTAAGATCCTGATTTCTGGTAGGTTGTTCCACATTTATGATTTTCTTGTCAATGAGATCTTGGATGATATTTTTGAGTCTCATGCAATTTTTTGTGGTATGACCTTTGATTTTATGAAATTCACAAAGTTGATTTTCGTTATACCAAGGGGGTTTGATGTCGGGTTCTTGGTAATTCTCAAATGTAGGAGGCTTGATGAGTTTTTCGTTGATCAAATTTTTCATTATGTTCTCCAATGGTTCCCCCAAAATAGCATATTTTCATTTGGGATAACTTTTTCATTGGGGTGGTCCCCTTTGGTCATTGAGATTATTGATGGTTGGATTGTTGTTGGGTTGGTATGTTGTGTGATGAGTGTTTTGGCATTGATTTTTTATTTGCGGTGTGGGTGTATTTTGGCGTGGACCACTAATGACCACCTTGGCATCTATGACACCATCATTAGTAAGGTTCTTGTTCCTTTCCCATGTGCGAGGTTTATCATAGTAATTGGATGATGGGCGGTTGTTTTTCTATTTGTGATATGATGTTGATTCCGTAGGTTGAGTCACAAGGGATCTTTCGATGTTGAGTGTCTTGGATATCAATTGCTCATATGTGGTGATGCCCTGAACCTTGAGATGAAATGCCAAGCAGCTTTCAACGTTGGCTATGATGGTACAGACTTGTTCTTCTGGCATGGTCCACTTGCTCTGATTGGCCTTTGATCACCATTGTTGAAGGAATGAAGCAAAAGATTCATTCTTTCCTTGTTTTAGAGCATATAGTTCTTCGAGACTAACTTCCATTGCAATGTTACATGCGTAGTTCCTAATGAATGCATCCCTAATTTCTTGGAATGTTCTAATGCTTGAAGGTAAGCAAGAGAACCATTCTATAGCGAGGCCTACCAAGCTCCTAGGGAATAGCCGCATCAGATAAGTGTTGTCATATGTGACTTCCATACAATGAACCTAGAATTCACTTTGCAGATTAGGGGGTGGGATGAAGGTGTTTTGGAGTGTTTGAATCGTGGGTTGGATGAGTGGGTTGGTCGGTGCATTGTTCAATGGTATATGTATGTTATGGCGAGCGAGGTAGGCTTTCACCTACTTTTGTATGAACAATGCTTGTTGTTGATCTTGCTGTTGTTGCACTAAGATTTGTGCTTGTTGTTGCACTTGTTGTTGTTCCAACAACACTTGTTGTTGGGCTTGTTGTTGTTCCCACAATGCTTGTTGTTGGGCTGCCAATTCTGCTACTTCTTGCTGCTCTTGGTATTGCTTTAGTGCTTGCACTTGCGCTACTTGTGCATGAAGTTGTGCTTGTGCTTGTGCTTGCTATGCTTGATATTGAGCTTGAGCTTGGGCTTGCACTTGTGCTACTTGTTGCTGCAATAAAAGTTGTTCTTGAGCAGCCCTTTGTGCTTGCAATGCTTGTGCAACTTGGGCGGCTTGTTGTTGTTGTTGCAATAAATCTTGGGCTTGTTGCATTTGTTGCACTTGTAATGCGACTTGTGCATCTTGGGCATCTTGTGCAGCTTGAGCGGCTTGTTGCACGAATTTTTTTTTTTGAACTTGTTGGTATCCTCTTTGAAAAGTAGCTTGCAATGCTACGTTGTATTGGCTTGATGTGGTGAAAGTTGGTGGTGGTGGTGGATTTGGAATGGTGGTAGATGATGATGTTGTGTTGATGTTTTGGGTGTTGGATAGTGCTATTGATGCTACTGGTCCTTGAGAGACCATGTTTTGTGATGTTAGGGGTGTGTTTGATGATGTTGCCATTGCTTGTGCATTTATCGTTCGTTGTTGTGATATCAACGATAAATTTTGTGTGTTTGGTGCAATGCTTTGATTGATGGTTGGGATGTAATTTTGATTAATACTTGGTAGGGGAGGAAGCACTAAACCAACGAGTGGTGCAGATGATGATGGAAATGGTGGAAGAGGTGGAAAGGTGAGGGGTGTGAGTTGTGAAAATGTCGTGGTGTCGAATAGGCCCCCTGGTCCGAACATATCTCCCTCTTCTTGTGAATTTGTGAGAAGAGGTGTTTGAGGAGTTGCATGAAAAAATGATGATGATGGATCACGATGGAATGTGAGAGGAACATTTTTGTGTAATGGGTTTTCGGGTATATTTTATTCCAATGTGGTGTTTGCATCCAAGTTTTGATTATTAACAAGGGGATGTGATTGAAGAGAATTGAAAAATGTATTTCCCTTGTTGACATTGGGTTGGGTTGGAGCAAACGATGTTGTGATTTGTAGAATGTTTTGCGTGATGTTTTGGGATGGAGGTGTCGATCGCTTGAAGTGGGTGTTTCTTTGTTTGGCTAAGATCATTTGAAGCGGGTGTTTCTTTGTTGGCTTCCATACTCTTCTTGTATTGAGATATCATTTGAACCATAAAACAAGGATCAAGAATATGGGAGATGAATCTCTTGATTCTTTGGATTTGATCTCTATTTTATGTCCCAAAGTATAAAGTTTTTAGGATGCCTTGAGGATCAAAGGTGATGATATGATGATGATGTTAGGGATGGATGATACAAATGTTTTTGGCTTTTGATAAATCTTGAATGAGACACTAGGATTTTAGGACTTGCTGATTTTGATCCTTGATTTTGGATTTTGAGATTTGAGATTTTGTCCTTGATTTTGATTTTAATTTTGATTTGGATTTTTGAACAAAAAGACCCTAAGATGTTGGATTCTAAGGGATAGATTTGTTCAAAGGATGATAATTTGAATGTGTGAGGAGAAGGATGCATCTACCCACACCTATTCAAATAAAATGATTGTTTCACTAAGCATATGAAGAAGGATTCATCTACATACACTAAGCTAGAAAAGATGATTTTGATAACTTTGACTAAGTATATGCAAAAGGATGCATCTACACATACCTAGCCAAAGGTGTTTTTGCTAATGTTTTCAAGGATTTAGTCTCAATGATATTAATGATTTTGATTTTGCCATAAAGCCTAGTATTTAATGATGATTTCAAGATTTTTTAAAAGGTGATGATGAGATGGATTTTGTTTTGATGTTTTGGAGGATGGATGAAAAGAGATTTTGATATGTTTTGATCCTAAGATGAACCTAAAAAGGTACACTTTGTTTTCCTAGACCTAGGTATTGAAGAGCATGCAAATTCTTCCTAATGACCTTTGTAACCAAGAAATGATTTCTTTTGAACATTCATTTTCGGATTTCCAACCAATGATTTGTTTTTCTTTTGGGATGGTGGGTCTTCAACACATATGAAAGTTCATTTTGCTTAGCTTTGCTTAATGTCTTTATTTTACCAAAAACACTTTCTTCAATTAGGTTTTCAAACTAAGATGTCCAATGTCTTAAATTCTTCAAACCCCACAAGATATGTTATGTGGAAATTCAATGAACTTAAGGCAAGGGTTTCCTATTGTTTACTTAGGGAGACAAATTGAGATATAATCCAATGTTTAGAAACCTCTAAGGATGTGAATCCCAAGGGAAAGCAATAACATATGGATTGAGTCAATTGTATTTGTCCTCAAAAGGGTTTGAAATTTGGATAATATTGAGTGTTTGTTTTTGAGATGTTTTCAATCAAGCAATGTATTTTGTAACCCAAGAATAAGTACAATCCTATGGATGTGTAAGACAATATTTGTTGGATTCCCACTTGGACAAGTCCAGCTACACTTATCTCTAGCGAATGGTTAGATGCTTGACCCCACTGGCTCCCCTCCACGACACTCACTTATATGGGGCATCCAAGCATCAACACCCATGAAACTCCCATGGCATGTTTTCCATTTATACTAGAAGACCGTAAAATTGTGGGCTGGCTTGAGAACGACCGTTCTTGCACCAACAAATAGATAAAAGGATTTTGTCAAATTCTAGCACATGGGTTTTAGTAAGGACTTTCTGTTCATGGAGATTGACCCATACGGCAAGAGTCCCCTTTCGGATCCATCTTTTCAGAATCAACCGCATGATATTGGCATTTCTTCCAGTATCCACATTTATATCTCGGTTGGAAATACTCTTGGCTTTAGAGTGTTACCGGTTGAGTCATTCCCTTGGGTGAGTACTTTTTCCCCAAGGCAGGCCCTCTAGGATAAACAAAAGCAAATGAAGAACAATATTCATTGATCAATCCTTGTTGGCAACAAGGAGAGAGAATATACGCAACAATTCCCCCACTCACACTCGCACAATATGTTGTTCAATTTTAAGCCCAAATCGAAGTGTGGAGGTGATTGCTTTGTCTTAACCCAAAGTCATGAAAAAGGCCTTTTGATTCTCAAGATCACTATAAAGCACGAGAGAAGCACATACATCCTTTTTCGATGGCTTTAGTCTAAGTAAGCCTTCACAAACAAAAAAAAATACACTTGTTCTTTTTAGATCCACAAAGCAATATGTGAGTTCATTTTAGAGCACCAAATCACAAGTGAAAGACATTTGTTCAATTGTTTAACCCAATAAACAAAATCTAGTAATTTGTTGATCCTATTGTCCGTTTTAACCTTTGCAAGAAGAAATTGAAAGGTTCTTTTTAAGCCCAAATGAAAACTAGTGTTCTAAGAATGAAAAGATAAAAAATTCTTAAAGAAGTGTTGAAAAAACACTTTGATTGGACAAAATGTCATCACCATACTCCTCCTTCCTTTGTTTTCGATTTCCAACCTACAAAGAAGAAAAACAGTTAGATTCTGGAAAAACATAGAAGTTAAAAACTAGAAAATAGAAGGTAAATAAATCATAAATCAAAAGCACGTGCTAAAAATTAAATTCTCCTTTTTTACATCAAAAGCACGTGCTAAAAATTAAATTCTCCTTTTTTACTATCTCCTAGTGTCACAACTTGTGAAGGCATTGTTGTTTTTTCTCCCAACGTCGCTCTCACAACCATGAACCAAGGGGAGAAACTAGTAAAGTCGTGCCTTTCAAAGAAGCATGTACAATAAAATATGCATTGTATTATTTTCATTTTTAGAGAATGGAAATTGTATTTTATGGCTGAGCATGAAAAAAATATGCAATAAACTCGAATTGAGCTATTTTAATCAGAAAAGTAAGAGGAAGAGTAGAAGATTCATGCTTACTAGGTTTGCAGATAAAAAATGCTTTCAAGCATTGACCCAGCTCATACATGGCGGCCTCAGATAAGAGGGAAAGTCAACATAAGAAATGAAAACAATGCATCAGAATGATGACAAGCCATGGCTATAAAGCCTGAAGATGACTTCGAAAAACAAGAGAAATGTCTAGATTTGGATAAAAAAGCTTACCACTCATTTCACTGTGGAAATCTTCAAAAAATTGACATGAAACAGCAGTATGAACTCAAGTTTCGAGCTCCAGTTCAGTCCAAACCCTTACGAGAGATCATGGTGGCAACAACTTGTTCAGAAAGTTGCAAAGTGAGAATGAAAGGAATGATTAGGGTTCAAGTTTTGTCTACCCTAAATCGACATAAGATTGATGATTTTTTTACTAATGATTTTAATAAATCATTATGTTCTTTCATCTTCCGTGGTCCATCACTTTTGAGTTAAATAAACCTAATCATGTTTAGGGAAGCTTGTGACTTAGGAAAGGTTCAATGGGAGTTTGACCTTCTATTGCATGACTTATCAAATGATTAATGTATTAAATATTAAGGTAATATCTTGTTACCTTAGTATTTAATATATAGTATTTTAAAAGAAAAAGCAAAACTATCATATATTAAATATTAAGGTAATCATTTGGATTATCTTTAATATTTAATACTATCACCTTTCCAAAACATGAATAAACACAAGTAAAGTGGAGGATTATTTTGTATAATCTTGAATTGCATGTTCAGTTCTGACACCAGTTTTGAAGATTAATCATGCACGATATAGGGATGGAGTTTTAGTTTGATATGCATGGGAGAATTGATTAAAAGGAGGTGGTTTTCGCATGCTTGGACCCACTTTTTGGGGATTTTTAGTTCAGTTTGAGTGCCCCATGGATCAGTTACGAGTTGATAGCCAGTTGGAATCCGAGTTCACTCATTTTTGCATGAGTTTGGGCTATTTTTATCAGGATTTTCTCTTTTGCTCGGGATTTTCCTTGGAGTTATTATTTTTACATTGAAATTGACTTTCAATTTCACCTTCATGCCTTGGAGAGGCTTTTTGTATAAAGTGATATGACTTAGTTATTTTCACTAGTTCTTGATTTCTCTTCCTTTTGCAATTTTTGCAAAGAAGGCTTCTTGTAACTCAATTTATTTTTCAAGATTAATACATTCAACAGGTTATTACAGGTTAATCAAGTTTGATCAATTTACAAAACTTTCCTTTTACATTTCAGTGTACTAAGTATTTTCCTTCCAAATCTCAGGTGTCATGATATGTGAATGATTTGATAAGGAATCTATCATGTTTTAATCTTAGGAACCTTTATTTTCTTGTCTCATTCATATGTGCTTGTATACAATCAAGTTTGATTCCACAGGTTATATGTTGTGCATCTGACTTATTTTACTATTTTAGTTTTGAAGATGTTCTTTTCCTTCAAAGATGGTAATACAGTGAAGCCTTTATATAAATTATTTATGTGGTTAAACTGTTTAGATTTAATTGTGCGAATAGGTTTATTGAAAAGTAATTGTGAAACAAGTTGCATGCAACATCGTTATCTAAGTTCATTGCCAGAACATAAAATAGTTTTTGCATTCATTTCAGCACTTTCTTCCCTTTTCCCAACCAGTTTCATTAGTTAAAAAAAATAACAAATAGGAAGCCGGCCTAGAATCCGAAGGTTCAATCTCATTATAGGTCACCCACAACATGAGTTTGATCCAATGTTACAGGGGATTGCAGAGCTTTCCAACCTTGCATGCATGTGCAAATGCCTATGATAACAAGCACTATTGAAAATGATGTATGAAGTTTCCTGTAGAGACGTGTAAACCCACTTTGTGCAAGTCTCTATTTCCCTAGTTTATTAGCCTATAAAATCACTCCTTCAATGGTTTCCCAACCTTTGAAGAAGAACAAAATATGCCTATGAATTGCAAAACATAGAATATTCAAGAATGAAACCCAAACCACATATAAAATGTAAAAATGAATTATCCACAAAATTGGGTACCCAAATATCCACTCCCAAGGAAGGAGGTGTCTTGCATGCAATTTTTGTAACTCCTATTGTCATTCTTCTTCCAAATTTTAACCTCTCCTTTCCATTGGATGTTTTTCCAACTATGCTTTTTCTCCAAACCTGTGCCTACTTGGGAATGATAAATGTTTTCAAGTGATATCAAATGTCTACAATTAAATTTTGTTTGATTTAATTTATCTTGAGAAGCACACTTTTCCCAATTTTTCCATGAGTCACGACTTACTATTTTTGGACAACCTAACTTACTAAAAATAGAAACTACTATTTTTAGAAAAAGGGGACATGATAAAATACTCTCGTTCTAATAAAAAATGAATTTTTCTAAAATATTAGCAAGTCCATTTCTTTCCCTGAAGCAATGCTAGATTGGAATGAATTAAATTTGCTAAAAGATTGTAGACATCATGGAGTATGCAACTCATCTTCTAGTTGGGAAGATTTTTCTTATTGATTGAGTTGATGATGAGAGAATTTCCTTCAACAACGATTTCCTTTATATTTGATCCAATATGAAGTTTACTAGTAGAATTTAAAATTGCATCTCCTTTTGAGTTGTGAAGAACAAAACTTGCACTTAAAACGCCTAGGTTACCGCAAGAAGCACCGTCAAAAGTTAGTTTTATCATTGGATGGTTTGGTGGCATCGAAACCACTTTGCTTCGATCCAATTTTTAATGTAGATGAAAAATCCTAGGAAGGGGGAGGATAAATGCTTCTCTAATTATCCTCCAACAAGTGATTTTTGTCCTCTGTAAGTTTATCACATAAGGGGAAATTGAAGGCTTGTGTGATGCCTGTCTTGACTAGTCTAGAACTAGTGAGAATTTTTTTTGAAGAGAAAGCCATGCAAAGGCCGCAAATTTGGGTAAGCAAGAAAATTACAACATTATTTGTAGGGACAATCAATATGTTGGTCGAGTCTTGGGATAATTAAGGACTTGTATCCTTGATTTACCTTGTACTGATCATTTTTTGAAGGAGCCTAATTTAATTTATTCAACTTGAAGGAGAAATAAATATTCATTTCTTTTAGAATAGGCTGAAGAGTAATTTCTTGGTCCTATAAAATGGAGTAGTCTTGGAGGCATTTCCACTTTGTTGTATAAACACATTGTCCCTTGAGACAATAAGATAATATTCCACTTTACTCCTCTAAAATGTTTCAACATCCTCTTTGATTTTGACAGAGAGTCAATATTTCCCAAGGGAGGGTTCCCATTCCAAGAGTCTTACTAGAATGATTTTTTTCTCCATTATAAAGAGCCTAGGAAAAGTGGGGAATAATTACTTCCCTACATCTTGGAGTGTTGAACATTTTCTTTTTTCTAATCTACCTCTACAATATAGGTCTAAGTGTAGCCCAAGAAACCATCCATGCTAGATAACATATCATAAGCATGAGGGAACACAAAAAAACACACAAAACTAACCTGAAGATGAAGAAGAGGCATTACTCTATTCTGACACCTCCAACAGGTCATCCTTCTCCCAGTATAGATCATCATAAGGGGAGGGAAGACAAGCATGTAGGGGGGAATATATAAAGCAGTTCCAACTAATTTTTTTATGGAAAGAGCTAAGGAAGAAGCCCCCTCAAGGTCTTCCTCTTTGAGCTTGTGTGAGAATAGCATCATTAGGTCAAAATGTCCTCCAACTAGTCGAACATTCACTTCTTAGGAGTGACATGATGTAACTGGATGGGATAAGGATGAGAAACTTGAGAGTTATTATCATCCTTGGGGAGAGGGGTAGTGACAAACTTATGGGAGTGAGGCATTGTCTCTATCACAAGGATGGTACAATCCAAGGTGGAAAGAGACTTAAAATATGGAGAAGACTTTTTCTAACCATCACTCAAAATGAGGTTGCTCTCCAACTTATGCTTCAACAGAGGATGTGGGATCCTCATAGTAGAAGTGGAAGAGGGAGAAAGAGGTGAAGAAAGAAAGGACATAACCTTGGTAAAAGGCATGCTAATGAGATGTGAGAAAGGAGGAAGAGCTAGAAGAGATGTGATAAGAGGTGGCTCTACGAAGGAGCGATGAACACTTGCACCCTTTTTTTGTGAGGTTAATCAAAATCTACTAACAAATTCAGAAGCAAAGGTAGAAGTAGAGGTAGGAGAAGGAGAAGCAAAAAGAGAAGGATCCTCTTTAGTCTTCTATGAAGCCTCACGCTCCTTAGCCAAGGCATGCCGATGGTGCTTATGCTCTTGCACAAGCCAATTATGAAATTTGTGGGTATTAGAAGGTGTAACTTGAGAAGATGTTGGGGGCTCCTATTCTACTAGAGGAGTAGCCTTCACAACTATTGCTAATGGAAGGGTAGGGTCCTAAGGAGGAACATGAGGAGGAGGAAAAAAGATGGGAAGATAAACTAGCATATGAATAGTGAAACCCTTTACTTTGTCTTCCTTAGGGGTAGGTGGAGAAATAGGGAAGGCCTCAAAGGCTGAGACACAAGAACAATCCAACGAAAATACTTCCTCTTTCCATAAAGCATGGGTTGGGGAACTATGGGAAGAACCAAAAGCTAGAAGATCTAAGGTCTTGACTTCCACAATGTAGGTGCCTTTCCTTTTCCTATACCAGGAATAGTAGAAGAAATGAAGGACACCACCAAAGGTTGGAAAGTAGTAGAAGAGGATGAATCGGAAGGAGAAAACCTAAGAGAAAGATATTTCTTTTCCTTTTCCTTTGGAGGGGTAGAGGATGAAGCATGTTATGCACACAAAGAATCCTTTAAAGAAATAGCATGGGTACAAGGTGAAAAACCAATTTTAGGCATTGAACCCCTAGTCTTATACCTAAAATAAGCTTTCTATAATATGTCTCCTCTAGGTGGCAAAGGTCCAACTGGGGTGGGCCAAAATTGATCCAGGAAGAAGCCCCCACATTATACCAGTGGTCTGTATCTAGTGTCCTAAATAGTGTATATGATACCTTCATGGGGAAACTTCAAGCATTTGTGGATAACCGAGGCAACTACATTCATAGAGGCTAGCCATGGGATGCTTAGTCTAAATATGAAGAGGTTAGACTCGAGTATCATGACAAATGAGACTTCCAAGGTTTTGGGTCCAACTAGGACTGATAGAGAAATGGAACCAATGACCAGAACAAAGAGTCCATCATGTGTGCATCGAAGCATGGACTATGACTCCTCATATTTCTCCTTATGCAAATTATTTATGAAAAGAGTCTCCTTTGTGATAGTATTGACCTAAATTGTGGGGTCAACCATAATGCCAATTACAACATTATCATTGAGTGGGGATATACAATGGAGAGGGCTCTTTGTTTAAAGGCAGGTCATGTATTGTAAATGTTATATCAGGTATACTATCCACATGTCTTGGAGGAGGAACATGAGTAAATGAAACCACATTCACATACTCAGATGGATTTAGATCAAAAGAAGAATAAGCAGGGGTTACAAGATTGGTAGAATGGGATGGAAAGGGATCTATGCAAATATATAGTTGGCTATTAGGATTTTTTGTAGATTTATTAGAGTTGTAATTTTTACCATCAAGCCAGATGGTACCATTTTCAATGTGGTCTAGTATGACATGAAAAATACACACACATCTCTTGATATCATGACCTAACACTTGATGGTATTGGAAGAAATTATGTACATCAATTCACTAGGGATAAGGCTTAGAGGGTGGTTTGATCTCTAGAAAATATATTACACCATCTTTTAATAATTTTTTTAGGAAATTTGTATAAGATTCAAATAATTTTGTAAATATTTGATTCTAGCCTATAGAACTTTTATTGATAGGAATAGGCACCATGTTTGCTACTGCTTTGTTTTTCCTTGACTCTCTAGAGATAGACACAACTAACCAACTATCTAGATAGAAGGACAAGGAAGTATCCTTGTACTGAGTAACTTTTTTTGGTACTCACGCAAAGCAACACATAGATGGGAAAAAGAGGGATATTTCATTAGAAGAAATTTATCTCGCAATGTTGGTAGTAAATTCCCGATGAGCACTCATTGTATGCTAGAATCTAGTAGAGCATAGGAGATCTAAAAAAAGAGGGCTTGGTGATGAGTGGTGAAATCAATCACTTTCTCACGCACACCCTTCTTACATCAAAGTGATCAATAACAATGATCTTCGGTCCAATATTAGCTTGGAATTGTTGGAGGAATTGATTCAAAGATGGTCAAAGGAAAAGATAGAATTATCAGGGAGAGAGAAATACCACTCCAAAGCAACATCTTTGAGAGAACACGAGAATAGTTTTTCTAGCAGAGCATTGTGATGGAAGAAATCAATACACATGACATTAAAAGATGAGACGTGTGTATGCGGGTCTCCTCTACCACTGTACTTTTCAAAATTAGGAATCTGCATCCTTGGAGGAATGGGGGTATTCAAGATCACAAAAGATAAAGGACTATGCCAACAATAAGGATAAAACATAGACTGAGAAGAAGAACTAACCAAATTCGCCAATTGAGATTGCATCCACCCCATATTTTTTAATAGAGCATTGAGGATGAGATTTGTAGATGGAGTATGACTAATTGAAGCACCAAGACCAGAGGTAGAGATGCTTTGAGTCCCATATGTAGGAATCTAAAAAACTAAGGGAATCTAGTTTTCTCTAATCATAGGAATCTCCTCATGTACGGTGGTGGTATTATGAGTAGTATTATTGATGGAAGGACCTATGTCGACCATGTAGATAAACACTCCAAACATCAAAACATTCAGTTGGTGACCACCAATCTTTGATTAAATGTCTCAGGGATTTCTCAAGAGTGTAAGATGAGAAATGGGTCTCCATAATATTGTTTATTCCATGAAGTATCTCCAAACCTCTTCAATCAATAATTAGTAAATTTTTTAGACCACTAACAAGAGGAGTTTCTTGAGGATAAGAATCTTCATTTACTAGGAACCCTATGAGCTCTTTGATCCTAACTTCCAAACAATAAATTTTCTCAACAGGAACCCTGAGAATATTTTCCTTAGCTAAGGAAGAGAAAGAGTTTGAAGGAGAGGCTAGAGGGGTATGAGTTTCAGTTCTAAGGTGAGGAGGGGAGAATCTGGTAGGGATTCCTATAGAGTACTCAAAATTTGGACCTAAATGGGGAGGGTTGAACCTTCTAAACCCCATATCAATTTTTTGATAGCTCCTTCTTACTACATGGCCAGAGGTATTAGATTAGGTTGTGAAGCTCATAAAAGTGTCACCACGCAATATCCACTTGTATAGGAGTGAATTTGCACCCCTTGTGCAAATTCCTCTTTTGCATACCCTCACCTTAGAAAATCAAACCCAAAGGTGAAATTCCACATCATCCACTTGGTACATGTTGTGTGCATCAGTGAAATACATCCACTTGGCATGTGTTGTGTGCATCGATGGGGGAATTTTCATCATGGATGTGAATGCAACACATAGACGTCTGTGCAATGTGTTTCCATCCCTAACAAATTCCTGCATCTGGAGTCTACAGGGATGTTACACTCCTCATTGGGGAGGAATTATAACACCTTTGTGTGACCAACCAACCCAAAAATGTTTCCTTTTGTTCTTCAAATCCATCCATTTCTCTATCACTTCATCCTCTACACACTCATTTGATCTCTTTCACATCCTTTAGAAATTTTCATTCAATCTCTTCAGCATTATAGCAACTTTCACAACTCCATTGAGCATTGTAGCAGCTTGTTACTCCATTCACTCCATCTTTGTATGTGTGGTTCTACCATAGAAGCTACAAGTTTGGAGTCTTGTGAGACCTCCCTTTGTCACTACTATGGCCGTGTCAACTTTTCCAAGCTCATTGCTTGCATTCCCCCTTCATTGGCCTTGAGAGCCTTTGGGTGGAGGTGGTAATGCTTCACTTTTCCTTTTGTGGTTTGATAGAGTAGCATAGCATTCTTTTGTAGTGTTCAATACAATATCTTTTCTTCTTTCCTTTATCGTACTTTCTACTTGATGGGTTTCCTAGTTGTCCATGGAGGTGGAAACACCAAAGCAGGAATTTTACTGAGGCAACCCCATATATAGACCCAACATTTTTCCCCTCTTGCTTGTGTGTAGGTGAACATGTTCGTGGAGCTCGTTGGAAAACTAGTGCTTCAATGAGTTGATATTCGTCACCCTTTTCTTTATCTATTTACTTTATCTTTTACATACTTAATTTTTGTACTTTTTCATTTTGTTCATTTCGTTAAAGTTAGTTAGCTAGGCTATTAAATAGGTTTCTAGAATTTTACACTGCATTTTACATTTTTTGGCCATATGGATTCCAACGTGCCAAAGAGACGCTAGTGGGCCGTGCTATTGTCCTAGACCAGTGTTGTCATCCTTAGATAAAGAGTTGTCTACCTTAGATAAAGAGTTGTCTACCTCAGATAAAGAGTTTTCTAAGGTACAATTTGAACTCCATAAACTAGCTCATCTAGCCCCAAATAGATTTTTGGATCTGTCGAGTGATAGAAGCACTTGAGAGTGCTCTTCATTCTTAATTCCTACCCCAAAAACACCCATTATATTGAGGTAAGTTAGGGTATCCCTCCTCTCTTGGCTCTCCATGACCTAGAGCCTTGGTGTGATTGGTCCCCCCTCTCTTACATTTCTGATGAGCCTGACGTGAACCATTTTGGTTATGTTTAGTAGTGTTGAAGGGTCCTTTCTTCATATCCTAGGAGCATTGTAGGTGTGAGTGTTGTGCGGTGTTTCAAATTACAACCCAACCTGTGACCCCTAGTAGGCATAGTTGGAAGTTTCCATAGGAATTGCAAAATGAAACCTTAGTTGGGTCACTATTTGATTGTGAAACTTTGGGGAGCTTTGTGAGAGTATTGTTTAGTGTATGTGATGGATTCCTTTTTGTATATGCCTATCCCATTTGTGTAGCATGCGAGTAGTGCTCCTGGTATAACCTTCACCTTGCAGGACCTTTCAATGAGTTTTAATAGAGAGCCATATCCTCTTTACATCCCCACACAAATCAATGAAAACAAAGTGGCAGGTGTTCTTGTTGAATTAACATGTTAGGTGAATGCTATAATTGAGGAGATTATGTTGGTCAAATTCCTACATAAAGATGGGTATGACACACTTGAAAGTACCATCCGTACACATAATGGAATTTTCATACCTCCCCTTGGTAGCATCACCTTGTCAGTCCTTGTTGGACCCAAGTCAGTAAACATTATTTTTTGACATAATCCCAAGGTCTGAACTCTTCAGAGTGAAACTGGGTACCCCCTAGTTGGTTGCTATGAATGTATTTCCCTCAATAGTGCATAAACACCTGAAGTTTATTCATGAGGGTTCAATACACATAATCCATGACACTGGCTATAAACCACTGGTTGTGTGTGGTAGCTATTCTCTAGACCACTTTTGGCCTACGCCCATTGATCCACTTCCACATAGGATAGATCTCTTGTATTGGACCTATGAAAAGTACAAGAAAGGGTGCTTAATGCCTAAGGTGAGGTACCCTCTTCCTTTTGTTGTCTTGCATAGGGATTGTTTGAAAGTTGATAGTTATGTCGCCATGGCATGTAGAAGGGAAGAAGGGAAGCACTCTCGAGGTTCCTCTTCCTCCTCTTCAGCTATCTAGCCTAATGCTTCTTCTCACCCTACTATGGCATTAGTGAATTCTACTCCACGTTTGTAAGGGAACCCTATGGTGCTGGCTTGGCAAAAGCCCAAGCATCCTGCATTCAAACTTCTCATTTTTCTCACGGTTCCTAGGCCTATGATTCGATATGGTAGAGGGAAGGGTTCTCACAGGGAATCCTCTATGTCTCAGCCTCTGTGGCCTCCTACCACTCTTTCCCCTAAGGAAATGAATGGGAAAAGGCCTGCCTTGAGGTGCTAGAGCTAACTCTCCACGTTGTCTCTTAATCTCTTCCTCCTGCTTCTGTCCAAGAGTCCCTCATTCCACCAGAGATGGTCATGATGGACACTCCAATGGCTGATTAGGGGCCTTTTGTTCCATCTCAACTCCTAACCTCTAGCTCTTAGAGTCATAGAAATAGCCTTGCTCATGAGCACAAGCATCAACAAAAGGCTCTAGTAGCTACGTAGGACACTCTGCAAAGGAAGGGGAGTTGACCACCCCTATTTTAGGACCTCCTACTGTGTCCTCCTTTCCCATCCCCTTTGCTTCAGTTCAATTGAATTTGGTTTTGCTTCTAGCTCCTATTGTGAGTGTGAACACACTTGAACCTGAAAATTCTTTTGATGTCCCTCTTAGAAATCCCACCATTCTCAAAGCTTATGGACATGCCAAACACCTCGGTGGTGTCCACCAAAGTTTTCTCCTCCTCCTTCATGCCTCTTGTCTTGTCTGTGGGTAGTTCACATCCTCCAATGAAGCAAAAGGTTGATTCTACCCCTTCTAGCAATGGGGGGCATAAGAGGATCCCACCTTTAGGAGGT
Organism: Sequoia sempervirens; assembly: GCA_007258455.2. NCBI lineage: Eukaryota > Viridiplantae > Streptophyta > Pinopsida > Cupressales > Cupressaceae > Sequoia > Sequoia sempervirens. Next base: position 15,119,623 of record VDFB02086081.1, on the reverse strand, counting down.
GGTGTTGTGTTAGCATGTACTATCCTAGTGACAAAGAAAATTATGGCTTCCCTTGAGTTTGTCACTTCTCTTGAGTCACTCGGTGTGCCTAGTAGTGAATCTTTGGCATCGCCTTCCCCATCTATTGAGGTAACACATGGCACTCCCACGAAGTGCATGTTTAACTCTTTGGATGAGGTCCTAGCCTTGTTGATAATTTTCATGAAATCACTAACCTTTGCTCCACAAGAGCTGAGTAGAGAAGACCTTGCAGGGCCTTCTTCCTTGGCCCCTGTTGCAGGAGGGTCAAAAGGTCTCCCCCTTAATATTCCACCATTATAGGCCCATCTGCCTTCCCCGTATAATGATCTAGATTCAGAAGTAGATGACCTCTGGGTCGATGGGTGTTAGGGGTTGCCTCTTCTTTAACTTTAGATTAGGTATGTGTTTGTTGTGATGTGTTCCTCCATGCTTGTGTGATGTGTTCCTGGATGACCCTTTTCAACCTTGTAGGTTCTTGGGTACAGGAGTGATTATGTGTCATAAAATTCCTCTATTTGTGGCATCATTCATCTTTTGTTATGTGTAATGATTTTCAGCAAATTGGGGATGATGCAAAGTGTTGGGGGTATTTAGGCTTCCCTTCCATGTTGACCCAATTTTTTATTTTTATGTTTTCTTCTCGTGCATTCTTCATATGGTCTGATATAGTAGGGGGTTGATGACAGTTCATCTATATACTATTATTATACTTATATATATTTATGAGCAACTCTGACCTCAAAATATCAGATCGCCCCTATGCCCTTTGTCTATGATGTTATTTTTTCTTTTTACATTTTGGTTATCTTTCTCTCTTCTTTGCTTGAGTTGTGATGTTGTGGTGCCTATGTGTTGTCCCTCATGTGTGTGACAACATCACCACTGTGACATCTTGCTATGTCCCGTGGGCCACATCATCACTTTTTCATTCTTACTTTTCTCTCCTTAGGATGTCATGTGCCTCTGCATTCAACACACACTACCCTAAGGGGGGATACCATGTCAACTTTGATTTTAAAAAAATGCATTCAGTGACTAATGAATTTTTTCTCAAAAATCCTTGCAACCTTTTTCAAATATTGCATTCTCAACAAGGACCCCCTAGTGGAATGTGTTTCCTTCGTCATGGGATCGCAATGAAAGAACTTGAAGAACTTTCCTCCGAGGAGGGAGAAACTTTTCTTGCAGGAGAAGCCTTGACCTTCTCCTCGTGAGGGGGAATTTTCTTCATTTCAAATTCCTTGATGAAGTGAACATCTTTTGAAAGGATTCCTTGATGGTGAATTGATTTACAAAAAATATTCTCACTTTCAAACAACGTGTCCCTTGAGTGGACCCCTGTTCTTTTGAAGGGTTACTGAGGGACCCCTTTGAAAGTTTTTTGATTTCTTGACTGTCTACATGACCGTATGCTTGTTTTCCTATGTGATTGCTTTTTTTTTTCTGACACGTTTTATCTGCAGATTAACATGTTTCTTTGTAGATGTGCCTGTGAAGCCACTTTCTGGTTCATCTCTATAGAGTCTCCTTACATTGGGATTCCTTCATGGGAGAATACTTGGGGGAATTCCTTCTTTGCAGGTTCGAAGGCCTATGAAGTGCTTACATCCTACAAGATTTTTCCATCATTGGTTTGTGGGTCTTTAGTGTACTTTGTTCAACTTTGTAGTTCCACAGAGCTACAAAGTCCTTTTATTCAAACCTCCTCGGGAGAGGGTACCTGTGGAGTCCTTTTCCTTCTGTATGCTTTCAAGTTCACTAGATCATGGTCTTCCTCCTCGATGGATCAGGTATACATTTCTAACTCTTTGTTCTACTTTACCAAATGCTCATCGATACTCATGCTCGCTAAAGTGGGGTAAAATGTGTAGAAGTAAATTTGTACCCCTTTTGTAAATTCTCCTTTTTCATACCCTCGCCTTAGAAAATAAAACCCAAAGGAAAATTTCCATATCACCCATCCGAAATCCATCCACTTGGTATGTGTTGTGTGTGTCAGTGGGAGAAATTTTGTCAGGGATGCTAGCACACTACATGGAAGTCTGCATGGCATGCTGTCATCCCTATAAGAATCTTACCTCTGGAGTCCATAGGGACATTAAACTCCACATTGGGGATGAATTGTAACACCTCTATGTGACCAACCAACCTGAAAATGTTTCATTTTGGTCTTCAATCCATCCATTTCACTATCACTTCATCCTCTACACACTCATTCGATCTCTTTCACATCCTTTAGCAATTTTCATTCAATATCTTCAACATTCTAGCAGCTTTCACAACTCCATTGAGTATTGTAACAACTTGTTACTCCATTCACTCCTTTGTATGTGTCGTGCTACCATATAAGCTATGAGTTTGGAGTCTTGTAAGACCTCCCTTCGTCACTGTTGTAGTCATGTCAAACTTTTGAAGCTCATTGCTTGCATTCTCCCTTCATTGGCCTTGAGAGCCTTTTGGTGGAGGTGGTAACACTTCACTTTTCCTTTTGTGGTTTGATAGATTAGCATAGCATTCTTTTGTAGTGTTCAATACAATATATTTTTTGCTTTCCATTATCATACTTTATACTCTATGGCTTTCTTGGTTGTCCATGGAGGTGGAAACACCAAAGTGGGAGTTTGACAGAGGCAAACCCCTATACAACCCCAACATTTTTCCCCTCTTGCTTGTGTGTAGGTGAATGTGTACATGGAGCTCACTAATGAACTATCACTTTAGTGAGTTGATATTCATCACCCTTGTCTTTATCTATTTAATTTATCTTTTACATACTTTTCGTACTTTGTCATTTTGTTTATTTCATTAAAGTTAGTTAGCTAGGTTGTTAAGTAGGTTTCTAGAATTTTACATTGCATTTTACATTTTCTGGTCGTACAAATGCTAGCGTGCCAAAGAGATGGTAGAGTTTCATGATGTTGTCCTAGATCCACACTTCCATCCTCAGACATAGAGCTATTTGAGGTGCAGTTTGAACTCCATAAACTAGCTCGTCTAGCCCCAAATAGATTTTTAGATCTCTAGAGTGACATAAGCACTTGAGAGTGCTCTTCATTCTTGATTCCTACCCCAAAAAAACTCATTAGCTTGAGGTAAGTTAGGGAAGTCCTCTACTCTCAAATCTTTGTGACCTAGATCCTTGGTGTGGTTGGTCCACCTCTCTTACACTGTTACACATCCTAATAAGAGAGAATAACATTTTTGATACTAAGGCAAGAGTAAAGAAAGGTTCACATCAGGTTCACCAAAATGTAGAGGAGATTCGCTAATCCTGAGTCTCTAGGATAAAGAAGAGTCTATAGGGAGAAAATTATCCTCAACTACCTCAAAGGATAAGCTCAAGTGACAAAGACGGGTAAAGGGGAGTTTTTTGCAATGTCTTTTGTTTTATCTATTTTCAAGAAAAAGGACTTCAAAAGCCAAAAGAGTTGGCCTTAAAGGTCTTAGAGACAAACCAACTAGCTCTCAGTAAAGGATGATAATGCGACACAGACATCCTAACAGTGTGTTGTAGTCTTGTATGAACCGAAAATAGAGTAAGTCTACCGAAACACACAGAGCCTAGTAACTACTTAGGAATTGAAATATGACAATTTTCTAAACTAATAGAATGCTTGACATAAAGGAAAGTACAACAATAAGAATACTAAATATGCAAGTAAATGAATTATTGAAACAAAGTGAAAATAGCTAAAGGAAAGAGATGAACTCATAGGTGGTCTAGTGCTATGAATCCTCTCATGAAGCTCCACATGAACAACCTACACACATGGAAACAATGAAAATTGTTGGGGCTATTTTGGGGCTTGCCTTAGTCAAACCCCTGTTTTGGTGACTCCACCTCCATGGACAACTAAGAAGACAACAAGATAAATAAAATGACAATAGAGAATAGATAATCATAAGATATAGAAAGTAGACACCTTAGGGTCAATATGATACTTAAATAAATATGATAATGCAATAAAAGAGTGTTTACCCTTCCTTCAATGAGCTTGATAAGCCAAAATAAAGTGCAACACCTTGGGAGAGTTGATACAAAGATGTAGGAGCCACAAACGAACAAGAAGCTTAATCAAAATGGTGTAAAAGAGATTGGGAGAATGAAAGTGCAAGGAGAGTGAAAGATTGAGAGAATGAGAATGCCAACATGAAAGATTGAGAGATTGAAATGAATTAGAGGGAAGAATGTGAGTTTGAATGAAGATATGCATGCAAGAGGGTCAATTTTGGGTGCATCTACAACTACAAAGGCGTTACACTTCACGGGAAAGAAGAAGTGTAATGTCCCTACGACCATAGGATCAGGAATCTTGTTAGAACGTTCATGCAACACCCATACATCTATGGGTCATGGAAGCATCCTAACAAAATTTCCTTCAACAAAAAAAAGCAATGAGGTCAAGGATGAAAATGAAGGAGAGGAAGAGATGAATTTTCATTAGCATCTTTATTAGGATAAAGTGAAGGTTATGTAATGTGATATTGCATTGGGGGTGCAATTTTATCAAATTACACATCCTAACCTTCCCATTCTTTATAAGTAATGATAATATTTTATATCCATTCTAAATTATCTATTAGTTTGATGATATTAATATCAAAACGTGTTACAAATTCCCTATTTACCATTATAGTCACCTTATGTTTGATTGGTCTTATTTTCTATTTGAAAATTTTCCTTTTGGGATTAGTGACTAGATTATTGATAAGTATATAGGCCAAATCTAAGCATTTTTATGTATTACTAAACAAAAATTTCTATAAATTTGATGAATTTTTTTATATATTATTCTATTTCTTAAATTTATCAATTTAACCCTATATTTTAACATTTCCTAATTTTCGAGGGTGCCTAAATTTACATCATATCTCCCACCAAATATGGGTGAATTTCTTAAAAAAAATTAAGGGGAGTGAAATAGTTTTTGGGCTTGTTCCACTTGTAGGATATCTAACAACCCTTTATAATAATCATCTAAGGAAACAATGTAGACCCTTATTTATGATATGCCCATAATACCCCTCATATAAATGAATATTCTATAATATGGCCTCATCATTTTCCATGTAATGTCATGTGAAAATACATTTATATTGTGTTATAAGTATGTGCATTAGGTCACCAATTTATACTAGTGGCCCTCATTGAAAATTTTGAAAATTTGAAGCTACACATGAAGTGAGAATATTATTGTCGCCAAAAATTGTATTCTGTTGAAGAAAGAGGCAATTTTGTGCTTAATTTGGTCCCATTTTAGACACCCTTGCATTAATCACCCCTTAAAAACTACATTTATAGGCCCCTAATACTCATTATTTTGGAATTTAAGGCCTATTCCACTCACAAGTCATACAAATCCTGACAAAAAAATTCAAATAATTCAAATTCTAGAAAACCCACCTCAAAAACCCCTAGTGGGACTAAGCCGCCTAGGGTGGCGACTTAGTCCTTTCAAGTTTTGAGCAAGAAAACAACTGACTTAATTCAAATTTCTTATGGATGTCAGCCTGTGAAGATAAAATAATGAGTAATTAGGTATTGATGCCTATAAATATATGTTTTTAGGTTATTTTTCACAACATTAAGTCATTTTAATAAACAAAAGTTCAATGGTCAAGTGTTGAATATCTTTCACAAGAAGATTTATTAGTCTATCTACAACAAAGTTAAAGCTTTAGGGCAGCAAGTTATGGATTTTGTAGGTCTTCAAGCTCACTTTTTGTTCAAGATCTCACATTTCAAAGGGTTGATTATGGATGCCTATGGAGAATCATGGAGAAATCTAGGTTGAGGAGATGCAACTAGCCATCAAATCATGCCTAAAGACTTGTTTTCAATGTGATTCCATCTTCCATTTTCTCTCTATCTTCAGCCTAAGGAAGGTTTCCATGTCATTAAGATTCATTTCTAATGTGATTTAGGGTCTCTTGGAATGAGTCTTGCATGATTAGAATAGGGTTGCATCTTGTTTCATATTTCCTAGTCTTAGATACACTTAGGGCTAGGGTTTTATGTAGATTTCATTATCTCTTTCAAGGTTTAAATACCAACTAAGGGTTTTACCAAGGTAAACCCCCTTTAGAAACCAAATTATACTCTATTTTATAGGTGTTTCTGCAGATTTGGATATGGGTTTCTATTAGAAAATAGAGTGTAGACTGGGGGCTTTCGTTTCCACTTTTGGATTTGCAGAAAATCCAAAGTGGACTAAGTTTCCAATAGTGGTGAATTAGTCCCACAACACTTGTCTATCAATTTTTTTTGTATATCTAGATACCCATTTGGAAAAAATGGGCTCCTGAGCAGTTTCCCTGATTTGGGACTAAGTCGCCCAGCTTGGCGTAAGTGTCCCAGTTCATCAGAAAATCAAATTTTCTTGAATTTTAGGGACCTTTACAGTATTCATTGTGTCCTTCATTAGTTTCCAGGTGCATAATTTCTATTTAGCATCTTTATCTTGTTCTTTATTGCATTTAATCTATCTTTTTGCATATCAAAATGTGTTTTCAAACAACTTGCATTTCTTAGGTTTTACATTAATAATTCATTTGCTTTATCAGTTTGATGCATTTAGACATTGCATTCAGGAAGATTTCATTCATAATTTCTTTAGTTTTGATTGGGGACATTATGTATTTTGGCCTACTTCTCTCCTTTTAGGTGAAAAACCTTAGAAGTGCTAGAGTCTTGTGGGAACTAAAATCGGTGTCCACAATTGCAAAGGAAGTAGCTATGGAATGAATCATCTAATTTTCATACTGTGGATATAAATTTCCTCGAGCTCCCTTTAGGTTATTTTTATTTTTACTAAGTACCGACCCATGCCCCATCTATTTGAATATCATCGAACCCCTTTTTGAAGAACTTCATCCACTACCGCCACATGTCTGCTAAGCGCTCTCCACAGGGATTTCTTCCTTTGCTCTTCTACCAGCCCCCACCATGCTTCCACGCATCAACACCATGGTCACTTCAAGACTGCTTCCCTTCACTTGTCAACTGGACCCGATCCATGTGCCATGTAGCATCTATCCGCATTCACTTTTTGGTGGACCCCACAGTCAACATTAACAATGAAAAATCCTCCACGTGTCTTCCCCGCACGGGTTTTGATCGCAAGGAGGGAGGAATGAACTACAGTATCTAACCTGCCACCATGTGTCTCCTCTATGGGGATTCTATCGAGAGGAAGAAATGAGCAACCAAAGAGCCCCACCAGATTGCCACAATTCTAACTGCCCTCATGGGTGAGCGACAAATGTCAACACAATGTTTTGTTGGGACCACCACCATCATGAAGGGGATGCATCTATTTCGAAAGTGACCATGTTCAATGGTGTGAATCTTTTTTGTTGCAACGACTTAAGAAAATCATTGCTCTGGGCATCATTTTTCATGATAAGGGAATCTTTTTTGTTATTGGCTCGCTAGGTGGTGGAATTTTTATCTATATATTGTGCTTCTTCCTTCCAAAAATGAGTTTGGAAGATACAGGAAAAATTGTAAGACACCGGGCCTTTTTGTACTATTTTAGATTATTGTATGAGAATCATAGATTGTGCCATTGTTCGACCTTTCTATTTTCTTCAACTTATTTACAAAAAAATATACTATGCCATTATTCTACTGAGTTGTGTATTTGCAAAACTTCTATAATTTCTATATAAGTTGTTGATTTAGACCATGTATTTGACTCTTCTTTTTAGTAAATGTGTATGGGAGTTATTTTATGTTATTGAATAAATTATTTAGGTTTTCATCTTTGATTTATGTTATTCTAGGATTTAGCAGATTGTTGAATGAGCCCTTAAATCGTATCCCAAAAGATAGATTTATTGTGCCTATATCTACATCTTGGTGCATCACCTTAGATCTTTATTTTTTATATCTTCTTCCTTTTCCCATTCCAAAACCAAAAATACAAAATAAGCCAACTTCTTAAAAAACTCAGAGGTCACTCAGTTTAGTGCAATTGTTCCCCCCATTAACTGAGTTTCCCATAAGGTTGTTACCTTGTTAATTTTTGGCATCAACAGTTTCTTTTTTGGGCACACCTAGTGGGACTGCTTAAATATACCTAAATCTAAAGTGGGTGTATGAGTCATCGACTTGTTACTAGATACCAAATAATGAACAACCCTTGTTTGTTAGTGCCACCACTAGGAATAGTACAAACTGGAACCCATATAGTGAATGTTTCACTCCCAGCACTAGCCATGTTGCCAATTGCAAAAAAAAATTATGTGGCATGGGATTCCATAAGTCTCCTTGTAGCACCAGTAGCACCTACTATTTGGGCCCCTATCTCGATCTCTGATTTAAAAGCTATACCTAAATTTATCAGGGATTGCTCAAGAACACCATTCGAACATCTAGAAGATGTGGCAGACATGTGTTTGGTGCATAGAGTTACCAACCAAAATATAGTGCTAAGGTTGCTCGCCCCCTCTTTCAAGGGTAAAGCACTGGATTGGTACTACACTCTGCAAGCTAACACTATCAGTACTTGGGGTCAACTCATAGACCCTTTCTATGAAAGATTCTTGAATGATGGAGATAGGTCTTCACAATATCATCAGTTGTTAATCATAAAGCAAGCTCCATATGAAGCCATGACTGGATTTGACACCCAGTTCTATATAACTTGGCAAAGAAATCAGGCTTCTATTCGCCCACCGGTTGAGTTGGCATTCATGTTCTACTTAAAATCCATCAACGCTGACTTCTCAATGATGATTTAGTCTCTTGGTAGAACCACTCTACCAGATGCATACAATGTCACTGTCAAGGTGGAGAATAATCTAATAGATGTCGGGATGTTTCTGCCTCAGCCCATTATGCCTATATTTCCTGAGATATCAGTTCCCGCCTAGGAGATGCAATCTATTAGTGCATTTGCTCCTCCCCAGTCTATGTATACATATCTAGGCACACCACAAAATGTTGCTTCTACATCTGACTCTTCAAAAGATGAGATAAGCAATGTCAAGGAGATGTTACAGACCATCGCTAATGAAATAACTACCATCAAGCAGAATTAGTTGGTGCCTCCGAAGCCAACCTACCAAAATTATCAAGGTGGAAGATCTTCCTACTAGAAAAATCAATTCCAAGGAGGCTCGCGCACAAATCTACAGGCACAAACAACTAATCAAATAGTACCAGTACCTACTTCACTGCAAAGTGCTAACCCAAGTTCAAGCAAAGAGCTGACATCAGGGCAAAATAATCTTGCTGAAGATATCAATCCTTGGTGTTTCCCCTGCAACAACACACATATGCCTTGAAATTTCCCATGCAACAATCTACAACAAAAGGTGGCAGAACAACAAATCCAAGGTATGAAGTCATACCCTGGAGGTTATGTATATTCCTCTCCACAAATGGAAAATATGGTACTCACCAAACAAATCCAGGGGATGTTCCTAGAGCAAGAAATGGATAATGCTCCCAATCACGTGCTCTTCTGATGGATGGAAGAAGAAGAAGTGGTTTTTAGAAATGATCTGTCCACATCAAAATCCCTACAAGTGTAGTCTGATTATAACACTCACTCAAAGAGGAGATTCATAGGTGAATCAGTCATACCACAACCAATCATCCTGTAGCTCAAAAATGCCTCCAACCAGACTCCTAGTACCTCCGCAGTTGCACAACAATTTCAGTCACGAAGGGAAATTGTTATAACCAAGGCTAAGGATCAAAAGCTTTCAAATCCACCACCATTTAATGTGGTGGAATAGTTGAAAAAATATTCTAGTAATGTGTCCCTCTGGGATATCTTAGCTATTACAAAGTAGAAAACACTACTGCAAAAGGCTCTTCGAGAAGATCCATTCATTGAACCAATAGAGCAATCATTCAAGGAAAAAGTTGTTGATCCATCACCTCCTTCTAAAGTTCTTACAAATAGCACAGAGGAAGCTTCTACTGAAGTTAAGGATAAGCCGAAACCCAAGCCCTTTTTACTAACTCTTATTGTGGGTAAAAAATTATTGCATAATTCCATAATTGACTCTGGCGCTAGCACCACAGTCATGCTCAAGCAGATAGTTGAAGCCTTAGGACTTAGATATGAACCTTTAAAAGGGGGGTTATGCATTTAGATGGGAACAAGTTCAAAACCGTAGGTGTCATCAAGGACCTTCCATTGACTCTGTTCTCTTTCCCTAGTATCATAGTTCCACAAGATACTATGATTATAGACGTTCCCCCCATGTTCAAGCTTTGCCTATCTTGAGAATTCACTTCAAAAATAGGTGGGTATCTTTCTTTGGATTGGTCAGACTTGATCCTTAGGACCAAGTACAAAGCTAAAATGAAATAATATCTAAAGCTTTGCATTCAAAACATGTGGCTGATGAAGCCATGATCAACTTTGAGGCTGCCCATACCTCTTTCACTAAAGAGGAAATATATTGCATTGAGCTACTAGAGGATGAAAAGGTGACTAGAAATTGAACCGATGAGGAAGAAGCCCTCTTGAGCGAATATATAGATGTTGATCCTTTCAACAACTATCATTCTACTGGGTTGGGGAATTATGTTATCTATGATGAAGATCAAGTACTTCTGAAGGTCATAAAGGAAATTGAAAGCGGTCAAGTCTCAGAGCTATGGGAATTGCACTTTGATGGAGCAAGATGCAAAGTTGGTGCAGGAGCCAGGATATGTTTGATATCCCCACACAATGAAAAGACACTCTGGTCCTTATGCTTCTAGTTCTCTTATTTGAACAATAAATTTGAATATGAAGGCCTAGTGCAAGGTCTAAGCCTTGCGGGGCAGATGGGCATCAAGCAAATAATGGTGTTTGGAGACTCTGAACTAGTGGTCAATCAAGTCTGAGGGATATCTGCAGCCAAGAATGTCTGCATGAGATCCTATAGACATAGAGTATGGGACCTAATCGAAGGTTTTGAAGCTTTCAATATCTAGATAGTGCCCAAAAAGAAAAATATAGAGGTGGATCACATGGTAGCAATCAGATCTCAATTTGATCTTGTTTCTGACCTAATTCATAACATACAATTTGTGCGAGTGATAGTTCAACCAAAAATTCTAGATAATGATAAGAACTAGAAAGTGTTTAGAAGTGATGAACACATCCCCTCATTCATCCAACAGTTAGGAGAGTTCACTAAGTAACTCCAACCAAAGATTGTTGAGGCCTACGACGAACAAATCATTCAGTTGAGGTCCAACAAGCTTCCAAAGGGACTAGTCACTCTCAAAAAATGTTCAATTGTGACAATGCGAGAAATGACAAGAGGAATTTTGTAGTAGACAAAAGTGACTATGTAGACCTTCAGGTCAGAGATGGAAGGAAACTCAAGGTTAGAAAAGGCATCCCACATCATAACAAGGAGAGGCTCATCAATTTCTATGAAAATTATGTAGTGGCTTGGTCATATGATGACCTCAATGGATACGATCCTGACATCATCCAACATAAGGATAGAGCTGACGGAAGGTACAAAACCAATCTACCAAAATTAGAGGCTAGTAAATCCAAATATTGAAGCCTTGATGGCACAAGAGCTGAAAAAGCTAATTTAGTCCCAGATCGTCTTCTCGATCAAACATAGCACATGGTATCTAACTTGGTTCTAGTCCAAAAGAAGAATGAAGATATTCACCTATGTGTTGATTTTTGGGACCTGAACAAAGCATCCCTAAAAGACCACTACCTGTTTCCTTCTATGGAGTCAATCTTGCAAACATTGGCAGGATCAAAAATATTTTCTTTGCTAGAAAATTTCTCTAGTTACAATTAGATCCAGGTCAAAGAAGAGGATCGAAACAAAACAATGTTCACTACCAAGTGGGGAATGTTTGCGTACACAAAATTTCCTTTCGGCCTCTCAAATGTGGGATCCAATTTCCAGTGAGCAATGGATATTGATTTCAATGAATTGATCAACAAGATTATCCTAATCTATTTGGATGATCTAACCATATTCTCTAAGTCTAAGGATGATTACTTCGATCACCTTGAAATTGTTTTCAAAAAATTCCAGGAGTTCAAGGTGTCCCTAAACCTAAAAAAATGTGTTTTCAGAGTGTCGTAGGGAAAATTATTGGGACATGTAGTGTCCAAAGAAGGAATTTCAATTGATCTTGAAAGGGTAAAGGAAATCAAGGAACTTACCCTACCGGTCAACAAAAAAGGAGTCCAGTATTTCTTGGGGAAGGTAAATTTTGTGAGAAAATTCATTTCGGATTTTGTAGGAATAATTAGACCAATCACCCTAATGCTAAAAAAGGACCAATTATTCAAATGGACAAAGGAAGCTAGACTAGCCTTTGAGAAGGTTAAGGATGCTATTTTTTCAACTCCTATGCTGGTAAATCTAGACCTATCGAAGGACTTCATAATGTATGTATTCAATAGAAAATCCAACATTGCTACTATCTTAACTCAAAAAGATGATGAAGGAAAGGGAGAACATCTGATAGCATTTCACTCTCATACCTTAAAGGAATATGAGATGAACTACAACTTTGTCAGAAGCAAAGCATTCACTATTGTTAAGGGACTCAAGAAGTTTTGAAATATTATATCTTGCAACAAGGTGGTTGCATATGTCATGCATTCCAATGTGCATGAGTATATCATGAAAGGAGAGATCACCGAAAAGAGGGTCAATTGGATCACTAAGATCCTTGAATATGACATTGAGGTCAGGCCTACAAAGACCATCTAAGGAAGAAGACTATGTGAATATTTGGTGCATAATGAGGAAATGACAACAAAAGAAGAGCGACCAGAGCTGGTTCTAACCAATGAACTCAAGTTTGAAGGTTACTGGCTAGCACACAAAGTGAGATTTATGCACACCAAAAGATATCTGTTAGGCCTTCCTTCCCAAAAGAAAAGTTTCTACTGACTGTAGAATAGTGGGTACACACTTGTTGAAGGGGTCCTCTTCAATAGGAACTTCAATGGCATTCTACTGTGGTGTGTCACCACAGAGCAAGCGATGATAATTCTTGACACTTTCCATAGCAGTCCCACAAGTGGACAATTCTCTGTGAAAACCACTGCAATCAAAATCATGTACGTATGATACTTCTAGCCTGGGTTATTCAATGACTCATACTCCTTGGTAAAAGTTTGAAAAGAGTACCAATTCTTCATAGGAAGAAGAAAAAATTCCACAATGCCTCTCAATGTGATAGTGGTTGATGAGCCATTCGCGCAATGGGGCCTTGATTTTATCAAGATGATCAATCACACTTCTAGGGTTGGACACAAATGGATTCTCATGGCCATGGACTACTTCACTAGATGGACAGAGGCCATGCCCCTGAAGAATGCAACAAAGGTGGAGATTGTGGACTTCCTTGAGGAACCGGTGACAAGATTCGGCCCACCAAATACCATCATCTTCGACAACATCAGGGCTTTCCTAGGCTCTAAGGTATGTCAATTTGTGCTCGTGCATGACATATTCTTGAAAATGTCATCAAATTACCACCCATAGGGGAATGACCTGGCTGAGTCGACTAACAAAAATTTAGTCCAACTCATTAAAATAATTGGGTTTGAACATCAGAGATAATGGCATAGGAACCTTCAGGAAACACTTTTGGAAGACTGCATAACTCCCAAGCAAGTCCTCAAGACTTCATTGTATGAGTTAGTGTATAGGAAAGAAGTGTTGCTATCCATCTCCATGGAGATTCCCATGCTACAACTGCTCAAATCCCTAGAGGTTGAAGAGAATGGAGCCATGGATGTTCGGCTCACTGAGTTGCTCATAGTAAAGGAAAAGAGGAAAAAGGCCTTAATAGCCATGTCTAACTACCAATAGGTGGTTAAAAGATGCTTCGACAAAAAATCCTCAGACCAGGGTCTAAAGTGTGGGGACCTAGTATTAAAGTTCAATGAGAGGGCTACAAAGCCTGACCAACATGGAAAATTTAACAGTATGTGGGAAGGCCGTTTCAAAATAATTCAATGAAAGCAACATAATGTGTTTGAATTAGACAACATGGAGAAGGAAGCATTGGGGATTCTGATTAACAAAATCCACCTTAAATTGTTTAATTAAGCTTCATTATTATTCTGATAGTGTAAATATGTAAGTAGTGTAATTATTTTTCTTTCGTGTTTTGTTAGTCGATCTTTCAAACTCATCAACAACCCATAAAGTGGGAAAACAAACTCATATGTAGAAAATTGAAATGAACCCATATGTGCAAAATTGAAAAGGTACTCAAAGAAATGAAGAAAAGAGAACCCATATTGCAGAACCACAAGAAAAAGAGACAATAAGTTGATTTAAGTTGTATTTTCATTATATATATACTTCAATAAATACATTTTCAAAATGGATCTGAGGCCATACTTTTAAAGTATATCTATATAGCATGCAGTTTCTTCATATATATATGTGGTAAGGGCCTTTTTCAGGCATATATACAAAAAATAGATTAAGAGCGATATTATATGAAACAGAGAAAGAGGAGTGCATCTCAGGAAGGAGCATCATTATCATCAACATTTGGTATAGCTTCATCGACAACATCAGTGGGAGTCATAGGACCATGATCAGTAACAACATCAACTAGAGCAATGGCGAGTGGTGGAGGAAACACTAGGTTCCTAAAGTTGGTATACTAGTCAACACCATAGAAGAGCACCACATTGTAGCAATGAAGCAGGAAGTGGAAAGCATGAGTCACCCTTTAATGGTGCTCTTCATGTGACAGGAGGTGAAACCCACTCAAGAACAGTACCCATGGCACTACTGTATCTTCTTCAATATGCTTACAAGGGTCACTCATTGTTGGAATGCCCAGACCATACACAACATTCACCACCACCTCTCCAAGGTCGCCTAAGTAGTGCTTCAGAAATATTTCAAGCATAAGACATAGGATCATTAGCTTGGGAACATAGATATCAAGTAGAGACATGACAAAATGAGAATAGACGTTGGTATTGACTTTGTACTTATCTTCATATTCCATGCAATCTTGGCCTAACACCCACTTCATAGCTATGATAGCCAGTGAATGCTTGTTTTTGGTCATTCTTTTCAAGCACCTATTGGAGATTTCACCTAGGAATGTCATCTGATACTTGTTGCAAACTAGCCTAATCAGAGTATTCACGATGCTAAGCTCTACCCAACTGCCTAATGAAAACTCTACTCAACTGCCTAAGTCTACCTAACTACCTAAATTCCAATTCTGCTCAAATTGCTAAGTGTGATTTTTCTATTGTCTTAGGGCTTATTTATAGAAATATGCAAGGTATTTGCATTCCATAAGCATGATGCTAATCGAGTACCAACTCAAAAATCCCACCAAAGGCCAACTCAAATTTCCCACCCAGTTACGTCTATCATGTATGAATTGTTGCATGCAAAATTAATAAGAGGTAATTAAGTAGTGAAAATTGGTGGCATTCCCAAGTGATCATCTATATGGTCAGGTGTTGATGTGTCATAATGCAGGTGCTTCTCAAACTCCAAGGAGGAACTCATATCTTTTCAAGCACTCATTGCATCTTTGGATTAATTATTCTTTTTGAGATATTAATTGCCAAAGCATGTGGAAGCTTAAACCTCTTTCAACCACTGGCTCAATTTCCAAGGGAATCTTGTCATATGACATGATTACCAAATTGTCATTATGAATTCTTGTCTTTTCAAATTAGCAAGAAATTCATTTCACATGAGCAAAGGAGTTGTGGTACATGCAAAATTAAATGCTAAAAGACAACCATTGTCTACCACTCCAAGAAAGAAATCACTAAGTATTGCATGTGAAAGGCTAAAATTGTAAAAGATTCCTAAGTACACTAACCAGAGCAAAGAGTTTTGAGTGCAGATAGAGCTAAAGTGAATTGCAAAAAATTTGGACGTCATAGAAATTTATAGTACCATGAAGTGGATAAAAGTTCTCAAATGGAAGCACAGGTCGAAGCAACCCAAAGCTTGTTTGATTCCATGATAGCAGCACCATTCGTCAATGTTTTTGATGACATCTATTATGTGTCACCTGGGATGCCAAAAAATCCAAAATGGATTAACACACAGGTCCTGGAAAAGAAAAAAACTCACAGGGACAAGAGCCAAATAAAGGAGGAATGGGATAATATTGATGATCCTGTCCTCATGAAGAACCCTAAGAATCTTAGGGAAGGAGCTTGCAAAAGAATGAAAGTGGCAGATAACCAACGAAAAATGGTATACAAGCTATTGTTCAATGGTCTGCTATAGTATATGGTCCCCCTTGTGCATTACCACCCAAAGCTCATTCATGAGGGTATTGAACACTTCAACCCAGATACCAATACCATCAAGGTCTGAGAGCTAAGAATTAACATCAATGTAGACGCTATCTGGAGCATGCTATGCACCCTTGTAAGTCACTCTAAAGTGGACAGAGTCATTGACTCCAAAAGATGGGTGCACCTTTTAGAGAGGAAGAGACAAGGATTTGGACTTTTATAATGTGGAAACGTGGAGGCCCTAGGAAGATTGTGACAAGCCACCGCAAATTCTAGTTGGGAACAATGCCTTTAAACAAGATATGCAAGATGCGCTCTCTATGATGGCATTTAATTTGTGGAATGGAAAAGGACAAATGGGTGTAGGAATTTCATCTAGGTTTGGGTTTTCAATTGTGTAGGAAATAGTCCTTGTTTTGGTATGACTTCATAGGAGCCATCTACCATGAAATGATGAGCCAAATCAAGGAGTACCACATGCAACACAAGTTTAGGTTTCCTTCTTTACTTTCTCATATATGCTTTTATACTAGAACCCTGCATTTTTCAATAAAAGGATGCCATTATCTATTTTTACTGAGAAGGGAGCTAGAAATCTAGTTTCTATATGGACTCCCCTCCTTTCCGCAACACATGATTATTATGCATTTTTGGAGTTTTTCTTAGCTCTGATTCTGTGAGACTTGAGTAAGGATGGCAATCTCTATTGACTTTCTGCTGACCAAACAGAGTGGCTGCAAAGTTTCACTCCTAAATGTGACTAGTTTCTCAAGAGGGATTTTACATTCATCCGCATGTGTGGCTTTACCAAGGAGCCATTCTGGCTCCCAGAGTGCATCATAGATAGCGTATTAGCCCTTGAGATGTTCCAATAGATGGAAGTTATTGACAATAAATTCTATGGAGGAAAGGGAAAAAGAGGATTTTTCAAATACCCACTAACCTTCAGGTGGGTGGTGATGGTGAAAAAGAAGACATATAAGCTGCTCGAAGCAAAGCTGGCTCATTTGGGGTTAGTGTTGATTTTCGATAAATGGCAGTACAACCCCTTGAATGACTTAGGAAACACATTCATCAAGGTAACCCACAACCCTCGGCCTTATTGGGAAAAGTGGCAGAGTCCCCGGGAGGATCAAGATGATCCATTGGTGGACCTAGCTCTCATATTCCTACCGAGGATAGTAGGCCACCATGGCTTAAGTTCTACTTCTGGTCAATAAAGTATAATGAGAAGCATCAAATGGGGGCCACCCTTCACAATGATTTGATAAGGAATTTCAACTAGAGTGAGGAAAGGATTAGGGATTTTTGTATTTACTGATAAGAGATCCAATGCCTTGATACCCCTTATCAGGGCATAGAGATGGATGAAAGATTTGATAAATTGTGGAATGGTGTACATACTGATTTCGACGCAAGAGATGATGAGGATATTGACCCAAAGGAGGCTGAAAAATATGTAGGGAAGGGAAAGGAGAAAGGAAAAATAAGTACAAACGTCCCCAACATAGCAAAAAAAGGTGACAAAGAAGCTTAGCAAGGTTTCTTCAAATGTGCAGGTGAATATATCATGGTTGGGAGCCTCACATACATGCACTTGGACCGAAAAAAGGTCCAGAATAACCCGACAACAATGATTAAAGGTCATAGAGGTGGATGACTCCCCACCCAAGAAAAGGAAGTGCATGGATACAAATAAAGAAGAGGGTTCATAGGAGCCTGTAACAAGTCAAGGGCCTGCTATGAGCACAAATCCAATGACAAGCCAAGGATCACAATCATCTACACCACAAGTATTTTTCTCTCCCTCTTCTCTTGCATCATAATATTTGGTGCCTCCTACTGTCTCCACATCGCCCATCACTTCAAGTGTTGGTCCTTCTTTTTCTGCTTCTGCCACAATGGTCGTGGGAGGTTTCTCCCAATTCTCCCAGGTGGGACCATTTTTATTTACTCCTCTATGGACCTTTCCACCTTTCACCGAAGCCCAATCCGCATCCGCTATCACTTCACCTTTTGCCTCCACAACTTCCATTGATCCCCTTCTCGCTACTACTATGTCAGCCCCAATCCAGTCCGCCTAGCAAAAGGAATCTGCCATGACTCTGCGACCGCCACCTCAACTAATGAGTCCTTCCATTGGTTCATAGATTGATCTTTGGCATATTGCTCCATTCTCCCTCCAAACAATCTCTTTTCCAAGGAAAAAATCACCTAGAACCACTACCCTCTAGTTCCCTTTCGCTCTTCCTCCTAGCGCACATTTCGCAGGCAAGCTCATTAAGTCACCAACATAATTTTTGTCAGATGGAAATAAATAAAAACAAGAACGAGCTCTCTGGATCTAGAAAAAAAAGGACAAGGATGCTAAAAGGCCGACTGAGCCAAAAGTACAGACTATTTTCAATAAGGCTCAACAATCATTGTATTTTGCAACCATGTATCCAACTATCATCAAACCGCAAGAGGAGATGCAACTCAATGATTACAACATCTATTCCATGGGAATCAATCTGAGTATAGCCCGATCACAAGATAAAGTTGAGCTCATGGAAGAGACACAATGAGTGGTGACCACTGATTTCTTCAAGTCTGATCGCCAGCTGAAGAAGAGGGAAGAAGAGTTGCAAAATGTTAAGGAAAGAGTCAAGGTCCTATTGGCGAAGGACAAGGCAAAGGATGCAAAAATTATGTGCTTATGATAACAAGCACAGACAAAGCAGGCCAAAATCCTGAAGGAACTCACAAGGTTCCAATCTTATGATCCCAACCTAGTCACTGAGCTTCTATAGAAAAACCAAGAATATTAGGACCAATTAGCTTGGGTGGAGCAGGAAATGCAATGAAAAAATGAGGAGTTTAGGCATCAACGTGCTCAATTAGAGAAAAAAATGTAGTACAAGGACACAAATTTCCAAGACCGATAGGCTCAATTGGAGAATGAATTCTAGGAGATGAAGTCTTCCCTCAAAAGGGAATCAACAAAAAAAATTGGGCTAAAGAAAATTGGCTTGCTGAATTGAGGAACCTACAGGGACAACTTTGAGCCGCTAACAAAATTATTGTGGAACTGACACATGATGTTGGTTCAAGGGATGCATAGATCATCTCTTTGAAGAATCTTCCTCAACCCCTTGCTACCCACTTGGACCTCCTTCAAGTAGCCCAAAAACTATATGTTTCATATTGGGAAAAGGTCAAGGCCTTATGCCTGACTCTTTAGCCAACGCTCCAATTTATGGCAGAGGCAACAAGTTTAGGTAGGGAAGTTCATGGAACGATTGAGCGGTTCCCATAATTCATCATGGAAAAGGTTCTCGAGGAAAAAAATTGTTGGATAAGCTATAAATGATGCTAGATGAGGACTTAGTGAGTGCAAGGATTGGGGACCAAAAATCCACTGCCAAAACAACAGAGTTCATCCACTACCATGCAACCATCCTCCATGCTAGTGAGTGTGCTGCAACACTGGGCCAAACTATGAATAGCATGCAGGATAAGTTCTCCCAGCTAACTCAAATGGGCTTACCCTCCCCATTTCTTTTTGATGACTCGGTGGCCACAGAAAAGCATATTGTGGCGAAGATTGAAAAGAAGCAACATGACACATCCATTTTTTAGAGTTTTAGTCGGCCCCCTACTATAGAGGATATTGAGGGCATCACACATTTGATAGCATGACTGCTCTTCCAACTCGAGTCCAAGGTCGGTACATCCATGCCACTGCCTTACAAAGAGATGATTGATTTGCATGGAGCACAAGAGAATGTGCATGCCATATCAATGCCATCTGAGACCGACTGTCTTCCTTTGCAGACCACTCTCTCCAAGCTTTGATTGTGTCGCCCCATGGATTAGGCTCTGATCTATAAACTAAAATTTTTTGGGTTCCTCATTCCACAGGAGAAATGCCCCTTGTAGTCACCAAAAGTTGTGAATATAAATTTCTTCAAGCTCCCTTTAGGTTATTTTTATTGTTACTAAGTACTAACCCATACCCCATCTATTGGAACATCATTAGCCCCCTTTTTGAAGAACTTCATCCACTATTGCCACGTGTCTGCCAGTTGCTCTTTGTAGGGATTTCTTCCTCTACTCTTCTACCAACCCCCACCATGCTTCCATGTGTCAATACTGCGAGCACTTCAAGACTGCTTCCCTTTGCTTGTCAACCAGACCCCATCTATGTGCCACATATCATCTATCTGCATTCACTTTTTGGTGAACCCCATGATCAACGCTAACAATGAAGACTCCTCCACGTGTCTTCCCCGCACGGGTTTTGATCACAAGGAGGGAGGAATAAACCACAGGCTCTTACCTGCCACCACATGTTTTCTCTATGGGAATTCTATCGAGAGGAAGGAAGGAATGACCAACGAGCCTCACCAAATTGCCACGGTTCTAACTAACCCCATGGGTGAGCGACACATGTCGACATGATGTTCTGCTGGGACCACTGCCATCATGAAGGGGATGCATCTATTTCAAAAGTTACCATGTTCCATGGCTCAAATATTTTCTATTGCAACAACTTAAGAAAATCATTGCTTTGGGCATCATTGTTCATGATAGGGGAATCTTTTTTGTTACTGGCTTGCCAAGCAGTGAAATTTTTATCTATATATACCGCTTCTTCCTTTCGAAAACGAGTTTGAAATATACAGGAAAAATTGTGAAAGACGCCAGGCCTTTTTGTACTATTTTAGATTATTGTATGAGACTCACAGACTGTGTCATTGTTTGGCCATTTTGTTTTCTTAAACTATTTTACAAAACATTATACTATTCCATTACTATACCGAGTTGTTTATTTGTAGAACTTCTATAATTTCAATATAAGTTGCTGATTTAGACCATTTCTTTGACTCTTCTTTTTAGTAAATGTGTATGGGAGTTATTTTATGTTATTGAATAAATTATTCAGGTTTTCATCTTTGATTTCTATTATTCTGGGACTTAGCAAATTGATAAGTAGGAGGTATTTTCCATGGCGTGTCAAATTATGATATTGCTATTAGGATTCAATCGTGTAGTTTTACGAGTGAAACTCATTGACCCATGTTTCATGAGTAGTGGTTCACAAGAACCCATCTCTCATGATAATGAATGATTCACTTAGCACTCATTACGTCTAGGTGATGCTCATAGAGGTGAAGCACTGGGTCATCCCAGTTCTTGTGAACCACTACTCATGAAACATGGGTCAATGAGTTTGACTCGTAAAACTACACGGTTGAATCCTGATAGCAATATCATAACTTAGCAAATTGTTGAATTGGCCCTTAAATCGCATCCCAAAAGATAGATTTACCATGCCTATATCTACATCTTGGTGCATTCCTTTAGTTAGATCTTTATTTTTTATATATGCTTCCTTTTCCCATTCTAAAACCCCAAATATACAAGAAGCTGAATTCTTTAAAAACTCAGAGGTCACTCAGTTTAGCACAATTGGTCCCCCTTTAACTGAGTTTCCTATAAGACTGTTACCTTGTCAATTTTTGGCATCAACACATACCTTGGAATTTCCTACATGTAAAAGTATTCAAACTTTTGGATTATCCTTGAGATGACATCTTTGTAAGGTCATAATAATTTTGAATTCATCTCATAGTTTTGGGAAACTTAGCTTATTACTAACTAGGAGTTCTAAAAAATAGAGACATGTTTCAAGCTCTCAAGTTCAAGGCTAGTATGACTCCTAAGGAGAAAGATTCAAATTTAGTGACAATTTTTTTGGAGAAGAAATCAATTCAAAAGGAAAAGGGGAGAAATTTACCCATAGAAAAATTTAAAACTACACCAACCCTAACTTTTTCCCACATATAGCTACATCAAAGCAAAGGGTCTAGAGATTACTTGGTTTTGGAATGATTTCTAATACTTCCAATCCTTGTTTGGGGTAAAAATTTACTTCTTAATTGTTGAAGGTGAGCTCCACCATATAAACATGTGTGTTCACCCTTCATCCTATTTGGCTAGCTCAATGTTATTAATAATAGTTTTTTCTTCAAAGGAAATAGTTACCAAATTTAAGTGATCATAATTGGTAGTGTGTGGACATCAAATGGAAATTTTCCTAGTTCCTCCCTCTCTAAAGATTTAGTTTTTTTAACATTTGGCTATGAAATTTTTTAACTTTTTTGGTGTGAATATATGTCTTTTACCTAGTAATTTACCTTGCTAGGGACTTAGGGGACTTATTCACATGTTAAGTTTACTTAGGATGAAAGATCCTTTCTAGAAGTCTTAGTTGGCTTTTCTAGACTTATCTTATCTAGACCTATCAGATCTCCTATCTAGACCTCTAAGATCATAACTATTTTATTGAATCTCTGTTTTTCTTATTTTTGTGGCATGGGAAAGGTATTAGGGAGCTTTGTCATTGTGCATATGCATGTTTTGCAGATTCAACCCCAAGTACTATTTATTCAGTATTTTGCACATTTGGCATTGTGACTGATTACTTGGATATCCTAACTCTTAGAGAGGATTTTTAGTTTGGGAAGGCTTCATTTGCAATATACGTCATATTTGGGGGATTCTAATTATTTTTGAAGGTTAATGTCTTTGTAATTTTGGATATTTATCATAGTTCATTATAGGATTTTCATTTCATCCTTCATTGATTATGTTGAAAAATGGAAACTATAAACAATGGAGAGATGGCATCATAAAATATCTTTGTTGGATTCATTTTTTGTCATTTTTGTATGTTTTTGTTCCCCCTCCAGCTCTAGGTATACTTAAATTTTATTGAAATTACAAAAGGTATAATGTCTTAGAGGTTATTGCAATGCATGTTGATGATGATATTTTGAAAGCTATTGATCATTTTGATTGTATTCGTACTCTTTGGACTAAATTTTGGGAGATATATGGAGATCTTGATACTCCACCATTCCTACATGATCCTATTTAAGAATTTCCTATGCCTCTTCATTTTCTAGATAAGATACCCTATGATCATAATACTATGCAAGAGTTTGAAGATTTGGAATAATTTAAATCTTCAGATGATGATGACAAGGGTTATTCAAATAATGATTCTTCTCCATCAAAGATAGTTGTTGTTCCTTCACCTTTAATTATTCCTTGTGCAAAGTCTTTGATTGAGACTCCCATCATTCATGTTTAGTAGGACCGTTCATCTTCTATTGGTGATTCATTGCAACAGGTATATCATTGTATTATTGATTTGGATTCCTATCTATCAAACATTGCATCCTTATTTGTGGAATCTCACATTTCTAATTTGGAGGACACATTTGAAGGGTTATCTCTCTTTTTTTATGATAGTCATTACACAACTATTGTCAAACCATTTTTGTCTTTGGATGTTGTTGAACGTATGTGTGCCACCAAAAAATGTATAGTTGGACATTTTTACGCTCACTTGAGTCTCTCTCATGGACTTTGGCTTGATTTTTCCTAGATTTAATGTTGTAATGTGGTCAACACATTCACATTAGGTCTTGGACCCTTGAGAATCATTAAGAATTCTAGGATGTCTTGTAAAAGTTTTGTGAAGTGTTGTAACCCACTTTCACACTTGTCTAGGGCCCTTTCATTATAATTCACTTAAATAACCCCTTTTTATCACTTACCAAGTCTTATTTCAAAGTGTTGTGAAGATTTGTAACAAACTCTCATGATTTTCTAGACTTGTCATCACTAATTCAACCCTTTTGTATGTTTAAATGACCCCTTAATTCACTTTTTGACCCTACTTAAGTGTATTTTTGAGAATATTCCCATTAAACAACATTAAATACACTTTCATTCCTGACACCTAGTAAAATTGCTCTGGTGGGACCAAGTCGCCACCTAGGGCGACTTAGTCCCACTGGGCACAAAAAGAAAAATTATTTTAATTTTCTAGCGGGATTTTATTCTCTTAACCTTGAGGTCAGCCTATGATGTGTCATTTTCAAGAAATATTGTAAAATCAATTATAAATAAAGGGATTTCCTCTCATCCCCCCCAATTAGTTTAGTGCATTCATCCACACTTTAGATTAATTTCATTCATAATTCTCAAGCATTCAAGGTATTATCAAGCATCCATTGGAGCATCTTGTTGCATATCTTCAAATTTCTACATCAAGGATTTGGTGAGTTGTGACATTTCATGTTGTTCATTCATCATTATCTCTTCATTTCATTTTATTTTATAGGGTTTGATTACCAAATTGGGGTTTGGCCAAGGAAAACCCTATTCTCTAACCCTTAACCCTTTTTTCCCTCTTTGCATGTGTGTTTGTAGGTCTTGTATGCATATTTTTCAAAGAGAAAGGTGTTAAAAAGTGGTCAACAATCCATGAAAGTCATTCAAGTCAACAAATCCCTAATTGAAGCTTGGATACCTCTTTCAACCCATTTTCTATAGAATCTGAACTAGACACCTATTAGGAAGGGAAGTGCAGACTAAAAGCTATAGATTCCTGCTCTGAATTTCCCAAGATTCCTAGGCAGACTAAGTCACCATCAGTGGTGAATTAGTCCCACTACCAGGCATGAAAAGTTATTTTTATATTTCTAAGTACCCATTTGGCAAAAACTTGTTCTGACAGAATCTCCTTGAAACAGGACTAAGTCACCCAGCTTGGCGTAAGTGTCCCAGTGGACTTCAACAACAAAATCTACAAGATTCTAGAGCCTCTCTACATCACATTTAAATTTCTAGGTGCACATCTTCAATCTTGTTCATTTCTATTGTTGTTTACTTGCATTCTTAGGTCATTTTGCATACATCACTATATTTTCAAACAACTTGCATTTCTTAGGTTTTGCATTGATATTCACTATCTTTTATCAATTCCTTGCATTTAGGATATTACATTTAGACATATTTCAATCATACTATCATTATTATTTAGTGAACCTCCAAGTTTTCTTGGGATACCTTTCTCCTTTTAGGTGAAAAACCCTAGAAGTGTAAGAGAGAAGCCCCTACAAAAAATTGCGGTTCATTTTGGTGAACCCAACTTTTGAACATCTTAGTTCTGATTTTAAGTACATTTACATCATTTTCATATTTCATTGTTCCTAATTCCTTACTAAAATTTGATACCTCTTATTTATTTCTAACCATATGGTGTGCATTGTGGGAATTAATATTATAACCTTACTCATGAAGAGCTCATAGTCAACTAGTATCATGATTCTCCTTAGATGTATCCACTTTGAGCATGCTAAATGGATTTATATATTTGTCTATGACATAGATTCCCTAAATGAAGTAAATTTATTTCCCATAAAAGGTATAAGGGATAACCTTCATCTTATAGATACTAGATCTCTCCAACAATAAGGTCTAACCTATGATCTTATCAACAATGTAGAACATTATGGGGACCAAATTTGGCTAGATAAAACTAGAATATTTATCATAAAAATGGTGTCTAATTTCAAGTTTTCACAAACACATAAATTACCTCTACAAATTATTATTGAATAGGACAATTGGGATGGGGGGTGAATCAGTTGTCACATATTTTAACCTTCAATTCAATTACTGGAACTAATACTTAAAACTGCTTAAATGATTAATCATCAAATGCCAATGCAAAAACTCAAATTCAACACATAAACACTAGATTTATGTGGAAAACCCAATGAGGGAAAAACCACGGTGAGGATTAACTCACACTATATAGAATATCAAAACTAATTACAAAAGGCTCACTACTTGAAACAAGGCTCACTGCCTAAAACAAGGACTCACTGTCCAAAACAAGGACTCGCTATCCAATAGGGATACAACCTTTATGGATCACTACCATAGAGATACAAAGAAGACAAAGAAGACTTGTTACAGAGAGACCACAATCCCAATGCAACAAAGGATTCCACCATAGTCACTTGATCAACTTGCATGAATGATAGAGTTTACCTTCTACTCACTACATCTGGTAACTCGACATTAAGCTTGACACTGATCTACCACACACATATCACACACACTTTCTTAATAACATCAATTCTGTGTCTACTCTTTCACTTATCTTCCTTATTTTCTCTCATATATTTTTCATTACTAGCTCATCCTATATATATACTATCTCCAACCTTGAAAAAGATACAAAGTTGTCCATCCAACTTCAAATACAATTTAGGTTAGTTCCAAAACATCCTTGGGTGGAATTAGAATGAGGGTGACCTAAACACATGCTTCATCGAGACCCAAAATAGATCCAACACTCATCAACATGAAAGATAGTGTTTAACACACAGTTGACCAAACTAGTGTAAAACGCATAAAACAATTAGGCTTGAAACTTCCAAAAACCAAAAATATCTTCAATGTAATCAAAACATCTTAACTCTAGAACCACAAGTCAAAAGAATTCATCAAAGAGAAATCTGAATCAACAACTTTTCTCTCGGACCTCAACCAAAACATAGAAAAACATAGTTTATAACTGGTGAATCCAACTCAAACTTCACAATGAACCAATAGCCAAAAATCTGGATATAGAAACCTTCAACAACCATGGCCAACATATTTGAACTACATGAACATAGGGGAAAATACTAGATCATCATCCTGAGCAACAACTGAATACCTGTAAACTTTCTTTAATACAATTTTCCAGAATATCCTCAACATATACAACAAACATCAACTAGTAGATAACCAGTTGACTAGTTGAAATCAATGAAAAAACTTTCATTCCTTTCTCCATTCTTGCAACAATCTTCCCCTTTGTCAGTAATGGCAACACATGATGTGAAAAAACCATCAAAGACACCATACTATTTTTGAATATACTTCTCAAGATTTTTCTTTTTGCTTCTCCCCCTCAGAAGATCATCTTTCTCATTACCTGCTTTCTCTCATTAGCATTTTCTCCTTTTCACGCGATTTATCTCCCCCTTTAACATCAATGGAAAAGGAAAAAGCTATGTTCATTGAATCTTCCTTTGACATGAAAACATAATACTCACAATGAAAACACTTGAAACTACTTTCTCCCCTTGAGAGGTAGCCACCAAAACATTAGTCCAAAAAGATAGAACAATGAATCCATTGGATTGATGCATCTCCAAATGCATTTTAGTTTATGGAAGGAGGGGAAATAACCCCTAACTTCTCCCAAAGATACTCAAAAGTATCTTTAGGAAGAGCCTTTGTAAATATATCAACAATTTGATCCTTTGTTGAAACATACTCAAGTATTACTTCATTCTCCATGACCTTCTCTCTCAAGAAATGATATCTTATAGATATATGCTTCATCCTCGAGTGTATCACAAGATTATTTGAAATGTTAATTGCACTTGTATTGTCATAGAAGATAGAATGGGATCATCATATAGCACAGTGATATCTTTCAATGTCTATTTCATCCATAGAACTTGTGTACAACAAGATGCAATAGAAATATACTCAGCTTCAATAGTAGACAAAAAGACTGAATCTTGCTTCTTACTCAACCATGCCACTTGTGCAAACCCCAATCCTAATACCTGCAAAACAATAAGAACAAACACATTAGATTAGAGAATGCAAGCAAGAACAAGGATTCCCCATGAAATCTATTCAAAAAGTACAAAGTAGGAAAAAGAAATGAAGAATACAATGAAAACAACAAAATAGAGATTGAATCCTAATTAAACTAGAAAACTCATGATCCCATGGGGGAACTGGTGCCAATTTGATGTAAAAATTTGCCCTTTCCCAATTCCTATGATGCAAGATTGATGTATTGTTGATGAATGATCCACTTTGATGAAGGATGGTGAGTGCTCCAAGCTAAAAACCTGCATAACCTAGCTAAGATTCAATGATAATGGATAAAATTTGCTAAATATTTGAGCATAATAAGTTTACTCAAATTGTGGATGATAAAATGAAGAATGAAGCCTCTTATTTATAGATGAGATTAAAGGATGAATGTCCAAAATTGAGCAATGTGTGACTAACATTCAACCAATGGCAAGATGCCACTTGTCAACCCATGAGTGGGTGGAGGATGTGCAAGTTTTGAGGATTGTGCCAATAAATGCCTATTTTTAGAATTTAGAATTTGTTGAAATGACATGCAAGAGGGAAGGAAAAAATGCATTAAATGCCACTTGGCTCAAGGCAAAGGACATGCAAGAAGGAGTAAATTCCTTGTTGGATGTACATGTCAACTTAGATTTTGAATTCAAACTTGAAGAATATTCCTTAAAAGATGCCTTGTTGAGGAAAATAGAGATTTAATAAATCAATTAAACCTATTTTCATGTGCAAGTGGTAAAAGTTGGAGGATGGGACATGAGAGGAGATTAAATTAATCAAAGTTAATTAATTTAATGAAGGGGGTTAAATGATATGACCTTTTTGAATTAAATTTGTGGATTTATTTGAATCAAATATGAGAGGAATGTGATAAGAGTTTAATTAAACAAAAAATTTGATTTATTTAATTAAAAGAGATGATGTTAGATTAAATTAAATAAGGTTTTAATTTATTTAATTTAATAGATAGACTTTAGAGATTTAATCAAATAAAATTAATTATTTAATTAAATCAGATAATTAGATCAACATGGTTAATTTAATTATCAAGATGAGGTGACTTAATTAGATAACTGGTTTATTTAATTAAGAGAGGAATATTGATGAATTTAATCAAGTAAGGGGATTTGATTAAATGATTAGACCGAAGGATTATTTAGGATGAAATGATGTTAGTGGTCGGGATTAGATGCACAATGTCAATCGGTACATTTTACGTGTCTACATTTTGTCTCTTTGAAGCAATGCACTTGTTGCATTGGTTCAAAGAATAAATGCTCTTGATTAAAGTAAAAAAAAATCATTTTTAAAACCTTGCCCCACTGCTGCCCGGTGAGAGGAAACATGCCAATATATTGCGCCCTTGAGAGATAGGATGAAAATTTCAATTTTTGGGTGATCTCATGAAAAAAGAGGACAAGGTACCCAACAGGTCCAAAAAGGCTCCAGGTGGCCAAAAATGTGTCTAAACGCAATAAAACTATGTAAAATAGGCCTCAACTAGAAAAAAATAGGTTCGAGGGTCCAAAACCCTAGCAGGATAGCCAATCAAGGTGAAAAAACCCTAATTTTCAAGCTTAAAAGGCTCCGAGGGGTCACTTTCAATTCATTTTCACACACAACCCTCTAGCAACCCTGACATTTGAGCTCTGACCTCCTAACGATATGGCACAATGACAGCTCCCAATGCACATTTCTGACCGAGTCCAGACGTACCAATGGCCACCTGACATTAGGGCACCGATAAGTGATCCTTGAGCTTTATTTTTTATTTTTAATGTTCATTTAATGCTTTCAAGGTCAGTCCTTCTGTAGCAACGCTATATAGCGCCGCTCAAAAATCAAACTACACTGCTCAGTGTCAGATTGCGCTGCGGTGGTGGATTTTGGAGTTTGAAAAAAAATTCCAAACTTTGACACTGAGCTCATGGCCAGTGGCGTCATTTCTAAAGTGTGACGCGATGGTTCTTTATCGACAAGAATCTTTGCAAACTACGTTGTTGGGAAGGAAAGTGCACTGCGGCAGTGTGCTTTCATTCTTTTATGCCCTAGCGTCATAGTTTGATTAAAAATCAAACTGCGACGCCTTCACGGATTGCAACACTGGAGTGGTTTCTTGGACGCCCGGCAAAAAATTTTCAATTTTTTTTAACATGATGACTCTTCTTGATGCAAGATGCGGTGAGGGAGCTCTATTCTTGAGAGCACAGGTTGCGGGATTTGTTCGATTATTTGCAGGACCTAAGTGACAGAGATCAGGATCAGCTATGAGACATGGGGTTGTGGTACATCACCTATGCAGTGCCCATTTGCACCCACCTTGGGATGATGTTAGCACTTGCCGAGAGATGGCACTGCGAGACCTCTTCTTTCCACCTTCCCACCGTCGAGGCCACCATCATCTTAGAGGACGTTTGGCGCATCTTGAGATTGTTGATTCATGGTCAGCGTGTCATTTTTGATATAGATGAGGGGCATAATGCCTACCATCGAGGATATTATCATTTGCGAGGGGAAAATCGAGCTTGAGCATCATAGGGCTCTGAAACCTCCCTTTTGCTTGGTTGTTGTGGTGATTATTTAAGGTCTTGTTGCCCTAGATCGATGAGGCCAATACTTCAATCTTGATTGGGGACTTTGCTGGGAGCGCATGGTGATGCATGACAGGCCTACTCATTTTTCTTGGGGGCCAGTTCTTCTTGCATCATTGTACATAGATCTTCATGAGTACGTCTACCTCGATGGCAGAGCACTCAGAGCAAGCATAACACTCTTCCACGTATGGGCGTGGGAGCACATTGTTGTCCTTCGGCCACGGGTTGTTGTAGTTCTGATGGGGCCTAACAATCCCCTCATATGGCGCTACAGAGGTGGTGTGTCCTTCACACACACAGGCGAGCATGGGATTCCCTATTAGAGGAGGGTCCTAGATGAGATGCAGGTGTTCATATGGCATCTGTACCTTGGTCGGCCTAGATGGGCCGACAATGTACATCAGATTTTCTATGCCCGCCAAGACCGCTTCATGCAAGGGTGAGAGCACACTATGATAGAGAGATATCTGTTTGGGTGCATTCAGCATCAATTTAGTGAGCCTTAGGATCATCCCGGCAATGATTATGTGGCCATATTTACCCGCACCATGTCACAGGTTTCATGGGGGTGATACATTCCTACCTCTGAGGCTGTTGATAGTTTCAGATAGTTAGTGGCTCGGCCATGGGCTTACAATTAGGGGCTTGTGGATCCAGGTGTCACATAGGTCTACAGGGATTGGTTCCAACCTCCCCTACGTTTGATAGTTCTAGGAGTAGTCCCTGATCAGCGGAGGGTGAGAGGCAGAGGGGGAGGATGAGGATGGAGGGATGGTGCACGACAGGATCAGCCAGCTGGGCCCCCAGTTCAGCCAGCTCAGCCAGAGCAGGTTGATATGCAGATGCAGGATCAGTAGCAGGTGTACCACCATGGGTTGGGGGTGAGGATCAGCCTCAGTTACAACCTCCATGAGCACAACCAATAGTGCAGCCAGCAGGGCAGGTGGATCCCCAAGATACATTAATTGCACAGTTGCAAGCCCAGGTGCAGACTTTGAAAAGGGAGAGAGATTAGGTGTGGACCGAGAGAGATCAGATCAAGGCCGAGAGGGATCAGGCCATACTGTAGAGACATGATGCAGATTTATAGGCGGCCATAGAGATGGGTCGGCGACAACAGTTGGAGAGCATGGCAGCCTCCTCCTCTCAAGGTACAATGTCTATTAGATCCTATAGGGAGTCCGTCTGAGAGGCTGAGTATTACCGTATGCATTATCATGAGGCCATACCCAGAGCAACATGGGTCCTGGAGTACTCCCAGCGGACCAGCCATAGACCAACAGAGGGTCATGGTGATAGGGGCGAGGCTAGCATACAGGGGGGTAGACCTTGATCCAGATGATACTTTTTGTGCCTTATGGGCTCCTTTTTGATAGCCTGATGGGCCTTTCTGTATTGATTGACATACATGTATAGTGATCTGATTATTTTGTACTATGACAGTTATCCGATGATGATATATATATGAGCCGATGATTTTGATGTGATGTGATGTGTATCATTTATTTATGCATGTATGGATGATTCTATTTCTATATGTTGTGCAATGATGTTATGGTGTTATATGATGTATTTATGGATGCATTTAATTCCGATGGTCTATGCATTATGTAATTATTATGACCTAAAAGATTTATATTATGGCATTGACTTATGATATGCAGATGTATTTATGTGATGTGTAATGATGTTGAAATCTATATGATGATATGATATGGTATATGTAATATGAAAGATGATATGGTGTATGTGCGAAATGATGTGAATCATGCTTATATATGATTATGGATGGATGCACACTTTGCAGGTAATGGATTTTGATGTTCCTATTTATGCTTATAATAATGTGGAATGATTTATGCAATGACTTGTTAAAAAATGATTGTGATGCTATTTATGAGATGATATGGATTATTAATGGACGATATAATGCAATGTAAATGTAATGGTCGTGTTTTATATGAGATGATGCAAATGAGATGGTTTTCTAAGATGCTTAGAAAAACAAATCTATATTATCCTAAACATGCTAAATGATAATGCAAATGCATTTAATGTGGTGTGATACATTATATGAAATGGTATGTTAATGTTAAGTGGTATGATGATGGTTTATGCAAAATGCATGTAATGTGTGAGATGACTTTATAATGTTATGCGAGTATGTATGCAATGGATTATCTATACTGCTTGTGTACCTATTATGTATGATTATGCAGTAGGTGGTAATGTGAAATGGTTATAAAATGTTTATGCAAATGAGTGTTATGCGATGACTTATGTAATAAATGCAATGCGATGCAAAAAATGGATGCAATGTAATGAGAAAGGGATGTGCTAATCTATGAAGAATGCTTATAATATTATGTTTATATGATGATGAAAATGAAATGCATGTGTTTCCTGTATGATATGTTTATGCAATATGCTAATGATTTGTGGATGCAGGATTGATGACAATGATGATGATGATGATCAACTGTCATAGTACCTTTGTTAGTGTGAGAAGCAAAAAGGGATGAAAGAGAAGAAGTCATTTCAACAAGATAGAAGATGATGAATATGCAAATGATGATGATTACTTGCCAAGGAATTAGGATTTTCAAAGGGCCAATTTCCTTATGTTTGATAACACATGTGGTACGATGCATCAAGGTATAGAAAACCAGGATAGCGTTGTACCTAGTGTGATGGACTTTGACTTGACAAATAGATAGGAGTATCCTTGTTCACATCTGACATACATAAACCTTGCTAGGATGCACTTTAGAAGTTTCTTACACCTCTGACCAAAACATGAAAAGGTATAACCTATCAATGCAATAGTCAACAAGCTGCCCAAAACCTCCTCCATACATACCTAACAAAGCAAGTATTCACCAAGGTTATATTACAAGAACATCCAACAAGCACATTAGACAAAAGATAATGATCATTGCCCCATTCCTATTTCTCTAAATCCTTTGTTCAGATATCATCGAGAATTCCTTGGAATGAGCATAATAAGATAAATCAAAAGGATAAAGATCAAGTAAACAAACAAGTTGATGTTCTTCAATACCGCTAATCGAAAGGGGATGTGTTTTTTAAGGATAAGAACCGAAACTATTGCCAAAAGATAATGCCCATTGTAGGAAGGATACATCCTAGGACATGTTAGTGGATGGTGGCATGTCATTTCGTTTATCCTAAGTGTTCTTTCAAATGATTGATATAGGACCAAATTGGATGATAGGTTATTGACACAAAGAGTTGACCATCTTGTTTACGTACTTTTTTTTTAGACCTAAGACTTGACGATTTGAATTTTCACTTTTAACCTGCTAAACCTATTTCTGATTATCCTACCAAATATTGAGGATGACGATCATTTATTATGAGTGATGTTATTACGGGTGGAGGCGAGATGAGATGGATGGATTTTTTCAAATATTTTGGATGTTTTTGATAATTTTGAGATGTTTTGAGACTATTTTTTGGTATTTTTTGAGATTTTCAAATGCTTTGATTTTTTATTTTCCAATGTTTTGGGGTTTTCTGAGATTTTGACCAAGAGACTAACCTAAAGACCTGTCTTAGGGGCCTTAGGGGCTGATCAACATATTAGCCTTGCCTATGTGATACATGCGAAGACCACATAGTTCGACTGATGAGTTGACCAATTTATAGATGATGATATACAAGATGAGATGTCAGTTTATTATGACAGACGCCTAAAGGACTGACCTAAGTGTCTCAGGGGATGATCAAAGATCAACCTTTCCTACGTTCAAGGCTCAAAGACCCATAGTTCGACAAGACGATTTTGTTTTTGACTTTTTGACTGACTTTTGACCTGTTTTGGGATTTTGATATGTTTTGAATGTTTTTGGATGTTGTGCTTTTTTTTTTATGTTTTTGGATTTTTTGATGTTTTAACTTTAAGGATATACACAAATCCGATTCAATGATAACATGCCCCCAACATGATGCAATAGAATACTCCGATAAAGGCAGGACAAACTGACCTTGAGGATGGGCTGAGTAGTACTAGGAGGGAACAAGACCAAGCTATGATGCAGATGCAGGTGGATGAGTGATGGATGGGGATCTAAATGAGATGGATGATGGAAGTGTAATGGATGGATGATGCAAAACAAGCTATAAAGATCCCGGTGGATGGAAAGTGCTTATTTACACAAGGAGTCTATTTGTCAGGTTTTCACCAAGGTACTTGTCCAAAGTGCCACCGAAGTGGTTTTCACTAGAGGATGATTTTTCTCTTTACTATTTTTAATCCTTTTTCTGATTTTTTTGGATTTTTTTGCTTTTTTGATTATTTTTTTTGTTGTCACCAAGACGCCTGTTTGCCAGGTTTTAGCCAAAGTAACCATTTTTTCAAGACATTTTCTGATTTTTTTGGATTTTTTGGTTCTATACCTTGAAAACTTTTTGAGATGAGAGTTATTCGTGGGATCTTGCAGAGGTTCCCCTTCGGGTGTTGATAACTGATATGCCTCTGACTTATAACTTGTTGTGATAATGAATGGTCCCAACCAATTGGGTTCAAATTTTCCTTTGTTGCTTGGGTTTGGGAAATTCTTCTGATTCTCCTTTAATACTAGTTCTCCGATTTGGAAAGTCTTGCCTCTAATTTTCTTATTATAGGTCATTTTGAGTCTATTCTGATAGACTTTCAAATGATTTAAAGCGTCTATACACCACTCATCTAGTAGATTCATCTCATTTAGTCTTGATACTCGATACTCTTCATCTGTGATGAGGTTTTCCATTGATATCTTGAGTGATGGGAGCTCGATCTCAATGGGGAGTACTACTTCTGATCTGTAGACCAGGGAGAAAGGGGTGGCGCCGGTGGGTGTGCGGATGCTGGTTCGGTAAGCCCAAAGGGTGGGATTAAGCTAAAAATTCCAGTCAGGACCTGCGTCATTGATTGTTTTCTTGAGGATTTTTAGAATGTCTTGTTTGTAGCTTCTGCTTGGCCATTGCCTTGGGGATAGTATGGGGTGGAGAAGCAATGTTGGATTTTGAATTTTTTGCATAAGTCACGAACCTCCTAATTCTTAAATGGTGTCCCATTAACTGAGATAATGGCTTGTGGAACACCATAGCGGAAAATGAGATAGTTCAGGATGAACTTTGATATCTACTTCCCAGTTATATATGTCATGGGTATGGCTTCCACCCACTTAGTAAAGTACTCCATGATGGTTATGATGAATTTGTGGCCATTAGATGAAGTGGGAGTGACTTTTCCAATGAGATCGAGTCACCACCATGAAAAGGGCCATGGTGTGATGATGGTATGCAGCTCTTGAGCTAGAGCATGGATGAGGTCCCCATGCTGCTGACATTGTAGACACCTTCTGGCATAGTCATGTGCCTCTCTTTCCATTGTAGGCCAATAATACCCCATCCTTAGTAGTTTCTTGGCTATGGTCATTCCACTCGAGTGTGAACCACAAATACCATTATGTACTTTAGTTAGAGCGGTCAATTCCTCCTCAGCGTTTAAGCAGTGCAGTAGGGTTCCTTCTATGCTTCTACGATATAGGGTATCTCCTAGGATGACCAATCGAGATGCCTTTTTGACAAAAGTTCATTTTAGGTTTGAGGGTAAGTCGGCGGGTATGACTCCTATTCGAAGGTATGTATAAATGTCATGGTACCAAGGATCACCGAGACCAATGATTTTGCACACAAATTCTGATTTTGGTACCTCGAATGTGGGTACGAGAAGCTGCTCTATCAGGAATTCATATTTTGGAGCATTATGAGGGATGTCAAGTAAGGATCCAATTGTTGCCATGGCATTTGTTGCTCTATTGTTGGTCCTAGGAATCTACTCAAATGTAATTTTGATGAAGGATTCTTTGAGAGTCTCCACCAATTTCTTGTATTGAGTGAGCTTATCATCCTTGGTCTGGTATTCATCATTCACTTGATTTATTATCAATTGAGAGTCTTCGTATACTTTGAGAGCTATAATGTTCCACTGCACTGCTATTCTAAGACCTATGGTTAAAGCCTCGTATTTTGCAATGTTATTGGTGTAGGGAAATGCTAGTTTGTAGGACCTTGGTATGCAGTCCCCTTGTGGGGTAATAAAGAAGACACCGGCTCCTGATCCATGCTGCGTGTATGATCCATCAAAGTATAGTTTCTAGTGGTCAGCTACGTTGAGATTGAAAATAGATTCATCTAGAAACTATAAGATGAGAGGATTCTCTAAATAGATTAGTGCTTCTGCAAGTTGATCTGCAATGACTTGGCCTTTGATTGCTTTCCGCTCCACATATTCAATGTTGTATTCTAACAGTATCATCACCCATTTGGCCATTCTTCCTATGAGCATTTCCTTTGACAATAAGTACTTGAGAGGGTTGATTTTGGTGATGAGTTTTATTTTGTGTGCCAACATGTAATGTCTGAATTTCTGTGATGCAAACACTACCGCTAGGCATGCTTTCTCGATGAATGAATAGTTTAGCTCATGGCCAACCATTGTTCTGCTAATGTAATAGATAGCCCTTTTTGTTCCATTTTCGTCATGCTGAGCTAGGAGAGCTCCAAGGGTTGTTGTTGTTGCTGATACATAGAGAATTAATGGCTTTCTTTGGATTGGTGGCATTAAGACCGATGGTGTTAGTAGATATTCTTTGATTTTATTAAATGCCTCTTCACACTTGTTATCCCATTTGTACGCTACTCCCTTGTGGAGTAGGTGAGAGTATGGGTTATGTTTGTTCGCCAACTATGCCATGAATCTTCGAATGGATTGGAGCCTGCCTTGGAGACCTCTTAATTTCTTTAATGTTTTTGGTTCCTCCATTTCAAGGATTTCTTTTACCTTTTCCAGATCTACCTCAATACCTCTCATTGACACTATATATCCTAGGAGCTTTCCTGATTGTATGCCGAAGATGCACTTCTTTGGGTTTAATCGAACTTTGTACTCTTCCAGCCTGTCAAAGATGGCACTTAAGGTTGCTATGTGATCTTTTCTCTTTCTTGATTTTGCTAGGATGTCATCAACATAATCTTTGACCTTCTTGTGGATCATGTCATGGAAGATTAAGTTCATGGCCCTTTTTTATGTTGCTCCTGCATTCTTTAAGTCGAATGGCATCATGTTCTAGCAGTACATCCCCCATGGAAAAGTGAAATCCATTTTATGTTGGTCATCTTTAGCTATCATGATCTGATTGTACCCTGAGAATCCATCCATTAGTGACAACATTTCATGTATGGCTGTCATGTCTACTATCATGTCAATGTTTGGAAGTGGGAAGTCATCTTTTAGACATGATTTATTCAAGTCTCTGAAGTATGTACAGATTTTGATGCCCCCATCAAGTTTTGAGATAGGTACCAAGTATGACACCCAGTCTGGATAATCTATTGTTCAGATGAATCCCGCATCTAATAGCTTTTTTAGCTCCATTTTGACTAATAATGCGATTCGAGGGTGCATTTTTTGAAGCTTTTGTTTAACAGGCTTTGCTTCTGGGTATACTGCTAAGTGGTGTACCACGACCTCTGGATCAAGCCCAAGCATGTTAGCATAGCTCCATGTGAAGTTTATTTATCTCTCTTAGGAAAGCTGCTAGGAGCTCTTGCTCTTTTGATAGTAATGATTCCACATAGAATGTGATATGGGGGGTTTCCTCTATTCCTAGGTTGATTGGACTGCATTTTTCTGCCAAGACTGCTAATTTTTCTTGATGAAGAGCTCTGAAAGGAAGATTGAATCCCCCATCCTCGGGCACCTCAGAGAGATTTTCACCATTGGATGTGTCCTTTCTTTTTACTTTTTTCTAGTCGGAGAGTGCCACAATGTGGTTTTTACTCAAGGACTTAGATATTATTCTTAATTTTTCACTTTTACGACTGAGGGATTCAATCGTTTCCCCATAATAGGCATGTGTATCTAGCTCGATTAGGAACCCTACTTTGTGATTACCATATGGAATGTTTTCCTATAGTTCCATGAATTCTGAGAGCACCTCATCATTTTTGAATGTATCAAGAATTGGTGCTCCTCGTTGGTCATAGTCGATGAGTTGGGGGTATACTAAGCAAATCTCATAATTTTGGTGGTTTGATTCAAAAGATAGGGTGCTAATCATGCAAAGAGTGGTGTCCTCAAAAATCCTAGGTAGATTGGATGTGGGATCCTTGTCATCACTACTACTACAGATGTTGGTTATATCAAATGTATAGTTATCTAAGACACGACTTGTGGATACTGGTAAGCGTAGTTCTACTGCAGTTGGCTGAGGAGGATTATTAACCATTCTAACTAGAGGACTTCGGCCATGTATGGTTATACTCGGAGGGGTACATCCAAGGCCAATATTTGTTATTTTTCGTGTCTCCAGAATGATAGGTATTATAAGCCCATTGTCATTTCTCCCAAGTCTTTGGTTTCTATCATAGCCCATTGCGAGCATCATTTGCAAACCCTTGCTTCTGTCATCCATTGGTAAATCAGCTACTAGTCTCTCATCTTGATATAGCATATGAGATGGATCTGCTTCAATAAATTCTTGGCCAAGATCTCCCCAACTTGTAAAGTTGGGATAGTCTTCAGGCAATGTTTGGGATGTGGATGCTTCATTTATTTGCGGACATCCCCATGATCTAGGAGATTGTGGTAACTCTCCTACCACAAAAGCATTTTTAGGGATTGTGTAGTTTCCACAACCGTTATCTTGGATGATGACCTTGATGTCAAAGATGGTGGGAATGGTGGGAGTGGTAGGTGTCTCTCTTGCAGAAGTGGATGCAAGAGTGACGGGATCAATGTATGGTGTAGATGGACCCTCATCATTTTTTGGTACTTGGGGGATTTTATAGTACTTTGCTTCAAGGATTTTGCAATAGGAGAAGGGTTTAGGATCTCCATGGATGGTGACTTCTTGTCCCTCATGTGTGAATTTCACACATTGATGGAAAGTTGATGCTACTACTTTTATTGCATGAATCCATGGGTGTCCTAGGAGGATGTTATACAGCAAGTCGAGGTCTAAGACCTGACAAGTGGTTTCCATGATAGTAGGCCCTACTTGAATAGGGAGTTTGATCGTTCCTTGGGATACTCTTTCTTGATCATCATATGCTCTTATTGTGATACCCTTTCCTTTGTCGATAGAATCCTCTAAGATTTTCAATTGTTTGATGAGCTTGAGAGAACATATATTCAATCCCACACCTCCATCCACCAAGACCCTTTTGACTTTGCTCTTATGTACTATGACTTCTAAGTGGAGCACACAGTTGTGAGATGGTTGAGTGGGGAAATCCTGGTCAGAGAATGTGAGGAGATTTGGCATAATGATATTTCTGACCATAGCTTGGAATAGTTCCACATCAAGATCTGCGAGGACAGTGGATGAAGCCATCTCTTCCTCATTTTCTTATGGGCAGCTGATATTTTTAGCAACTCCATGATGAAGATTTGGGCTGCCATTCTTTTAAGCTGATCAAGGACATTATATCCATTAGGCACAGATCTAGATGCAGGGACTCTATTTGGTTGGGATGATCATGTGATGGTAACTTTTCCGCCTCTTGTGGTGACTCCATAATCGACATGGGCTCCTTTGATGGTGATGACTATGTAGTATTCATCTAGGGAGGCAACGAAAGTTTCATAAACATGATTCACATTTGTGTGGGTGCCTTTCCTTTTATTAGTGTTATTATTGTTCCCTTTATTGCCATGGTTAGGCATCAGATTCATGTATATCTTAAGGTCTTGGTTTCTTGTTGGTTGTTCCACATTTATAATTCTTTGATCGATGAGATCTTGAATTATGTTTTTTAAGCCTCATACAACTGTTCGTGGTATGCCCTTTGATTTTATGGAAGTCACAAAATTGATTGTCATTATACCAAGGAGTTTTCACATCTGGTTCTTGGTAATTCTCATAAGTGGGAGCTTTGATGAGTTTTTCGTTTATCATCTTCTTCATGATGACTTCTAGTGGTTCCCCAAGAGCGGTGTACTTTCACTTGGGGTAACTCTTTTTCCATTGGGGTGGTCCCCTTTGATCATTGAGATTGTTAATTATCAGATTGTTGTTTGGTTGTCATATTGCTTGATGATTGTTTTTGTGTTGGATTTGTATTTTTGGTGTGGGTGTATTTTGGCGCGGGGCACTGATGACCACTTTGGCGTGGACAACACCATCATTAGTAACATTTTTTTTCCTTGCCCATGTGCAATGTTTATTGTTGTAATTGGTGGATGGGCAGTTGTTTTGTTGTTTGGGGTATGAAGTTGATCCCGCGGGTTGAGTCATAAGGGTTCGTTCGATGCTGAGCACCTTCGAGATCAACTGGTCATATGTGGTGATCCCTTGTACCTTGAGATGAAATGCCAAGAGGTTGTCAAGGTTGGATATAATGGTGCAAACTTGTTGTTCCTTAGGCATGGTCCATTTTCTCTGATTGGCCTTGGATCGCCATCGTTGTAGGAATGAAGTGAATGATTCATTCTTTCCTTATTTCAAAGCTGAGTGTTCTTCTAGACTAACATCCATGGCAATGTTGCATGCGTAGTTTTTAATGAATGCATCTATAATTTCTTGGAATGTTCTGATACCTGTAGGTAGGTGAGAGAACCATTCCATAGCATGGCCAACCAAACTCCTAGGAAATAGACACATCAAATAAGTATCGTCGTATGTGACTTCCATGCAATGAACCTAGAATTTCCTGATGTGATCTTCAGGGTTTCCCATCTCTCGATATTTTTCAAACTTAGGGATCTCAAATCCCTTCGGGAATGGTTTCATCACAAGGCTCCTGTAAAATGGATAGGGACACAAGTTGCTTGGTGTTTTTGTGGTTCGCCCTGATTGAAGATCGAGCACTTGTTGTGAGAGAAACCTGATTTATGCCGTTATTTCATTTTGTAGATCAAGGGGTGGGATGAAGGTGTTCTAGGGTGTTTCAATTGTGGGTTGGTTGGTGTGTTATTTGATGCAATTTTCCCATTCTTCCGAGCTAAGTATGCTTGCACTTGTTGCTATATAAACAATGCTTGTTGTTGTTCTTGTTGTTGCTGCTCTAAGATTGCCTGTTGTTATGCTTGTTGTTGTTGCGCTAGGATTGCCTGTTGTTGAGCTTGCTATTTTCCAACAACGCTTGTTGTTGGGCTAATAATTGGGCTGCTTCTTGCTGCTCTTGATATTGTTTTATTGCTTGTTGATATGCTTGCAGTTGTGCTGCTTATTTTTGTGCAAGAAGTTGTGCTTGTGCTTGTGCTTGTTGTGCTTGATAGTGGACGTGCACCTGAGCTTGAGCTTGTGCTTGCACTACTTGTGCTTGGGCTTGTGCTTGTGCTGCTTGTTCTTGCAATAGAATTTGGGCTTGAGCAACCTTTTGTGCTTGTAATTCAGCTTGGGCTACTTGAGCAGCTTGTGGAACTTCCGTAGCTTGAGTCGCTTGTTGTTGTTGTTGCAATAAGGCTTGGGCTTGTGCAGCCTATTGCGCCTGTTGTGCAATTTGGGTGGCTTGAGCATTTTGCACTGCTTGTGCGACTTGTTGGGTAGTTATTTATACATATTTTTTCTTTTGCATTTGTAGGAATTCCTTTTGATAAGTAGCTTGGTGAGCAACTTGCAATTCCATGCTGTATTAGTTTGATAAGTTAGATTTTGGTGGTGGTGGGGGTGGTGGTGGATTTGGAATGGTGTTTGTGGTGGTG
Source organism: Sequoia sempervirens (assembly GCA_007258455.2). Taxonomy (NCBI): domain Eukaryota; kingdom Viridiplantae; phylum Streptophyta; class Pinopsida; order Cupressales; family Cupressaceae; genus Sequoia; species Sequoia sempervirens. The sequence goes on along the minus strand of VDFB02086081.1, from coordinate 15,077,531 downwards.
GTGAGCAGTGATGTCATGTCGATGGTTTGAGTGGTGAATGGTGCTATTGATGTGATTGGCCCTTGAAAGACTATGTTTTGAGATGTTAGTGGGGTGGTTGATGATGTCACGATTGCTTGTGTAGTTGTCATATGTTGTTGCGATATCGATGAAATGTTTTGAGAGTTTGGCTTGATGTTTTGATTGATATTTGGAATGTTGGTTTGATTGATACTTGGTAAAGGGGGAAGCCCTAAGCCAAGGAGTGGTGTAGATGATGATGGTAATGGTGGAAGGAGTGAAGATGTGAGGAGTGTGAGTTCTTGAGAAAATGATGTGGTGTTGAAAATTCCCCCAGGTCCGAACATGTCTCCTTCCTCTTGTGAATTTGTGAGGAGAGAAGTTTAAGGTGTTGCACGGAAGGATGATGATGATGGATCATTAGGATTATGGAAAGTGAGAGGAACATACTTATGTAATGGATTTTGGGGTATGTTTTATTCCAAGATGGTATTTGCATCCAAGTCTTGATTGTTAACAAGGGGGTGTGTTTGAATAGCATTAAGAAATGAATTTCCCTTATTAACATTGGGTTGGGTTGGAGCAAAAGATGTTGTGATTTGCATAATGTTTTGGGTGATGCTTTGGGATGGGGGTGTGGATGAGGTTAGAGGCATGAACTCTAAAGATGGTTCCACTATTGAGCTCGTGTCGAAATCATAAGGTAATTTGGCCCCTTGTTTTACTAGTTCAAGCATGTATAGTGAAGGGTTAAGCCTCATCATGATGTTGACAATCTTATGATTTTCTGGATTTTGGAGCATTTCGGTTATTTCTTCATGCGACATGCCAAAGGTAAGGTCTTCTTGATTTTCTTCTTGTGGGTTTTGTTATGATGAGGTAATCAAAGGATTATTTGATTCAATGGGATTCATTTCGATGTTCATTTCGCTTAGGTCACTTGAAGCGGGTGTTTCTTTATCAGCTTCCATGTGCTTCTTGCATTGATATCTAGTTTGAACCATAAAACAAGGATCAATTTTCAAGAATATGGGAGATGAATCTCTTAATTCTTTGGATTGATCTTTACTTTATGCACAAAAGAGAAAATTTTAGGATATCTTGAGGATTGAAAGGTGATATGATGATGATGCAAGAGATGGATGATGTGGATGTTTGATCTTTTGATAAATCTTGAGAGGAATGCTAGACTTTTGGGACTTTCAGATATGTTTTGGATTTTGATTTTTGATTTTCTAGATTTCCCTTGACTTGATTAATTTTGGTTTGCTTTGATTGAACAAATAGACCCTAAGATGTTGGATGATTATCTAAGGGGTAGATTTTCTCAAAGGATGATAATTTGAATATGTGTAGGGAGAAGGATGCATCTACCCACACCTATTCAAACAAGATGATAACTTAACCAAGCATATGAAGAAGGATGCATCTACATATACCTAGCTAAAAAAGATGATTTGGTAACTTTGACTAAGCATATGCAAAAGGAAGCATCTACACATACCTATCCAAAGATGATTTGATAAAGATTTCAAGGATTTTGTCTCAAGGATTTGATGATTTTTTATTTTTGCCAAAAAATCCTAGCATGAAGGATGATTTCAAGATTTCTCAAAAGGTGATGGTGAGATGATTTTTGGTTTGATGTTTGAAGGATGGGTGAAAAATATTTTGATTTCTTTTTTATCCTAATATGAACCTAAAAAAGACACTTTGTTTACCTAAACCTCGGTATTGAAGAACATGCAATGCTTCTATAGACCTTTATAACCAAGAAGTGGTTCAATTTGAGCATACATTTCTGGATTTTGAGTCAAGGACTTTCATTTTGGGATTTGACTTCTTGAAAAATCATGAGGTTTCAACACATGTGAGAGTCCATTTTGTTATCTTTTCTTAGTGACTTTATTTTACCACAAACACTTCTTCGATTAGGTTTTCCAAATTAGATGTCCAATGTCTTAATTTCTTCAAATCCCACAAAATATGTTATGTGGAAATTCAATGAATTCAAGGCAAGGATTACCTATTGTTTAACTTTAGTAGACAAATTGAGAGGTAATCCAAGTGTTTAGAAACCTCTAAGGATGTAATCCCAAGGGCAAGCAATAACACATGGATTGGGTCAATTGTATTTGTATCCTAAAGGGTTTGAAATTTTGATGATGAAGTTTAAGTGTTTGTTTCCAAGATGTTTTTGAACAAGAAAAGCATTTTGTAACCAAGAATAAGTACAACCCTATGGATATGGAAGACAATATTTGTTGAGTCCCCACTTGGACAAGTCTAGCTACGCTTATCTTTAGTGAATGGTCAAATGCTTGACCCCACCGGCTCCCCTCCATGGCTCATTAACATCATTTGAGGCAGCCAAGCATCAACACCCATGAAACTCCCATGGAATGCTTTCCATTTCTACTAAAAGACCGTAAAATTGTGGGGCGGCTTCAAAACGACCGTTCTTGCACCAACAAATAGATCAAGGATTTTGGCAATTCTAAAACATGGCTTTTAATTAGGACTTTTCGTTCGTGGAGATTGACCCATACAACGAGAGTCTTTTTTCAGGTCCATCTCGTCAGAGCCAATCGCGTGATATAGGCGTTTATTCCAATACCCACATTTATATCCCGGTTGGAAATACTCTCGGGTTCAGAGTGTTACTGGTTGAGTCATTCCATTGGGTAAGTACTTTTTCCACAAGGCATGCCCTCTAAGATAAACAAAAGCGAGTAAAGACAATATCCGTAACTTGATCAATCTTTATTTGCAAAAGAAAGAGAATGTACGCAATAATTCTCTACTCACACTCGCACAATGTTTTGTTCAATTTTAAACCCAAAATGAAGTGTGGAGGTGATTGCTTTATCTCAACCTAAAATCACAAAAAAAGGCCTTTTGATTCTCAAGATCGCTATAAAGCACGAGAGAAGCGCATACGTCCTTTTTCAATGAAGTTAGTTTAAGTAAGCCATCATGAAGACAAAGTTGCACTTGTTCATTTTAGAGCCACAAAGCAATTGTAAGTTCTTTTTAAAGCACCAAAGGACAAATGAGAGTTGTTTTGTTCAATTGTTAACCAAAAAAAAAACTCTAGTAAGTTGTATTCCTAATGTTCATTTTAAGCCTTTGCAAAAATTGAAAAGGTTCTTTTTAAAAGCCCAAACGAAATTAGCATCTTAAGTAAGAAGAGCTATCAGTTTCCTAAGAGTGTTAAGAAAACACTAAAGTGTTTAAAAACACTTTGATTTTGTGAAACACCATCATCATGCTTCTATTTCCTTTGTTTTCAATTGATCCAACCTACAAGAAAGAAAACCAATCAGATTCTGCAACACATAGAGGTTAAAAAGCAAAAAACAAAAGATAAACTCATCACTTGACAAAAAGCACATGCTAAAATGAAATTCCAACTTTTTACTCCCTTCAAGCGGTGCAACCCGTAACTACATCGTAGTTTGATTTCTCCAACGGTGTTGTATAGCGCCGCTTACCAGTCAACAGTGCTCTGTACTCGGACCAATGAGCTCAAATGTGTCGCCCTTTTGCTCAGCATCGCTATTTAAAATTTAAATTCAAAATTTTAAGGCGGGATGGTTAGAGCGTCGCAGTTTGGACTTTCCAGCGGTGCTATATGGCGATGCTGGAGAGTCAGCAGCGCTATATAGTGACGCTGAGCTTCCAACATTGGAATTTTCCTATGTACAAACAAAAATGCAAAATTTTTAGAAAAATGTAATTAAAAATGAGATGATGCCCTCCTTCTAGCACCAAATGTGTGAACCCCAATCCTAATCCCTGCAAAACAATAAGAACAAACACATTAGATTAGATAATGCAAGCAAGAACAAGGATTCCCCATGAAATCCATTCACAAAGTTCAAATTAGGAAAAGTAAATGAAGAATACAATGAAAACAACAAAATAGAGATTGAATCCTAATTAAACTATCAAACTCATGATCCCATGGCGGAATTGGTGCCAATTTGATGTGAAAATTGGCCCTTTCCCAATTCCTATGATGCAAGATTGATGTATTGTTGATGAATGATGCACTTTGATGAAGGATGGTGAGTTCTCTAAGCTAAAAACCTGCATAACCTATCTAAGATTCAATGATAATGGATGGAATTTGCTAAATATTTGAGCATAGTAAGTTTACTCAAATTGTGGATGATAAAATGAAAAATGAAGCCTCTTATTTATAGATGAGATTGAAGGATGAATGTCCAAAATTGAGCAATGTGGGACTAAAATTCAACCAATGGCAAGATGCCACTTGTCAACCTATGGGTGGATGGAGGATGTGCAAGTTTTGAGGATTGTGCCAATAAATGCCTATTTTTTGAATTTTGAATTTGTTGAAATGGCATGCAAGAGGGAAGGAAAAAATGCATTAAATGCCACTTGGCTCAAGGCAAAGGACATGCAAGGAGTAAATTCCTTGTTGGATGTACATGTTGTTGTACCCAAACCAAATTTTTTTTGCTTCATTAAGGCATTTTGCATTTAAAAGTCTAAACCTTGCTAATTTGTTGTAAAACACAGTTTTGGGCAATGCCAAGCATGGAGTTTTTGTCAATAGTTTGTCAATCAAAGTCAGTTATATTGATCAAAACCTGAAGCAGAGACTCAAAATGAAGATTTTCACGATGGAGGAGCATCTCAGATGACATTTCATATTGCAGACGGTCATGTTAATGATCGAAACAGAGTTTTTAAAGATCAAATCAGGGAGATTTCTCAGAGGAAAAGCCCAAAAGCGCAAGTATAGCTCAGGGGCACCCAGTTTGTTGGAGGTTAAGATTCTGGTTAAAATGTTCAAGCATCCAGTCAATCTCTTCAGAATCAGTCTAGCTATCCGTCGAGCTATCCAGCGAAGCATTCTGAGACTCACAGCTCCGGTTATCAGTGACAAAAGTTAAAATCCCTAAATTTTAGGAGATGAGAATTTTGCTCTTTTTAGGCAAAAGCGCGCCTCTAGCCTGAGGGTGCCCATTTCAAGGCAGGGGTAAATCTTGTCAGTTTCGATGCCGGTTGCAGTCAATCCGTTCACAACTAGTTTGCTTATCCGATGAGATATCAAGTGCAGTCATCCAACTCTCAGAGTTCAGGCGGCAGTCGTCCAAAGATCAGCTTAAAATGGAGTTTTCACGTTTCTGAGCTTCTCCGTTTATGCCCAGTGCAAGTACAAGCCAGGGGCGCTGGCTTAAAGGACCCTCCAGATGCCAATATTTGCAGATAGAGTCTTCACGACATCAATAGTATACTAGCCTAGCTCTGCGACGCATCATTCAGCTTGTCGATCCGACATTCTTGGTGGTCATGGCAGAGATTTTATCGAGCACGTAATTTTACGGGCAGACCAACAAATGGTTTTTCAGTGCATTTTCATAGTCTTAAGGCGCCTAGCCTTCAGGCTAGTCAGATGAGCCCGTTCGCGTTCGAAGTCTTCACGACTATTAGCGTAGTCAATTTATCTTCCCAACGAGCACAGCCGTCAGCCTTCAGCATTTAGCAGTCGCTCGTGCGTGCGAGGTCTTTGGTGTAATACTGCAAAGTGAAGATGTTTGAAAAATGGCTAAGTCTGGGAGCGGTAAACATAAATAAAATACGCACTGGAGTTTTTGAGGTCTTAGAAGCAGTTTTCTTGCCTCGTCACCTCCAGTGACTTCTCTTAAGGGCCCTCCTGGATGTCCGTTAAAATAGATAATGCCTGAATCGGGTCATCCCAGCTCCAGATATCAATTGTCAAAGTAGGGTATTTTGATGACGTTTGATTTTCGTCGAAATGACAAAAGTGCAACCTTGAGCCAGGGGCACTTTTCTTTTTGAGGCCCTTAACAAAGCTTTTAGCTGTCGTGCATACAGTCATCGGATGCAGAATATCTCCAGTCATGCTGTGAGCTTTGTCTTGTATCAGCAGGGTTCGCCGTTCACCGTCAGCAGCCGTTTGAAGCGTCAAATGGTAGTTTAGGGAAATGGCTAAGTCTGGAACCCGTAAAGCAATTTAATCAGGTGCGCCTAATTTTTCAATGGGTTAAACGATGGATTTTACAGTTGTGTCTCCCAGCAGACATTTCTTCCTTGTTCAGTAGGCTTTCCGTTGATTATCTCAGATCAGTCTCAGCATCACCCGGTCATCCAGAAATCAGTGTCGAAGTTGGCCAGTCGTGACAGTGCTGTCAGCTATTAAATAGGGAGTTAGTAAAAAATGAAGTATCTTGAGCAAAAGGACGCCTATGTGCTCAAGTGATGACTTTTCGGAATCAGTAAAGTCAAAAGATGAATCTCAGAGCTTCAACCAGTTTGTTAACTGAAGTTCAGAATATGTCTATTTTTAGCGCCATTACATGATAATAATTATTTTATTATTATTTTCAAATTTGAACTTCAGACAGTGGCAGTCGAACTGAAAGGCAACCAATCAGAGGCTTTCTATTCTGGTTAGGGTTTATGAATTCTTGCAGTTGCTAAGTGGTGCGAATTTATTATTATTTATATGTGGCGCCATCTTCATTATTCTTCACAAGCTTTCAAAGAAATTCGTATTTCTCAAGAGCAAAATTAATCTCAAGAGAAATTCGTGATTTTTCAAAGGCAAGTTCATTTCCTTCAAAAGAGATCGAAGTTTATTAAGTTCAAAGAAAATTCAAGAGTAAAATCGTATTTCTTCAGAGGTGAAGGGCGCACTTCCAAGACAATTCGCAAATCTTTCTTTTCAAAGGCGTATTCCAAATTCTTTTCAAAGGCGTCTCAAATTTCAATACAATTCGCAAATTCTTCAAGGATTTTAAGGCGAATTCCATAAACAATCAAAGGCGAAACCTCAAATTCAATACAAATTCGTATTTTCTTCAAGGAGAAATTCGAATTTCTTTCATTAAAAAGGCGCAAACTTCAAGAGGAGCAATTCGTGGTTTTCCCAAACAAGGCGAATTCTTCCAGTTCAGAGGTGAAATCTTCATCAATTCACAGAGGCGATTTTTCCTAACATATCTTTTTGCAGATTCAAGTTCACAAATATCAGTTATCAAAAGAAATCTTGGGCGATTTTCATAGAAGAAGACATCAAAAAACGTCTTTTGCATCCTTTAAATCTCAGATTTCTCACAAAATACATTGTGCATGTTCCTGAAATTGGCGAATTTGGCAAGTCTCAGTATCTGGATCGTTTCCATATAATTTCCTTGAGTTGAATTTGTGCGCTTGATTTTTCACGAATTTTAGCTTCAGAACATTCGTTCTCGAATTGCTAATTTTCTCAAGTGAAAATCTTTGTACAATCGAGTAGAAGTTGAATTTTCGCAAAATATGACCTTCTGGGTTGTCTTAGAATCCTTTTCTGGACAAAACCCATATTTCGGATTTTTCGCTGAAAATAATTCTTTGAAAGGCTATTTTTAACTCTAGCAGGCTATTTTTAGATTCCAGAAATCTTGTCAGAATATAGCCGAGTTCACAGTCAACAGGCTAATTTTTCAAAATGCAGTTCACTCAGCTTGAATACAGGACCAAAACCGTCCTTACTCATGATTTTCGCAGGGTGGTTGAGACAGACCTTCACAAAGTGTTGCCAGAGGTAGTACTAGACCCAGCTAAGATCAGAAGTTCAATCATTCAGAATATTGAGCAGTCTGGTTTACTAGAGGCCGCTTCCATACCTATCTTCGTTCATTGTGTTGAGTTTGTGGCTTGCATTAAGCATTACAATCCGACTACTCGTGAGATAGCGTCAGTCGACGGACGGGTCATTTGCAGTCTCAAACCTGTAGACATCGAGAGGAGTTTTGGCATTCCTCAACATCCGAACAGCCTAGTTGTTTCTATGGGCGGTGTGCACAAGCGTTTGATCTTTGATGTGGACAAATGTCGAGGAAGAAGATGGCGAAAGATGGATTAAAACAAGCAAGAAACAGTTACCAAACAATGTGGGTCGTGGTGAATACAAAAAGGATGATCGCGATTCTAATCACACACTCTTGAATCGTGTCGAGTCAACACATGCAAATGTTTTTCCAGCCTTGGATGTATTACATTATTGGTGGCATCATTTTGGGGGAGCATTATGGCTGGGCATCCTTCATCACGACATTCTCCACACATGAATTCTTGGTTTCTTAGTTGCTCATGAGTTTCACATGTGTTAATTATCCGTGTGCTTGATGGCTTATCGAGTGGAGTTCAGGGACTTAACCGTGGGCATTCTCTTATTGAAGGTTTATCGATATTATGATTAGCTTGAGTTCACGGTGAGCGTCATTTCAAAGCGTGTTCGGCTTTCTTGACTTACGGTGAGGAATTTGGACCGGGAATTGCATGTTCGTATCTCGGCGGTTGCTAGGGCAGCGATGGATGGATGGTGATTGGTTTATTCAGTTCCCAACATACACCTACATGCGAGTATCGGCTTCATAGAAATCAGCTATGCTTCCACGTTATCCCGGATAAAACAATCTTCAGGAGTTCCTAAGATAGATGCATGATGTTCATCGTCTTCTACGCCGCAGGCACAGACCATCTCTCAACTTTCCTTTTCAATTTGGAATGTATTGGTGCAAGTTGGCAATTGATGCAAGATCGCGGGACAAGAGCTTGAGAGATATCATCTTAAGTATCTTGTCGAAGCACGTTCCTATGACCTTTCAGGTCATTATACAGCTGCCTCGCTAGAGTACATATCACGAGCCTTCTATGGAGGATTACTGGGCAAATTGCTCGGATGACTTGAGGTTCGCAGACGCATTATAGCAGCTTCTCTCTCTCATGATTTTGTTTTCTTATCAGAGGATGTGGGAGGTTTATCGGAATGATGAGGGAGAGGTTCTTCCTCGGTTTTTAAGAGCGAGTCGATCGATACACAACCACCATTGCGGTAGTAGATTGGTACGCCAAAGAATATGCAACGGTCAAGGAGAGGTCAAGTAGAGTCATCCAGAACAGTATACTTTACCTCGACAGCAAGAAGACAAGAAGAGTAAGTGTTCCTAGAGCAGAGCCGCCAGTGGTGGTGAATCTTTCGCTACCTTCTTCGTCAAAACCTAACAAGAAAAAGAGGAGTAACCCTCCTAAGAAAGTACAAGCGCCAAATAATTCAAAGGGCAAGGCGCTTGCCACTGTTTCACACAGAGCCGTGAGGTCCGCTTATCCTGAGCCGATTCGAGAGATTAGCTCGAGCCCCGGTACCTGAGTTCAGCCTCAAGTTCCTATAATAGTTTCAGAGCCGTCACCAGTCCCAATTCACATTGAATTGGACTTAGACTCTCCACCTCGCAGTGGGTCTTCTACACACTCACTCTCATCAGTACCTCCTGTCGCTAGTGCAGACCCTTCTAGTAGCATTAGCCGAGATCAATCTTGGATCGAGACTCAGCTAGGAAGGAAGAGGAGGCAGCCATCTTATGTTCTCAATCATTCCAATTTCGATGACATTTATCAAGATGTGCCAGATAAGAGAGTTAAGAACATGGTTCACGTAGAAAGAAACACTGACATGGAGATTGTCATTGAGACCGCCATACCTCCGCAGGGGAAGAACTTGGCTGAATTAGAATCTCAGGATTTTGAAGTTATCACAGTCAACCTTGGTCGCAGCACACGCCAGACTCAGGTTGATCTTCTACAAGTTGCTACAGATAGTGCCAAGGACAAAATATTAAAGGACAGAGAGGACAAAGTAGCCCTCAAGGTTGAAATCAGACAGCTTCGTCAGTACATTTCTAGCCTTGTGCACAGACCAAAAGCCATCAACACACTCCCACCGATGCTTGAGCCACCAGTAGAGCAAAGTCAGCTCAATCACTTAGTTGCATATGGCAAGCGTTTGGAGGAATGGGAGGAAGATTTTGTTGCTAGAGGCCGTATTATGCTTACAGAGTTATATCAGTTGTGGTACAATGCACGAGAGCTCCGTATTCATCTTCAGGATGAGGAACGGGATATGGCTATTAACAAACCCAGGGATGAAATTATGATTACTCACCTGAGTTTGGCTTATGACACAGTCACAGATGCAGAAGACAGAGAGGCTATCTACTCTTGGAAGACACAGTTGGTTTTTAGAGAAAAGATAGAGGATAGTTTGGCATCAGAGTTGGCTGAGAGTAGAGAGCACGTCACTAGTGTACTCCGGTTCGTGAGGACTCTTGTGTCTCGCTTACCATGCCATTATCAGATCGAGGGTGGTGCCTACGTGGAGCTTACCGATGTTCAATCAGAGCTTTAGGCACTCATTCATACCATTTTCAGTGGGGAGACAGTTGGCTGTAAGGTTACTCAGCTTACAGTCATGTCAACATTATTCGATGAAGCGACGAGGAGCAGAAGGGAACTTCAGTCTCAGATCACAACTGGTGAGGACATGCTGCATCGACATAGCATCCTTTGTCAGAGTCTCATCGCTCCAGATGGTGATACAGTTAACAATCTCATTGAGGGGTTGATTGCTCGAGATCACACATAGTAAACTTCAGTTCCCACCTCTCAAGGATAGACATTACACACATGAGTTGAACTGGGTGTTACCCTTTCCAGTTAACTCGAAGTTGTCATCACATGCATATCTATTTTGAGATTCGCCTTTCACACTTGGAGTTTTATTTTAGGGTTTTACGTTAACTGATGTTAGTCTTCCAGTTAACTTGCTTTCAATAAGGACGTGCATGCTCACACAGATGTCCATTTTTAGATTAGATGTTTCAGTTAAACTAAGGGTAGTTTCCCAGTTAACTGTATAGTTTACTTAATTAGGGTTTGGCGCATTGCTTGCATGCATTGCAGGAACTATAGATAACACAAGGTGATTTTATGGTTCCCTACACCTTGATGTATATAAATAAGAGCCTTTGCTCATTTGTAAATAACTTTTGCTTGAGAGAGAAATATATGATGTGCCTACCTTGCCCTCAATATTGCTCTTTTTGGTATTTGTTCATGTGTCTTCACTATTGCAATTGATTCTTATGCCACATAGGGTTTCGAAAGATTGTAATGCTGAATTCTTTCCATAGTTTAGGTATATCTGTTTGAGCATCTTTATCATTGAAATCAATTGTTATGCCACATAGGGTTCCAAGAGATTGAGGTGATAAGGCTTTTTTGTGTTAATTTACCATTTTGATCGATCGTTATGCCACATAGGGTTTCAAGAAGTTGCAGCGATAAATCTGTTTTGTGAAATCTTTATCAATATAATCGAAGGTTATGCCACATAGGGTTTCGTGAGATTATAAAGATAAAGGCTGTTTTGTGAAGGCTTTGCTATTTCAATCAAGTGTTATGCCACACAGGGTTCCATAAGATCGTCTTAGTGAATTCTTAAATCTGTTGTATCCAATAAGCTTGTTTAGATTGAGATGATAGTTGTGCCACCTTGCCCTCAAGTAGAGAGTCTAAACATGCTTATCGTCTGATAGTCATACCTTGCTCTGTTTCCTCTTGCTCTGTTTTCCTGAGGAGATTGGATAGATATAAGTTGTAGTTTAGTTGATTTGCAAAACCAGAGAAAACTCAACTGCAACGTGTAAGTTCTTTCAAGAAAGCCTTGTGCCTCTAGCAGCTGAAACAAAAAGACAGGACATAGTTTTAGCTTATTTTCCTTTGCAAGTACATTTTTCAAAGCATAACGAGGGAGCTTCCCCTCCATAATTTGAAGAGCACTCATTGCGTAGTGTGCATAGGCTGTTCATAACAACTTCTACTCCAGAGGTGTTAGTTGTTACGCCAACACATGTCAACTTAGATTTTGAATTCAAACTTGAAGAATATTCCTTAAAAGATGCCTTGTTGAGGAAAATAGAGATTTAATAAATCAATTAAATCTATTTTCATGTGCAAGTGGTAAAAGTTGGAGGATGGGACATGAGAGGAGATTAAATTAATCAAAGTTAATTAATTTAATGAAGGGGGTTAAATGATATGACCTTTTTGACTTAAATTTGTGGATTTATTTAAATCAAATATGAGAGGAATGTGATAAGAATTTAATTAAATAAAGATTTTGATTTATTTAATTAAAAGAGATGATGTTAGATTAAATTAAATAAGGTTTTAATTTATTTAATTTAATAGATAGACTTTAGAGATTTAATCAAACAAAATTAATTATTTAATTAAATCAGATAATTAGATCAACATGGTTAATTTAATTATCGAGACGAGGTGACTTAATTAGATAACTGGTTTATTTAATTAAGAGAGGAATATTGATGAATTTAATCAGATAAGGGGATTTGATTAAATGGTTAGACCGAAGGATGATTCAGGATGAAACGATGTTAGTGGTCGGGATTAGATGCACAATGTCAATTGGTACATTTTACGTGTCTACACCACCAATCTACATCCAAGAAAGAATGCACCACCACTTGTACTTTTTCTGTCATCTACACATCCAGCCCAATCCACATTTGTATATTCACTAAGTGTAAAGTCAGTATCTTTAGGATACCATAATCCATAATCTAAAGTTCCATTCAAATATCTGGTCTAGTAGCAATCAAATACAGTAGTCCACCAATCAAAGATCTATACTTTCTCTAATCAACCTTAGGTGAATCATCATCTTTACCCAATTTGCAACCAGTCACCATAGGAGTACTTACTGGTTTGGAACCATCCATCCCAAACTTCTTCAACATCTCTCTCACATACTTAGACTATGAAATGAAAATTCCTTTCTCTATTTGATTAATCTATAGCCCAAGAAATAAATTCATCTCCCCAATCATAGACATTTCAAATTCCTTCTGCATCTCTTCCACAAACATCTTGCACATCTTTTCATTTCCTCCAAAGATAATGTCATCAACATATATAACTACAATCAAGATTTTGTCATTTTCAATCTTAAAGTAAAAATTATTGTCTGTCATACCTTTTTTAAATCCTCGTTGAATCAAATACCTGTCTAACCTTGTAAAGCAAGCTCTAAGAGCTTGCTTCAATCCATATAAAGCTTTCTTCAATCTGCACACCATATTTGTTTGATCTGTTAACTAAAATCCTTTCGATTGTTCCACGTAAACTTCTTCTTCTAGCTCACCATTCAGAAATGTTGACTTGACATCTATCTGATATACTTTGAAATCTTTATAAGCAGCCAATGCCAAGAACATGCTTATAGCTTCCATTCTTGCTACTAGGGAAAAATTATCCTAAAAATATATTCCTTCTACTTGTGAGTAGCCTTTACACACAAGCCTCACTTTATTTCTGACAACTTCTTCATTCTCATTCAAATTATTTCTGAATACCCATTTTGATCCAATGATATTTTTATCTTTTGGTCTTGGGACCAATTACCAAGTTTGATTCTTCTCAATCTGCAAAATTTATTCTTTCATTACTTCCTTCAAATATTCATCTTTATAGGCTTCACTTATTGTTTTCGGCTCAATCTCAAAGAATAAACACAAATTTACTTCAGCAACAACTTTGTTTTTGGTTAACACGCCTTTTGTCTTGTCTCCAATAATTTGATTTTTTTAATGATTCCTCTGTACATATTTCAGTGTCCTAGGGGACAACACCAAAGAATCTTCTTCTCTTTCATTATGTCCATCCTGCTTTTTCTGCTCATCTTTATCATGTTCTTCCATAATTTCTTCTATTCTTGCACAATCATGTTCATTAGACACATATCCATCAATATCAATAGAATTCTTTATTGTCTCATCAACCTTCACATTCAAGCTCTCTACAATATTTCTTAGTCTTTTATTGAAACATTTGTATGCCTTACTTTTAGTAGAGTATCCATTAAATATGCCTTCATCACTTCTTGCATCAAACTTACCTAAAGTTTCCTCATCTCTTTTGATATAGCATTTTCTTCCGAATACCTTGAAATATTTAATTGTAGGAATTTTTTCGTGCCATAGCTCGTAGAGAGTCTTTGTACTATTTGATCTTGTTTGAACTCAATTGAACACATAAACAACAATATGAATAGCTTCTTTCCAATAAACTTTCGGTAATCCGGCTTCAGTGATCATTGACCTAGCAACCTCTTAAACTGTTCTATTTTTTCTTTCAACAACTCTATTTACTGAGGAGTTCTCAGAGTAGATATATGTCTCTTTATTCAATGCACTTCACAAAACATATTGAACTCATGGGAGGTGAATTCTCCATCTCTATCAAATATTAAGCATTTTATCTTCAAATTTACTTCATTTTCAACCATAGCCTTGAATTCCTTGAATCTATCTAATGCATCTAATTTCTCTCTAAGAAATGTAACCCATGTATATCTAGAATAATCATCAATTAAAAGCATAAAGTACCTTTCACTAAGTAGACTTCTCACTCTCATAGGACCACAAAGATCTATATGAAATAAACCTAGTAGTCCAATAGTAGATTGTTCTTTGGATCTATAATGATTTCTTTCTTGCTCTGCAAATTAAAAATTCCTGCAAATGGCATTAACAAGCTTTGTAATTCTTGGTAAATCTATCACGACCTGAACAACACTAATCCTTTCCAAGTTATCAAAACTCATGTGACACATTCTCCTATGCCATAACCAACTGTCATTTATTTGAGTCATAAAGCATCATCCATCAACAGCCTTAAGTTGATAAATAGTCCCTTCAAATTTCTTTCATGTAGCAATCAATGTTTTGGATCCTTTCTGGATCTCACATTTCTCATCCTTAAACACAAGATTCTACACATCTGACCAACACTCAACAAATTATTCCTTAACCCTTAACATAGTAAACATCGTCAATATGATGCTTTCCATCAAAACTTACTGAACCTATCCCACAAATTTTAACACTAGTATCATCTCCAAACATAACCATTCCTTCATCATATTTCTCAAGTTTAACAAACTTACTCTTATCCAGTCATGTGATGTGAGCAACCACTATCAACTACCCAAAAAATATTTTCTCGTTTAGCATGTAGAGAAAAGATAATTGTACGTTCATTTTTCTCCTTCTCCTCCTCCGAAGGGCTTTCCTTTACCTATTTTTATAAATTAGTAGAAGTAGGTTCATCCTTAATTGCCAAGAACAAGCATTCATTTTCATCTGGATCTTCATATTTTGAATCTTCATATGAAATACTAGCATTCTCATTCACATAGTAAGCTTTGTTAATATTCGTTCCATTATTTTCTTTCTCATATCTTTGTTCCTTTTATCTCTTTCTAGACACTTTGCAGCATAATGACCTATTTCTCCACAACTAAATCATTTAAGGGGAAACTTACCTTCATACTTACCAAAGCCTTTTCCCATTCTTCTTACAAAGTTAGCTTCTATTTAATCAAATTTCTCTTCATCCAGATCTTTAGCTTTTGTAGCTTTAAAAGTAGTCTCTGATTTGTCTCCATTTCTTAGACTCGGATTCCTCATCTCATTAGATGTCAAAAATCCTAACAATAGATCCTTAGTACAAGTCTTATAATCTATAGTCTTCTCAATATTACCCTCCTTCTCACTGTAAGCATCAGGAAGAGTTATGAGAATCTTATTTACAATCTTGGTTTCATCTATAGTAGCACCAAGTGATCACATTCTATCCACTACCTCATCCAATCTCTATACATAAGCTTTAAGATTTTCATCTTCAGACATATGTATAAGATCAAACTGTGTTTCCAAATTCTATAATTTTTCCTCTTTAACTCTTTCATCACCATCATGTGCTCTTTCTAAAGAATCCTATAATTTCTTAGTTGTATTTAGGTGTACTCAAACCATTAGCAGAAGGAGTGTAAGGATTCTTGTAAGCTTTCTCCACATTATATCCATAATACTCTAGATATTCTTCCATCAATACTTTCTAGATACCATAATTAGTTCCATCAAACCTCGGATAATCAAAGACCATTTTTCTAGCCATCCCAAACCTTCCTCAAGTGGTTAAGCTCTTCACCAAGGAACCAAGCTCTGATACCAATTGTTGAATAGGACAAATGCAAGGAGGGTGAATCAGTTGTCATAGATTTTAACCTTCAATTCAATTGCTAGAACTAATACTTAAAACTACTTAAATGATTAATCATCAAATGCCAATGTAGAAACTCAAATCCAACACATAAACACAATAACACCAGATTTACTTGGAAAACCCAATGAGATAAAAACCACAGTGAGAATTAACTCACACTATAGAGAATATCAAAATCAATTACAAAAGGCTCACTGCCTGAGATAAGGCTCACTACCTGAAACAATGACTCATTGTCCGGAACAAGGACTCATTGTCACAAAGATACATAGAAGAAAAAGAAGAATTGTTACAGAGAGACCACAATCCCAATGAAACAAAGGATTCCATCATAGTCACCTGATCAACTTGCATGAATGATAGAGTTCACCTTCTGCTCACTACATCCGGTAACTCAACATTAAGCTTCACACTGATCTACCACACACATTTCACACACACTTTTTGAATAGCATAAATGTCACATCTACTCTTTCACTTATCTTCTTTCTTTTATCTTCTATATTTCTCATTACTAGCTCATCTTGTATTTATACTATCTCCAACCTTGAAAAAGATACAAAGTTAGCCATCCAACTTCAAATACAAATTAGGTCGGTGCCAAAACATCCTAGGGTGGAATTAGAATGAGGAAAAACTAAAATAGATCCAACACACTTCATCAATTTTGAAGATAGTACTTGGTGTTGGATGTTGTGGTTGTGTTGCTGATATGTGGTTGTCACTAATGTCAACACTATTGGCATTAAGGCTATATATGTCGAGGATATTGAGAAAATTGTAATGGAATGAGTTGCAGGTTGTTAGTAGTGAAGTGAAGTTTAGTATGCTAGTTAGCTCAGTACGTTGATGATCAGAGGTTGTGGACTAAAGGGTTTCTTGATATTTGATCGAGTTATGAAAATTTGTATTTTGATAATTTTTTTGTCACTTCAATTGGTGTTCCTAAATGAGGATGATGTGATTCCAGTAAGTTTAGTTGTTGTAGATGCTTCTCTGGTGATTCATGATGTTTTTGGATGTTTCTAGATCATGCTCTATCTGTGTTGCATGTTTGCATTGATTGTTGTGCTCGCGATTGGTGATTTTCTCTTGCGTGTTCATATTTTTCATGTTCATGGTTGACAGGGTGATTGTAGTGTGTTGTGGATCTTTGAAGAATAATTTTTGAAGGTGGTTCATGTTCGAGGATTTTATTTTGGGTCTTCACTATGTTGTGGCCAACCTTGATTGATTCACATCAATAATTTTTATTGATTTGGGCTGACAGTTTGTATTCATTTTATTATTTTATTGAAGCCAACATGTAGCGATTTAATTTCTTGTTACGGATATATAAGTGAATGTTTATACTATTTGAAAGCATGGTATGCATGAATAATGTTCTAAATTTTTTGAAGGCAGAGCAGAGTGTGAAGAAGAGTGAAGAAGAGTAAAGAAGTGTTCATGTGCTTAACCAGAACTATAATCAGGCATTAGCAATTTTTTTTTGTCAATTCAAAACCCTACAGATGTAATCTGAATGTTTCTGTAAGACAATGTTTCTTATTTTGGGTAGTAAGCCTTGTTGTAATTGAGCAATGAGCTCTACGAAGTGTTCCTGAATGCACGTTCATTCCCCATTTCTTATTCTTATAATTTTAACAGGGTATAATCTTGTGGACTGACCTCCACCGTGGTTTTTACCCTAACAGGGTTTCCACGTAAAATAAAATATTGGTGTTATGTGTGTTTCTGATGTGTTGATGATTTATGCTTTCATGGTTATTAATAATATTTGAGAATAAGGTTAATAAGTTTAATAAGTTTGAATTTTTTTGACAACTGATTCAGCCCCCCTCTTAATTGTTTTCCCTTGTGTTTCCAACAATTGGTATCTGTGCGAACCCTTTTCCTAGTACCTACAAAACAACATGAATAAACGAGTTAGACAAGGAATTACAAGCTAAAACAAGGATTCCCAATGAAATCCATTTGCAAACTCAAAATAGGAAAGAAATTGATGAAGAACACAATACAAAAGATAAAACTAGATTTAATCCTAATTAGAGAAGCAAACACTTGATCCCATGGGGGAATTGGTGCCAATTTGATGTGAAAATTGGCCATTTCCCAATTCCTATGATGAAATCTTGATATGTTGAAGATGATCTTGATCCACTTTGATGAAATATGAGAACTCCAAGCCAAATCTGCGAAAAACCTAGCTAAGAATTCAAATGATGGATGAGAATGGCTAAGTATTTTAGCATGGTAACTTTGCAATGTTTGTGGATGATAAAATAAGGAGAGGAGCTCTTCATTTATAGGATTTCAAGATGGATGAATGCCCAAATATGAGCAATGTGGGACTAAAATTCATTCAATGATATGGTGCCACTTGTCAAGCCATGAATGGATGATGGATGTGCAAGATTTGGGGTTTGTGCCAATAAATGCCAATATTTGAAATTCAAATTTGTTGAAATAACATGTAAGAGGGAAGGGAAAATGCAATAAATGCCACTTGGCTCAAGGAAAAGGATATGTAAGAGGTTTTAAATGCCTTGTTGGATGTACATGTTGACTTGGAATTTTT
Organism: Sequoia sempervirens; assembly: GCA_007258455.2. Lineage (NCBI taxonomy): Eukaryota > Viridiplantae > Streptophyta > Pinopsida > Cupressales > Cupressaceae > Sequoia > Sequoia sempervirens. The sequence continues at coordinate 15,058,987 of VDFB02086081.1, read as the reverse complement.
GAATTCAAATTGAGAGAATATTCCAAAAGATGCCTTGTGAGGAAAATAGAGATTTAATAAATGAATTAAATCTATTTTCATGTGCAACTTGCATTATCTAGAGGATGTGACATGAGATGAGGTTAAATTAACCAAGGGTTAATTAATTTAATAGGAGATTAGATGATGTGACTTATTTGACTTAGATTTATGGATTTATTTAAATCAAATAAGAGAGGAATATGATAAGAGGCTAATTAAATAAGGATTTTGATCTATTTAATTAAAAGGGATGGTGTTAGATTAAATCAAATAAGGTTTTAATTTATTTAATTTAATGGACATACTTTAGAGATTTAATCAAATAAATTGATTATTTAATTAAATAGGGATAATTAGATCATATGGATTGATTTAATTAACAAGAGAAACGACTTGATTCAGATAAAGTGATTTATTTAATCAAGAGAGGATTATTGATGAATTTAATCAGATAGGGGAATTTGATTAAATGGTTAGACTGAGGGATGATTCAGGAAGAAACAATGTTAGTAAGTCAGGATCGAATGCACGATGTCAATTAGTATATTTTTTATGTCTACATTTTGCCCCTCTTTGAAACAATGCACTCGTTGCGTTGGTTCAAAGAATAACCGATCTTGATCAAAGCCAAAAAAAATTGATATTTAAAACTTGCCCCACTACTGCCTAGTGAGAGAAATATGCCAATATAATGCCCCCTCGAGAGATCGGACGAAAATTTTAATTTTTTGGGTGATCTCGCGAAAAAAAGTGACAAAGTACCCGACAAGTCTGAAAGGTGTCTAGGAGGCTAAAAATGTGTCTAAATGCAATAAAATGATGAAAAATAAGCCTTGAATGGATGAAAATAGGTTTGGGGTCCAAAACCCTAGTAGGAAAGATATTTAGGGTTAAAAAACCCTAATTTTTAGGCTTAAAAGGGGCCCGAGGGGTCACTTTCAAGTCATTTTCACACACCTCTATTAGCAAACCTTGAGATTTGAGCTCTGACCCTCTAACGATATGGCACAACGATAGCTTCCTCTACACATTTTTGACCGAGTTCGGACCTACCAGTAGCCACCTAGCATCGTGGCACTGGTATGTGATCCTTACCGAAGCTCAATTTTTTCATTTGACGCATTTATTACCCCTTTAAAGTTGAGCTCGCCTCCAACGGTGCTATTATAGCACTGCTCGACATTTGAAATGCCCGATAATTACCTTTTTGCACCACAGTGGTGCAGTTTGGAGTTTAGAAACTCTGGCGCTGGGCTCGGGCTCAATAGGCCAGTTTGGGAAATTTGTGCCGCGGCGGCGCCCTTTTCATGAAAATTGCAACACTGGCACTAAAGTGCACCGTGGTGGTGCTTTTTGGCTAAATTTAGGGTCCAGCGTCAGAGTTTGAGAAAATTCAAACTACGACGCCATCACAAACTATACCATTGGAAGCGAGCTTGGAGCGTTAGGCCAGGATTTTTCCAAAAATTTTAACATGCTGACTTTCTCTGATGCAAGACAGGCCTAGGGAGCTTTATTCTCAGAGCACCAGTCACAGGATTTGGCGAGCATCCTACGGGACTTGAGTGACCAAGACCAAGACCGACTAGGAGCCGGTGGCTTATGGTACATTGCATATGTAGCGCCCATGCGCACACACCTCAGGATGTTGTCAGCGCTAGCCGAGAGGTGGCACAACGAGACATCGTCATTTCATCTTCCCACTAGCGAGGCGACTGTCACCTTGGAGGACATCTGGTGCATACTACGATTGCCCATTCATGGCTGTCGAGTGATCTACGATATGGAGGAGGGACGCGAACATTGCGTCAAAGTCCTCGCTACATGAGATATTATCTATTACGAGGGTCAGATCAAGCTGGAGCGGTATAGAGTTATGGCACCTCCCTTCCGTTGGGTGGTTGCAGTGATCATTTTAGGTCTGGTTGCCCCAAACCGACGAGGGCAGTATTTCAGTCCGTGTTAGGGATACTGCTAGAAGAGGATGGTCTAGGATAGGCCGGTTCAGTTTGCATGGGGACCCATCCTTCTAGCTTCACTTTATAGGGATCTCCATAAGTACGTTTACGTGGATGGCAGAGCGTTGGGGGCTGGAGTGACACTTCTGCATGTCTGGGCGTGGGAGCACATTTTTGTGCTACGTTCATGGGTCATTCCAATTCTGATGGGGGTAAAGGATGCCCTCGTAGCACTATACAAAGGCAGTGTGTCCTTCACACACACAGGCGAGTATGGGATCCCCTACTAGAGGCAAGTCCTGGACGAGATGCTTGTCTTTACTTGGTGTCCATACCTTGGTCGGCCCGGATGGACCGACAATGTTGCTCAGCTTTTCTATTGCCACTAGGATTGATACATGCAAGGCCAGAAGCACATGATGATAGAGCGATACCTACCCGAGCACGTATAGTGTCAGTTTGGAGAGCCACAAGATTGGCCTGATGATAGTTATGTAGCCATCTTTGCACGCAGCATGACACAGATAGCATGGGGGCCTAACATTCCTACCACAGAGGTAGTTGATAGTTTTCGATAGCTGGTAGCCTGACTGTGGGCTTATAATCAGGGCTCAACAGATCTAGGGACCACACAGGCTTATAGAGATTGGTTCAGACCTCCCCTCTGGTTGACCATTCTAGGTGAGGATCCATATATGCACAGGGTCAGAGGCAGAGCGAGAGGACAAGGGCGAGGACAAGGACCTAGGGTCGAGATTCGTCAAGACCCACCATTGGTGCCCCCAGTCCCACCAGGTCATGAGGACATCCACATGCAGGACTAGTAGTAGGATTCGCCAGTCCCACCACCACGAGCTGAGGGTGAGGATCAGGTTCACGCGCAACCATAGGTACAGCCAGTAGGGCAGGAAGACGCATGGGATGCCTTGATTTTACAGTTGCATGCCCAGGTTTAGGCAGTGACAGCAGAGAGGGACTAGGCAAGGGCTGAGAGAGAGCAGCTCAGAGCAAAGAGGGACCAGACTGTGCAGTAGAGACAGGCTACAGAGCTACATGAAGCCACAAAGCTAGGCCGCAGGCAGCAGATTGAGAGCATGATAGCCTCCTCATCCTAGGGTACAGTGTCGATGTGATCTTACAGGGATGCTATCTAAGAGATAGAGTATTATCGTCGGGCTTACCATGACACTATACCTAGAGTAGATTGGGTCCCTGAGTACTTAGAGCGGGCTAGCCAGAGACCACCAGAGGGTCACGGTGACAGGGGTGAGGGTAGCATTCATGGAGATCGAGCATGATCTAGATGATACTCACTTTTTGTGCCTTATGGGCTCATTTTTGATAGCCCGATGGGCATTTTGTACTGATTGACACATATGTATAGTGATCCGATTATTCTTCGTACTATGACAGTTGATGATATGATATATATATATGAGCGGATTTTGATGCGAGGCAATATGTACTTTATTTATTTATGCATGTATAATTTATTTATATATGCTTTGCAATGGTGTTTTATGGATGCATTTATTTCTAATGAAGTTTATGCAATGATTATGATTAACAAATCTATATTATGCTAACCTATGATATGATGTGCAATAATGTTACTATATGATGATTTATTTTATGCCAATGTGATATGTGAAATGATTTGATTTATGGTATATGCAATAATGTGTGAAAATGCTTATATATATGAGATGATTTATGGATGAATGTGATATGATGCAATGGTCGTGATATGATGCTAATGAAATGGTGTTAGTGCATAATGAAATTGAGATGCTTAGAATAACAAATGTTATTATCCTAAATGATGATGTATGTGATGTAATGATATGTTAATGCAAAGTGATATGTTGATGTGTAATGTAAACATAATTGGATGTGTAGATAGGGAAATAAATCAAAGAGTTTAAATGCATTGAAGACAATAAACAAATTAAATCCTATCAAGCACCATGAAGTACAAACTAGAATGAAAATAAAAATAATAAACAAATAACATGCAAACCGATTTTCAAACTAGTGTTGATTGATCTCCATGGCTCTTCTCCACCTGCACAAGGATGCAAGATTTCGAAGGTTGATTGTTGGAGGAATGTTGGTTGCTCAATTCTGCAGCATAACGATGTGATAAAGGTTTGAAGGAGAATGATGGATGAAAGATAGAATATTTGAAGAATAATTTTGACAGAGTGAGGATACTTAAGAATCAACCCCCTAAATGAATTGTGAGAGGTTGTATTTATAAAGTTTTCAAAAGCTTCTGATTAGCTGATATGATCAATGGCTATGATAATTCTTGACAGATCAAACGATCGAAGATAGATGAAACTGAAGAGAAAATAGAAGAAACCTAAAAAAAAGATTTCTCTATTTTTATGGAAGATGAAAAGATAAGAAGATAAGAAATCATCTTTCTTTAAAAAGATAAAAAGAAAGATTTAAAAGTTGTTTAAATAATGAATTAAAAATTCAATTATTTATTTGTGGAGGATATTCAGCTTTTTCTTAATTAAATGAAATATTTAATTAAGCTTTTAAAGCAGAAGAAAGTTTGTGATAAGAATAAAGCTTTAATCAGTATTTTTGAAGAAAGAAAAAGATCTCATATTTAAATAAAATATTTAATTATGATATGAGAAGAAAACAGAAGATAATAAAATATCTAGTTGTGATTTAGAAAGAAAGCATAAGATATTTAATTAAATAAGGTTTATTTAATTAAATCACATTTATGAAATTAATTAAATGAAATATTTAATTAATTAGAAGAAGAATTTAAAATAGAAGAAAGAGAAATATTTAAACTTAATTAAATCAAAAGATCTAATTTAAATTCAAACGATGATAATTAATTTAAATAAATACAATGTATTTATTTAATTAATTAAGTGGACATATGAAAATAATTAAATAAAATAAATTTATTTAATTATGAAGGAAGAATAAGATGAATGAAGAATATAATTAAATTAATTAAATTTAATCATATGTAGAGGATTTTAGAAAACTAATGAAATAATAAATATTTAATTAATTGCCAGGATTATAGACATGACCATTTTTATGCGTATACACCTAGCAAAAAAACTTCTCCATCTCTGAAGAAATGTAATGAATGGTTCACCAAGTTTTTGTTTAGCCTTGCAGAGATCAATCATGGTTATTTGATGTTGGATGTTGTAGGAATATTGTGATATGAATTCGTTAATCAATTCCTCAAATGTCTTGACAGGCGGTGTGATTTTTGATAGCCATTCCATAGATTGGCCTCCAAGACTCCTAGGAAACAAATGCATCAAGTATGTGTCATCATTAGCAAACTCTAAAGTCATATTTCAGAAGTCTCTAATATGATCAATTGGATCTGATTTCCCATTATAATGATCAAGCTTTGTAATTTCTCAATGTTTGGGAAATAGAATCATGTTGAGATGACAGTCAAAAGGATAAGGACAGATGTCATCAAGAGCATATGTCTTCATTGTGGTTCCCCCTTGCATGTCTTTAATTTTTCCTTGAAGTTCCTTAACTTGTTGAGACAAGGCGCTAATATCAGACAAGGGTGTTTCATCAAGAAATTTCTTTAAGTTTTTAGTATCAAAATCATGAGGAAATTTAGCTCCTTTATTAGCCAAATACATGAAATATTTATCTTTGTTGCATTCTAAGATCTTTTCTAAGGCTTTGTGAAATTTGGGATCTTTCTCAGCCTCTTTAAGGTGATGTTCTTCATCTCGTTCATCATCACTATCTACAGGAGTTTTGCTCATGTCTCTGTTGAAGGGGAACAAATTTTTTTCTCTTTCACCCATGTTGTCGTTAAAAAGGGGATTGCTACTCTCACCTTCTTCTTGAGTTCTTCGGGTATGATCTTCTTGTTGAATATCCTCTTTTAGCTTATTGTATTGAGATCTTGTAAAAATAGGCATATGATTTTGAAATGTTCTTCTAGACTTGGATCACAATTTGATAAGTGCAAAAATGATGATGTTTTGATCTGATAAGATGAAAATATTATGATATGATCAAAGACGTTCCTAACTCTTGATTGTGGCTTCCAATGATGAAGGATATTAGAATTTTGTTGGGGAAGTTGAATCAATAATCAGAAACTTGTTTGAAGAGATGCACTTTTTAAGATTTGATCCTTGTTTTTGAAGAATGATAGGTATATCAAATAGCCTAATTAAACTCACTGAAGGATTTGACTGAGATGTGTTGGATATTCAATAGAAGGTTGTGGTAGATAATCGAAGTTGAGAGGTTGATTGTGATTGTGTCATTGTGATAGAGCTCTTCTCTAGAAATAGGCTCGTGAATATAATGGCTCTATATCGTACTCGTCAGTAAATCCCCTAGCAAAATCTTGGTACCTATGGAGAAATTCACGGTAATGGAGCAAGACTTTTCAACTTTTATATAAAAACTTTCTACGTTGCAAGGTTTTCTTGTAGCCTAAATGTTTCTTGGGTTTCTTGATCCTATTGGCAATCGATTTCTTGACAAATTTAGTTTATTTCCACTCTCTAAGCATGAGAGAAATGTCAAAATGCTACTAAACCAAGGATGTTACAAACTCAAATTTTTCAAAAGTAACAATTCTCGAAAGTGACAGATGTGCTACTCTATATGCTATATACGTTGTATAAATAGGCATATGTGCTAGAGAAACAGTTAAATGTGCTACAACATACCTCAGATGCGCTACAATATGTCTCAGATATGCTATAAAAAATGTTTTGACAATGACCAAAAATTGTTCACAAAATATTTAGCCTATGCACTAAAACACTCAATGTGTGAAAACATACTCTAAATGCATTGAACTAACCAGTGAATGCGCTAGAATAGACCTTATATGTGCTGAGATATACCCTATATGTGCTAAAACAGTTTTCCAAAGTAGATTTCTGAATATTTTTGAGTAGTTTCAGCTGATATTTTGCATGTTCATTTTGGATGATCTTTTATCTAAATTAATGTGAATGAAAACAAAACAAACACTCTAAAAATAGTTGTTTTTAAGCCCTATACTAAACACCAAGTTTATGTTCAAAATGTTTTTTAAAAAGTGTTTTCACAAGTTTTTGCACGTAACAGACAATTCAGACAGACTCACTCTTAGTACACAAGTAGGTCATCATAATAATCAATAGCCCACATCTTAGAACTGCGTCGACTCACATAGTCGTGTCACCCTCGAAGAGGCACCCATGATTTTGTCTTTTCCAAGCACATACTCAGAGTGATGGAAGTGGATACCAAATCCCCTTAGCAAATGGTCCTTGGTAGTTATATGGTGAGTGTCTTGGGGGAAGATTCTTCCCTCCCCTTGCACTATGATTATTAGGATGTTCAGAAACTGACGTAGTTGTCTACTACACTAAGTTCTTAGTAAGGGTTTTCGTTCAGTGCAGAAATAATAAACTCCCTGAGGAGACCTCCCAACCTTTAGAACAAAGGCTTTGGGGATGGTTATCTTGCATACTACCAACAAAAGTGGGTTTCCCCATATTTGCTTTAAATTTTATAGTGGGGTGGAATAACCTGGCTTTGGTTTGAACCCACTTGGGTCATTCCTCTTGGGTGAGTTCTTTTTCCCACAAGAGCAGTCCCTCTAAAAAATGTAATAAAGCATTAAAATTGCATAAATTGAAAAGGAAAGTCTGGTATTTTGATCACCCAGTTAAGGGGAGAGCATAGACCTATTGCCACAAACAAAGCAAACAATGTTCTTTTTAGAGCCCCAATGAAATAATTTAATCTATGTGAAGATGTTGCTTCACCAAAACCAAGTTGTTCATTTTAACCACAAAAATCATTGTGTGGTGACAATCCTAGATTGCTTTATTTTAATCCATGTCTATCCTAGGATTGGTTCATTTTAAATTTGTTGTGTCTACCCTAGGGTTGCTTCTTTTTAAGCCAGAAAAGATCCTATCTGTAGAAGGCGTCAGACTCAGAATCTTGTTTAGTTACAACCTATATGCGCTAAAAGATCACCTATATGCACTAAAAAAATAGTTAATGCACTAAAATAGAACCCATAAGCGCTACAAAAAACCTTAAATGCACTAAAAGAAATCCTAAATGCACTAATCTAGGAATGAAAAAAAAAATTTAACAAAATTTTAATGAAGTGAGCTGAGTGTATGCACCATTATGTTCTCTATATGCGTCGTTATGTTCCCTAGATGCGCTGAAACAGTTCCTGAATGTGTTGAAAGACCTAAAAAAGCACTGTTAGAAGCCCTGAATGCACTAAAGGAAGCCATGGATGCGCTATAACGTGAATTTTTGTCAGAAAGCTGAATTCCAGAATGCGAAAACCTGTCAGAAAACTTGTAAGTAGACGTTAAAAATGGGGAAAAGGCCCCACAGTGGGTGCCAAAAATGTGTAGTCAATTTTAAGTGTGCAATAAATTTAGATTAAAAACAAATCAAACACACCGATAAGACATTCTCTCAAAAATAGAAAATGGAATAACAGAAATGCAAACTAGATCCTCTGCTCTTGATGTCATCCTATCGTCCTCTATCTCTAGTTTTTTTCTTGATTCCAGCTTGCTCTCAAATCATGTGCTAGGCTCAACAAATGGTCTTCCTAGAGAATGAGATTAAAGATGATGATTGAATTCTATGCTAAGATATGATCAACATACTTAAACTAAACACAATTGCTAGAATGTAAGATTATGAAACTATGAATGCTAAAGCTAATAATGACAATGCTAATATGCTAGAATGCAACTAATCACCAAATGTGTGTGTGTATGTTGTAACCAATGCTTGGATTCACAGGGGTATTTATAGATTTTTTGAAAGATTCTGATTGGTTGATGTGATGAACGACTATGAAAATTCCTAGCAGATCGAATGGTCGAAGATGGATAAGACTAGAGAGAAAAATAGAAGAAAACCAGAAAGCAGGATTTGTTTCCTTTTTCATGGAAGAGATAAGATGAGATGATAAAAATCATCTTTTTAGAGGATTTTGGAAAGATTTTGAAGGTAAATAATGAATTATTAAATTCAATATTCATTTGTTGGTGACATGAAAGATTTTTCTTAATTAAATAAAATATTTAATTAATTAGAATAAATATTTGAATAGGAGAAAGGAAATATTTAAATTTAATTAAATAAAAAAGACTTAATCAAATTCAAAAAGTGATAATTAATTAAAATAAATAAAGGGTATTTATTTAATTAATCAAGTAGACATATGAATGTGAAATAATTAAATAAAATAAATTTATTTAATTATGGTGGAAGAATAAAGTGAATGACCAATATAATTAAATTAATTAAATTTAATCATATGTAGAGGACTTTTGGAGAGATTAATTAAATAATAAATATTTAATTAAATGTCAAGATTAATTAGACATGACCAATTTTATGCATATACAACACTCTTGTGGACACTTTTTGGAAAGTGAATGATCAAACTGAATGCAAATTGGAGTAGCTGATTGAAGTCCTAAGGAAAGGAGAGAAGTTGGAAGAAGCAATTACAATTCTAGAATCCCTCATTCAGATCATCAACCGAACATCAGAAAATAACAGTCTGATAATAATTATTGGGATTGTTGTAGATGCTTGGAAGAATTCCTTCCGGAGATGAAAGATAAGTGTAAAATAATTTTCTAATTTGTGCAACAATTGTACTTTTCCAATTTTTGATCACATTTCTATTTAGCAAAGGGGGAGAGAGAGAGTAGTAAAATTTTGTTTTAGCAAAAAAGGAAGAAGTGCAATAAGAATACTAGAAAAAGGGGAGAGAAAGCAGTAAAGTTTTGTCATTGATGTCAAAGGGGGAGAGAATGCAGTGAAAAATGCCTTGACATCCTAAAGGGGAGTAGTGTTTTATTGTGTTTTGAAATTTTTGAGTTTGGCAGTGTATCTCTGGTTTTGACACTTAGTCATTTTTCACTAAGTGTTGCCATCAATGCCAAAGGGGGAGATTGTTGGAATATGGCTCAAGGAGATTATTGGTATGGCTTCTAGTGTTGTCATTGATGGAAACTAAAGTCACTATTGTGGTCTGCAGATCCAAACCTAGTTATACCAACAGATAAAGTTAAGTATAGTGTATTACTAGCAGAGAACATGAAGAACAGGGTATCCGATTAGTATGCCTACTTCACCGAATCATCATTTTGTGTTGTGGATCCTTTGGATAGTTTTCTATGCATCTATATTATCTTGTTGTTAAGTCTTGTTAACCAGTGTACGAGTAAAGTGATCCGACAGGATGTTTTTTGTCTATTTGTTCATTATGGCCAACCTAGTCAATGTAGCGTGTCGCAGATGTATAAGGGATGATTGTTTAAATGTTTCTATGTTTGGGAATTTTATTTTGGGTCCCATCTATGTCGTGGCCAACTTGTATGGGTGCATGTTATAAATTTTTCATGATTTTAGCCGACATGTGGAGAATATTATATTTTGTGTGAAGCTGACATATAGTGTTTGAATTCTTGCTGTCAGATATATATGCGAGTTCGGGTAATTTATTTTGGTGTGTGTGTGTGTGATATGTGTAAGTGTTTATAGAGCAGAGCAAATGCATAGATGTGTGTGAGAATATTAGAAGATCAGTTGAGCGCATTTTTCTGGTACAAAAGAGAATTTGGTGGCAGAGTAGAGCGAAGTATCGAGTCTGATAGAAGATTCAAAATTTGATTCATGAGCTTCACCAAAACTAAAACCAGGTATTGTAGATGCTATCTTCTCAGCTCAAACTTTTTTTTGTAATCACAAACCTTTTGTAAGGTAGTGAGCCTTCCTTATTCTAAGTAGTGAGCTCTAGGCAGTGTGCCTAAATGCATGTGCATTCCCTTTTTTTCATACTTTTAACAGAGTATAAATTGTGGATTAATCTCCACCATGGTTTTTCCCCTAACAAGGTTTCCACGTAAAAATATTGGTGTTATGGTGCTTTGATTATCTTGTTCATGTGATTGCATCTTTATTTATGTTTATGTGTTGTAAATGGTTTAAGATCTGGATTTAAAGTTTAGTGTTTGTTGAACACTGATTCACCCCCCCTCTCAGTGTTCCTTGAGTCCAACACTTTCCCCCACTAAGTGCACGACAAAGATGAGCCAAGATAAATGGTGAGAATGAGCTCCTTGTAATATAGAAAATAATTTTCTATGAATGTAAACCATGTGATAGTGAGTATGTTATGATCCTACAACTATCACATGGAAATGAGAAAATTTCATGTAATTGCTATCCAATCATGTTGGAAATGTTAGGAGGAGAAAAACCACTCAATACCAGATTTAATGCACAACACTCATCAGTAAGATGCCCAAGAGTTATATGATATGCACAATAATTCATGTTCTTAGGCTTATTGATTCTAGTGGGAGGTGGAAATCTAATCCATCTTAGATGAATAAGTTGCTCCATTTGTTGTTCAATTTTTGTTTTAGTATGTAGGAATGGTAACTCTTTGACTTTATAAGGTTTGGATTTCTTACCTGTTTAAGAAGCTTGTTGAGGTGGATTCAAAGGAGGAGGACCTAAAATGATCCTATGATCCTTTTGAGGGATTTTCTCATTATGAAAGAGAACACATGTGTCTTTAGAAGATGTGGAGGGAGGAGGATCTTGATATCCTAAACCTTTAGTATCTTCAATTGGGATTTGTTCTAACAACTTATGAATCTCATGCTCATTTGTTGTGTCACATCCTTGTTTAGATAAGATCTTAAAGCCTTGGCCATAAGTCTCTTCTAGGTTTATGGGCGTGTTTGTGACTTTATTAGTGTAATATGGATGAATATGCACTTGGTTAGAGGTTTAGGCTTGGTTTGTGATTCAATCTCATGATGTAAAAGATCAAACATCTCTAATGGTGGAATAGTAGGAGGTGTTGGTTGTTGCATGGAAGGGTAAAATGGTGCATTGTTCTAAAGGTTGTCAAGGAAATTACATATGAAATTATGCATGCTTTCATCTTCATCTAAGATGTCAAATTCACGAGGACATTCATTAGGGGTTGGTTCAACATGATTAGGTTCTATTGTATTAGGATCATTACCAAAAACACAACTTGACACATCAACTAAAGATGTTAAGGACTTCCATATATTACCAATGCGCATGTCCATTATGAAAGAATGAGTTGAAATGCAAAGAGATTACAAATTTTTAGATCTAAAGAAAGATAATTTTTTGATTATGCTATGCAAAAACCTGAAAAATGATGTCTTTTAGATGTAATTTTGAATTCAAACAATGTACTAAATTTTGAAAAATGAAGCTTAATATGAACAATTTCAAATAACATAAATTATGGAAATTGAAACAACACATTGAATACAAAAACACAGAAGGTAGAAATGGTTATTTTAATGCTCAAAAATTCAAAAAAATCCCTGATCAGGGGATCATTCGCCTATGGGAGAATGGGTCTCACTTTACATTTTTTAAAAATTAATTTGCAGATTTCTAAAGTGATTTCTATGGTTTCTAGATTCTGGTTCTAGATAGAAAGTTGCAATTTCATATTGTTGTAAAATGAGGTGATGAGAGACCTATTTTCGTTTATTTCATTAGGAAATGAGATCCCTACAAAGAATTGACTAACAACCCTTAGGTGAATCAAGTCAATGTAGAATCTTTAAATTTACTTATGACTGAAGGATGGGGGTCAAGGTCAAACAACACTTTGGAAAGAAAAACTAAAAATAGTAAATCAACTCCAAAATGCAATCTAACACTTGAAACAACAATATTAAACTCGATATTTGTAGAACCAAAAAATGAAATGCAAATTCGAGAAGGGAAAAAATATGTGTACCAATCACCAAAAGTTCTTTCTAAAAGTTGATCTGAGACTCATTCACCCATGGGTGAATGGGTCCAAGTAAAGGGGTTTCAACAATCTTTTGAGAGCCTCTAGTGCAGATTCGTAACTTCTAATTTGTCCAAGTTTCACTGTCAAAAAGTTGGAAATCAGATTTGTTGGTTAGATTCCATGATTTGACAACTTTGAAAACTTTTGCAACTTTCACAACCTTGTAAATATTGCACTTCAAAAGGTCTTCAATTCTTCTCCAACCTAAATTTTCAATCACACACACAAGAGAGAATTTTTTTTGTTTTAGGGTTAATGGGGGTTTTCCTTGGTCAAACCCTATTTTGGTAATCAAACCTTGAATTGAAATAATAAAATGAAAGAGAAAATGAAGAATTAACAAGCTATTTACCACTCAACAAACCCTTGAATGAACCCTTGATAATGGAGATCTTAGGAGGTCTATAACTTGCATGAAATGATTGAATTGGATGTGGATCTTGATACTTGTAATTGATGCTTTGAATGCTTGAACTTGATCTTGAAACCTACACCACAATGTTAGCTCCAAAAACATGCATGATGCAAGAATACTTTGACATGATGAATAGATCTTGATTGCTGCAATAAATATCTAATACATCTACTCTAGAATACCTTTGATTTCTCTTGAAATCTCATAAAATTGCTAGGTGAAAGTTAGTGAAATAACCTTGTATTTATAGGTATGTATCCTTAATTTCTCGAAATTCAAATATCACAAGCTGACATTGAATTATGGATTTGAAAAAATTAAAATGCTACCAAAAAAAAATTAAATTTAGGTCCAAAGGTCTTGTTGATGGTGTTTTTTGCACAACAACAACTCGGACACAATATAATATCCCATCTCTCTTGAAAGGTAAACCTCTATCAGCAAGCCTCAAGAGATAACCCCAAGGTCTCTAATGTCAAGTTTTGAAAATGCAATAAAAAAACTCAGTGATAAATGTGAAAATGTTGGTAATCACAAGGGGCCTTAAGAAAAAATGCTAGAGACTCTCAAGTTCATCAAATATGACAATGTAATGATGCTTTGCAGTCCTAAAACTACCTGGATATAAAGAAATAGACAAATATAAAGGGTTTAAGAGAGATTCTAAAACTAACTCCTAAGATCAATCATGAAAACAACATAGCATTCAAAATGGAACAACCCTTAAAACTAATTCCTACTAAACCCATATTAAATCTGCAATATCACAAAAACAATGCAATCTCCTAAGGCATAAAGATTTTCAGATCATGAAGCATTCACACATCAACCCAAATTTGGAATTGAAATGAATAAATCCCACAATTGAACTCAACACAATAATATATAGGCCTAGGATAACTTTACACAACAACTTACAATCAGAAAGTTGTTAAAAGTATGGACCAAGGGTTGCTTAAACACTTCAAATACTATATCATAAACACAATTGAACTGAAACTATTCCTAAGATCATCCAAGAAATAACTTAAAGCAATTTATCAAAATAAGAAACACAAGAACCATGCATAGATGAATAACACAAAGAAGAACACCAAAGAATAATTCTAACTTTTTCTAATTGCCTAACCTTTACAAATAAGGAGAAAACCTCCATTTATATCATCACATCTTTAGGTCAGCCCAAATTAGGGTTTACAACTTAGGTCATTCAGGGAGGTCAGCCCTAACATATTTTAAATTTACCTAATTCAAATTTACATTAAAATATTAGAGGTCGGCCTCAAAATTCAAATTTTAGAATACATATTGCTCCTGGCATGGAATTCAAGGCATAGCTAATTCATATCTCCTTACAAGCTTGATGTAGTGTGCACACATCTCAAGATTTTCTAGCTTGGCGGTCCTCCTTATCTTTTTATCCTTCTTTTCTTCTAGAAATTTCTTTAACTTTATCAAGAACTAGGTCTAGTTCAACCTAGGTTGGGATTGAGATTAAATTAATCCTTTCTTTTATTGAATTTAATTCACCTTCATATTTAGTCAAATTTTTCTCCCAATTAGAATAAAGACCCCGATATCTATCCAAGTTGGATATGTAAATTGCAACATCCTCTAGTTTGTCTTTTACTATTGGGCCATTTTTTCCATGTGAATAGATTTCAAGCCACCACTTTTGTAGCTATCCAATGTTCAGATTCTTCTTTCCATGCTTCTTTCTTCCAATAACTATCTCTAGGAAAGTGATGCAGCTATTATAAATTTCTTTCACATTATTTTGGGCCTTGGAGATCTTCTTTGGTGTCTTCCTCTTGAGTTCATTCCTGAAATTAAAGGACTCTATCCACTCCATGACCTTATGAGTATTCTCTATTGTGTGGAACCTTCTTTAACCAATACATCTATAGGGACATGGAGTATTTTTACTAGCTCTTTAAAAATAACATCATCTAGGTTCTTATAATCAAGGATAAATTGGGTGATGTCCTCAAAAAGGAAAGATTCCTTCTCATACATTTGTAGTACCTTCTCAATCATGGCATCACCCCTCTTAATCACACTATGAAACCATTCATGTGTATCCCTTATAGATGAATTCAACCTTTTGATGCAGAGCAAGGGGGTTTTTGACAATTCCCAAGATAATTCAAGTTGATTCAATCAATTTTGAAAACCACAAAACCCTATCAAGGGTGTACTCCACAACTCCACAATTCTTCTAGTAGGTGTGCAGACCCGTTTTTCTATAATTTTCTCTCATTGATATCTTCTAAGTCACAAATATCTTACCTTTCCAAACACCCTTTATTGACTTCTCAAACATAACTCAAAACCACATGTGGTCACTTTGGACCAACCTTCTCAATACTAGGCTTCAACGATGTCCTACAAGGCCAATTAGGCCTGTTTTACAAAGCAAATCCTTTGTAAACACACCACCAACCCAAAAAATCAAGTGTATCACATTCACCAGGTAACCAAACCTTTGATTCCACTACTTTTGTTCAGGAACACACTTCCTATGACACCTTTTCATGAAACCCTCCTTTTACACTAATTAGGCAAGGGTTTATTGAAATTCCTTGCTCCAGACTTCCCCACGGCCAACCAAGGCCTCAATCACACTTAAAAAGGTTTGAACAAGCTTAAAAGTTCATAAAATACTTCCATCCCCACATATTATAGATGTTTCCACTCTCAAACCTCTCAATTTCACTCTAAAACACACATTTTCTCAACTAGGGCTTCCTACAAACCCTATCAACTCACCTCCACTGCTCTAAAGAAACATTAGAACACCCTATCCTAACTAATTAGGGCCCATTCCACTTAGATACAACATTTACAAAAGGTGGAATGGGTCTATTTGTATTTTTGGAGACTACATACCCTTAATTCCCTGTTTTCTAGTCGCTTATAGAGAATTGACAAACAAACTCATTCTGCTAGAAGTGTTGGTTTATGCATATCCTTTATTACTGCATTGAATTCCACCATTTTCCTTGCCACTTCTAGCAGAATGAGTTTGTTTGTTGGATATCTTGGTAGCCTTAAGGGTACTATTGGTGATCCTTGTATCTTGATATAAGAAAACTCTAGAAATTGGATGAACCATTGGCCATATTTCCTTATTAACTCCATGGATTTAGCTGAGATTCTTACATGCAATACATCTTGTAACAACCTTGTAATATACATAAAAAAAGTGTCATTTACCCTCCTGTAATTGGTTGTTTTGAATTGAAGTTGAGGGAAAACATCACAAATTATGTCCTAATCGAGGGCTCCATTGCAACTCAAGCCTTTGTACTTATTCTTTCTAGCAAGAATATACACCAAATAAGATGCCATGGTGAACTTCTTGGTGTCTTGCACACTTCTTAATTGCTCATATAGATTATCACTTATTATGTCTGCCCAATGGTAATGTGTCCCTTTTACAATCTAAGAAATGATGTAGAACATCCAATTTCTAAATATAAAGGCATCCTCTAGCCCCTTTACTCTTCCCAGAAGAGTCATCATATCATTATACTCAATTTTGAAATCAACTATGTATAGCTATTTGGGTAACTTTGAGTAGTGTGATTTGGGTTTGAAAATCCAATTGTTGTTCATCATTAACAAGGCCTTGTTAGGGTCCTTTGCATAGAAGTCCTCAGCCTCTTTGATATTAATCTTCACTAGCTTATGATGTGACCCAATGTTGAAGGTCTCTGTTATGGAATTTTTTGTTAAATTAACCATGGTCCTTCCTTGAGGTCCAAAAACAACTCTTCTATCCAAATCATAATGTTTTGCACACTCCAAAAACCAACTTTGGATACAACAAGGTTGGAGGAAATCCTACTACTTGGGCCAATCCTATATTAGCGATAATTTGGGCCAGCTCAAAAGGTGCATCCCCAAACATCCTCTTCTTGAAGTAATCATAATCTATATGTCCCATATTTGTATCACCAATCTTACTCCATGTAGAGTTTATCTTTGACTCAGGCCAAATGTCCTTGAAGTCATATTTTATCTTTTTAGCTCTAGTGTGAGGCTCCTCAGGAGTAGCTTCTAATGATTTTTCTTTAGATCCCTTTTTTGGACTAGTTTTAGCCTGCATTTGTTAGAAACAAACAATAATTACTAAGGAACTGAGCACATTTACATTACATCAAATAATATTACCAAAATCACAATGGGGAACTATGAATCATTACGTAATAAATATTCAGAGCATCATAGAAACAATAGAATCTCATCACAAAGCCATAAGATGAAGCATTATAAAACCTTGAGATTTCCCATACATTAAGGATTTTGGCCATAAAGGAATTTTGGGGAATCCACCCCTAGGTGGATTCTCTGAAGGATCAGACACTCGGGGAATCCACAGGGAAACAAATTCTCTGAAAAGGTGCCAATTTGGCACAACCTAGAGTCAAAATTCAATCATAATCACCATGCAAGAATTTAAACTACCATGCAAACATTAAGTCAAAACATTCATCCCTATCTAAAGAAGGTTCAAAATTTTAGGGGATCAAAGGATTTTAGATAATCCGAAGAGGGGAGATTCTTTGAATGCCTAGACATTTGGGGAATCTAGAGCTAGAAGAATTTCCCGAAGATATCAGTTCAACCCCAAACATATGTCATTATTCCCTCACCAACTTTGTACAATAACCTTACTCAAGGGGATCAAGTCAGATACGTTCATATGCGCTCCTTAATCAAGAGTTTAGGTTTTTAAGCCTTCAAAGGATTTCAGAGAATCTAGCAAGGGATGGATTTCCCAAAACTTTGACAACTTTGTAGAGTTTTAGTACCTTAGCCATTTTTTCTCAAATGTCTAAATTCTAATGCATAACATGAGATCAAAATATTACAAACAAAACCACTAAAAGTGCAGATAAGGCATTAGTCCAATCAGGAAAAGGAAAAGAAAAAATTAGAGGAACCTATCCCTTAAGGGGAAAATGTCAAACCTAAAGAAAAACCAAGAAACAAAAGCAAGCCAAAAGAGGTTCCCTACCTCTGGTGGGGCATGTACGAAAAAAGTGCACAACAAATGGCAACTTGGTTGGGGAAATGCTCCAGGGAATTTTATTGAAAAACTAGAATCAAGAACCCAGAATCTCTAGTTTTGATCCTCGCATTAGGTCACCCATAAACTAAAGTATCAAAATCAAAGGACAAGTGAGGCCTTCCTGTGCTAGAAATCCAAGTGTATGAAAATGCATTCATTTCCCTCCCTCAGCAGTTGTAAGGAAACCGAGGTTGGTCAAGTTAAGCTACATAAAGATTCTAACTCCAAAAGCAACCTGGATAGAGCCTCGCTACCAATCAGGTGTCCATAGCCCCGATGAGGTTATCACTATGATTCTCTCGAAAATTTCTCTATTGCTAGCTAGGCATCCATAGCCCCAGTAGAGATATTTGGATTCTCCTAATAAGTTGATTTACCTTTTTATTTTCACTATTTTCTCTCTTTTTTTTTTTCTTTTTTGATTTTTTTATTCTTTACACTTCTTTTCATTTCAACTTGTGAACAATGAATTTCACATTCAGGGTTAAGAATCATAGTGGTGCTGAAGTAGAAATAAGATTTTTTTCACTTAGAAAGACCTCACAAGGAACCTACAACAACCTAAGGATTCTTAAGATGTGTGTAGATGTAATATTCAAGCACATTCTAGAACTAACTTAATCCAATAACCTATCCACTTTAAGCATTTAGCACATGTGACACTGAATAAAGGATTTCTACCAATGCATCCAGAAAAATGACTAAATTTTGTAAAATAAATAATTAGAATAGTCCTAGATAAATAATCCTTGTGCAAGTCTAACACTTCCCCAAGCCAAAGAATAGAGAAACCTCAAAGCCAAAGAAAAGACAACAAGCAAAACCACCTAAACTAGCCAAAACAAAAAGAAAAAGCAAACCAAACTAGACAAACCAAAAGAAAGAAAACACCTACTCTAACTATTTACAAGGATGAGCTAGAAATAGCTCAAGTAAGGAAATAATGATTCAAATGTTTCCCATTGACTGGCAATGGGACATCTTCTCTAGTGAGAATCTTGAGGTAAAAAGCATTATCCCCTAGGATTTTAGAAATCTGATAGGGTCTGAGCCACAACTTGTCAAAATTATTGTGCTCCCCTTTCTTTTCATCTGCCTTATCCCAACACAAGACTAGGTCTAAAATATTGAAGGCCTTAACATTAGCCTTATGATCAAACCACCTTTTAACAACACCCTGATGTTTAGCAGAGTTTTCCAAGGTTGCATCCCTTTTCTCTTCCAATTGTACAATTCAGCCAGATGAGCTTCTAAACATTCTCCTTCATCGTAATACTCATTAATGAACTGGAGAGTGGGAATCCTCAATTGGACAGGGAACATGAGTTCAAGTCCATACACAAGGTGATACAAAGATGTTCCTAGGGATGTCATCATTTGGGTACGATCATCCCACTAGGAAAATCTCAGTTGGGTATGCCAATCCTTAGGATTCCTATCAAGAAACTTATGAATCATAGTTAGAAGATTATTGTTTGTGGACTTAGCTAGGCCATTCCCTTGGGGGTAGTAGTTTGAAGCAAACTTAATGACAGTAACATGATCAAATTCCCAACCTAAAAATTTCAATGAAGTGAATGTAGGACCATTGTCAGATACCAAAGAAAATGGACAACCAAAGTGATTAATGATACCTGATTCAAGAAAATTGATCACTACCTCTACAATACATTGTTTGCAAGCTACAACTTCATCCCACCTAGTGAAATAATCAGTAACAGTAAGGATATACCTGTGTCCTGCAGAAGATGGTGGGTTGATTAGACCAATAAAATCCATCCCCCACTAAGCAAAAGGTTTTACCTTGATGATCGGCTATAGTGGAAGAGCAAAACCCTTCTCTTTGGTAGTGCAAGTGTGGCAAACATGGCAATCCCTTACATGGTTGTGTGCATATTTAAACAAAGTGAGGTAGTAATATCCTACCCTCAAGATCTGATGTGTAGTGGTAGGTCCAGAACCATGACTTGTGCCATATTTATCATGAAATTTTTTCATCACACGAGCTACTTCCTCCTTTCCCAAGAAACACAGATAGATTCCCTCATGATTCATCTTATACAAAATGCCCCCTTGCAACATGTAACTGTCACTTTTCAAGCACAAAACCATTTGTTGTATTGTATTAAAATGGTTAGGGAATTTTTGGTTCAAAAAATAGTAAACAATGCCATCATACCACTCGTCAGGGGACACATCCTGGAGATGATACTATTGTGCAACAATATCTAGCCCTATTTTAGCCATTGTTTGCGTTAAAGCTTGTCCCCTTACCAACTTCATTGGATGAATTTCTATATCATACTCCTCAACATAGTGATCTACTTGGCCCTTCTATCTCCTATCTCATTTTGCATCAGTAGGAGCTTCATGGTTGGGTCAGGTACAATGGCAAAGACTTTATTCCTTAAAATGTAATTTCTGAATTTTTTAACTCCTCGAACTAAAGCATAAGCGTGTTTCTTCACATTTGGATATCTCATCTTTGCATCTCTGAGAGGGACACTCATGAAAGGTATGGGATGCTTGTTCTCCTCATCTAATTTTTGTGTTAGCATGCTTGCACAAGAATGATCTAATGCAAAAGAGTATATATAAAATGGCTTCAGATAATTGGGACTGATAAATACTGGTGAAGCAATAATTTCATCAAATGCTTGCTTAGCTTTAGCAGTCCACTCCAATTTTACATCCCACTTCAACATTGAATTTAGTGGCTTTACTATTTCCGCAAATACTATGATTAATTTTTGAACAAAGTTAATCTTTCTGAAGAAAAACTTCATCTCCTTTTTACTGGCAGGCAACTATATCTTCAGGATAGCCTGAATTCTATCGAGATCAATTGAAATTCCATGCTCAAAAACAACATGTCCCAGGAGCTTCCCTTCGGTTACTCCAAATATGCACTTCATAGGATTAAGGGAGATGCTAAATTCTCTGCATCTCTGGAACACTTTGCATAAATCTCAAATGTGGTCACCTCTATTCTTGGAGAAAACTGTCAGATCATCCATATAAATAATAATACACTTATCTATGATGTCCTTAAAGGAAATATCCATTGCCCTTGGAATGTGGCCCCTACATTGATCAATCCAATGGGAATTCTCCTGTAAGCAAATGTACCCCTCTTGGTGGTGAAGGCAGTCTTATGCCTATCTTCGTATTGGACCATGACCTAATTATAACCAGAGTAGTTGTTTAGGAAGGAAATAATTTGGGATCCATTTACAATCTGCAAAACCTCATCCAATGATGGAATGAGATAGTTATCTTTTTTAGAAGCCCAATTGAGGTTTATGAAATCCACACATAATCTTATCTCTCTATTCTTCTTACAGACCATAACCAAATTGGCTACCCATGTAGAGTTTCTAACTAGGAAGAAGATTCGAGAAGATAAGTATCTCTGACAGAAATATCTTGCTCCAAGCTTCAAGGGAAAGGTGTGTAATAATTGAGGTGTCATAAGTCTTCAGATCTTCATAACTCCATGCTATGACATCTTGATAAGCATGTAATGTAACTATCAGACCTTTCCTTTCCTCTGGAGTATAGTCCTTTCCTATGAACACATTATTGACATCATCAGGAGTACCCATATTGTATGCTTCACATAGACTATCTATTGAATCCTTCTTGGCCTGTTGATCTTGGTCCTTTATCCTATCAAGCTCGAAGATCCTCTCTGGCTGCACCATCCCTCTTGGGATTGTATTTATTTTCAGGTTGAGAACTCCTTCCATATCTAGCTCCACTTCTTGGGGCTCCATTTCATCAATTACTTGGGAAGTGAACACATCTGAGCTAGTTATGAATTCCAGGATATGCTTGTCATCCTCAAACACTTGGAAATTCATAACATTATCTGGTATAGATGGGACTGGTGTTAGTTCCACTATGAATTTCTTCAATCCAAACAAGGATAATGGCTCTAGTGTACTAGTAGATTGTGCAAGAGAATCTATAGTGTGATTCTTACTCCTAGGAATCAACTAAATGTTAAATGAATCAAAACCTTTGATCAAATCCCACACTCTATGTTTGTAACTAGTCATCCTCCTATCATGGTAGGAATATTGCCTCCTTACTTGCTTGACTACTAGTTATGAGTCTCCAAACACTTGCAAAATTTAGCTTTCTTCGTCAGAGCCATAAGCAATCCATGGACTAATGCTTCATATTCTGCAACATTATTAGTGTACTGGAATTGTAATCTATGTGTTGCAAAGAAGGTTTTACTTGTCGGGTTGATGAGCTCGAATCCAACACCTGCTCCTTGCTTAGACTTAGAATTGTCAAAGTGTAAAGTCCAAAACTTGGTAGAAGTCCTACCTTTGAAACTTCCAGTACCCTTACTCGAGGAAGGATCTTGTCGAACCATTGGTTGTTTCCCCTTATCATCTCTTGTAATTTCCTATATCTTGAATTTAACTACTTGAGGTGGATTGATGCATCTCTTGATTTGCTCTATAGCAGTCTAGCAAAGTCAACATTTGAGCTCAGGATGGGAAGCATTGTGTACCCTACACCAGTTGGGCAGCAAAAATTCCTCAAAATTCATTTGCCTTCCTAGATTTATCTAACCTTCAACACACTTTTGGATGAATTCTTGAAAATTATCAAATAGTCCAAGATTACCATCACCCAATTTAGAATCTTCATCAATTTCTATGAGTGCCTCGGTGTTGTTGGAAGACTAAGTGAAGTTCTTGGGTACATCCTGCATAATCAACACCTCCTCCACTTCTAATTCCTCAGCAACAGCTGCTAGGACATAGTTTCCTAAGCTTGCTTCAAAAATCAACACTTCATTAGAGGTATTATGATATTCAGTAATTAAATACCTCAATTTGGGTTCTCTCTCAATCCTAATCTGATTTCGTACTCCCTTCCACGACAACCACATATGAGAGTGATCTATTGAAGTATATCCATTGAGGAATCTCATGAAATCTCTTCCAAGGATCATTTCATAGGAATTAGGTATGTCAACCACCTGGATATTAATAACTTGCTACACACGCGGGTTTGATGCTACCTGCATTGTGATCATCTTTAATTCTCCCACTACGCTCACCTCAATTTTATCCAATTGATTCACTTTACAATGGGAGGGAGCATGAGTAATGCCCAAAGATTTACAAACTAAGAATGGAATTATATTCATTGAGGCTCTAGAATCTAATAAAAATTTATGTATATTTTTACAAAATATACGAATAGAAATCAAAAAAGGAGGAGTATCCTACTTGGTTTGGAATAAACTTACTAGAGAATCAACATTAGCCACTTGACTCTTATCCTTTTCTTTTCTTCTATCTTTCGTCTATACTTGTGGCTGCTCCTTAGTAGGTTGGGTATTATGACTTGGAGCTGATTGAGAATTTTTTATCCTTTCAGTTGTATCTTGAACCACTGGCTCAGCAAAAGCAACTTTCTTGATAGTAAAATCTTATGAAAACCTTACAGATGCATGGTCATTCAAAGATCCCAACACAACACTCCTAATAGCTGGAACCCTCAACAACTCAAAAGCTGAGAGATTCACCTTCACTTTCTTGAGTTCTTCCACTACATATTCTCCCATTTGGAACACAATCATGTCAGATTAGGTACCTCTTGATGGTGCTCCTTGTTGATCCTTAATAACTTCTCCTTTAGAAACATCATGAGATCTCCCTCTAAAAAATATTGCTTTGGCACATGTGGATATGAAGGGTTATTGTTGGCATTAGGATTAGGTGGAGTGCAAATTTTTTTTAGAGGTGTGGATGTGGTAAATGGTCCACTAGCTTGCCTATTCCTTAAATCATATGGCCTAGTTCTCTGGTGAAACATCTGGACTTCATCTATTATCTACTCTTCTTCATCCAAAGGGCCATTGTCAATGGTTCCATCATTTTCAAATAGTTCTAATATTGACTCTTCATTGTATACTTGTTCCGGTTTTGCAGTTTTCTTTGTGGAATCTTCTTCAAGCCCATTCTCTTCACTTCTAGGAAGAGGAGCATGGTTCAACACCAACACTGGTGAATCATAAGGGTTCGATGGCACCATTTATTGACCATATGTAGAACCTCTTGTAGCATCTTGTACCTCCATCTAGAATATGGTTGCAACTATCTATAATTTAGGACACTCAAATTCAAAATGTTGGGTTGTCTTGTGAAGTTGGCAATATCCTTTTAAAGCAGCATTTTCCAAAAGGACTATGCTAGTTGACTTCTCTGGATTTCCAAGCTGATCTAATGGTGTAGGGACTCCCTTGTTGTTAGGTCTGGTGTTCTAGGCCCTATTCTATGTTGGTGGTGGTCTCCTATCAAAGTTGTGTCCCAATGATTAACCTCTCTCATAGCCCTGGACATGACCTTGCACATATTCCCTACTATCTATGTTATAACCAACCTCTCTATTGTCTCTATTATCTCTATTATAGTTGGATTGTATACTTCTCTGAGTAGTCTACAATTGGTTATTTTGGTTCCTCAAGTAGGTGACCTTTGTAGACAACTTCTTAACTTGTTCTGTCAGCTCATCTAGTCTCTCCTTGTCTAGATTACATAGTGCTGGCACAAAATTTGTAGAACTTTGGAAATAAATTGCATGAGAACCTTCATTCAAGGACTGATTTAACACATCAAAATTCTGAAAATAGCTTGGGATGTTAGCCTACTGCTGGGGAAAAGCTTCTTGACCTACATTTTTTGAATAATTTGGTACAAGTGATGTTTGATTCAATGGGGGTCCTGGATGAGGAACTATAGGAAATTGTGTGACTGGATTCATGATTAGAGTCTGATTGGTTAAGGCTTGATTTGTTGCTTGGACTTGTCCTGGATGAGCAGTTGGCCTAATGATGACAAAGGTCCTAACAAATGTTGTCTCAAATTTGTACTTTCCCTAACTTCCTTTGTATATGCATCCAAAAAAGTAGCATGGGGATTATGTTTCCACTTAATGAAAGTAGATTTAAGGCTATCCAATGCATTGTAATCAAATTCTCTTGTTGTGGCATCATTCATAGCATAGGGTTCTTGCAGCTGAGTGTAGGCATGATGGAATCTATTGTTGAAAGACCCTATTAGCTCATTGACTTCTCTTTTGACCTTAGTGAACTGAAGGTACAACTCATTAGCACTGATGGGAATTTTGAACTTAAGCAAGAAGGCATTCTCCAACTAAACCCAACTAGTTATAGAACCAGCCAGTAAGTGATTGTACCAATAAAAGGATTCTTCACTTAAGGAATATGGGAAAATCCTACATGCAACATCCTCATGATTAATTCCCTTATCCCTAAGGGTGGTTTGGAAAATTCTAATGTGCTCCTTGACCGTTCTATTGGAATCACCAACATGGAACTTGGTACAAAAATGCTCTGGATTTTTAGGCATGGTGTTGTAATTGTTAAATAGCAGGGGTGAGGGATTATTTGCTAGAAAATCCATTGGTGGAGGTGGAGGTGGAAGTGGTTGATTAACCGGTGTTTGAGGTTGTTGAATGGGTGAAGAATTAGGCTCAATGGGAGTGGGTTTAGTGGAAATAGGCTTAGAATCAGATGATGAAGAGGAAGATGATGTACATATGGGTAATGATGGTGATTCATCTCCCTTTTTGGTCCTCCTTGACCTAGTAGGTGCTCCTAACTCCTGAATTTTTTTTTGTTAGAAACCAAGATCTGAAATGCAAACCAGAAAAGCCTTCCACATAAGAGAAAAATAGAAAAAGCAAGAGCTTTGCAAAAAGATGTGCAAATAATATTATTTAGGAATTCAATAATTACAAGATATGATTTTATTTATAAAAGAAAAGATGCATAACCCTAATATTATCTTGAGCAACAAGATAGCTCAATAAGATGAAGATGAGAATTAATTAACCTAGGAATTAAATATTACCTAAGTAAAGTTATGAAAGTGTAATTAAATATTACTTACACTAACACCCCCCCATAAGTACAACTTAGGGAGACTAAAAAAGCATGCACCTAAAACTAAGATGAATGCAATAAATCATGAATGGGTCTCGACAACAAGGCCTGATCAGGTACCCATGTACAAATGCAATAATGAGGTAGAGAAGGAAAACCCAGTGGGACAAAACCCCCCTACAATGAGATGAATGTCGCAAAGAAGCACTAGAAGAACACTGGAACCACAACCTAACAAGCAAGGAAAGATACTTTTGTCTACAAGAAACAAAAAATAGAATCATAATAATGTGACAACAGACCCGATGCCACGAAACACTCAAAAAATCACAAACTGGAACAACCCTAGAATATGTGAAGCAACGATAGATGAAATGATTACATAATCTAGAAACCGTGTATCTCAATGTTGATGCCAAACTAAGACTAAAAATATTCCATGGGAAAGAGTACCATGAAGACTCTGGAACATTAACCATAAAAACATGGCCCTCAAACTGAGAAGGATTTGAACCAATGTGGATCAAGAAACATAATCTCTCAACTGAAGTGTGAACCGATGTGAATTTGATATGTGTCGAGAAATAGCAAGAATGTGGCCAAAAGAAACTAAGAAACTAGATAAACCATGCGAGTTACCATCAAAACAAGATGGATATGGAGATCAAAGTGCATGCACACTCTAATCAAATTATTATGCAAGAAACCCCCTAATGGAACTTTATCTCAGTTCATTTATTACAATAACCCAATGATTGTAAAAGGAGATAATGCAAACATTAATAAATAGAAATTAAAAAAATACCTTATATTTTTGTAGAGGACTGAATTAGCTTTCCAACGCCATAAGAATGATGAAAAAAGGATCACCGAGTCAAAAGATATGCCCTCCAGAGTGAAAACAACATCTAATTTCAAGGACCTGCAAAATAAATCTGGAGAAAAATATGGTAAAAACACCTACACCACTGGATTGGTGTCAGAATCAGCTTTCCAACAGTATCTCGTTTGCAAAAAACAGATATTGTATGCAAAAAATACACCTGATTTAGTGAAAGTTGCTCCAAAATGGCCAGATGAAGATGAGAATTAATTAACCTAGGAATTAAATATTACCTAAGTAAAGTTATGCAAGTGTAATTAAATATTAATTACACTAACATTTTTGTTGTAGACCTTGTTTGTCTCATGAATCTCTATGGAGATATTAATGATAGAAAATGCTTCAGCTTGTTGAATCTTCCCTCCTTCTAGTGCCAATCTGTTGATGGTGTTTTATGCACAACAACTCAGATAGAATATAATATCCTATCTCTCTTGAAAGGTAAACCTATATCAGCAAGCCTCAAGAGATAACCACAAGGTCTCTAATGTTAGGTCTTGACAATGTAATAAAATAACTTAGTGATAAATGTGAAAATGTTGGTAATCACAAGGGGCCTTACAAACGAATGTTGGAGACTCTCAATTTCATCAAATATTGCAACATAATGATGCTTTTCAATCCTGAAATTAACCCAGATATAAAGAAATAGAAAAAGATAAAGGGTTTAAGAGAGATTCTAAAACTAATTCCTAAGATCAATCATGAAAAAAAATAGCATTCAAAATGGACCGACCCTTCAAACCAATTCTTGCTAAACCCATATTAAATCAGGAATATCATAGAAACAGTGCAATCTCCTAACAAATAAAGATTTTCAGATCATGAAGCATTCCCACATCAACCCACAATTGAACTCAACACAATAAGATATAGGTCCAGGCTAACTTTACACAACTTACAATCAACAAGCTGCTAAAAGTATGGACCAAGGGTTGCTCAAACACTTCAAATACTATATCATAAACATAATTGAACTGCAACTATTCCTAAGATCATCCAAGAAATAACTTAAAGAAATTTATCAAAATATGAAACACAAGAACCATGCATAGATGAATAAAACAAAGAACAACACCAAAGAACAATGTCTTTAATTGTATTTGCTTCACAAAAATTTGGAAAATCCAAGTATCTCAAGTATTACAACACTTCGCCAAAGCTCTAGCTAAAATTCTAACTTTTTCTAATTGTCCAACCTTTACAAATGAGGAGAAAACCTCCATTTATATCATCACATCTTTAGGTCAAACCAAATTATGGTTTGCAACTTAGGTTAGATAGGGAGGTCAGCCCTAACATATTTTAAATTTCCCTAATTCAAATTTACATTAAAATATTAGAGGTTAGCCTCAAAAGTCAACTTTTACAATAAATATTCCTCCTGGCATAGAATTCAAGGTATATCTAATTTGTATCTCCTTACAAGCTTCATGTAGTGGGAACACATCTCAAGATTGTCCAGCTTGGTGGTCCTCCTTATCCTTTTCTCCTTCTTTTCTTCTAGAAATTTCTTTAACTTTATCAAGAATTGGATCTAGGTCAGCTTGGGTTGGGATTGAGATTAAATTGATCCTTTCCTTTATTGAATTTAATTCACCTTCATATTTAGTCAAATTTTTCTCCCAATCAGAATAAAGAACTTGATATCTATCCAAGATGGATATGTAAATTGCAACATCCTCTAGTTGGTCTTTTACTATTGGGCCATTTTCTCCAAGTGAATAGATTTCATGCCACCACTTATGTAGCTATCTAATATTCAGATTCTTCTTTCCAGGCTTCTTTCTTCCAGTAACTATCTCCAGGAAAGTGATGCAGCTATCAAAAATTTCTTTCACTTTATTTTGGGCCTTGAAGATCTTCTTTGGTGTCTTCCTCTTGAGTTCATTCCTGAAATTAAAGGTTTCTATCCACTCCATGAACTTATGAGAATTCTCCAATGTGATGGCACCTTCTTTAACTAATACATTTGTAGGGACCTAGAGTATTTTTTCTTGCTATTTAACAATAGCATCATCTGAGTTCTTACAATCAAAGAGCAATTGGGTGATGTCCTCAAAAAGGAAAGATGCCTTCTCATACATTTGTAGTACCTTCTCAATCATGGAATCACCCCTATTACTCAGATCATGCAACCATTCCTATGTATCCCTTATAGATGACTTCAACCTTTCAATCTCTAAAAGAGTCTCCTTTGACAACAATCCTTCAAAGAATGAAGACCCCTCACTGCTTTGTTCTTGTAGTGGCTTGACAAGATGCTGAACATATTTATACACTTCTTTGAGTTGCTTTTGCAACTTTCTTTTATTCGGTTTCCTTGTCCAATCTCCTCAGAATTCCCTGAGATGACTCCTGAAACTCCTCTTTTTCTTGCTTATTTGTGGTGGGACCCAAGTTGATTGTTTGAACCTTATAATCTAAAGGTCTCACCTCATCTTTACATTTATTCTTTGCAGGAACAACATGGACAAATTTGTTATTGAATTCATCCCTAGAGAACTTAGAAATAGTTCTTCTCTCTTTCTCTTCTTGGGTTCTCCCCAACTCTCTAGGAACTTATCTCGGTATGGAGTTTCATCCTCCACAACTATTTCCTTCTGGTTTAGTCTCTATTCTAACCATTCAAGATCAGCTGGTTGCTCAATCTCTACATCCTTCTAAAAAGCACCCTGCTCTGATTGATCTAGGGAGGACTTTCCTCAACAACTTCCACATTCACCTCACCCTTTTATTTATTTTCTTTCCCTTCATCCTCATCAATCTTATCTTTATCTTCATCAAGCTTGTCGCCATCTTTATCAAGTTCATCATTATCAGACCTATCATCATCTTCAACCTCAATATGTGGTTGATCAATGTGTTCCTTCTGTAGAGGTTGAGATGGCATTTCTACTATAACCTCAAAGGTTGTTTCTTTATTATGTACTTCCTGCTCTTCCAATTGCTTTTCAAAATCACTCAGTTGCTCACCTTTTAGTGTGGGAACCTCTTCATCTGATATATCTTCCCCTATACTATTGGGAATATTTCCTTTTTCTTGTGGTTGATCAGGGGCACTAGAAACATTGCCTTTCGGTACACTATGAATTGGAGATGGAATGGGAGAATTATCCCCTATGTTGATGTTATAACAGTGTCAGGATTATCTTCCAGCCCTGATCTCCTTGCATTGAAGAATAAATTAAATAATAGCCATAGGATATTTAATTTATGGTGACATCGATTGGTGAGGAGGCGCCTCATCATGAATATTATTTAATATTTAATTAATCTCTTGGAGTCGACTTCTATCATCTGCCACCTTCTTGGAGACACATTCGTTTCTTTTGAAGGCCGACATGATGCTTCTTGAAGGGTCGTGATCTCTCTCTTGTGTTTATATGTGCGCCACTCATTTATTCACTGTATTCTTTCATTGCATAGTTCACATATATTCAAGAGCAAGTATATCAAGAGCAGATCATATTCTTGAAGAAGGCTGAATTAATCACTAAGGGAGATGAATACTATCAACATAAAAGGAGTAATATATTATTCTGAGTTTGCATCAAGTTGTGGTGCAAATTATTTGGCCTAATTATCAGCCTCATTGTAAAGGAGACTATTGTTTTATATTCAATATATAAGTGATATATTGTTGTTGGGTTTTTCTCCCTCAAGTGGAAAGTTTTCCCAGGGTATATGATGTGTTTATGTGTTTTAATTTGAATTAAAATCTGAGTTTTAAATCTGATCATAAAACCTAACATGGTATCAGAGCAGGTTTAAGAAGATTGTGATCAGATTTCTATAAGCAGCGCTTTCATCCACTCTTGTTATCATCTTCTTGCATCTATCTTATCTTTGAAAATGGTGAACAGGATCAAGATCAAAGATAGACTTGAAGGTGCTTCCAATTTCACATCTTGGAAGTTTAGAGTAATGCTTGCATTGGAAGAAAATGAGATTGTTGAGTTCATGGAGAGCAAAATTCCAGAAGCATCTAATGAGAATGAGAAGTCTCAATGGAAGAAGAATTGCACTAAGGCGAAGAAGATTTTGGTAGACTCCATGAAGGATCATCTTGTTCTGGTCATCTCCAAGTTGGAGACAACATGGGAAATGTTCAAGACCTTGGAGGAAATGTATGAGATAAAAAAATACAAGTAGAGATCTTGCATTAAAGCAACAATTTCATCATATCAAGATGGAGAAAGGAAACCCCGTCATCTCATTCTTCATGAAGATCACTGAATTGAGAGATCAACTCTCTACCATTGGGCATATGGTTGATGATAAGGATTTGTCTATGTTGGCTCTTAATGGTCTTCCTCAATCTTGGGATTCATTCATCCAAGGTATCAATGGGAGATCAAAACTTCCTAAGTTTGATCGCTTGAGGGTAGATTGCATCCAAGAAGAATCAATATTGGTTGCAAGAGGTATTGGAAAAATCTTTACAAATGAAGACATTCATGTTCTTGCTGCTCAATCTTCCAAGAAGAAAGGAAAATAAGGGAAGAAAGGAAACTTCAAGAAGAATAGAGATAAAAGATCAGATGGTGCCCCTACATCTAAGAAGAAGAAGGACCTATCTCGCATTCAATTCTTCAGATGTGACAAGTTTGGTCACTATGCAAAAGACTGTCCTACCAGACCTAATCAACAAGCTTCAATTATAGATGTGGGTGAGATTTCTCCTCAGAATGATTCAAGTGAATTTCTTTTCTACTCTACCTTATCAAGAAATGTTCCAACAAACAACAATACTTGGTTGATTGATAGTGGTGCCTCTCGCCACATCACTAGATTTAGAGAGCATCTATCTAATTTGATGGAGAGAGACTCAAGTGTTCAATTCATTATTGGAGATGATGCATGTTATTCTATGAAAGGTGTTGGGACCTCCTCTCTTCACTTAGATTCTAGAATCTCTTTACAGTTGAGTGATGTGATATTTGTTCCTGGTATCAAGTGAAACCTTGTCTCTATCTTAGCCTTGGAGGACAAGGGGTATCAAGTTGTATTCTCCAAAGGTAAGGTTCTTGCATGTCCAAAGAACTCAAGTATCAAGACTACCTGTGTGATTGGAGTTCGACATGAGAGTCTCTACAGACTTTGCACTCGTCCATTTCAAGCTTTGTTGCATGATTCATCAAGTTTGTGTGAGATTTGGCATAGAAGACTTGCTCAACTCCACTTTAGAGCACTACCAACCATGGAGAAGATGGTCACAAGCCTTCCTAAACTTAGCCAAGAGCATGAAGGCACTTGTAGAGGTTGCACATTGGGTAAGAATACTAAAGGTCCATTTCATAGTAGTGAGAGTAGATATAAATGTATTCTAGACCTTGTTAATTCTGATTTATGTGGTCCAATTTCTATTGCTTCTTTGAGAGGTTTCTTGTATTATATAATGTTTATTGATGACTACTCTAGAAAGACTTGGATTTATTTCTTAAAGACTAAAGAATTTGAGGAAGTACTTGAGAGATTCAAGGAATTTAAAGCTCAAGTAGAGAACTTGTTCGGGAAGAGGATCAAAGTTCTGAGATCCAACAATGGAGGAGAATACATCTCAGGAAGCTTCTGTAACTTTTGCATTGAAGTAGGGATTAAGAGGGAGTTTTGTGTCCCTTACAATCCACAACAAAACGATGTTGCAAAGAGTAAGAACAGATCCATAGTAGAAGCAGCTAAAGCCATGATCCATGATCAATATTTGCAAACCTTCCTTAGGGATGAAGCATCTAGGACAGTTGTGTATGTTGAAAATAGAAGCCCTCGCCACATTTTGGAGAACATGACTCCTGAAGAAGCTTTCACGGGTGTGAAGCCAAAAGTAAGTCATTTGAGAATCTTTGGTTGTCCTGTGTATGTTCATGTGCCTAAAGATAAGAGGACAAAGTTGGAACCATCTAGAAAGAAGGGAATATTTGTGGGCTATAGTGAGTCTTCAAAAGCCTACATATTCTACATTCCAGGTCAAAAACTAATAGAGATTAGTAGGGATGTAACATTTGAAGAGGATGTTGCATTTAAGAGATCTAAGGGCACTCACATGGAGATAGACAATGAAAACAAAGAGTCTCCTCAGGACATGGAAATTGACCATACTCCTGAGATTCAGAGGGAGGCTATTGATCCCAAAGAAGATGATGATCCAGTTGAGCCTTTGGAACCTACTAATGGGCCTACAAACATTGTTATTGGTCGAAAGAGACCTCTCTAGGCTAGGCAAGCAGGAGGTAAAAAAGTTTGCAGCCCTGAGAGGAACATTCAGAGAGAGCTAAAAACCTCACAAGTTTTCAAGTTATGTTTCTTGGATGAGTCAAATGATTGAATCTAAGCCTTCTAGTGTTGAGGAAGCTTCAAGTCAGCAAGTATGGAGAGATGTTATGGCTAAAGAATATCAATCTATCCTCAAGAATTATGTTTGGGACATCGTACCTAGACCAAAAGGAAAATCTATTGTATCTTCTAAGTGGCTCTTCAAGATCAAGCATGCGACTGATGGGAGCATCGAGAAGTACAAGGCTAGGTTTGTGGCTCGAGGATTCTCTCAAAAAGAGGGAATAGACTATGAGGAAACATTTGCTCCAATTGCTTGTTATACCTCCATTGGGATTATCATTTCTATTGTAGCAACTAAAGGATAGAAGTTACACCAGATGGACGTAAAGACAACATTTCTAAATGGTGTAATTGAAGAAGAGGTATACATTGAGAAACTTGATGGCTTTGAAGTTCATGGGAAGGAGTCTCATGTTTGTAGATTAAAAAAGGCTTTGTATGGCCTTAAACAGGCTCCTCGCACTTGGTATGAGAGAATTGATAGATACCTACTGAGCTTGGGCTTCTCCAAGAATGATGTTGATTCAAACTTGTATTTCAAGGTAATTAATGGTGAGGCATTGATCTTGGTTTTCTATGTTGATGATCTATTTCTTACTAGAGAAGAACATCTCATTATCAAATGCAAGGAGTTCGCTTATGAATTTGAAATGAAGGATCTTAAGTACACGCATTACTTCCTTGGCTTAGAAGTATGGCATAGACCTAATGAGATCATTCTGAGTCAAGGGAAGTATACAATAGACATATTGAAGAGATTTGGTATCATGGATTGAAAATCCATGTCTACACCTATGGAAACCAATTTTTAAAAGCTTAAGGAGGCTGCAACTAGTTCAGATCTAGTGGATCCTGTTGATGATGTTTTTTGCACAACAACAACTCAGACAGAATATGAGATCCTATCTCTCTTGAAAGGTAAATCTCTATTAGAAAGCCTCAAGAGATAACCCCAAGGTCTCTATTTTCAGGTCTTGACAATGCATAAACAACTCAAATAATATGTGAAAATTTTGGTAATCACAAAGGGACCTTACTACAAGCAAATACTAAATCTTTAACTTATTAGATCTAGCAATATGATGATACTTCAATCCTAAATCTAACTCAAATGATAAAGAAATAACTAAAGATTAGGGTTTCAAAGAGATTACTAAATTTAACTATTCCTAAAATTAACAATGTAAATGATGAAATACTTGAAATGGACCAATCCCTCATAAACTAATCCCTGCTTGAGCAAGATAAATCTGCAATCTTATAGAAACAATGCAATCTTCTAAGGTATTAAAGATTTTTAGATCATGAATATTCATCCAAGACAACCCAATTGCAATTGAAACGAATAAACTTCATAATTGAACTAAGCATAATGAATATAAGGTCCAGGCTAACTTTGCAAAGCAACTAACAATCAGCTAGCTACAAAAAGTATGGACCAAGGATTGTTGCAACACTACAAGCATTAAACCATAAAAACCATTGAATCATATTTAAGTCTAAATCTAACATGCATCTAATAACCTTGAGAAATTCAAAAGATAGAATCATAAGAACCGTGCAAGATAAGTCAACACAAAAGAGATCACCAGAAAATCACAATGTCTTCAATTGTATTGAATCACCAAATTACAACAACAATTCCAATGTTCTGTTACAGCACTTGCTTAGAAATTGACTAACTTCTACCTCTGCTCTACTACCTAATTCACTCTTGTATCAAACTATCTCTATCCGTGTGTATATTACAAATGAGGCAAAATGCCCAATTTATAGAAGACCCTAGAGCATGTCAGCCCAATTAGATTTTACAATAACAATTTGCCACAAAATAGGTCGGCCCAAATAATGTTTACAATAATAAATGGCCACAAACAAGTTGGCCCAAGGAGAATTCAAAATGAAACAAATTAGCAGTAAATGCTTGAACTCAATCCAGGTCGGCCAAAGGTGAAATGATAAATGCTTTAAATCCTCACTCAATCGAAGTAATCTCCTCCAGAGCTTCCATGACGACCCTGCTAAATCTAGCCTGCACTTAGCAAAAACCATCGTCAATATCCATTATAACATGAAGATCAAGATTAGTCCATCATAAATAATGTATTCATCATTCAAAAAAATTTGAGCAAGGATCGAAATCAACCCAGAAACCCCATTAAATCATTTTCTACACAGCTTGGGATTTCAAGCCAGCTGCGGAATCCAGGAGAGGAAGTAATTTCGGGGAAATCTAGGCCAGGCGGATTTTCCCAAAGAAGGCACAAAATCAACCATAGATCATCAAAATGCAGAAAAGATGTAGATAATAGTGCAATTTATCAATATAGAGCATGGAATGATAAGTATTCATCATTAAACTCATCCATTTCACCCAATTTCCACGTTTCACAAAGCATCACCAAGAATCCGGGAAAATACGACCAGACCAGAATTCTGCAAAGGCGTTAAAACTCTAAATTTCATTGCACACCCCAAAACATAGAAGGTTAGATGGAATCTAGGAGAATCTAGGGGGAGCGGAAATCCGCAAAGCAGGAAAAACCCAAGATTTTGGGAAAATGCAAAGGACAAGGAAAACTGGGGAAATCCGCAAGAACAGGAAAATCCCAAAACTGAAGGAAAACCAGGACTTCGACGTTCTCCAACGACCTCGCTCAAATTGATTGAAGATCATAAATTTGAGGACCCAGGCCCAACCGCTAAATCATTCATTGATGGATCCAAATTCAGAATTCACTCAAGGGAAATTTGATCGGTAA
Source organism: Sequoia sempervirens (assembly GCA_007258455.2). Lineage (NCBI taxonomy): Eukaryota > Viridiplantae > Streptophyta > Pinopsida > Cupressales > Cupressaceae > Sequoia > Sequoia sempervirens. The sequence goes on along the minus strand of VDFB02086081.1, from coordinate 15,022,705 downwards.
TGGTGATGGCTCTAAAGTTGAAACCCTAGAATCAACCAAAGCGAAAAAAATCACACCCACAAGGTTGAGCTCGAAAATGAAATAATAAGAATGCAAGGAACCATTAGACTCATCGATCAATAGGAGAAAATAATGACCAGGCCATCAACATCCATAAAAATGACAGACCAAAACCCAAAATCCGGAATTCGACAAGGAGACGAAATTTTGGGAAAATCCGATCCATGCGAAATTCCGCGGAGGATCAAAATCTCTAGAAAACAATGCAAAACGTCAGCCATCGGGCTTTGGGAGAAATCTAGGAAAATCCGGATGGGGAGGAAAATCTAGAAAAATAGCCAAAAACCCGAACTTCCCTTAAAACTTGAGATTTTCAATGTGTAACTTAGGGGAAACACTTGGGAAAGAAAGATAAACATTTTAAGCTCATGCCAAGGCAATGAAAATCATCAAAATCAAAGGGCCCAAGAAACACAAAAGCGAAAACAAAAGAGGGTCCCTGCTTTCATTGGGGCGTGTGTGTGAAAACTGCACAACAAATGGCGACTCTGCTGGGAAATGCTCCAGAGCATTTGATGACAAATAGGAATCAAGAACCCAGAATCTCTGGTTTCAATCTCACTACCAGACAAACAAATCAAAATGCAAGATTAAAGAATCAGAACCAAAGGCAAACTGAACCTTCCATAGAATGAAAATCCAAGTGTGTGCAAATTAGTTCATTTCCTTCCTTAAGCCACTGCAGAAACCAAGCTTAGTCAGGGCAGGCTACGTAAAGATTCTAACTTCAAAAGCAACTTGAATAGAGCCTCGCTTCCAGTCAGGTGTCCATAGCCCCGATGAGGTTATCGTTGTGACTCTCCCAAGCAAATCTCTACTACCAGCTAGGCGTCCATAGCCCTGGTAGAGATACTTGGATACCCCTAATAAGTTGAATTTACTTGATTTTCAATATTTTCTTCTTTTCTTTTCACTTTTCATTTCAACCTATGAATAATGAAGTTCACACTCAGGGCTGAGAAGCATAGTAGTGTTGAAGCAGAAATAGGATTTTTCACCTACCATGACCTCACAAGGACCCTACTACAACCTCAGGATTCTTAAGATGTATGAAAGATATAAGATTTCAAAATACTTCAGGTTCAAATCAAATCAGTGACCCATCCCCTTGAAATCAGACATTTAGACTGCATGATGATAACGAAGACCTTAACCATCCATTCAAGACACATGATTAAAGTTCAAGGAAATACTCAGAACAGTCCCAAACAAAAGAATATTTTCCATACAGGAAAGACACTTGCCCAACCAGAAAGCAGAAAAACCCAAGCTAGAGAAGCAAAGCAACAACCAAACCGACATCCAAAGCAAACCTAAATTAACCAAAGAAGACTAATTCTAAAGTAATCTATCCTAACTATGTACAAAGAGACTCATAACCACTCATCATCAGATAGGGTGAACTGAGACCCACCCCTATACGATTCATCAATGCATGGACAAGAAACAAGGTAATGGTAATAGTCCTCAAAAATGCAAATTTATCTTTATACTCAGCAAAGTAAACCTCAAAAATGTAGTATTCAAATTCAACCTCATAATCAAGAACAATCAACAATTGAGGCAGTTCACTAAAACCATGATCAATCCATATGCAAGTTTCCTTCCCCAAATTCCCATAATCAAATTGATAAGATTTAGAATTCATAGTAAGGAGAGAAACAACCTGGTTTTGTACTGCTGTAAACTAAATGTTGTGTTCAACATCATGCACTTGTGAAGAGCTAATATCTATGTCATCAGAAGGTCTCAACTGATGATGCAATATCCCTCTTGCATGCAAAATAGAATTGGAGTCTTCAATGAATAATTCAGGGTGAAAATCATATTGAACAGATTTAGAAGTATAAACATGGAACTTTTCACCCGTTTGTATGTCTTTGTGAGGAGTCAATGATGAAAATGCAGAAGCCTCGTCATGTATAGTAACTCCCCCATCATGATGTTTGTCAAGAGGCCTCATAGACTGATCTATAAGCATGCCTTTACATACTGCAATGTAGTTAAGCTCACCAACATCGACTGCAACATTTATGTTTTCAACATTATTTAGTTTTTCCTGTACATCCATATGAATCACATCAGCTATCTCATCCTTAATACCTAAAATCTATGAATTTTCTATACTGGACTCATTAACAAAAAGAGGAAAAATAGGATGTGATGAATGAAGGGACTCCTTGAATTCCTCTCCTTGTGGCATTTGTTCTAGTTTTGGATTGTGACTGCTCAGAATAACAACTCCTTCATTGAGTTCTTCTTGACATCTTGCAGGACATTCATCAGCAAGTTGTTGAAGTTCCTGTATTGAAAAGTTAATCTCCTCCAGAGCTGCCTCAGCATTAACTGCTATGACTTTCTCAGGTTTGATGCTAGTTGACTCTTCTACTAGACATTCACCAGTAGCTTGTTGAAATTATTTTATTGAAAGCTCATCCTTTGTAGTTTGATGCACATGATCTGACAACCATATTTGCTCTTGTACCTCCTCTATTAATTCTACCAATGCTTCAGCACTGTCGGATTTATGAATAGGAAAATCATGTAACATGAAGATTTCCTCAGCCTCCCATCCTTGAGGGTCAACTGTCACTGCATAATTTCCTAAACTTATCTCAGATAGGAGTACCTCCTTAAAAGTATTTGTATCGACATGGCCTGAAGCACCCTTTTGTTCAAAAAGCATATCTCTTTCAAGAGACTTTAGTACTACACCCCTAATGGTAGGATCCCTTAACAAATCATGAGCAGAGAGACTTACTTTGATTTTCTTGATTTCTACTACCACACACTCTTCTATTTTCTCTGCAATTATGGTAGAAAAGTTGTCTTCAGAGCTAACTACAAATTGATCCCTGCTATTTTCAACACTTCTTCCTTTATCAGCATCAGATTGTCCTCCACTTACGAAATACTAAGTAGGCACATGATGGAATGCTTGAACCTCTTTAGTTGTATACTCTTCTTCATCTAATGGGCCATTATCATTCTCCTCGTTATTTCCAGAAGGTTGAACTATCGATTCTTCACTGTATACATACCCTGTTTCAACATTCTTGTCTTATTCTTCTGCTGGTTCATTCTCTTCACTTCTTGGAAATGGGACATGATTCACCACCATAACTGATATTTCATAAGGATTAGATGGTACTATCTCCATCCCGCTCAAACTATTGGCGACATGTTGAACTTTATGCTAGAAAATAGATGCAGTAATCTATAATTCTTGACAGTCTGACTCTAAATGTTGATTAGTGTTATGGAGCCTACACCATCCTGATAGAGCCATTTTTTCTAGATAAACTTCACTAGATTTATCCTGATTGTTTGTTTGATCTGGAGATGTTAAGGCTCCTCCATTATTCTGAAGTGGTGGTTGCCTTCTATGATCTTTATCAAGATGTTGTCCTCTATCAAAGTTCTGCCCCTGAGCTTGCATCACGTTCCTGTTGCTTTGATCATAATTGGACTGAATCCCCCTTTGGGCTACCTGGGATTGACTATTCTGGTGCCTTAGGTAGGTGACTTCGGTGTTCAAATTCTCAACTAGCTCTGTGAGTGTATCCAACCTCTCCTTGTCTGCACTGTTTGATGGAGGAATAATACCAATTAAATTTTGCACATAAACATTATGGATCCCATGGTTTAAGGGTTGATTAAATATCTTAGAGCTCTGCAAATAACTAGGTATATTAGCTTGTTGATGCAAGAATGTGGGTTGATTCATATCTAGAGGGTAATTTGGCATGGGTGGAATTTGATAGGGGCGACCTAGGTGTGAAACCAAGGGTGATTGAGGGACTGGACTCAACATAGGTGTTTGGTTAACTAAGGGTCCAGACAAGTGTTGTCTCAAATATATACTTACTTTAGTAGCCACATCATAAGCTTCAAATAGGCTACCAAGAGGGTTTGTTTTCCATTTGATGAAAGTAGATGTTAAACTATCCAAAGCCTCATAATAAACCTCCCTGGCAAAGTCATCATCTACAACATAAGGGGGTTGTAGCCTAGCATAGGCCCTATGAAATCTATTATTGAAAGCCACTATTGGTTCATTTTCCTCCCTCTTGACTCCAGTAAACTGCAGAAGCAACTCCTTAGCACTGATTGGGATCTTAAACTTATGTAAAAATGCAGTCTCCAGCTGAAGCCAAGTAGTAATAGACCCAACAGGAAGATGGTTATACCAACAAAATGCCTCATCCCCAAGGGAATATGGGAAAATTCTGCATGCAACATCCTCATGATTGATTCCTCTATCCTTAAGGGTAGTTTTAAAAATCCTAATATGCTCCTCTGTAGTCCTTTTGGGATCATTAATGTGAAACTTGGAGCAGAAAATCTTAGGGTTCTTAAGCATAGGGTTGTATTGGTTGAAAGATAAGGGAGATGGGTTGTTCGCTAAGAAAGCCATTGATGGAGGTGGAAGTGGGAAAGGCTGATTTATGACTGGTTGATGTTGTCGAATGGAAATGTCCTCAGACTCAGACTCAGATGAACTTGATGAAGATGGGGATGATGGAGATGGCTGGGTGAATGATGATTCTTCCCTTTTGTTGGTCCTTCTTGACCTAGTAGGGGCTATCAATTCTTGAAATTCCTCCTCTCCTGGAGTAGATATGGTTCTTCTTCTGAATCTTTTAGGAGAGATGGCAAATAGAAATCGATCTAGCTTGCTTATTCAGGCCCTCCTTCTAGCGCCAATCTGTTGATGATGTTTTCTGCACAACAACAACTTAGACAGAATATGAAATCCTATCTCTCTTGAAAGGTAAATCTCTATCAGAAAGCCTCAAGAGATAACCCCAAGGTCTCTAATGTCAGGTCTTGACAATGCATAAACAACTCAAATAATATGTGAAAATGCTGGTAATCACAAAGGGACCTTACTACAAACAAATACTGAATCTTTAACTTATCAGATCTAGCAATATGATGATACTTCAATCCTAAATCTAACTCAAATGATAAAGAAATAACAAAAGATTAGGGTTTCAAAGAGATTACTAAATTTAACTATTCCTAAGATTAACAATGTAAATGATGAAATACTTGAAATGGACCAATCCCTCATAAACTAATTCTTGCTTGAGCAAGATAAATCTACAATCTTACAAAAACAGTGCAATCTTCTAAGGTATTAAAGATTTTTAGATCATGAACATTCATCCAAGACAACCCAATTGCAATTGAAACGAATAAACTTCACAATTGAACTAAGCATAATGAATATAAGGTCCAAGCTAACTTTGCAAAGCAACTAACAATCAACTAGCTACAAAAAGTATGGAGTAGGGATTGCTACAACACTTCAAGCATTAAACCATAAACACCATTGAATCAGATCTAAGTCTAAATCTAACATGCATCTAATAACCTTGAGAAATTCAAAAGATAGAATCATAAGAAACATGCAAGATAAGTCAATACAAAAGAGATCACCAGAAAATCACAATGTCTTCAATTTTATTGAATCACCAAATTACAGCAACAATTCCAATGTTCTGTTACAACACTTGCTCAGAAATTGACTAACTTATACCTCTGCTCTACTACCTAATTCTCTCTTGTATCAAACTATCTCTATCTATGTATATATTACAAATGAGGAAAAATGCCCAATTTATAGAAGACCTAGAGCATGTTGGCTCAATTAGATTTTACAATAACAATTTGCCACAAAATAGGTCGGCCCAAATAATGTTTACAATAATAAATGGCCATAAACAAGTCGGCCCAAGGAGAATTCAAAATGAAACAAATTAGCATTAAATGCTCGAATTCAATCTAGGTCGGCCACAGGTGAAATGATAAATGCTTTAAATCCCCCCTCAATCAAAGTAATCTCCTCCAAAGCTTCCATGACGACCCTACTAAATCCAGCCTGCACTTAGCAAAAACCATCGTCAATATCCATTATAACATGAAGATCAAGATTAGTCCATCATAAATAATGTATTCATCATTCAAAAAAATCTGAGCAAGGATCGAAATCAACCCAAAAACCCCATTAAATCATTTTCTACATAGCTCAGGATTTCAAGCCAGCCGTGGAATCCAGGCCAAGAGGGAATTTCCAGGAAATCCAAGCTAGGCAGTTTTTCCTGAAGAAGACACAAAATCAACCATAGATCATCAAAATGAAAAAAGATGAAGATAATAGTGCAATTTATCAATATAGAGTATGGAATGATAAGTATTCATCATTAAACTCATCCATTTCAACCAATTTCCATGTTTCACAAAGCATCATCGAGAATCCGGGAAAATCCGACCGGACTGGAATTCTGCAAAGGCATTAAAACTCTAAATTTTGTTGCACACCCCAGAACACAAAAGGTTAGATGAAATCCGAGAAAATCTGGGGGGAGCGGAAATCTGCGAAGCAGGCAAAACCCCAGATTTCAGGAAAATGCACAGGACAAGGAAAACCGGGGAAATCCGCAAGAACAAGAAAATACTGAAACTAAAGGAAAACCCGGACTTCGATGTTCTCCAACGATCTCACTCAAATTGATCGAAGATCACAAATTTGAGGACCCAAGCCCAAATGCTAAATCATTCATTGATGGATCTAGATTCATAATTCACTCAAGGGAAATTCAATCGGTAATGGTGATGGCTCTAAAGTCGAAACCCTAGAATCAACCAAAGTGAAAACAATCATACCCATGAGGTTGAGCTCAAAAATGCAATAATAAGAATGCAAGGCACCATTAAACTCATCGATCAACAGGAGAAAACAACGACCGGGCCATCAACATCCATAAAAATGACATACCAAAACCCAAAATCCGGGAATTCGACAAGGAGACGAAATTTTGGGAAAATCTGATCCATGCGGAATTCCGCGGAGGATCAAAATCTCTGGAAAATAGTGCAAAACGTCAGCCTCCAGGCTTTGGGCGAAATCTGAGAAAATTTGGACGGGGAGGAAAATCCTGAAAATAGCCAAAAACTCGAACTTCCCTTAGAACTTAAGATTTTCAATGTGCAATTTAGGGGAAACACTTGGGCAAGCAAGATAAACATTTTAAGCTCATGCCAAGCCAAATGAAAATACTCAAAATCAAAGGGCCCAAAAAACACGAAAGCAAAAACAAAATAGGGTCCTTGCTTTCAGCGGGGCGTGTGTGCGAAAACAGCACAATAGATCCTACTTTGTATAGGTAGTTGATTGGATCATTGATGTATCTAGTCAATACTAGACCATATATTTGCTATGCAGTGAGTGCACTTAGTCAGTTCATGTGTGAGCCAAGGAAAATACATCTAGTTGCAGCAAAGCATATCCTGAGATACTTGCGTGGCACAATTGGGTATGGCTTGAGATATTCTTTTGATGTGGACTTGAAGCTACATGGTTATTCTGATTCTGATTGGGTAGGGTGTGTTGCTGATTGAAAGAGCACCTCTAGATGTTGTTTCAGTTTGGGTTCTGCAATGATATCCTAGTGTAGTAGGAAGTAGTCTTCATTGACACTAAGCACCGCAGAGGACAAGTATATTGCAGTTTGTGTGGCAGCTTGAGAAGCAATGTGGCTTTGGAAGCTCCTTGCAGGTTTGTTTGGAAAATCATTGGAGTTGACTATCATTCATTGTGATAATCAAAGTTGTGTGAAGCTTTCTATCAATCTAGTGTTTCATGACAAAACTAAACATGTTGAGATAAAATACCACTATGTCAAAGATACGGTATTAAGGAAAGTCATCCTGTTGAAGTACACTAGCACTGATGAGTAGATGACTGATATTCTCACCAAGCCTCTCTCCAGAGTAAAGTTTGTGTACTTTCAAGACAAGCTTGGTATTGTGGAGAATGAAGCCCTAGCTGAGAGGGAGACTCAACATTAGTGATCTTCTTTTATGCATTTTCCTCTATGAGAGAAATTTGAGGTGCAAGCCCTTGTCTAATGCATTTTTCTCTGTGAGAGAAATTTGAGGTGTAAGCCCTTGTTCAATGCATCTTTCTCTATGAGAGAAATTTGAGGTGGAAGCCCTTATTTCCACCCTCTGGGAGTAGCCATGGTGGATGTCATGTTGAGTGACTCCATAACATCGCGTGAGAGAGTCTGTGATGATTTTCTTGTACTTATGTTTTTCACCCTCTAGGAGTAACCATGGTGAACATCATGATGAGATGATGACATCATGTTGAGTAATTCTGTGATGGGAACTTGTGCACATATGCTTTACCATACATGGGAGTAGCCATGATGGTTGATATCACATTGAGTGATTCCATGATGAACTCCTTTCACATTTGTGTATAACCATTGTGGATGTCATTTCATGACATTGGTTAGTTGGAAGTATTCCTCCCTAGCTGAGAGGGAGTGTTGATGTTATAACAGCGTCGAGATTCTCTTCCAGCCCCAATCTCCTTGCATTGAAGAATAAATTAAATAATAGTGATAGGCTATTTAATTTATGGTGACATCGATTGGTGAGGAGGTGCCTCATCATGAATATTATTTAATATTTAATTAATCTCTTGGAGCCGACTTCTATCATCTGCCACCTTCTTGGAGACACATCAATTTCTTTTGAAGGCCAACATGACGCTTCTTAAAGGGTCACGATCTCTCTCTTGTGTTTATATGTGGGCCACTCATTTGTTCATTGTATTCATTTTTCATTAGATATTCATTCATTGCATAGTTCACATATATTCAAGAGAAAATCGTATTCTTGAAAAAGGCTGAATTAATCACTAAGGGAGATCGATACTATCAACATAAAAGGAGTAATATATTATTTTGAGTTTGCATCAAGTTGTGGTGCAAATTATTTGGCCTCGTTATTAACCTCATTGTAAAGGAGACTATTGTTTTATATTCAATATATAAGTGATATATTATTGTTGGGTTTTTCTCCCTCAAGTGGAGGGTTTTCCCATGGTATATGCTATGTTTATGTATTTGAATTTGAATTAAAATCTAAGTTTTATATCTGATCATAAAATCTAACACCCTGTAGTTTCCTTCTCCATATTTTCTATAAGATCATCAATAGGTGCCTCTTCAATGGTCACCTCCTCTTTATCCACATTCTCTACTGGAGTTTCCTTGCGTTTAAGAGAACTTCTCCTTACATAGACTTGTTTGTTTCTCTCTAGAACTTTCAATGTCAACCACCTTAGGTTGAATGGCTTCTTCTTAAGTGACTTTGGCCATTTTAGCCTTTGCTAATTTCTGGCCCTCAGTCATTATCTTTCTCTTCCTAGAGGTTGGGCTCCCTCAACCACTTCTTCAGTAATCTCCTTTGAGGGCTTTCTTTCCTTGGCCATTGGATGCCTCTTTTCTTTACTTTTAACCTTGCTTCTTATTCTTCTTTTGATGATAAATTGTGACTTCTCCCCTTCCTCTTCTGAAGGAAGCTTTGTTGTATCATCCTTGGTTGTTTTCATTTCCTCCTTTGAGTGGGATTCAAGATCTCCCATCAAATCACATGTGAACTTGGTGCCATCTTCCTCCAATTCTAAGATCTTGTGCTTTACCCAATGTTTGGAATATTTGAGAATAGAAGCATTGATCACATTAAGGTCCACAACCTCCTCAGACCAATTAATAGGGGGGAGTGCCCGATCCTTATACTGCTCATAGTCATGATGTTGCAAGAACTCTCCATCATCATCCACATGGTTCAAAACTTGAGGTATTCTATGTAACCTAATCATTTTAAAAGACAACCTCGAACACCTTCTTCTGATTACTTCAAATTCATCCCTGAAGTTGGCATAATAGTCTTCTATGTGGATCTTATGCCTGTATTCTCTATTTTCTTACCTTTGGGAAACACCATAAGGGTGAAAGTTATCCCTATTTGTGTGTGAACAGAAATTGTAATGCACCATTTCCTTCTCATCATACTAAGCACTCTGAATTGAGGAACAAGCCTCCAAGACTTCAATTCTCAAGGGGGTTTCGATCCAAGTGTCGGTTTATGCATATCGTTTATTACTGCATCAAAGGCCACCATTTTCCTTGCCACTTCCAACGGAATGAGTTTGTTTTTTGGATATATTGGTAGCCTCATGGGTACTTTTGGCGATCCCTATATCCTAATATAAGAAAACTTCTGAAATTGGATGAATCGTTGGCCATATTTCCTTATTAACTCCATGGCTTTAGCTAAGATTCTTACATGCAATGCATCTTGTAACAGCCTTGTAATAGACATAAAGAAAGTAGCGTTTACCCTCTTGTAATTGGTTGTGTTGAATTGAAGTTGAGGGAAAACATCACAAATTATGTCCTAACTGAGGGCTCCTCTACAACTCAAGCCTTTGTACTTATTCTTTCTAGCAAGCATATACACCAAATAAGATGTCATGGTGAACTTCTTGGTGTCTTGCACACTTCTTAATTGCTCATATATATTATCATTATTATGCCTATCCAATGGTAATGTGTCCCTTTTACAATATGAGAAATGATGTAGAACATCCAATTTCTAAATATAAAGGCATCCTCTAGCCCCTTTACTCTGCCCAGAAGAGTTATCATATCATTATACTCAATTTTGAGATTAGCTTTATATAGTTTTTTGGGTAACTTTGAGTAGTGTGATTTAGGTTTGGAAATCCAATTGTTGTTCATCATTAATAAGGCCTTGTCAGGGTCCTTTGCATATAAATCCTCAGCCTTTTTGATATTAATCTTCACTAGCTTATGATGTGACCCAATGTTGAAGGTCTCTGCTATGGACTCTTTTGTTAGATTAGCCGTGATCCTGCCTAGAGATAGAACAATAACTCTTTTTTTCCAAATCATAATGTTTTGCACACTCCAAAAACAACTCTGGATACAAGGTGGGAGGAAATATCGTTGCTTGGACTGGAATCCTATATTAGTTATAATCTGGGCCAGCTCAAAAGTTGCATCCCCAAACATCCTCTGGTTGAAGTCATCATAATCTATATGTCCCATATTTGTATCACCAATCTTACTCCATGTAGAGTTTATCTTGGACTCGGGCTAGATGCCCTTGTAGTCATATTTCATCTTTTTAACTCTAGTGTAGGGCTCCTCAGGTCCAACTTCTGATGATTTTTCTTTGGATCCCTCTGCTGGACTAGTTTCAGCCTGCATTTGTTAGAAACAAACAATAATTACTAAGGCACTGCGCACATTTGCATTACATCAAATCATATTACCAAAATCACAATGGGGAACTATTAATCATTACATAATAAATATTTAGAGCATCATAGAAACCATATAATCTCATCACAAAGCCGTAAGATGAAGCATTATAAAACCTCAGGATTTTCCATAGTTCAAGGATTTTGGCCATAAAGGGATTTCACGGAATCCACCCCTAGGTGGATTCTCTGAAGGCTCAGACGCTTGGGGAATCCACGGGGAAATAGATTCTCCAAAAAGGTGGCAATTTAGCACAACCTTGAGTCATAATTCAATCATAATCACCATGCAAACATTTCCACTACCATGCAAACATTAAGTAAAAAAATTCATCCCTATCTAAAAAAAGTTCAAAATTTCAAGGGCTCGAAGTATTTTGGATAATCCAGAGAGGGGCAGATTCTCCGAACACCTAGATGTTTGAGGAATCTGGAGCCAGAAGGATTTCTCAAAGATATCAGTTCAACCCCAAACCTAAGTCATTATTCCCTCACCAACTTTGTGCAATCGCCTTACTCAAGGGGGGGTCAAGTCAGATTCGTGCATATGCGCTCCTTAATCAAGAGTTCGAGTTTTTAAGCCTTTGTAGGATTTCAGAGAATCTGTGGAGGGATAGATTTTATGAATGTCAACACTCAGAGAATCCATGACCCAACGAAATTTATAAAGGATGCCAACTCGCTAAGATCTAGCTTAAGATATTCAATTTATGCCCTAAAGCACTCCTGAGCTACACTTAAATACCTTTTGATGCACCAAAACAAACGAAGCTCCTCTCAGAATTTTGGAGGACAAATGGACTCAAGGAATCCGCAAAGGCATGGATTTTTTGAAGGAACTTACTTTTGGAGAATCCACCTAGGAATGATTTTTTTGAAGCTCGCAATTAACACTTCATTTCTTCAATTTCTCAAAAATCCATCTCAAAGTATCTTCACATGTTGGGATTCAAGTGCAAACTCATAATTCCAGGTGATTTCTTCTATGAAAAATCATACTAGGGAAAATGAATACAACTAGGGTTTAGCGTTGCGCACACTAGATTAATCATTTGAAACATAATTTCCACCAAAGACACCGAAGTAACCCTAGGCAAGAGTCTAGGCACAATCTTGTAAAGTATTCCACCTCACCTAATCACAAAGTGCCACCTCAATCACCAAACCAGTAAAACCAAAATTAGGGTACACAAATACGATCAAGGTTCGCAATGGCCTCATCAAATCAACCTCAAAACCATCTCAACTATAGACTCAAGCAACTTGAAGATTCCTAATCCAAACCCTAGCTTGATAAATTTGTCATGCCCTAGTGACCTTGGAAACCCTAAACTCTCGGTGCCCTAGCTCAAACAAATCTAGATGAATACATGAAATGTTCAAAGGGAACCACAAGCCAATCCCAAAATCTACCACAGCTGCCAAGATTCAAGCAAAACAAATCCATGCAAACAAACTAAAGCAAAAGTGGCATCCTCAAGATCAAAGTGACGAAAAAAGATAGACTATGAACACATCCATCACTTGAACGATAAAAACCCTATGAAATCAAATAGGAATAACAAAGAGTTTCAATGTTCATACCTTTAAACTAGGATAAATCAAAGTCAACAGGCGAAAAGCACCTGAAAACTTGATCAAATCCCCAAATACCACTGCTTCAATCAACAGTATCGAACGCATAGAGAAGATGTAGGTCACCCCAATCATAACACCCTGCACAAATGAGGAATAGAAGGAAAAAAAATGACTTAAAAGACCCTCAAAATGACCATAAATGAACTCCAGGTATGATGACTGACAAGTTATGAATGCAGTGATTTGACTCCTTCAAAATTTGGAATTGTGATGGGTAGACGAATTCGGGGAATTCAGAAGGGGCTAGATTCTCTGAGCAGATCAACTTTTGGGGAATCCACCTGGTGGCAGATTCTTCAAATAGACAGACCTTCAGGGAATCCGCCTAGGGGTAGATCTCCAAAAGAACATCCCTTCGAAAAATCTGGTATGGGACAAATTTCCCGAAACTTTTCCAACTTTGTAGAGTTTCAATACCTTAGCCAATTTTGCTCAAATATCTAAAGTCTAATGCATCACATGAGATCAAATTATTGCAAATGAAACCACCAAAAGTGCAAATAAGGCATTAGTCCAATTAGGCGAAGCAAAAGCCAAAATTCAAAGGAACCTATCCCTTAAGGGGAAAGGTCAAACCTAAAGAAAAACTAGGAAACAAAAGCAAGCCAAAAGAGGATCCCTACCTTTGGTGGGGCGTGTATGCAAAAAGTGCACAAGTCTAGGGAGGACCCATTCACCCATGGGCGAATGGGTCCCAAGTCCCTATTCCTGGAACACACATTGCCCAATGTAAAGTGTTATGTTTAGGCATTAATTATTGTCTGGGTTCCCCTTTGAAAAATGTAGTTTATTAGGCTTGTAAATGAATAAAAGGGCTAATGAAGGCATAATTAAGCTCAATTAATTAAGGTCCAAATAAGTGTGTAAATGTAAAGTGGTACATTTAACAACACTAAATTAAGACATTATTAAGTCCATTTTTAAATTAGGAGGGCCCATACAAGTGAGAAAATGTAAAGGGCTACATTTTTTTACACTAGAATTCTAACAACATAGAGCCTATAAGGTGTAGTAAATGCGTGGAAGGATAATGTGTGGATATTAATGTTCCATGTGTCTAACATGTATGGTCAAATATTTGAATTTTGCACACAATAGAGTATGTGCTATAACACAATGTGAAGAGGTATACTTATATGCAAGGAATGATGTTGAAGGAGTTTTATGGAGCTCCTAAAGCTTGCACACAAGTGACTCTTAATGTTGCATGGTTGTGCATATTATTACCTAATATGATAATGCTTGTATAGCTACATGTGAAGTGTTGATGTTAGAGATGCATCTATGTACAAGGCATATAGGTGTTATGCTAGAACACAAGTGACCACACAAGGGATGCAGAGTAATTAGTCTTGTTTATGAACCAATGCATAAGGCTATGATTGAATCACCTCTCTCAACCGCTATAAACATGATTTACTTTTAGTCAAGTGGAGAGCTAAAACCAAGGGCTTCAATAAATAAACAAGCAATCAAATAATGAAAGAAAGAGAGGAGTGGATTAAATGCCCTATTCACATTAAAAAGAGTTATATAGCTCAAACATTCAAAAGAAACTCTAAAAATAACCATATGTTCACAAAATAATATTGAACCACAAAATTTTACATGAAAGAAAAATAAAAATATATTTCTTAGTCACATACATGAGAAACAAGCAAATAGGAATTAATATAGAATAAGAGGCCTACCTCTCAAGGTAGCTCCATGAAGGTGTAAGACTATTGTTCCTTGTTTAATATCTCCTGTTCAATCTTTTCCATAACAATCTTTACACCTAAAAAACTCTAAAATAACTATTAAACTAACAAGAGTTCTTAATAGCTCCATTTTCTTCTGAAAAATCTATGTAAAATTGAGCAATTAGCCCTACAAATGCTAAATACGATAACTTGCATGGGAGTCTTGTGTCATCGATCCTCATCCAAGGGAATGAGGACACATGACCTCACTATAACACACACAACCACCACTTATAAATGATGAGCACACAATTATACTAAGAGGGGGGGTGAATTGGTATAATACAATCTTTTACTAATTTGAAACTTTATCAATCACAACAACACCATTTACTCAACATTAATAATTATGCACATGAAAAGAACACAATAACACATGATATTACATGGAAATCCTTACAAGAGAAAACCACATAAAAATATTCCTTTTATTAATCTTTTTACAAATTTTGTAGGCACCAACCTACCATAGGCACCAACCCATCATTCAATTTGTGAGAACCAACCCACTAGAGACACCAACCCCTCATTCAATTTGTGAGCACCAACTCACTAGAAGCACCAACTCCCACAATTGAATTCATAGGCACCAACCTACTAGAGAGATTCTAATATCTCCTTCAGGAAGCACCAACTTCCAAAGCAAAGTACCACCCTCTTAGTTGCTTCTTCAATAGATGATGGACATTGCAATCTTTATTCTTTCACTCCATGATTCCCATCTTCTTATTAACCACATAAATGTACTTGCATCATTATATAAGTTTGCATATTCTTTCAAATATACATATCCTTCATAAATCTTGCACTCAGTCACATGTACCATTATTGATCTCAATATATTTCTTATACGTTTATTGCTTCATTTCTATTTGCTTCTTCTTGATGATCTTCATACATATATTGTTTACTTTAATCTTCCTTATAACTTCTTCGTAAAATTTGCTTGTAAATCCTTCACAATTCTGCTTAAATATGCTTCATTATTCACCTCATATGTCTGCTTGAATCTACCTCATAAGTCTCCTTAAATCTGCCTTGAATGATTTATCATTTGCACCTCATAAATCCCACATTCATTCATATGTGCATCATGATCTTTATTGATATGTCTTCATAAGTCCATGCTTTCTCAGATTTGTATATATATATACACACACACTATCAAATCTGCTGGTGTATAAAATTTATCCTTAATACTACACCCTTTACACTTCTTTATCTTCAACATTCCACTCACATTATTCTTCACATACCACAACCTCTTTTTATATCCTTATGCCTCTACATGAAAGAGGCATCTCTTTGAAGAGTGGTTTCCCTTTGAAAAGACATCACTTTTATTAATAATTATGCCTTTTAATTACAAATGTTTTGTCACCTTTACTCAAATGTTTCTTTTTCTAAACATATGATCGATGCCTTAACATGATTTTCATTAATCACTTATTTCTTTAAGGTAATATGAATCGTTGCCATCATACAATTAACCGCAACCTTCTAAACTATTACCTTTTATTAATCATAATCTTTCTTAGACTTGAGCACTAATGTTAATAAGCTTGCTTTTATTCTTCTTTTAATTTAATCACTGCCTTCTTTTTTGTCTTATTTAATTTTGTTTTATTATTTTTTGTCTTATGTGGCTTTGTCTTATTTGCTTTACTTAGTCACTTTTAACTATTTTATTTAAAGATATAAACCTAACACAATGAATCACTACCCATAATACAAATCGTTGTCCATATTTGTTGAACACTATTCATTATATTAAAATTGTTGCATTTAAAAATCTCCTTAATCACTTGATGAGATATGATCTTATTGTTGGTCTTGGAATGCAAATCTTATTTCTAGAATATATTTCATTGTTTTCCTTGACATATAATCACTACCTAAATATATTTCTTGTGTATGACTGAGGAAGTTGGATAGCATGCATTTTATATGTTTCATTTCTACTCTCTTTAATGTGTATATCCATTTCTAGTCTATGGCCTTTGGCCTTTGTCCTTCATTGTCAATATGCTCTCCATACATTTATGATGATATCTTTGTCAACGATCTTATCCATATTCCTTTGACATCCATGGCCTTATTAATGACATTCTTTTCACCTTTGATATCAATGACAACATTTCTAACAATCTCCACTAGACATCATTGACATCAATGACAATCTTTCCAATACTTTCGTCTTTGTACCTTTGACATCAATGACAATATCTCCAACAATAAACCATAAAGTCAACCCCTTCCCATGTGCACCCACATAGTTAAGGTATGGTGAAATAGAATGTACTCAACAATCCACTTATATAAAAATCTTTGGGAAGAGAAGAGGGTTGACTTGGAAAACCCATATTCAATCTCCCATGTGCCTCTTAATGGAATGCTTTTCCAATGAGGGTTGGATGAGTACTAACCTCACCCAACACTCCACATATAAATCTCTTGAAAGGTATCTACCCATAGTTACTTGCCCAAGTGGATTTATTTTGCATAGAAATACTCAAAATCAATATTTTTCTCCTCTTTAAAATGTCGTAGTCCAAGTTTGCATTCAAATTTAACATTTTACAACTTTGACATGTATTCAAAGGTTAAGAAAGTCTAATATTGGATGGAATAATGGTATCTAAAATGGCCCTAGTTTGAATGGGGATAACAAATATTAGGAACCCACTCTTGAGCATTTTGTGAAAATTAACTTTGATGAGGCTTCTAGGGACAATTCAAGTAGTGTTGAAGTAGGTTTTGTTCACAAAAGCTTGAATGGATGCTTTGTGTATGTTGGGTCTCTCATAATGAAGCTAAATGGGAAGTGCTTATAGAAAGTACAATGGTTGCAACTTCTTAAGGAATTCAAAATATTACCGTTGAAGAGGACTAACTTCTTGTCACTGATATACTTTTAAAGGCCTTTTGTTTGAATTGGAGGTTAAAGTGCTATGCAAATGGCACATTATCAATTCACACAAAATTTATGACTATAAGATATCAACATTGTAGGAGTAAACTAAACTCAATTGTAGAATTTTTGCTATATTTTAGGTTGACCAAGAGCCCCTTACAATGCTCTAGAGTCATCAATTTGATTCTTTGGTTGGCATTGAGCATCACCTAAGCTATGTCTCCCTATTTTTTTGCAACTTTGGAGACTCTTTGATCGTACCCCCCTTAACAATAGAGCACATTTATGACATTAATATCACAATATTTGTGAGGCTTTAGTGCCATCATTTGACATGTGGGCAGTATCTATTTGATGCCTTATTGGTGGTCCCTACATGTATGATGATCATTTTGCAGCTCAAGGGAGGTAATTACATTATCTTTCAAAGATGCGGTCAAACATGTTTGGAGAGTTATTTATTAGCTTGTTAAAGTGGGTGGTGGTTGCTTTTGTGTAGTGGTGTCTTCAAGAGTCTTAATACTTGGCATTGGTGCTAGTGTGGTGATTTCCACCTCTTATATGCATTGTGGTTATAATGGGATGTTGAAAGAGCTTAGAGAAGAGTAGAGATCCCATGCATAAAGGCGAGGTGGTGGACAAATATCTAAAGTTGATTTTGAATATGATAAGTTGTGCTAAGGTTTGTGAAAGGTGTATTAGGAGATATGGGTTTGAGATTAATAGGATAACTTAAATCAATGGCTTGCATAAGAGTTTATTTCATTATAAATATGGCTACAATGGTCCCTAATGCAAACTTGTGGCTTTTCCTCCCATGCCAATTTGGAGACGTGGAGGTAGTTAAATATGTGGAAAGAGGTTTTATAAGCCAAAAGATTGAAGATGGAAGGGGCTAAGTCTAGATTCTCCTATTTCTAAGGGTGTAGAAAATGTGGTCTCAGATCAATTGTGGCATGAGCTACGCCTATTGTAATTATGTGAAGGTTTTGAATGGAATGTATGTAACTCATAATTAGGGGCAAGTGGAAATATCTAGTGACTACAATTCTTGCATTTTGTTAGGTGGCTTTATTCATTGTGTGCAACATAGAAAGCAATTGAGTAGAGGAGTCCGCTTCCCTTTCTTCAGTGGGGCTTATAAAGAACTATAGGCATTGGAAGGTGAGCCAAGATAAAAGGGATCCATTGAAGAGGTGGTGAACTATAGAGGTAATGTTAATGTAGATATGCCTAAGCATTGTAGTCTATTGATTTGCCAACAACTAGGTTTTTATTATTGTATGTGGCAAGTGTAGAGTAGGTGTATAGCAATGTCACTTGAACCTGCATTGGTGTATAAAAATGTGTCTTGTAGTCAAGGCAACAAATCTCATTTGTGTGGTTCTATTGGCCATATCTTGGCGACATTGCCAATCATAACCATCTTGGGAGTCCTTGCCTACATGGTGAGAAGAATCTATGTAGCACACACTTATTCAATGTGAACACCAAATATGATTGCATTGGCTAGATGGAAACCACTTATGTTGCTTGCCTCAATAGAAAGCCCTATTCCCAAGCCTAATTGAGTTGATTAGCTTCACTAAAGAATGTAAAAATAGAAAAATCTATGATTGTACTTTTTCATGAAGAATTTGTTTTCCAAATCAATTTGTTGTATTATCATATTCTCAAATCCATAAAAAATTTCCATAACTTGTACATATCTCATAAGTGCATTATGAAATGTCCATGAAAACATAATGTGGACTAACCACTATATCCAATTTTCAATATAATATTATGCAAATTAACTAAAAGTACTGAATTGCACTGGAATTATTAATTTTTTATTGTTTTTTAATTTTGTTTTTATTAAATTTAAATTGAGTTTTTCATATGGTGTATTCCCTTAAATTCTTATTCAATTTTTTTACCATTTAAAATTTGGAAAATGCATATTGGTTGAACACCATTATGTTTTTTTTTTCAATTAAAGTCTAAATTGAATATACACAATGCCTGTACATTAATATATTGTCCCCTCTAATTTGTTCTGACTTGCTTTTTTGCAATGTATCCTTTAGTGAGAGTTTTATGTTGCCTCTGACATCTCGTTCAATGCACTTCAATGTGAGCTGTTGCCCGACAGACACAGCATTGAAACTCGAGAGATCTGCAACATAAAAAAAAACAGAATTTGTGAATACAATTGTCACCTAAATATAAACCTAAACACACTTCAAACATACTAGACCAATGCTCACATGGTATGGATTTTGATTATTTGTATAGACATATATTATAGAATGACATCATTATTCATAACAACATCTGGGGTCCTAAACTTAATTTCACACATGGATTACAAAACAAAGACTGCTTCCACGCGTTCATTTTCAAAAACACATGACTATACTAACATCCACAAATGATCCAAGCAGGTCAATGGGACAAAAGTGCATTCAGTCCCATTTGACAGTATTGGGGTAAAGAGGACCTGGACTCTGAAAGGTAAAAAAGCCCAAATAAGATGAGATGAGTTTTACTGTCCTTTTTGCCAAACTTATCTGTAGAACATATAAAAATAGATCTACTTGCAAATCCTTCGTATTTATAATTCACGATAGTTTTCCAGTGGTCTACTTCCAATCCATCCAATGCAGATATGCACTCTCTATTTGCAATGTCACAATTTTCCTATGTTTCTCCAAGTTTCATGAATGCAAAGGTGGCAAAAACTTTCCTGAATTTTTAGGACAGTGGCTGGACGGCTAATAAAAAAACATTTAAATACAGTTTAAATTTTTAAATCATAGGGATAATAATTGTCCCTTTTCAAGGGTTCCAGGGTGTCACTGTCCCCCAGCCCAGACGTGGCACCATACTAATGCTGGGTGTTCGCATTATCACAGTACCCCAATAATAGGGAGTCAATCGGACAGATGGTCTGTCTTATCACACGTAGGAATTGGACATGGGATGTCATACTTACGAACACACCCAATTGCCACTACACCATCTAATGTCAAATTTCATGTAAAACCAAACAAAATGCATATCTTAGAAATAAAATACCCTAAATGAAATAGCATCCAAAACACTTATCATTGACAAGAAAAATTGGTCTCATTATCTCATATCAGTACAATTTAAAGGACATGCTGTCATCTGGAACTTGACAGTGGACACCTAGCGGCAGGCAATCAACAACTAAAATTTCAACAGGCTCTGCCCTTCAATTGCCAAGAAGATCCACAAACCTGGCAGAAAATCCTGTATCTCAGGACAATGAACAGGTAAAACCTATTCTGAATCAGCTTATGAATTGCTCAAGAAACCTACATGAAAAATCATCCAAGAAAATCTTCTTGAAAATCATAGCAAGTTTGTCCTGCAAAATTCATCTAGAAATCTGTTCAAAATTTGTCCAATAAAATTCATCTTTTTTCTGCATAGACATACAATATTATTGCAAACTTAATTGCAGTTTCTAGGAGTTCAAATTAGAAATATGGTTGAACTCCTCGCTTTGGAAGGTAGGGTTCGCATTGCTAGAAAAATACATATATACACCTTCATGACTGAAGGGCATTCAATGTTGTTAATCAAGCATATGTTAGATTTTAAAAAGCAAGATGACCATTATCACAACTGGTGGATGCAACAAATTCTAGCAACTACTTGCCCATTAATTTAAAGAATTACATAGATTTCAAATTACAATATATACCGAGAGATGCCAATAAGACTGCAGATAGCCTGGATATCAAAGAAATTCAATCAAATGCTAAGGCAAGGAAGTTGGTCTGCTATGCACAAATCTCACACTTCAATTTCTCAAGCTATGCTTCTAAAGAAAGTCAGATAAGACTATGCAATGAATCACTACACTAAAATCATGACAATGCAACTCATTTTCATACAAATTCAAATAATATCATATCCCACATCCTTATCAACCTGTTTCACCAATGACAGCTTAGAAAATGGCAGCATTGCAACTGCAAGCAGCCCAAAGGAAAAGAATGTTAATCATTTCCAAATTGATGAAACAACACAGTTGCTGTATCACTCTAACACCTACCTGACCACGTATGAGCTTCGAGCAAACACTGGGCCAAAAAATATGCAGGCATGGCATGTAAAACAAAAACAGTAGCACATCATCTTGCCAATCATTGCATACTAGCAAAAAAAAGTGAGATGTGACTCAGTTCCCTTCCATGTCAATAACAATGAATGTATTTTGGTCAAGGTTGATTGTATTACCACTAAGGTCCAAAAATACATTCTTCTATTGTCCACTCCCTAATAGGTTAATAATCAAAACAAACTCATGACACCTATGGGGTTCACATCCTTTTCAAAACCACACCATTCTTTTCAAATCTAAATCTAAGTCATTTTGCATGTTATCAAACTAGAGCTTTCTAGCTGGTGGCAAATAGGCATATGCACCTCTTAAACACTGCTAACATTTCTAATTCTTCATGAGGTCAAGAGCAGTTGGCCTCTCCATAGTCTTAACACCAAATGCATCACAACTTAGTTTAAATTGAAGAAAACACTCACACACTCTTATACTGAGAGGGGGGGTGAATCAATATAAGACCAACTTTTTCAATTTATAACTTTGGCAATCATAAAGCAATAATCAAAGTATCCACACATGCAAGATCTATCAATAGAGGCCACAAGATGCACACACGATTTTACGTGGAAACCCTTACGGGAAAAAACCACAGCAAAATATTACTTTTATAGGAAACTTCTTACAACTTCGTAGGCACCAACCCACGGGAGACACCAATCCCCTCCACTGAGCACCAACTCAATAAGAGACACCAATCTCTTGAGTGAGAGGCTCCAACCTCCCAATCTAGCAAAGTAGAAGGCACCAACCTTCGAAATGCAAAGTAATAATAGTGTTTTGGATCTGCTCTAGATGATCTTCAAAATCTGCTCACAATATCAACAACATGTCTTCTAAGACTTTGCTATTAAATCTACAATACACCTCCACTCAGATCTGCAATAAGATCTTCAATGGTTGTTCTTAAATCTGAAGTATATCTTCACATAATTCTGCACAATATCTGCTCCAAATCTTCACAACATACATTTATGAATCTTGCATGATTTCACCATAGAAACTTCACAAACATGTGACTAATTAATCTCCTAAATTCTGCTCAAATAAATCTGCTCTAAAATTAGGAATGATATTCACTGAATGGTTGTCCAAATGATCCACAAATATTTCTCTTTAATACACCTCCAAGATGTCTTTTCACCAACGTTCATAGCTCCCTAATTAGGTCGGCCAGAATAATTATAAATTTTATGATTTAATTTACATTTCCCAAAGGTGGGCGCTTCTCCCTAGAAGGTTGGCCAGCAGCTATGATAGTATATTTTATTTTGATTTATTTACATCCCCAAGATAGGGCGCTCATCTCGGGTCGTCCCTCTTGTAGATATTATATTTTAATTTTAAATGCCACAATGGAGAGGGGGTTGGCCACTAATTGACTTTGCATAATATTTAATATTTTTCTCCTCTTCCTTAACATGGGTCAGCCCTCACATTTTCTTTATTTTATTGCACTTAAGATCTCCAAAACCAGTCGGCCATGATGTTGTCTATATAATGTTGCATTAATTTTTTATCTCTTCTTATTTAAATCTGCTCCTTATTTATAACCTCTCTACTCCTTCAATTTTTGCTTCCAATAACATCTTAATTGATGTTCTTTGACATCAGTGACAATATTTTTCCAACAACCTCTCCCTTGGTCATTGATAGCAACCCTGCAAAGTAATAAACTTGAAATACAACATGACCAATACTTCTCCCCCTGACTAATATGCTCCCCCTTTGACATCAATGGCAAAGAGCATTTGGGGCTAATTGAATAAGACAATGAATAGCTCCCCCTGAACACATGCTTCTCTTGAAGAACTTAGTGAATGGATGAGAGTGACATCACTCCCAATTTCTCACTCAAGTACTCAAAAGTTCTCTTGGAAGAGGCTTCATGAAAATATCTGCAATCTAGTCCTTTGTAGCAACATACTCCAACTTTACTTGTTGCTCCAGTACTTGCTCCCTCAAGAAATGATAATTAATCGGAATATGATTTGTCCTAGAATGCATAACTAAATTCTTGGATATGTTGATGGAACTCGTATTATCATAGAGTATGGGAATGGGATGCTCATACTCAACCTTAACATCTTTCAAAGTTTGTTTCATCCATAAAATGTGTGTTCAACAAGCTGCTGCTGCAATATATTCTGTTTCTATTGTAGATAGGGAAACTAATGCTTGTTTCTTGCTTAACCAAGATACAAGGCGATTTCTAAGAAAGAATGCTCCTCCACTAGTGTTCTTCTTCTCATCAACGCTGCCTATCCAATCCACATCTGTATATGCTGTAAGAGTGAAATCTTCACCCCTTGGATACCACAATCCAAAATCCATAGTCCCCTTCAAATATTTCAATATTCCCTTGACTACATTTACATGGGTTTCCTTCGTAGCTGCTTGAAACCTTGCCACTAAACCAACAGCATGCATAATATTAGGCCTTGTAGCTATGAGGTATAGAAAACTACCAATCATGGATCTATACATAGTTTGATTTGCTGCAGGAGATTAATCATCTTTGCTCAACCTACTGGATTACAATCTTCCATTCTGAATTTCTTTAACATCACTTTGATATACTTGGTTTGAGAAAAAAAGATCCCTTTATTTGACTAAGAGATTTGCATGCCAAGGAAGAAAGTTAGCTCACCTAGCATTGACATCTCAAATTCCTTTTACATGTTGGAGGCGAAGTCTTGGCACATCTTGTCACTGTTACCCCCAAAATGATGTCAACATATACCACAACAATCAACAACTTATCTCCTTCATTCTTGATATACAGGTTGCTATCTACCATTCCTCTTTTGAAGCCTTTCTCTTGAAGATATTTGTCTAACCTTGAATACCAAGCCCTCAAGGCTTGCTTTAGTCCATAGAGAGCTTTCTTCAATCTACAAACATAATCCTCATTCTCTGATAGAATGAATCCTTCAGGTTGTTCAATGTACACTTCCTCTTCCAGATTTCCATTGAGAAAGGCTGATTTGATGACCATCTAATAACCTTTGAAATTCTTGAGACTTGCAAGAACTAAGAACATTCTAATAGCCTCTAATCTTGCAACAAGGACAAGTGTTTCTTCTAAGTCTATTCCTTCGACTTGTGCAAAGCCTTTGCACACAAATCTTGTGTTGTTCCTTGTGACTTCCCCATCTTCATTTAGCTTGTTTCGAAAAACCCACTTGGTTCCAATGGCGTTCTTGTCCTTAGGTCTTGGCACAAGCTCCCAAGTTTCAATCTTCTCTATTTGATCCAATTCTTCCTCCATGGCCTTGATCCAGTATTTATCTTCACTTGCTTCTGAAAAGTTCTTTGGTTCAACTTTGGAAAGAAACCACAAATTTGCATGTTTTGTTATTGGCAAGTCTTCTTCTTGTCTGAATTTCTATGTATTTTTCTCCAATAATTAGATCTTCAAGATAGTTCTTTTGAACAAATCTCAATGGTGTCTTGGGTGGCACCTTTGATGGAGTCTTCGGATTTCTTTGCTCAACTTGGTTTTCAATTTCTTCCTCTATTTCTTCTTCTTTGCAACTTTCTTCCTTTTGATAATCAATTTCTTGTACTATTTCCTTTTGATGCCTTTCTTCATCAACCCTCACATTTGCACTTTCAACAACTTTGTGCAATCTCTTGTTATAGCATTTATAAGCTTTGCTCCTTGTGGAATCTCCAAGGAAGATACCTTCATCACTTTTGGAATCGAACTTTCCCAAATCTTCCTCATCTCTTCTTATATAGCATTTGCTTCCGAAAAACTTGAAATACTTTATTGATGCAAGCCTTCACTTCCAAAGTTCATATGGAGTTTTGCTATTATTTACCCTTATTTGTACTCTATTTGAAATATAGACAATTGTATGGACCATAGCAGCATTAATCGTTTGGGGAAAAAATCGGCAAACCAAAAGTTCAGGATTTTTTGAAAAAATCGGGAAAAGATCGGGAAAAAATTGGATTTACAAAAAAACACAAAAAATTGAAGAAAAACAGTTAGAAACTACTTTTTAAAAAAATTAATGGCATTTCCATAGCATACAGACATTGAGAGCAAATAAAATCTGAGTTCAATCCATGAATTATAGAAAATAGATTTTTGTTGGTTATATTCATATCGCTGATTACATTGCACAAAACATACTACAACTGCATAAATATCGGATGGTGATTTGTCTATGCTACATTTTTCATACATGTCTACCAAAGCATTTTATCAAACAATTCAACGCCTTGCTTCTATGGCTAAAAGCCTAAAAGCAGTGCTTTTGAACAAGTTATAGATGCTTGGAAAAAATCTATCAAAGCATAATAGTAAACAATAGCATAGACAAGGCGAAGGTTTCAAAATGCCTCAAAGAAATGTGGTCTTATGGTGATGGAATGCCATGACAATCCATAGCAATTTGCTTGTCATGGCATTTGTTATGGCATTCCATCACTATGAGACTACATTTCTTTGACATTTTCAAGTAGTTCCTTTGCCTTGTCTATGCTACCACATTTTCATACATGTCTACCAAAACATTTTATCAAACAGTTCAACGCCTTCATGCTATGGCTAAAAGCCTAAAAGCAGGTGCTTTCGAACAAGCTATGGATGCTTGAAAAAATCTAGCAAAGCATAATAGTAAGCAATAAAATAGACAAGGCGTGAATTGTTTGAAAAAATGCCTCAAAGAAATGCAGTCTCATGGTGATGGAATGCCATGACAATCCATAGCAATTTTCTTGTCATGGCATTCGTCATGGCATTCCATCACTATGAGACTACATTTCTTTGAGACATTTTTTTCAAGCAGTTCACTGCCTTGTCTATGCTACCACATTTTTCATACATGTCTACCAAAACATTTTATCAAATAGTTCATTGCCTTGCTGCTATGGCTAAAAGCCTAAAACAGGTGCTTTCAAACAAGAGATGGATGCTTGGAAAAAATCTATCAAAGCATAATAGTAAGCAACAAGCCATGGTCTCATGGTTTTGTTTGCGTGAAAATCAGCTCGATTTTATTCACATTTTTTTGCAAATTTTTATACACGTTTTTTTTGGCGATTTTGCAGTTTGAAACAGAAAAAAATCATTGACCAAAAAATCGGGGAAAAAATCGTCCAGCTTGCAGATTTTTTAAAAATCGCGATTAATCGAGATTTTTTGCAAATTTATGCTTCTATGGTACGGACTACTTCTTTCCAAAAAGCATCAAATATCTTAGACTCATTTAGCATAGCTCTTGTCATTCCTTGAATTGTTCTATTCTTTCTTTCAACTACTCCATTTTGTTGTAGAGTTCTTGCAGCTTAATATTGTCTCTTTATCCCATTCCTTTCACACTATTCTTCAAATTCATTTGAGGTAAATTCTCCTCTGTCAAATCTAAGACTTTTGATTTTCGACCCTATTTCATTCTCTACTAAGGATTTGAATGCCTTAAACTTCTCAATTGCTTCAGATTTTTCTTTAAAAAAAGCTACCCAAGTCATCCTGAAATAATCATCAATCAACAACATAAAATACCTCTCACCTTGCAAGCTTTTCGTCCTTGTTGGCGCACACAAATTTCTTTTTGCTGATCTTCACAATGTTATCAAAGTTCAAATGTCCCATCCTTCTGTGCCACAACCAACTCTCATCTTGTTGCCCCACATAACATTTCTCACTTTTGACCTCATTGAGAATGTACAAATTGTTAGAATTCACTGATTCAATCCACAACTCCCATGAAACACCTGCAAGCAATTACCTATCACAATAGAGAAGATCAAAAGTGAGATTGTGCTCAATAACTTAAGAATTGTATTGATGCAAATAACCTGGATGATATTACAAATGAATGTGCATGCTTATATAAGCAATGCACAAGCAAACCCTACATGTAGATTTGACAAGATAGAGACAAGTGTACAAATCTCATGCAATGAGACAACTTGTCCTAAATTTAGTCCAATCTAATAATAAGAATCAAACTAAATATTAAGAAGCAACTCCTAAATTTAGCTTAAGTGAACTAAAGTAAAAAAGCCTCAAATAATTAATTCATGATTAATTAATTATCAAATAATGACTTATTTACTCCAACACCCTCAACCCTGCGCACCCCACGCCCTTAAGATCAACTTAGGGAGAAACTAAACAATTGATAAAGGAAGCTAAAAATGAATGCAGAATGGGTCCCGACTACAAGGCTTGATGAGGTACCCATGTACATAAATGAAATCTCTCATAGTTGGAGAAAAGGAGAAAATCACATGGGAAAAACTCCTCTCCAAAAGAGAAAAAGATATGACTACACTAGTGAAAGAAGGGTAGAAGGAGGACTCAATGTGACCCCCCAAGGACTGCTTCTATCATGCAAGTACAATAGATGTCTCCCCGATAGGAGAGAGAAAATGAAGATATGAACCCCCCTCATAATGAAAGAGCTCTCGAGCCAATGAAGAACACCTAAAGACAAAATATGATCCACTGCCTACAAACATGTCTCCCCTTAGGGAGAAAAGGATCCACTGGTGATTGGAGAAGCCAATCCAAAAGAATGGGTGATTATAGAATCCAAATCCAGATGTTGTGTCCCTTTGAAAACTACTCACGTATCCACATGTCGAAAAGTGATGATATCGATCCAAGATCATATGAAGACTGATGTAGAACAAGCTGCAAAGGCGATGAAGATGGTGGGCAATAGTGGTGATGTGGCTGCCGACAAACAGGAGATGAATGTCCTCAACGTAATCCTCCAAATTTGCAATATGAGACTCTACAAACAAGGATGATATGTCTATAAGATGTGAATCCCAAGTAGCTATGTTTGGAAGATGTATGATGTGATGCACTGAATCAATAGGGGCCAATGACGTGGCGATGCCAACTGATCAAGAACAATAGAGGATGATGTAGCCTCGATCTGAAGAGTGGGATCATGAAGACAAGTCTCTGAACCATCATAACATGCAAGACCTGTGATATACTCAAGCTCCTCTAAAGTATCGTCATCAAAGGGTATTGTTGTGACCTTTTCACACATCGCCCCATTCAAGATGGGGACCCCCTAAATTTTGCTCCATTCCGGTCTTTTGGCTTGGGTTTTTCTCTCTCTCTCCCACTCTGTCTCTTTTCTAATGTCCGCCTTTCGAGGGGTTGCGCTCGTCAGTGAGTTTAAGTATGAAACTGACCAAGTCTAAAATTAGGGTTTCATCGTTTCTGGTCAGTCCAAGGTCAGGTAAAGTGAGTAAATTGAAAATTGAACTTAACGTTGTTGTCAGCAGGTATCCAGCAGGCTTTCAGCAAGTTTTCATCAAATTCGAAGGTACTTACTATTTTTAGTAAGTGTGAAATTATAGGTGATCTATCAGCTATTCTGAGATTCCGACAGTCACATAGCATTCAGAGCATATCAAGCTACTTGCGTGCAAAATTTGAGCGAAAACAGATGACTTACTATTTTTAGCAGTCTGGCTTCCGGCATGAATTTCAGGGTCCAAATGCAGAGTTTTTCTTTGCATGTCTGGATATTCCTTCTGGGTTTTTCAAGACCTTCGCAATGATGTAACATGCAAGACGAGGCGACCACTTTCAGGATTCAGCCTTCTGAGGCTATTTTTAGGGTTTGCATGTCGAGGTTTCTTTTGCATGTTGGGTGATTCCTGATGGGTTTTTCGAGAGCTTCGTGATGGTATGACATGCAAATGAAGATTCTCACTTAGTAAGGAACTTTCTATTTTTAGCAGGTGTGTCCCGGCAGCCGCCTCCCAGCAGTTCAGATTCACGAGCTGATCGCAGTGCCACAGAAACGAAGGCAAACCGAGTTCATTTGGTATGCATGAAAAGCAAATTAGGGTTTCCAACTTTGGAGCCTAAAAATAGGCGTAAAAACTCAGAATCTTCAAAAACCGGTGTAAACCACCGCGATCAGCATTCTTTAGGCTATCTGCTGGTGAAATTTCAAGTCAAACGGAGCACTTACTATTTATAGTAAGTCAATTTGGAAACTGGCTAAAAATAGTAAATCCGGCGCATGCGTCAGTGTCAACCAACAGGTCACGTGGTGAGGAGCTCCTCATCCAAATTTCAACTCGATCGGAGCTTGGGAGCTATCAGAAACATGAGCTTACTATTTATAGTAAGCCACCTTCAGAAATAGGCTAAAAATAGCAGGTCAGCTAAAAATGGCAGTGTTGACAAGACAACAAGGTTATGAGGATGCAGTGCGCAAAATTTCAAGTCGTTCTGAGCTTCAGAGATACAAATTCGGAGGACTTACTATAAATGGCAGGGCACGTAAGCTGGCGAAAGATGATGAAAATTTGTCTAAGTCTGGAACTTCATCCAGCAGGCATAAGGAAATGCGCCCAGCTAGTGAGGAGGCACAAAAAAAATTCTAAGTGTAAGTTCATCCTTCACACAGGGCAAAATGCGCCCAAGGCACAAGAAGTCAAAGGAAGTCAACAATCTTCGTCCTGCTCAGGGGTCCAAATGCGCCCAAAGAAGGAAGAAAGCTCATAAAAATTGAAAAAATTTCTAAGTAAAGGAAATCCGCCTCACCCCTCTAAATGCGCCCAAGATACAAGTTCATCCTTCACAGGGGGTGAAATGCGCCCAAAAGCAAATTGGTCAAAGCAAAGTCAACACTCAAATCCTCCTCCACATCAAAATGCGCTCATCCTGTAGCATAGGCAAAATGCGCCAAAGTTGTAGAGGGTCAAAGCAAAGTCAAACATTTTCATCCTTCCCACTAGGCAAAATGCGCCCAAACAGGGCCATGTGAAGACAAAAATTGGAAGGTGAAGAGTCACCCAAGAACGTTGGAGAAAGTTCATCCACCAACAAGTATAAAATGCGCCAAGTTTGAAGAGAGTCAACAAAGTCAAAGATTTCGTCCTCCTCCATAGGAAAATGCGCCCAAACTTGTGCATGTCAGGACGAAAATAGAGAAGGTGAAGGGTCACAAGGGACGTGATAGCAAGTTTATCCTTCTCCTACATAGAAATGCGCCCATGTTTGGATAGTAAATGGTGAATAAGAGTGGTAATTTAGGTGAAAATTTTGCCAAGGCGTGGTAAATTCAAGGTGAAAGCTAGGCGTTATCCTCCATCATGTGTAGAATGCGCCCAAGGTGGTGGGCCTTAGAGAAAATTGCTAGGCGTGTGTGTTGGGCGCCTAAAGCCTAAAGGTGTGTGGCGTGATTTTAAATCCCTCTTCAAATGCTATATGCGCCTAGGGAGATGGGAGTTATAAGGTGAAATGGAAATATTGCTAAGGCGTGGTGTGTGTTGAAAAATGTTTGGAGGGAGTTATAAGGTGTTAAAATATTTTCTAAGGTGGTGAAGGCAAAGTGGCTAAGGCATGATTTTAAAATCCTCCCAAGTATGTTAGGCGCTTAAAATATTTTAAAATAGCTTGAAGGCGTTGAAATATTTGAAGGTGGTGGAAATAAAATGAAGTGTGCTAGGCGCCTCAAGTAGTAAAGGTGAAATATTCTCTAAGTGCTGGAGAAGTTGCCTAGGCGTTGGGCTTTTAAATGAATATTTTCAAGTGTGAAGTGTGAAGTAAGAAATAAAAGCGTGCTAGGTATGCTAGGTAAATAAATTTTTTTTTTTAAATGAAGATGATGATACTTCTCTGGCAGTGAGCAAATAATATTTTCTAAGGCAAAATTATTTTCTTCTTGAAAATACACCTAGAGCCTCAGGGTGGTGAAATTTTCCAAGGCACGAGCAACTTTCCTCAAGGATAAAGTCAGGGGTGAATAATAATGCGAAGGTGAATTCAATTCCTTCAGTTTGGAGCAACACAGGATGATTGCAGGCAAAGAATCAATTTAAAATGGTGAAAATAATATTTTTCTAAGGTTCAAATTTCAAAAATTAAATGAACCCGTTCGTTGGGTACCCATGAATTTGAAGCATTCTGAAGAAAATTTTCTTCTGGGTACTGGACATTTGCGATGATAAATGGATTTCCAAGTCTTTTGAACTTCGCCGACACTTTTTCAGTGAAGAATTTAATCAGTGCTCAGATTGTGAATTTTCCTAAGGGAAAATTTAAAATTTTCTAAGGCAGAGTGAATAAAATGTGTTTTCAAGATGAATTTTCTTCGAACGATGAACTTGAAGTCAGTTGCCTAGATAATTTTGATTAAATTCTTCGAAGATAAGTTTTCCAGAGCAGAGGAGAAGTTAAATTCGATTTCAAGTGACAGAGCTCCGGCTGGTGGATTTAAAAAGATGAATTAAATTAAATTTTCAAAAGTAAATTCAAAAACGCCAGTCAAAGTCAAGTTTCTAGAAGAATAAGATTCCCGACGACTGGAGACAAGTGTCAGAAATACCAGAGAGGGAAAATTTGAATTCTTGAAGTGGAGTAGTGGAGTTTAATGGCACTGGCTAAAATTAACTTCTTCTAGAATTCGAATTTTAGCTATAAAATGAGCAAGTTTCTTACTTGTTTTTACAGCTGAGGAAGACGAATTTGCTCTAAGAGTGAAGTGTTGTAGTGAATTGTTGCTGGAAGAGTTTGAAATCTGAATGTTGCTGAGTTGAGAAAAGGACGCCTTGAGTTGCTGGAGAGCTTGAAGGAATTCGAATTTTGCTGAGGAATAGAGTTTGCTGAAGAGGCGCACTTGAAAGTTAATCAAATTTGCAGCTAGAGGACGCCTTGAGTCGCTGAGGATTGGCATAGCTGAAGTAGAAGAGGTACGCCTTTGCTGGTTGAGAAGTATTTGCTGAAGATTGAAGTTGCTTGTGAGAGGTACGACTTTGCTAGTGTTGAGGCTGAAGTCTGATTTGTTGAGTAAGTTGAAGTTGCCAGTTGAAAGGAAGGACGCCTTGTGGTGAGTCGAATCGCCAAGAACTTAAAAGGCACGAACTTGCTAGTTTGCTGATTGCTGATTGCTAATACGAAATTATTGAAATTGATGATTGCTGATAGTGAAGCAAAGTCATCAAAGTCCATTTAGAAATATGCTCTAAGTGTGGGAATTCAAACTTATTCAAGAAAAGAAGCTAAGGTTTGCAAACACGAGAGTTATTGCAGCTTCTAGAATTTGACTGCAGCCCCTATACAATGCCTTATTTTATTAAATTTAATTGCTGATGAATGTTTGTTATATTGCAGATGGCTGAAGCGAGGACAACTGGAAAGGACAATGGTGCCTCAAGACAAGCTATGATCAAGAAGCTGAGCAAGACGTTCATGCCGGAATCAAAATTTATTTCAAAGCTGGGCAAGTTGACAGACACCAATTTGGGCTCCGTCAACCTAGATACCTTCAAGAACAGAATGTTTGGAATTGGAAGTCATCGGCCTTCAGCTACTTCACACAACATCGTCCGAAGTGGATTATATGCAGCTCCTGGTTTTCCGCCAGCCATTCAGTGCTCAGAGCTGATAATGGAGTGCGCTAATTGCTACGAGAAGGAACACCGGTCGATCATGTCACCTGATGGCCAAGTACTCGCCAATCTTACTCCGGCGGCCATTGGTGAAGCTTTCGGGATCCCGGTGCACAGGAACATGATTTACAAATCTAGGGAGCGAGCGGAGCGGATGTACGCTTCAGCTTTCGAGAGATGCATGGATACAATTAACACCCACTGGATGAGCACTCCTAAGCCATCTCGTGCGAAGTTGCCAAAATAGATCATATCGGAGGACCTGAAACAAGAATACTATGATCTCATCATGATGCTGAGCAGGGCTGGTGGTTGCCCACAGTCTTACATTTTTGAGCCTTGGATGTTTTATTACATCAACCTGGTGCTAGAAGGCAAAGATTATGTCAATTGGGCTGAGATGATAAGCGACAATATACATGAGCAGCTCCTAAGCTTGAGGAGGACTAAAACGTTTTACATGAGCTCCTACATTATCTACATGTTGGCATGGATGACGAAGTACAAAGGGATCTGTTACAAGGAACCTGTGGGATGCGGCTCTCATCAGTTCAAAATCCATGAGGCGTGTACACAGTTGCACCTGTCGAGCACAACCCACTACTCGTGTGTCAACGATGCCTTCACCATGTATATCACGAGGCTGCTTCAGGAGCGGTTACACCATAGAATCTCTAGGGATGCCCAGGAGTTAATTGAAAGGTATGGGTGTTGGTTTATACAGTTTCCGAGATTTTCATACATTAGGCTGCAAGGTTTTTCCTCATACCCATATAGGCTGCCTAAGTACCCGACAGATAGAATAATAATGCTAGAGATATCCAGACAGTTGCTAGCCTTTGACAAAATTCAAAAGAAGAAAAAGAAAGGAGGGATAGAGTTTCCAATTGTGATGGGAAACTCGGATGAGGTGTGTCCTTTGATACAGGCAGCTAGAGAAGCTGAAAGTGAGCTTCAATTTTATCATTTCTCACACCACACTAGTCGACAACACTATGACCCGCATCATAACATCAAATGGGTGTTGTCAGAGGAATTCAAGCATAAGGCCACCATAGAAGATTACTGGGCTGATGCAGTTGATGAGATTGAAGTAAGGAAGAGAATGTTCTCTCGGTTGCCGATTACTCTGATCAGGGAGTGTGAGGTTGTGCCAGTTCCAGACCAGGTCAATGAGGATATGGATGTTCATCCGGATTATGCAGCAGTTCGGGATACTCCACTTCCATCTATAGATTGGTCAGAGCCCGAGGTTGTAGATTTGGATACTCTTTCTATCCCTGTCATGACATTCACCAGAGCCTGGGTTGATAGACAAGTAAACAGATTGAAGAGTAGGTCAATTGCCTTGACTTACAATATGATGGGAGATCACAGGACGCCCACCACTGGCAGAAAGAAACAGATCACACGAGGTCCAGAGTCCAGAAAGAAGGAAATAGTTCGGCCAGAGCCTCCGCGAGTCATAGTGGCAACACCCTTGGAGACACGTTCTCCAAGCATACAGGAGGTGTCTTTGTTTGCTGATCAGAGGATTGCAGTGAATCAGGTACCGGTAGTACAAGATGATATTCAGCCTCCACGGAGGGAGTCGATTGGCCAGAGTGCCAACGTACCTGTTAGAGCTGATCAGCAGGATGATGAGGGGACTATTACTGACCCTCAGTTTCAGCAGGAGATAGAGGCGCCATGAATGATGTTGATGATATAGTATCAGGTGATACTCAGCCACTTGAGGACGATGAGCCTCGCCAGAATGATGAAGAAGTTGAGCAGGTTAGAGAGGTCGAGGCACAGGAGCAGCAGCCCTTCGATATATAGTATGATGTGCCCGATTGGCTTAGAGATAGAATGAGAAGAAGCCCTAGTGAGGAGCTTGATCCAGCAGTTGAGATGGAAGAGTTTTTAATAGGATCAGTGCACCTCCACCGAAGAAGAAGGCAAGGAAATTTTCAAATTTCCACTGAGGAGGATGGCTCTCGTACCCTTCACGTAGCTGTCCCACGAGTTGAGTGTGACCGGAATGAAGCAGTTCCTGAAAATTATGTGGTCACCACTCTGGACTTGGGATGCCCTACTGGTGCACAGATTGTTGAGGAGTGTGATAACTCCTTCCTTGCCCTCAAGGATAGGTTATTCAAGAAGGAAGGAAAATATAAGAAGTTGAAACGAGAACACAAGGCGTTAATTGGATATGTTCAGCAGTTGTCTCGTTCTCGAGGGCAGGATGTACCAGTGATAGAGCCTCCGGCAGATATTTCTAGAGAGTCGATTAGCGGCTTGGTAGAGTTGGGAAGGATGGCACAAGAAGCAGATAAATGGGTCACAGGAGTTCGTGTGGAGATGGAGAAATTTATGGAGGACCTATCTTCTGCCTTTCAGCAGGCCTCTACTATTTTGACACGGATGGATGTGGTGGATCATGCTTGGGGCGATGCCTCTATCTATCAAAGTAAGGTGATCCAGCGCCTTGAGGTATTGAGGCATGTGCCATTGCAGTTGCTGATTGATGGAGGTGTCATTCAGGCGAATGACCGATATGACTTCTCTAGATGGTATTCTTCGGCTATCACAGGGCGTGGTTTCTTCGATGCGGCACAGGAAGATTCAGCCAGAGTACATAAGGCTATGGCCAACATTATAGATGGAGTTCAGAATACCTTTGAGGCTATATTTGCTAGGCGGCTGAATCCAGATGAGATAAGTGTTGATAATTTGAGGGGTTTGCTGGTGCCTTTCTTCGCAGATGTTAAGACCTTTGTACAAGACAATTTTGAGAATACTTCTACTTTCTCCACTTTGATCCAGAACACGCAGGACTCCTTAGCTGCTTGGAGGAAATATTGTACAAGGCATGAGCATTCAGTCACAGTATTAGAGTTTCAGTTAGATTGTGTTCCACCTATTTCAGTTCATGAGGTTGAGGTCGTACTTGGCAGATTTGTTGAGTTGGCAGTCAGAGAGAAGGCCAATGGGAACACACTACTGGACGAGGATCTTCTAGAAGACTGAATATGGAGCATTTATTACATTTTACTATTTATGGGAGTGAGTGAGAATCTTTGATTCATTTAATGTACCACTCCCTATTCTGGTAGTTTTTAGGGTTAGGCCTGAGGTGGTGTGATTCTGGCCACTCTATTGATTGTAACCCTAGCCATCTTTTGGGACTTGGCTAGCTATAAAAGGGGGAGTCCCCCTCATTTGTAAGACATTAGATTAGACATTGGAATAGTAGACAGTAGACGTTGAGAGGGCATTAGCATTAGAGCTAGATAGTGTAGCATTGTAGAGCATTTTGCATAATTTGGAGAAGAAATAAATTTTTCCCTTTGAAAACTTTTGGGAGATTGTTGTGTAACACTTTTCTTGATAATAGATCTTTTCATTGATGATGGAATTCATCTTGTCATGAATTGCTAGCAAGGTCTCTTCTTCCTTTCATATCCAAGTAGCTTAATTTCATGCAAGTAGTTTACTTTGGTGTGTGGTGTTTTATTGAGATAGCTTCACTTAAATTCCATACCACTAGCGGTTTGTTGATGACAAGTTCGCCTTGTGTGGTCGACTGGAGATTATTTTGTGTTTAACTTCAATTGTGATTTGTATGCTTATATGCGTCGTTGTGATGGTGTATGCATGTTAAGTCATAATTTGAACATCTTTTACTACTTCCCTTGAAGATTGCACCGATTTTACTAAGGCTGTCTGACGTGAGGCTAGGTGAAATCTGGTTGAAGTCTATTGAAACGAAGCCCCACATATCCTGCATTTAGAATAGACTATAAGTTTCTTAGGCCTTATACCCTTTTACTTTCCGCACATTTCTGATTAGTTTTAGGAGAATAAGCTATATTTCCAAATCCTACGCACAAAATCCCCTTCAAAATCATACCAACTGCTAACTGCAAGAAGTCTGAACAATTGTGTAAGTCCCCTCGTAAGAACACAGCAAATACACATCAACCAAACTGGGTCTATTCGCATTAAAGGAACCTTGGAGTTGAACGTGTGATCTATCTCACAATCTTAGCACACAGAATACTTTGATCAAGAGAGAATGGAGTAGCCCTAAACTATTTTGTTCTGCTGTTTGGTGCGGTCACAAAAACCACGTCAACAGGTATAGAATCTGCATTTGTAATAGGGATGAGACAATCTGCAGTAGGATCCTTTGGGTATGGAGAGATATGAGGGTCTCCACGGATCTCCCAAAGTCTTGTCCAAAGTATGTGGGGACATTCAACGTCTGATACAACATACATAGTGTCAAGATCAACACTAGAATAACCCCTACAATATGATCTTTGATGATGCCCCATGCTGATAAACTCCCTGGTGTGTTTGGTGTAGGTATGAGTCCATACAAAAAGGCAAAATATCAAGCCACCTGACATGTGTAAGGATGCCATCTTTCCAACACCATAGTTATCCTTACCCAAGTTGATCATAGAAGGATGAACAAAAAAACCCATGATACTCACTCAAATGAAAAAATCAGAGACTAATGATCTCAGTACTAATAAAACAGATCAAATGATGCCATCCTACGCAAATAGATCCTTTCCATGTGCCAAGACGTCCAAGTAATTATGCAAAGTGTGAAAACACAAAATACCGAATAAAATGTACTTGGGACAAATTCTAGAAAAAGTGTATGAATAGATCTAAAGAGCTCTAGAATACCTTTCCAACGCCGTTGAATCATGAAAATTGGAGATACAGGCAAAAAGTTACAAGCTCAGTAGCACAAAATGAAGATCTGACTTTGACTGAGAATAACATGAACCACTGGAAAAATCTGATAATGAGACCTACACCACTAGAAAGTTCACAAAAACAGCTTTCCGACAATATCTTGTTTGCCTAATTTTGACACCGTATGCCCAAGTTATGCCAAAGAGAAAAAAATAGCTCCTTTAGGGAAAATGGGCGCTAGGAGGGGGGGCTTGGAGAGGTGTTTGTACGATGATGTCAGCATGATGCCATCAAAACACTGTCTTAAAATTGACGGCTTGGCAGACGTCGTCATAAAAAAATATCCTCTTGCCGAAAAATTTTACCAGTTGTCGGAAAACACATTTTTAACATAATATTTCTTGGAATCTTCCAAACATTTTGTTGCCAATATTTTTGCTTATTGACGCGGAATATTTAGCGGATTCTCCTTGGGCATTGGCTTTCTCATCAGTTTATGGTGGGTAAGGGCCGCCGATCGGATTTGGTCACCGCTGGTGGTCTGATGTGACCATTGCTACTAAGGCATGCTATATAGGGTACAGCCCTACACAGTGGGCTACAGGGATTTTTATTTCGCTTTTTGAAAAAAATTCAAAAAGAATTTTGATGTTTTTTTCTTTTCTTTTTTTTGATTTCATAAAAAAAGCTAATGATTTTTTTTTTGATTGCAGGGAAAAATATTTTAGAAACCTGATTAGGAACCTATGCAATGATGATGGCAGCCTGGGGGCACGTGTAGGGCCGTACAACCATACAGATTCCTGTGCATTGACCTCTGGGCTTCAGAAAAAAATTGTCTTTTTTTCAACTTCGCCAAAATCAACAAAACGACAGGCATTCCTTAGGTTTTGGGCCGCTCCGGATGCAATGGCGAGGCTCGTTTTGCTCCAGGATGCACCGAAAAATTTCTCAAGGCTAGATCTCTTTAGAAATTGAATAGGGGGTTGCAGATTTGGGCTCTGATACCATGTTAGAATTGATTGATTCAACCCACAGCTCCCATGAAACACCTGCAAGCAATTACCTATCACAATAGAGAAGATCAAAAGTGAGATTGTGCTCAATAACTTGAGAATTGTATTTGTTGTCCCTAATTTTTGACTTGTTAAAAATTGGGATAACCAATCAAAATTTTGATAAGATTTAAAGATTTTCTCTTCTAAGGCACGTATTACGAGGTGCAAAGATTAGCAAATCTCAATGTTAGGTCTATAGTCCTTTGGGTTACCACTTTTTACACATTCTCGTTTGTTTTCGTGAAATTCTGAGTCATTTTTAGTGTGTTTTTGGTCAAATTCGGGTTTTTCTAACATCACTGCAATTAGGAGTTTTTGAGCTTCACTGCAAGTTAATAATAGGAACTTTTTGTGTCTATTGCAAGTCTTTTTGTTTTTATTTTCTTTTAAAGCCTTTTTAGGAACATTTTGATTATATTGCAAGTATAGGAACTTTTAAAGTCCTTTGCAAGTTACTTTTTCATTTAAGTTACTTGCAATGGCATTTTAAAATTCCAATTTCACTTAAACACTTGCAAATACCCCAAAAAGGTCCGACCCTTTTTATTTTTTCTTGTTTTCACTTGCAAATGCCCTAAAAAGTTCCACTTTCTTTTGTTTTACTTGCAATAGCATGAAAAGACCCGATTTTCACTTAAACTACTTGCAAATAGTTGAAAAATACCCGATTTCATTTAAACTACTTGCAAATAGTTGAAAAAGACCCGATTTTCACTTAAACTACTTGCAAATAGTTGAAAAAGACCCGATTTCATTTTTAAGTAACTTGCAAACATATCAAAAAGGCCCGATTTTAATAAAGTTACTTGTAAGTGCTTTGAAAAAGCCCAATTTTATTTTGAATGATTTGTAAAAAGCTTGTAAAAGTCTGATCTTTCTTTTTGATGTTATTTTTACTTGCAATAAGCTCTCAAGAACCCAACGCCATCCATGATTGAAGCAGTTTGAGTTCTATTTCGCCTCTCTTCCTCATTTCATGCAGATTTTATAGATCCGGGAGCTTTAAATCGAACTTTCAGCTGTAAACAATCAAGTCTTTTTTTTTTTTTTTCGAATTTACAAATCGCGCCTAGGGTTGTTCTATCGTCATTTTAGTTTGCAATCTTTGATACAGGTATGTTCTTCCTATTTCAATGTTTTTGTTTCATGAATCTTTTGTTTTATGCTGCCATTTGTTTCCTATTTATTTTATCATTGCATTTATTTTCTGAAACATTTTTCTTTACATAAGGAAAACGCGTTTTGATTGTTTTCAATTCCATACGCCCTTCATTTCATATACGCCCCATTCAAAAATCTTTCACTTTCATCATAATGCGTTTTCTTCATTCCGAAATGCCTTTCATTGTCTAAAATCTTTCATTTCATAAAAACGCGTTTTCTTTCTATCGCATTTCAAGAACGCATTTTTCTACATTACCTCCATTCCATTCAAGAATATATTTTATACATGGTAACATGTTTTGTTTTCATTTCATATGTCTTCATTCATTTCATTCCATACGCCTTTATCTTTTACTTTAGTTGAAAATGCGTTTCTCTTTCATTCGCCCATTTCATACGTTTTCAGCTGAGAACTATAGGAAAACATCATACTCTTTGAACATTTTATTCTCCATTGTCTTCCATTCATTCGTCCCATTCGCATTCTCCTTTTCCATTCCACTTTCATAGTCCTTCATTCCATTTTCCTTTCATCTCCTTCCACTTCATCTCATCCCCATTTCCATTTTCTTAAAAGAGAAAAAGAAACACAAAAAATGATACTTTTTGAAGCAAATCGGGTTTTTGTTCACCCATTGCAAGAAGGAAGTTTCAATATAAAATGCAAGTTAAAAAGTTATGAAAAGTTACTTCCAAAATCTTTTCAAAATCCCGAAATACTCTTTTACTTGCAATGACTTCCCAAAATCCCGAAATGCCTTTAAAGTGCCTTAAAATCGGACTTTTTGACCTTGACTGCAAATGCAAGCTAAAAGTTGTGACTTGCACTTTTCAAAGTTGCAATCTAACTTTTTCATTCGTCTTGAAAAGCACATGTCCTTTTCACTTGCAATCAGCCTCCAAAAACCCGAAATGAGTTATAACACTCATTTTTCTGCCCTCAAACAGCTAAAACACCATTCTGAGTTTGAGCCTTCGCCATGTCTATGCCTGTAAATGTTGATGACGTCTTAACCTTATGGAACTTTCATCGCAGCCTTGCAGATTCTTGTTCGATGACGGAGGAACCTGCTTCTCCACCGAACAAAAAGATGAAGTACAAATACAACAAATACCAGAATGAAATTCCTCCTTCTCATGTTGTCTCGAACATTGAAGAAATCAGAGACACGGAGATTGGGCATGTTGATATGTCCGAGTTTTTGAAGAGAGTTGAGGAATCAACTTCTCATCATATGGAGTTGCTGTTGAGAAGTCATATTCATTTGGTTTCCTCTTTTCCTGTTGCTTCCCTAGAGCCAAAGTTCGTCCTTGCATGCGCCGCTCACTTTGACAGAGAATCTAGAACCATTAAAGATGATGATGGGAATGTGGTTATTAGGCTTGAACCAGAAACTATCAATAGGGTTTTCAAAATTCCAAACTCACCTATGTATTCAGATATTTCAGTAAAGAGTGCTCTAGATCATTATGAACAGAAGAAAGAAGATTGTAAACAACACATTAATACTAAATGGCTTCTGAAGCGTCGAACCTGTGTGTCTCGGTTGCCCAAGCTGTATTGATTTGACTTCAAAGAAGAGATCAATGATATAATCACTCTCCAATGTCTTGAAAAGTGGATGTACAAATTCATAGTGGTGATTAGGAAGGCACAGCACCCAATCTTTTGGGGTGAAATAATCAATGATAGTTTATGTGAGCAGCTTGCACAAGTTCCTACCACGCTCACATTCTATATGAATTCCTATCTCGTTTACATAGCAGCCTTATTGAGGCAATTTCTAGGCCTTTCTACCGTTGGAGATAGATCTCTAGTTCTAGTTTGGGAATACTATGACCAATTGCCTTTGAAACCAAGCAGGATTCATTACAGAAGAGTCCAAGACGCATTCTTTGGTCACTTCATGTACCTATTTGACAAAACCTTGCAAAACAACAGAGTATCAGATGCTACTTGGAAAAAAGTCAATGAATATGGTTGTCTTTTTCTTCAGTTTCCTACTTTTACCTACATGAGAGTTGGTTGTTTTGAAGATCATCCATACATGCTTCTAAGGTATTCAACTGATAAAATCATTCTAATGGAGCTGACAAGACAGTTGATGACAGTGCATGCACGACAAGCTATGCAACATAAAACTGGAGTGAGTATCTCATCTCATAAACCATTACAGATTGGGAGATGCTCCTTGACAAGTACCTCAAAGGCAAAAGCTATGGAAACTGAGATTCAGGAGATTAAATTTAAAAGATTCAAGGCAAAGGAAAATTTTGATTACAGAGGAATGAAAGACAAGATAAAGAGGGCCTTCACTCATGTGCATCGCCTTGAAGATATTTGGGCAGATCTACGAACAGAGAAAGACATCTATAAAATGGACTACTGTAGGCTCACTCTTGAACAGATTATAGATTTTAATCTGACCTTGATTCTAGGAGTAATTGATGATGGGCTAATTTTAGATCCAGAATATGAAGAACAAAGAGTTGTTGACGCTTCTATTCCAGCAATACAATGGTCTAATAAAGAATCAGTTTCTATCTTTACCAAATTTCAGTCAGTCTTGGAAAATACTAATTCTTGGCTCAAGAGTATAGGCGTCAAAACTATAAAAATCAAGGCTAATAATGAAGATGATTCAGCTGGACCTGT
The DNA here is from genome assembly GCA_007258455.2 of Sequoia sempervirens. NCBI lineage: Eukaryota > Viridiplantae > Streptophyta > Pinopsida > Cupressales > Cupressaceae > Sequoia > Sequoia sempervirens. The sequence goes on along the minus strand of VDFB02086081.1, from coordinate 14,980,100 downwards.
TGGATTGAAATTAGAAGTCAGAGACAAGTCCAAGGAAGGTGCTTCTTCTTCAGGAATGAGGATTAAGCTAAGAGTCAACCGTGCTGTAGAAAAACCTTTGGAGGAACCAATATTAAAAGGAAAGGAGGTTAAAGATACGCAGATTCACATCATCGATCAGCAAGAAGGAGAAGTTCTTCAATCTCCTACTACTCTAAGTATAATGTCTCCACATATTGATTCTGCACCAGTATCAATATTGTCTCCTATGTCTCAATTTGATAGTGATGTTGATTCCTTTTCAACAGTTTACGTTCCTCCTATTGAAGTTGTTCTTCATACATCAACTTCATCAACAGTGACTGCCTCTATAGAGAATATACATGATAATCTGGAGAATGTTTTTGATGCTAATCCGATGTATCCAAACACATCACAAATAACACTTCCTGAAATAGATACATCTGCTGCAAGTTTTGATTGCTTCATGGCTAATGCTGATCACAAATGCGTCATGGCTAATGCTGATCACAATGCGCCATCTAATCAAGCTTTTGTTGCAATTCAAAATGAGACATCTCCTAGAGTAACAACCCTGACTCAAAATGAATCTATTTCTGCACAAACCACGGTTGTTGTTTCAAATGCAGATACATTGGATCTTCCTCCATGGTTGAGTTCAGTCACTGTAAAGAGTAAGAAACAGGCAATCTCTCCATATGTATTTGATTTCCAGCAGTTGAAGAGATCAAAGCCAAAAGCTACAAAGAAGGCTAAAACGGTTTCTTGGGTAGTTGTGGACAGCAATAGAATGAAGTATGCAGAAATAGTTGAACCTCTTGTAGAGAAGTCACCAAAAGAAATGCAAGTATCTGATTACAAATTCACAAGGGTGGATTTAGGCAAGCAAACACATGCTAGTATGATGCAAGACACTCAAAATTTAGTAACTGTTTTAACACATAGTTACAATGAACTTTTGGCAAAGAAGGAAAAACTGAAAGAAGAGAATTCATAGCTCATCTTAGTGATTCAGAAGATTGCCAACTCTTCAAAGCAAGTTAATCCATTAACTTCTTTCACCTCCGAAGAATCAGTCAAGCAACTAGAGAAAATTGCACAAAAGGCCAAAGCAGTTGATTCTTGGGCAGCACAACTGATTGATCAAAGCATACCAGTAATTGAAAAGACACTACAAGTTTTGAATAATGTTAAAATAGAAAAAATAAAGATGAATCAAACTTTGGAAGCTTTCAAGCAAAGTTTGGATTCACTTGAAAAAGATTTGAAAATTTGGAATGAGATGGATCAAATCAAGCTAGAAATTCTATGCAACAATTCAATCCTACCAAACAAAGAAAAATAAATAGAATTTGAAGAACTCATGACAAACAAGTCATTGATTATTCAAGATCTCATCAAAGATGTCCACGTTACACAAGAAATAAGTGATGAAGTTCAGCAAGACATCCTTTCTAGCTTTGAGAAAATCCCTTGCAGATTTTGAATCATGAAGGAGAATTACTTGCAACCGATGTGGTCACTATAGAAATGGCAGCAAACCTTCGTCAAGAGCTGGAATCAGAACAGTTTACCATGGATTCAATTAACAAGTTTGTTAATCATCAAATGATTCTTGATAAGATGCAAACTGTTTATGAAGAGCATAAAGAAGCAACAATAAGATATTTTGATGTAATCTTGAAGACTGTTGTGGTTGCCAAGAACACACTAGGCCCCGATTCAGCTGAGTTGCAGGAAATTATCAGCAGATTTCAGTCTTTCAAAGCTAGGACTGAAATGGAATAAAAATATTTTATCTTTATGTATTTTGTTTTCGACAAACTACATGTAAAAACAAATTTTGTAATCACAAGTGTTTCTTTCACTTGCAGTTTTGTAAATTGTAATTACATGTAATCTAATTACAAGTCAAAATAATTTAGGACTGTAATTTAGAATAAGTCAATTGCAAGTAGTTGGTGGTTGAGAGAATTTCTCAAATTAGTTGGGATCCTCCCACCTTTTTCTCATGACCTCTCTCCTATAAATACTTGAGGGGGTCCTTTGTAATTGATATCTTTTTGGGAAGCAAGAAAACTTTGCAGAATTTTGTACTCATGAAGACTTTGAGCTTTATAGTTATAAGTTTATCTTTTTCAAATAATATCAAAGAGTTACAGATTTCAGACTTTGTGTTGAAATCCTACTTTGCATCCATTGTGTTCTTATGTCATTTTGGAGCATAACTTTGTGATTATTTGAAGATTGTGGAAGATTGCTAGGGAGAGCTTCAATTGAAATATTTTCAGACTTTGTGTTGTCAATGTTGAAGATTGAATTCATAATTTAGAAGTTAAGAAGAATTGCAAGTCTTTGTGCTCGTAACGATTCCCATTCATAGTAGTTAATAGATGCATCATACTTGCAGACTTTGTGTTGTTTTATGCTGTATATTATCATTAGAATTATCTTTCAAAAGGGTAGATAGGATTGCAGATTTTCAAGACTTTGCGCTTGAGGTGATTTTCCCATCCCGAAGTGACAGAAGTCTTTGAGCTTTCAGGAAACTTCATTTCCTTTCTATTGATTTTATTGCAAGCTGTTGTTAAAATTTATTTAGAAGTCCATATTACTTTTTCTGTAAAGAGAAAAGAGTTTAATCTTTCCTGAAACAAGAGGAGAGATTATCATTCCACCCATATTTGTTTTTAGTTAGTTAGATAGGGGGAGCCTTCCCTTAAATAGGAGAGTTTAACTCACACACTATGGTTGAAACCACCATTTTGCTAAACCTCCTAAGTTTACAAAATATTCAACCAACAGTATTGATGCAAATAACCTGAATGATATTACAAATGAATGTGCATGCTTATATAAGCAATGCACAAGCAAACCCTACATGTGAATTTAACAAGATAGAGACAAGTGTAAAAATCTCATGCAATGTGACTTGTCCTAAATTTAGTCCAATTTAGTAATAAGAATCAAACTAAAGATTAAGAAGCAACTCCTAAAAGTGAACTAAAGTAAAAAAGCCTCTAATAATTAATTCATGATTAATTAATTATCAGATAATGACTTCTTTACTCCAACACAAATTACCATTTGTTATATAAGCATTGGCTATCAATTTTCAATCTTTCATAATTTTACATCCTCCAAAATGAAATATGAAAGTGTTCCCTTGGTCACACAACTGACTCACACTTAAGAGATTGTGCTTCAATCCTTCAACATTTAAGACATCCTTAGTTTTAATTCTTCCATTATCCAGACTAAGTGTGCCTTTACCTTTAATGCTTGTCATAGCATTGTCCCTAAATTTCACCATTCCTTCATTCACTTTCTTTAGAGAGAGAAATTTGCTTTTCACCAATCATGTGAGTTGAACAACCACTGTCAACATACCATTTTTCTTTCTCATCTTGAGCAAGTAGTGCAACTTGTACATTTTGGGAAAACTATTGTTAGTATTCACATATTTGTTAGAATTATTAGTTGCATAGTTTGTTTAATAGGTTATTTGATTAATGGTCGTATGTTGAGTTGTTAAAACAACACAGTCTATTTAGGAATATTGTTTCCTAAATAATAGGATATGAAAATCCTATATATATGTAAATGTATTAAATGATAATGATGAAGAGAAGCACCAAATTATATGTGAAATCTTTGTATGCTTCTATATTTCATCCCAAAATCTCTGATATGGTATCAGAGCATCATCTTTTATATGGCCTGTTATTTAGGATGCTCGTAGATTTTAAGGCGAGATTTTATGGTGTTTAGACTAGTGTGTAGTGGAAGCTGTCAATCTATTTTTGGTGGAGAGAAGGATACGCTTCTAATTGATTGTGCATCGAGCAGAGAAACAAGACGGGCCGATTTGTTTATGTAGGCACTTAATAAAGAGGAACACAGGAGTCAGGCAGATCGAGAGTTTTTGGTAGGCTTCCTCGAGTTGACCAGAGTGTACGCTGTTATGATGGCCGCTAAATTTCCAATTTGAGCACGAGGGCTTTCTTGGCTTGGAGGACAAAGGACCATAGATCTTCTCTAGCGATTTCTTCATTATGAGCACATTTGGATCTGCAAGGCAAACACACCATACAAGTTCGAAAGCAAGCTTTAAAATTGAGTTGATCAATTTTGGAAACATCTTCCAAGGTTCATACTGATCTGAGCGGTGAGTGTGCCCTCTAAGATCTGTGTTTCCCATGAGCCAAACAGAGTCATTGGTTTCAGTTGGTAACCATTAAAAAGGTGGGCATATAGTTTTATAGTCTTCCATTAGGTTAAAGTTATCATGGTTCTATGAGAATGCATTGATTTGATTGGCTATTTCTATTCAAGAGGAGATGTCATGATCGGATTAGAAGAAAGATCTAAGAAAAGCTAGATTGTAGTCTTTGCAAGGGAGAATGACATTGTGATCATAGGTTTGTTGAAGAGTGGACTGCAGTATGTTGTAAGGCCGTAGAAGTGTAAGGAAAGAGGTGTAGCTCTCAATAATCATTCAAATGTCACCTTTGTTTAAATAGTAATCTTATTTTTTTTAAAGAAAAGCCACAGGATTTGAATGAGTGAAGCCCGCCGCTTGAGATAAGGGTCTGATTTTTGTGCAACAAATAGATAGTTGTCACTAGCTATGGTACTTAATTCACTTCTATTGGTAGGGAAGCTCGACCAGGCCCTACTCCCACTATATAAAGCCAACTCCTTGACATGAGATGTGTGCTTCCCTGAAAGCATTCAATATTTGAGAGAGACAGTGCTGGATTGATCCATTTTCTAGGGAAGACTTTGCAGTCTCAATATGAACAGTGGCAACCACAGGCTCGATATAAGCTTTAGCTTGATCCTACTGTGGAAGAGGTAAAAAGGCTTGTGGCCAATGCCACAAGAATTCCAAATCACGGTGGGTGCTTTTCCACTATAATGGACATGAAATTCTAAAGCCCATAGCAAATGGGGTCTTCTAGAAAATTGATTATTTTATTATATTGATATTGCATTGAAATTAAAATTAGGGTTGCAGATTAGTTTATAATAATAAATAAATAAATAAATTATTGTAAAACAATGTTGTATTTTGTTGGAGTGCATGATCGGTGGTACCCGAAACTCCTTGTAAGAAGTTCACATCAAGGGGGGAGGATATATTCTTTCCTCACAATCAAAAAACTAAGCCTCAAAGCCAAATTTACTAAGTAGAAAATCAATTGGAGGATGGAGGCATCAGAGATTGGAGGACAATCAGCGCCCTCTCATCAATCACCGACGACGGGGCCGCTCATCAGCTTTGGTGACATTTCATTTTCTATGTGTGGGTTATTTTCTTATGTAGCCCCCTAGTGTAAAATATTGTAATGAACAAAAGCACAGTGTAATGCAGTTCATGGATCTTGAAAGGGTTTGTGGGGGGATCCAGAAAACCACACGAGGTGGACTATTGGTGGGTTCCTGTTCATGTCCAGGTTTGTGGTAAGCCTGTGTGAAAACCATGAAAGGTTGATGGGAGGTGCCTTTCATTTTGAATCAAGATCATGAGCCTGAAGAGAGTTGGGCTTACTATCGGTGGAGTGTGAGTTCTTACCATGTTCACACTAAGGGGGGGAATGTAGGGAAAACTATTGTTAGTGTCACATATTTGTTAAAATTATTAGTTACATACTTTGTTTAATGGGTTATTTGATTAATTTTCGTATGTTGTGTTGTTAAAACAACTCAGTCTATTTAGGAATATTGTTTCCTAAATAATAGGATATGAAAATCCTATATATATGTAAATGTATTGAATGAAAATGATGAAGAGAAGCACCAAATTGTTTTTGTAAAATCTTTGTATGCTTCTATATTTCAGCCCAAAATCTCTGATAATACAAGCATAGATTTTTCTCTCATTTCTTGTTCCTTCTTTCAAACCTTGTTTGATTCATCCTTTTTCTTGTCACAAACATCCTTCTCCTTATTTTGTCTCGGAGGCTCAAGAAAAATAGTTCTGCAAAAACGTGTTGTGTGCCAAAAATTGTTGCACTTATGACATATGATGTTATAATCCATTAGGGGAGCAAATGAATTATAAGTCCTCTTCATGAATTCAAAATCATTCCTTGTGCAAACTCTACAATTTATTGCTTTATGCCCAAACTGATTACATGAAAAACAATAACCATGGAAAGATTATTCAAACCTGGTTGAACGTGGCTTCTTTCGAGGAAAGGACCATTTGAGGTTGTACATGTTAGTTCTTTGAAACTGCAAGGTTTTATCCTCCTTGTTTTCCTCTTTGTTCGTCTCATTTTTGCTTTCTTCCCTTTTATTATCTTCTTTGTTTACCTCCTCTTTGTTGGAACTTTTGAGGGCTGCAACATAATTCTTACTTTGTCAACTTTGGGTATGAAAACCAAGACCACTTTTGATGAATGGTGATCTTTGTGAGTTGATAAGGACCTCTAACATTTCAGAACTTTTATCAAACTTTATGTTTTTGCTGAGCTGATCTTTAGTCTTTTCTAGCTCCTTCCTCAAGGAAATGATTTCAAATTTAAGCTTCTCACACTCTAATTCCTTTGCTTTTATCTCATCTTTTAGAACATATTCAATGCATTTTGGCTTCTTCTACTTGAGTCTTCAAATGCATAATTATCTTTCCATACTTTTCATCATCTTCTCGAATTTGGTCTTTCAATTTTGAATTCTGCTTCTTGAGTCTTTTGATTTCATCTATGGCAACAGTAAGTTCTTCCTCAAGATCTACTATAGTATCATTCTCGCTTTCGATCTCTTCATTCCCTTTGTCTTTGCACCCTGGAGCTTCTTCTTTTATTTCCATGGCCATGAAGAGAATTTCTTCTCTATCACTTTCCTCGGACGAACTATTGATTTCTTAAACATATAGGCTCTTCTTGTGTCTTTGGAAGTTCTTCTTTCTTTCGGATTTCCTTTGAGTGAACTTGTTATAATGAATTTTCTTGCCTTTTCCCATGTCATAATATACTTCTTTGCTGCTATCACTTCAAACCTGTGGACATTTGGCAGCAAAATGGCCTATATTACCACAATGAAAGCATTTAAGAGTATACTTACTTTTTCGCTTGATAGTTCCTTTATTGAATTTCTTCACAAAGTTAGCCTCTTCCTCATTACTTGAACTTTCACTTTACGGGTCCTTTGTTCTTCATCCTTCTTGATGCTTTGAAGGTGGCTTCATGTTTTGATGATGTTCCTTTCTCAATCCTCATTTCATAAGTGGTAAGTATGCCATGTAACTCATCCATCTTCAAAGTATTTAGATCCTTCATTTCTTCAATGGTGAAACTTTCACATCAAATCTCATGGGTAGAGATCTTAAAACCTTTTGCACAATAACCTTATCCTCAATCTTTTCTCCAAGACCATGAATGGTATTTACAACTTCATCCACATGAAGGAAATAGCGACAACATTATCTTTGTCCATCATCTTCAAACTCTCAAATTGTCTCCTATGGGTTTGGAGCTTTGCCTTTTTCACTTTGTCGTCTCCTTCATAAGTCCTTTGAAGCTTATTCCACATCTCTTTTGTCAATGTGCATTGCATAACTTTGACAAATTCTGATTCAATTAGACCACCCAAAATTGCATTCATAGCTTTAGCATTGTTCTCACTAGCACTCTTTTCAGCTTGATCAATTGGTAGAGTAGATGGTGCCACATAGCCATCCACAACAGATTGCCATATATAAAATCCATGAACCATCAAATAAATGTGCATCCTCATACTCCAAAAAGCATAGTTTTTCCCCTTGAACAATGATGCTTGGTTTGAGGAAAACCCTTCTTGACTCGCCATGTGTGTTCTTAAAATCTTTCCATCAAGCGATTAGGCTTCTTCGAAGGAACCTGCTCTGATACCAATTGAAAAAAACACACTTATACTAAGAGGGGGGTGAATCAGTATAAGACCAACTTTTTCAATTTATAACTTTGGCAATCATAAAGCAAATAATCAAAGTATCCACACATACAAAATCTATCAATAGAGAACACAGCATGCACACACGATTTTACGAGGAAACCCTTGCAGGAGAAAACCACAGCGAAATGTTGCTTTTATAGGAACCTTCTTACAACTTTGTAGGCACCAACCCACAGGGGACACCAATCCTCTTCAATGAGCACCAACTCAGTAAGAGACACCAATCTCTTGAGTGAGAGGCTCCAACCTCCTAATCTAGCAAAGTAGAAGGCACCAACCTTCGAAATGCAAAGTAATAATAGTGTTTTGGATCTGCTCTAGATGATCTTCAAAATCTGCTCACAACATTTGAAATGGGGAAAAAGTGTGGCCCTAGGATTTTACTCAAGGGATTTGGTGCTTTTTTTAGGGTGTTTCATTTATAATTGAGGTAGCAAGGGTTTGATGAATTTGGACAAGGTAGAAGACTGACTTACAACCTGAAAGGTGAGTCAACTTTCCCTCAACCAAATCTGAAATGAATTTAGGGATGAAATGCAATGCAATGACCAAGCTAATGATGTGAATTACTATTCTAATGCAAATACAATAGACACAAAAAGTCATAGACAAATTCAGACTACAAAAATGGACAAAGCAGGACACTGTGTGCCTGTGATATGAATCAGGGACTGAAAATTGAGGACTAAGTTGCCTAGGGTGACTATGTCCTAGTTGAGCAACTTTGGATTTTTTTTTACAGTCCTTTGGAGTCTAATCAGAGCCTTCTATTTCCACTCGTCGCACTGTGGGGTCATTGTCAGATATTGTTGTAACTAACTTTCCGTTTGTTGTCAAGGTGTAGGGTTTGAAATGCAATAATAGATAATTGACCTTCAAACTTCTCCCAATCTTCTCCAGATCTGAAACCTGCACATTCAAAGAGAGAGGAAGGGTTGTGCCATTTAGGGGCTTGCCTTAGTCAAACCTCATGTTAGTGTTTCCACTTCCACAATGGCAATGTCAATGATAGGGAGACTATCCTTTTGAATGATAACGCTAAATGATAAAATGAATGATGAATCAACAATGGACTACAACTCACCACCCAAAAATGGCTTCCTTGAAGGATTGAAGTCATACAAATCTCCTCAAGGCTTGATTGTTTATGGCTTGATTTGCTTGAAGACCTACAAGGGTTAGATATCACAAACAATATGATAACATAACATGAATAACTCACATACTCTTTGACATGAAGCTTTGATCTTGAATTGTTGCAATAAATCTGCTCTTGACTTGTTTGATAATGCTCTTGATCATAATTTCTCCAATAATTTCCAATTAATTTTTAAATGATGAAACAACTAGACATTTATAGGCATTTAATCTAATTTCCCAAAAATTATTTCCTAATAGCTGACCTTGGACATTTGAAATTCAAATAACAAATTGCCACCACCAACATATTAAATTTTGGAGGCAAAATAGGGGGACTAAGTTGCCTAGGGAAACTTAGTCCTAGCCCTATTTTGTAAAGTACAAAGTGTTGGGAGAAAATATTAAATGTATGCATTGGGTTTCCACATGGGTTTTCTTGATAATTGTCCAAATGGGCCACATAATGCATAATTTAGGAAATTAGGTGTACAATTAGGTCCAATTACTTAAGGGTGAGCAAAACATAATGTGAAATTGTCAAGGGTGACAATTTATGAAGCTACAACATCAACATGTCTTTTACGACTTTGCTCTTAAATCTACAATACACCTCCACTCAGATCTGCAATAAGATATTCAATGCTTGCTCTCAAATCTAAAGTATATCTTCACATAATTCTGCACAATATCTGCTCCAAATCTTCACAACATACATTTATGAATCTTGCATGATTTCACCATTAAACTTCACAAACATGTGACTAATTGATCTCCTAAACTCTGCTCACATAAATCTGCTCTCGTCTACTAGAAATCTGCTCTAAAATTAGGAATGATATTCAATGAATGGTTGTCCAAATTATCCACAAATATCTCTCTTTAATACACCTCCAAGATGCCTTTTCACCAATAGTCATAGCTCCCTAATTAGGTTGGCACTCTCATAAATATTATATTTTAATTTTAAATGCCACAACAGAGAGGGGGTCGGCTATTAATTGACTTTGCATAATATTTAATATTTTTCTCCTCTTCCTTAACATGGGTCAACTCTCACATTTTCTTTATTTTATTACATTTAAGATCTCCAAAACCAATCAGCCATGATGCTGCCTATATAATGTCGCATAATTTTTTTTACTCTCATTTAAATCTGCTCCTTATTTATAACATCTCTGCTCCTTAAATTTTTGCTTCTAATACATCTTAATCATTGTTCTTTGACATCAATGACAATATTTTTCCAACATAAATAAAGGTACCTTTGTCTTCAAAGAAATTGCCTCTTGGGATTTATTTTGTAGGCCTTAACTACTCCAAAATTTGACTCACAAAGCCCAAGTGGCTTTGCCAAATATTGATTTAATGCATCAGGTATGGATCATTGGGATCCTAGGGAAAATTTCTCTAACGATTTGAATATCTTCCAAATCTGGACAAAATTGATTGCACAAGATATCCTTGCAATGATGTCAAGCAGTAGCCACTTTTTTCTTGGTAGGGCCTAACAATGTACTGATTATATAAACAAGTTAGAGAAATCATCTATAGGATGTATTTTGCAGTGAATGCTACAACTTCTTTAAGGTTTTTCTGATTTCATGCCACACATACTAGTGCTAAAACCAAAGCTGTACTTGTTGAAGTTAATGATTGAAATTTGAACCCCACAGCTCCTAGAAATCACCTGCAAGCAATTATCCTATAACAAAGAGAGATCAAAGCAAGATGAATTTGCTCAATCTGAGAATTGTATTGATGCAATAACCTGAAAAAAAAATTATAATGAAAGGTGAATCCTTATGAAAAGAAAAAAAGAAAACCATAGATGAGGATATGATTGGATTGACAAGCGTCTTCATCTTACGCAATGAGACAACACGACCTATTATTAGCTCAATCTAATAATGAAAAAGCAATTCCTAAGTTTAGCTTATATAATTAAAGTAAAAGGAGCCTAATAATTAATTAATTATTGTATGATTACCTATTTACTTCAACACCCCCCCTTAAGATCAACTTAGGTAGAAGCTAACAAACTAATGAGGAATGCAATGATGGATACAAAATGGATCTCGGCTACAAGGCTTAATGAGGTACCTGTTGATGTGTTTTCCGTGACCGTACCAACACAGAATAAAGTTTCCAACAGATACTCTATCCTCTCTTGATCAAAGTATTTTGCATGCTAAGATTGCAAGAAAGTTCATGCCTTCAACTCCAAGGTTCCTTTATGCAGTGGATAGTCTCAGTTGGCTCGATGTGATTTGCTGGTATTTCAAGGGGACTTACAAAATTGTTCAATAGCGGAGAAAGGAATTTGAATGCTTGAAAGGTTTGTCTATAAAGCTCTTGTTTCCTAAACTAACCAGAAAGTACTGAATTAAAATGGGTGCAGGGTTTAGAAAGCCTAAATTCTATCCTAAGTACGGGATATGGAGCTCAACTTCAGCAAACTTCAACCGAACTTCGCTTTGCCTCGCATCGGATAGCTTCCAAGGAGTCGGTGCAATCTTCAAGGGAGGTGACTAAAGATATTCAAACCACCACTTGACATGAAAATACCATCACAACGACGCATACCATCATTCAAACTATGATTGAAGTTAGGGCCACAATGTTTCCAGTTGACCACACAAGGCGAACACACCATCAATGAGCCCGCTAGTGGTATGGATAAGTGAAGCTTCCTTAGATCAAACACCACATTCCATTATTACTATATACTTGCATGAAGTGAAATTTAATCTACTTTAAGCTACTACTTGAATCGGAAGGACGAAGAAATCTTGCTAGCTGCTCACAACAAAAGACGAGATCATCATCAATGAAAACTCTTTTTATTATGAGAGTGTTCACAACAATTTATTACAAAGCTTTCAAAGGAAAAAATTTCCTTCTTCAAACTATGTTACCAATCTACGCTATCAATCTACACTATCATTCTCTCTATTCTAGTCTCTACTCTAATGAATTACAAATGAGGGGTGGGGGGCGGGGCTGGCAGGTGCCCCTTTTATAGTTGGCCCAGTCCAATGGATGACTCAAATTTAGTTACAATGAAGAGATCAGATTGAGCCACATAAACCCTAACCCTAAAAACCGCCACCAAGAAGAGGGGTAATAAATGAGCAATTAATGTCCACCATCCTTCTAGAAGATTCCTATTTGGAAACGTGTTCGCATTGTTCTTGTTCTTCTCGAGTGCAAATTCGATGAGTCTGATCATCATGGCTTCAACTTCCTGAAAGGGTATGGAAGGCACGTTCTCGATCTAACTCCAAGGCGGCAACTTCTTTCTCCTGCTCGATGATGATTTTCTTCTCAACTGACATTCTCTAACTTTGAACTGCATGAGGATGATTATTTCTCCACCCCTGATCCTGAAAGATTTTCTTATCTTGGACTCGAGCATTTCTCCCTCGCCATCTACCTCTCTGAATTGAGTGCATATTAGGTTATTCCAACACTTAGCCATTTCTTCCAACATGCAACTTTCTTCTTTCAAGGTTGATGGGTGCAACTGAGATCTTGTGGAGAAATTCCAACACTTAGAAATTTTCTTCAACATTTCCCTTCATGATTTAGGCGTAACTGAGATATTATGGAGGAGCCTGACACACGTAACTTTATCTCTTCCAAGGTTGCAATGTTGTTTTGGAGTGTTTTCCCCATCACCTCAAGTTATGCTTTGGTCCTGGCGTTCATCCTGCAAAATAAATAAAGAGAAGAGCATCAAAACATTTATAGTATAAATTCACTTCACTTACCTAATTTCCATGCTTTGACTTCCAAGGTCTAAGTGATCTCCGGATCAGATAGGGTTCATCATTTTTCTCTAGCACAACTTTTTCCTTCAAATTCCTCATGCCTTAGAATATTTCCACATTATCATTCATCCGCCTTAGGGCGCATCTGGAGACTTGAGCTTCCATTTTCATTCCTTAGAGAATTTCACCCATCTTATACCCCTCGGGCGTACTCTGCTTCCTATGTACCTTGAAGTTGTCTCAGAAACTTTTATCCAACCTGAGCTTTGGGAAATTTTATCTCCCCAAAAAAATTTCAACAATCAAACTTTCCCCCATAAAACATTTCAACAAAATTTATCTTTTAGGCCCCCATAGCAAAATTTAACACCAAAGAGTTAGGCATACTTTATTTCATCCCTCTGCCTGAGAAAATTTTATTCTCTAGAAAATCTCCATCAACTAGGCGCCCGCTAAAAATCTTCATTTTTAAAATCTCCAATGAGGAGCAAAAAACTTTAGAATTATTCCCTTACAGAAAATATCCAATACCCACAAAAATTTCCCTTCGGAAAAACATATTATTCATGTGTGCACGTATGAAGGGGTACATTTGATTTTTCATCTTTTGAAAAATATTTACTCTAAGGTTTATTTCATCTCTCCAACCTTGGGCGCATTTGGTGGTAGGAGCTTCAAGTTTTGAGGACTTAGTCAATTTTCAAGCCTCCTCCCTCAAGTTTGGGCGCATTTAGCCCCTTGTACATTCATTTTGTGACACTTAGAAATTTTTAAGCCTCCTCTTCTTCTCAAGGAGCATTTGGGGTAGAGAGCTTCAAGTTTCAAGTACTTAGAAGATTTTTCACATGCCTTCTCCTCTGTGGGCGCACTTAGGTAGGTGAGCTTTCAATTTCATATGCCTTAGAAAATTTCACTCACTCCATATCAGGCTAGGGGCATTTACCCTTTCAAGCTTCTAGTTTCATTGCCTTAGAAGAATTTTCAAGTTCCACTCAAGCTTGGGCGCATTTATCATGGCCTACTTCAAGTTTCCATGACTTAGAAAGATTTCAACACTCAATTCTTGACCTAGGCGCACTTGGAGGTGTCAACTTCCACTTTACAAGACTTAAAAACCTTTTTCCAACCACTTTCCTTGAGATGGGCGCATATGAGAGGGTGAACTTCCAGTTTCATGCCTTAGAAACTTTTTCTCACCTTACTGCTTGCCTGGGCGCATATGACTAGGCTTACTTCCAGTTTCAAGTACTTAGCCAAATTTTCAACCCTTTCCCACCTTGAAGTTTGGGCGCATTTCACAGGTGGTGGAGGAATTTCCCATGCTTTGAAAACTTTTCCAAACTCCACCTTCAGGATGGGCACATTTCATGGGGTCTACAGGAAGTTTCACCACTTAGAATATTTTCCTTCACCCACCTCCAAGACAGGGTGCATTTGACTAGGGGGGAAAGAATTTTCCAACACTTAGACAAAAATCCAAGCCTCTCCCTTGCCCTGGGCACATTTGGGGGTAGCTACTAGAATTTTCAAATGCCTTAGTACTTTTTCCTTTGCCATCCTATACCTTGGGCGCATTTGAGGTATGCTGCTTCAAGTTTTGTAGCCTTAGAAATTTTTTCTTTTCCCTCACTCCAGCCAAGGGTGCCTTTGGAAGTGCTTACTTCCATTCTTGCATACTTAGCAAATTTTTCTCACCCTGCCTCATGATGGGCGCATTTGGCTAGTGGAGGAGGAAATTTCAATCACTTAGACGTTTTCTCAGTTCATCCTCAACAAGGGTGCATTCAAGGGGTCTTACAGGAACTTTTTGATACTTAGCACATTCTCATCCTTCAGCCAGGTTCACCTTAGGCGCATTTGGTAGGGGGAGGGGGAATTTTTTTAGACTTAGGCATTTTTTCATGCTTCCTCACCTGCCTTGCTTTCTCTGGTTTACTATTTTAAGTAAGCCTCTGGTTTTCATACTTCTGTAGCTTGGATTGATTTGAAATTTTCACCACAGAAATTTCATGATCTAATTGACCTGTTCACACTGCCATCTTGTGTCGACCTGCTATTTATAGCTTGTTTCTGGAGTTGACTTACTATAAATAGTAAGTGCTTAGATTGCCTTCAAATTTTACTAGTGGATTCCTTGAGAGATGCCGATTGCAATGGGATACATCGACTTTTGGAGATTCTGGCATTTGACCCCTCATTTTGGGTCCTGAAGCTGGAAACCCTAATCTAACTTGCATGTGGTTCAAATGACCTCTGTTTGACCCAGTATCTGTTGCATGTCGCTGTGTTAGTGATTCTAGAGTGCTGGGTGACTGCTAGAGTGAACTTGCTAAAAATAGTAAGTACCTGGAAAAGTGACCAACTCTACTTGCATGTTACCTTGTTGTGTAGCTCTTGAAAAACCCATGAAGAATATGCTAACATGCACTAAAAAATCCTACATGCAAACCCTAAAATTTTCCTCTGAAGACAACTCTGCAAAAAGGCCCTGATCTTGGTTTGCATGTTATAGCATTGCGAAGCTCCCGAAAAACCCACAAAGAATATCCAGACATGTGTTGAAGACTCCAACATGCAAACCCTAAAAATAGCTTCCGAAGTCAAGACTGTAGAAAGTTATCACCTCATCTTGCATGTTATATCATTGCGTAGGTTTCGGAAAACCCAGAATTATTCTGTAGACATGCACCGAAAAACTTCGCATGCAAACCCTAAAAATAGCCTCTGAACCCTGAATTGCTAAAATTCAGCATCTCGGTTTGCATGTTATATCATCGCGAAGGTCTTGAAAAACCCAGAAAGATTCTCCATAAATGCATTGAAGACTCCAACATGCAAACCCTAAAATTGGCTCCTGAAGCTTGGACTGCTAAAAAACTAGCAAGTTGTTCGTTTTAGCTCAAAATTTGCAGGCAAGCAATTTAAGGTGCTCTCGACACAGTGTCAAGCTCAGATTTCAATTTTCTTACTCAAATCAACCTCAAACTGGTATGAAGAAAGCAAAACCTAATTTCTTAGACTTAGCCAAAATTTCAATTCAGACGGGCACATCCCCAGAAAGACAGATAGAACGAGAGAGAGACAATAGGAAAACCAACCAAATTCAAGCAAAAAGACCCAATGAAGCAAAAATTAGGGGGTCCCCATTTGCAATGGGGCGATGTGTGAAAAGGTCACAACAGTACCCATGAACAAACTACTGAAATCTTTCATAATCGGAGAAAAACAAAAAACCTCATGGATAAAATATTCCTCTCCAAAAGAGAGAAAAATGAAATGAAAGCATACATGTGAGAAAAGAATGTAGGATTCAACATGTCCCCCCAAGTGTTACTTTGGTCACATAAGTACAATCAAGATCCACCACATAGGAGAGAAAAGAAGAGACAATGAATCCCCCCCATAAGGAAGTAGCTCCTCTACCAAAAGTGAATGCTCGAAAAAGAATATTAAAGATGATCTAAAATCAACAAACATTGTTCCTCTCCTTAGGGAGAAACACATCCAATGGTGAATGCAGAAGAAACTCTCTCAGAAGAAGAGGTCTCATGATGGGTGTCTCAAAAAATTGTTCAAGGATCCACATGTCTAAATCAAAAGAAATCAAAGTCAAAAAAGCAAATCCAAACAACTGTGAAGATACCTGTAGAACAACCTCCAAAGGCAATGGTGAAGTGATGACAGGTGGGTTGTAGCTATCATCAATGAGGAAGTGAATATCCTCAAGTATGTCTCTAGTATTTGAAATAATGCTGCAATGTTTGGCAACAAGTCATCCCACAAAGCTGAAACTAAAAGACTAGTCATATCCTGCTAAAGTGAGTTGATCTGTGAAGATGCAAGAGGTGGAGAAGGTGGAAGCTCAACACAGGTCTTGTGAACAAAGGTGGATGATGGAAGTACACATAGGTTCAAGTGACCAAACTTCTCCTCAAATATCTAATCCACTCTAGATGCATAAGAGTGTAAGCCAATCAATGGTACTACATGCTCATATGAAGAAAAATGAGAGAAGGCATACAATCGAGAGGCATGGTCAAATGTACCAACTACAATAATCTCTCTACTATGCAAGTCTCTGATAAGTGCTGAATCAGTTGTGAACTCTACTATCTTACTTGCCCCACTGTGTACAAACTGATAGATGGAAAGGAGATTGGAGGATAGTGAAGGAACACAAAGTACATCATGAAATGTGCCATCATCAATATCTATAGATCCTCTCTCACTAATACTCATGTAAGTGTTGTTCCCCATCAGTTTGTGTGATGATGTGTAAGGCTCATATGAAGAGAACATACTCGGAGCTGATGCCATGTGATATGAGGCTCCTAAATCATGAAGCCATTGGCTAGAAGGACTAGTGGATGCGAAGAGCGCATGGCTTTTCATCTTACCTACTCTATGTGCCATGGTGGCAGATCCTAATTGTGAAGGTGTTGAAGTGGAAGAAGAGGATGAACCAAAAGACATAGATGAAGGAAATTGAATATGATTATTCTGTAGAAGGTGTTTCAACTCATCAATCTTCTTTGCATAACACTGATGCTCATCATGTCTTGACTTTTTGCAATATGCACATTTTGGTCGATCCTTCTTAGATGGTTCCCTCTTAGAAGAGGAAAAGAATTAGAGGAATCCTATGAATGTTACTCCTTGGCTTTCTCAGTGTTATTGGAAATCCTTGTGTTTATGTTTAATGCCTTTTCCATTTGAAGCCTTCAGATCTCAGGTGCCTGGTGATGTAATAAGAACCTGTGGTTTGAAAGACTTCAATGAGCCCATATGTACCAACATTGCTTGCTCCCTAGTAAGTGATGTAGCAAAACCATCAAGTGAAGGCATAGTGAATCTAGTAACAAGTGCATCTCTAGTGGCATAAAAAGTAGAAACAAATACTGAATAGTCACGACCAAGTTTGGTAAGGATGGAGAGAATCAAGAGTCATGTTTGTCAATACCACACTATGTCAACTACAATTTGAGAGACTTGAGTTTGGTGAAGAAGTCCTAGATGCTATCAAAATTTGTAGTATTCAAACTATTAAGGTAATTCTCCAGCTGAAATCTTCTCAAAGTATCATGCTTCCCAAACAAGGACTCCAATTGAGTCTAGATTTGATTGGGTGGAGTGCAAGATTCAACATGAAAGAGATGATCAGGAGACATAGACATGCATAATGTCTCAAAAGCCTCATCATACCTATTAAACCACTTTCTCTTCTCTACTGCTCCTATAGGTTCAAGTTTTGTACCCATGACCAGTCTATATAACCCTTGTTTCTTCATATGTATCTCAATTTGTTTTTTCCAACCTTTTCCAACCACAATAGTTGTATGGAATGAGTGGAGAGATATAGGTTGGATCCATGTGTTTTGAATAAAAAGGTATAGAAATTGGAAAGAAACAACAATATAGACCCTCACAATGCAATAAAATTCCCGTTTGATCCCAAAAAATTGGACATTTTTACAAATTTTTCAAGAAAAGAACCAAAAAATAAAACCTAAGATATGATTGAAATAACAAGTACCTGGTTAATTTTCTAGAAAAATAGATCTAATATTTGTGTAGAGGATTGAATCAGCTTTCAAATGCCACTTGAATCATGAAAATCCGATATCTAAGTCAAAAGTTATGACCTTCGGAATTAAAACAACTTGATCTGACTTCAGAGGCCTAAAGAATTTACCACAAGTAGAATCTGGAAAAATCAGTCACACCAATGGATCAGGCTCAGAACCAACTTTCCAACAATATATGGATTGCGAAAAACGGAGCTTTAATACTCAAGTTGTACCTGATTTTTTAGAAATTTCCCAATTTCGCTTCTAGGGAAAATAGGGGCTAAAAAAATAGCCCCTTGTCCTACTGTAGACTAGGGGACTGAGCGCTAGGCACTAGGACCAAGACCCAAGCCCTTGGTCGCTGATATGACTAGGGTAGGGGTTGCGGGTTAGGAATACCTGGAAAAATGGCATTGGAGCTAAGCAGATAGGCAACAGTGGCAACAGAGTGGAGCAACGATGACAAAGCAAAGGCGATCAGCAAGGCAAAAAGCCGAATATTCCACCAAAATATTGCAAGCCGAAAATTTCAAACAACAACTGCAAAACTTCAAAAACCTGTTGATATCACATCCGCTAGAAGTCTACACATGTATGACAATGGCTAGGAAATTTAATAGAAAAATTGTCAATTTTGAAATTATCATTGTTTTTAATTTTTTTGTCAGAATTTTTTTTTGGATTGTGCAATGACAACGGTTGTACTTGTTCGGCCTATACAAAGTATGAATTTCATATGAATGTACAAAATTTTGCCTCAATTTTTGTGTCGTAAAAAATTCACCCAAATTTCAACTTCTCGGATTTTCGCAAAACAACGGTCGATCTTTAGATTTTTGGTCACTTAGGACCTAATGGCAAGGTCCATTTTGCTCTAGGGTGCACCAAAAAATTTCTCAAGGTCGGGTCTCTCAAATTTTGAATAGGAGGCTACAAATCTAGTGCTTTGATACCATATTGGACTTGATGATTGAACCCCATAGCTTTTAGAAATCACCTGCAAGCAATTATCCTATCATAAAGAGAGATCAAAGCAAGATGAACTTGCTCAACAACTTGAGAATTATGTTGATGCAATAACTTGAATAAAAATTTACAATGAAAAGTGAATCCTTATAAAAGGAAAAAAACAAATACTAGATAAGGATTTGATTAAATTGTGGCAAGTATCTTCATCTCATGCAATGAGACAACATGATCTATTATTAGCTCAATCTAATAATGAAAAAGAAATTCCTAAGTTTAGCTTAAGTAACTAAAGTAAAAGGGGCCTAAAAATTCATTAATGATTAATTAATTATTAGGTGATTACCTTTTTACTCCAACAACATTGTCCATAAGAAACCTTGGATTACTCTGCTGGCAATAGGTGTTGTCATTAATATCAACCCAATATGGGGTGTCATTGATGTTATTGATGTCTAATGTATATGCTTAAGTATGTACAAGCTCCAGAGATAGTTGCTATGATGCGATATCAATTGGTGCAAGTCTGTAGAGCTGTATAAGTAAGAATAATGTTCAATACGGTAACTAGGTGTGATGCAGAGGATGATATACATGTCCTGATGAGCCTACAACATGCCTACATTGATATCATTTCAGTTTGATGTACCGCACATAGAAATAAGGTGCAGAAGTTTCACTAAAGCATTTACAATATAGACTCTAAGGCAGAGCCATGCTTTTCTAGTCTGCATCCTTCCGCTAAGCAAGATTCAGTCTTGCGGTTTAGATGATATGTTGTTCAACCTATGAAGGTGTCATACCCAAGAAATCAAGTCATCACACCTTCTGCAGCGCATGTTACAAGTAACAGTGTTCTAATCTATACCCTGATAGAGGAATGTAATGATGAAAGCCTAAAGGAATGTTCTGCATTCCTCCGGAAGTAAAGTATTCACCTTGCGGTTTTGTAGAAATCATCAATAATGTCAAATGTACATTATTAAGAAGCTTCAAGTGTTTTGGTGTTTTGCAAGATCAGTCTTTGAATAAATATTGCACCTCGTATGCTATTACCTATTTACTATTACCATGTTTGGTTAAAATGCTTTAATATATAAATGTGATTTATGAATCTTGATGGAAATATGATGAATGAATGTTTGATTCAATTTAATGTTTTATGATGATTTTAACTATGAAATATATTATGCATATGATTGTATCATGATCGGCTAACTATTGTTATGATGTACTAAGCTGAATGCAGGAATAGGTTTGAACCTCCGGAAGAGAGGGGAAGTATCACTCAAGAGAAGAACTTGGTCTGGTAAACCTTAATGAGCCTAACTAAGCATACACACACTCACACCCTAGTTTGGTCTAAGTCAAGTTAAGTTAGTTTGAGTGAAAGGTAAGTGATCTTTAGTTTTTTATGTGAATGTTTATATTGGTTTACGATCTTGTTTTATGAATCTTTGGATTGGGAAATGTGATTAAGTTTTACATGATTGTGTTATATTTATACTATACGTAGATTGTCAATACTATACATAGTATGCCAATACTTTATGTATGTAGCATGAGATAGAGTTGCTTTGAGTTATAATAGTAGCAATGTCATTTTGTCATGGGTTAATAGTTTAGTTATTCCTGGGGTTAGATTAATCCATGGAAAAGGGGGTAACCTATGTATAGAGTATGAATGGTCAAAACCAAATCGAGCTAGGAAGGTGGGTGAAATAGATGACTCTCACTCAAAGTACTAGGTGATCAATTCTTTGGCCAAAGTAGTGTAAGTAGCCACTTTTTACAATGTCAATTCACTGTGATCTGAGCATACATGTAGGTTGTAGCCATAGTATGGTAGCTCTAGATATGAAGGACACAGCATGCTCAGAGAAGGCTAGGATTATGAGGTTATCAAACCAATCTCTTCGTCCAAGGGAAGGGCCATCTTACCAAGTTTGGTAGATGTGCAAGGGACCGTAGTAAGTCCGTGGTTGGTGGAAAAGCGCTTGAGTGATGCGTTTCCTCATGCAATTGGCGGCCAAGATTTGCAGAAGGATATTCTGGACCATTTGTGGTTCTATTTCAAGAAAGATCATTGAAGCTATGTATGCAATCATATATCCATCTCTATGGAAAATGTAAATGTGAAATGTTATCTTGAAATTATGTAATTTGAAATCGTTACTTGTATTAATGAAATGATTTTTTGATTATGCAATGGGAAAGTTTGGAATGTTTTGTTTCAAATGAGCACTAGTATTTCAATTGAAAAGAAAAATTTCATTGCCCGTAATGTTAGTAGCATAAATTGTTCACTTGACGGTAAAACATAGTAAAATTATTGGGTAGGACAATGGGCATGTTGCACGTGGTGTCAAAGCTACCAGGTTCAGCTCTGGAACCTATGTGCTTGCTATGTTTCCAATCCAACATTATACGAGTCTAATGTTTGGAAATTTTTGTGCCAGGATGGTGCATCTCAAGATGACCGCAAGGAAGTCAGTAATTGGAAATGAGCACTACCTACAGGCCAAGAATGAAAAGGAAGCCATTGTTTGAACCATAGAGGGTACCAATTATGACAATGCCATATGGCTGAGTGACACTGAGACTTTCAGTCATGCCCTTTCACAAATCAATCAAGAGAGGAGAAGGATGCGAGAGGCTATCAACTTTGTACCTCATGTCTCCCCAGCCAATTCAGACTCTTTACCACTTTCTAGAGATATGCCCTCAAAATGTAGTGTTAGTCCAGTCATGATATTTAGGGATCCTCGTGTTCTTCGTTTAGCGGAAGTTATTGTAATAGCCTCAAGTGGTGAATCAGAGGGATATGTACCCCAAAACTATGTATCTAAGAATAGGCTTGAAGGTTTGTAATGACCCCTGCACGGATTTATAGCCTTAACTCGGCTTTCTATTGCTATTCCAATATTACTTAATGGTTTTCGTTGATTGAGTTTACATGCGTTGATGGTGTGATTTGAGTCAATCCATTGGAAACTCATATGTGATTAAATAAACACCGTTTATGGCAGGAAAGTCAACATAATTGTAGAGCATTTAGATTGAATAGATAGAGCATTACAACTTCCCAGCATAACATTATAGATTCAACACAAGCTTCCCCAGCATATATCAACACAGAGAATTATTCTTCCAGATACAAGTTAATATCTCAAAATATGAATGTTTCCAAACAAAACGCACTTGAGCACAATATCTTCAAAAGATCAATTCTTATTATCATTGCCAATGCAAATATTAACTTCTAGACTGATACAGTCTATACATTCCTTCACGGTACAGAGGACTCCACAAATTGTCATTACAATGCAACACAAACTATTACACTAATTCCAAGTGTAATCATATGAAATACTGTGAAGCCAAGATTGTTAGGCAGTGCAATTATAGGAAAATATAATGAGCATATAATTATGCAGAGGCATGACATACCCGTGATACTTGCGTCAAGGCAATAAAC
Organism: Sequoia sempervirens; assembly: GCA_007258455.2. Taxonomy (NCBI): domain Eukaryota; kingdom Viridiplantae; phylum Streptophyta; class Pinopsida; order Cupressales; family Cupressaceae; genus Sequoia; species Sequoia sempervirens. Next base: position 14,957,238 of record VDFB02086081.1, on the reverse strand, counting down.
TCCAAATAGCAATGTTAGACCCGTGCTAGCAAATGTCTTCTTGTGATTTGCATCGACCAGCATATATACATAGAGATGGAATAGCCAATGTCAATATATTTGACTGTCAATTGACTTGACCATCATATAGTTTTGGCACGGATATCTTACACGGATGAATATCAAGAATACCCATCAATCTAATACAGGAAGTTTTCTACCAAACCACAATGCTAATGACAATTCCGACACTTCCCCAGACGCCTCATTTAAACTGTTCACTTGTGAACTTCACAGCACCATCAAATTCCACCAATCACGTACAACACATTGAGCAATGAATATGTATTCAGAATTACTATGTAGATATGTACCCGACACAAACCACGATTCCAGATTTGAGCATATACTTGCAAATATCGATATTGCATATAGAGCCCATCACCATTCCATTACCGCCTTCAAATGTAGAGCCCGATATCCCTTCTGACTCCTTCTGCTAGTTACATCATGAACAAGGTATTGACGGCAGCAACGGAAATATAGAATATAAATCATCCCGATATTTGATTTTAGTTAGAGTCTCTGCCAATACAAGGCCCGATAAATCAAGACCATAGCTGTCATAGTCTTTTGTTCATTGCACTTCTGGAAAATATAATTCCTCTACACCACCAACAAGAAATATGTAGCCCCATGTGCAAATACACGATGGAGTATGATAGCGATGTGAACCGATCAACTATCTATCAATACTCTGTAAACAAGCAATATCATGCACATATTAAGTGTCTGGGACAAACAGGAAATTCATATACAAGCATGCCCGACTCCACCAAATGCCTTCTGTACTATTGAATATGTTTCTCCATTAACATCTGTAGACAATGTTGAGTATGAGCAAACTGCTATTAATTTCTAAAAGAAAACCATGTTGGGGTTTCGTCCAACACAGCAAGGGGTTATGAGAGTTCTCATTCCCAGTATTTCCAAAAGACAGAATCCAATTAAATTCTCTGTGATAACAATCCATTCTCCCATCGCCATTTAATTGACCATCTTTCAGTTTCGCCAACCGTTTTATTTTAATAGAGACTTTATAAAGACTTATAAATATTTATTCATGCCTTAATAAAATCTTGATATAGTCAATTAATTAGATAATTCAAAAGTCTTAAATAATAATTAAGGCAATTAAAAACTTTTTTTGAATATTTAATTAATTAACTTTAATTATATCAAGTTCCATATAGAAACGGGGACATCACAAGGTTATTTTCCTTTCGATGATGCATATGAGCAAAATTCTGAAGGGTATACCCCACATAGATATGTATCAAAGAGTGAATCCGAGGGATACTCTCCCTTAGACTATCTGAAGAGTCATTCCATGTAAAACTCAAGATATTGAAATCCTTTTTAATCTTAATGAAAAACATGTTTTTGACAAAAACTTGTGTATGAGTTCTTTTATGGAATATCTTATGTGAATGCTTGTTCTTTTGAAATGATTTTAATGTTAAGTAAACTTTCTTAGATCTAATTAAAATGAAACCTTTGGGTATAATTGTTCTTGGGAAAAATGGTTAGAACAAGAATTAACTTTGGGGGAAGCCAAGAAGTAGGTCAAAGTGCCAAGAATGCCGAAGCTAAGTTGGATTGCATTCTAGCTATCATGGATGAAACAAGAGCAAGAATAGGAGACCTTGAGCAAGAGGTAAGGGGAAAGGAAAGAGAGGAACAAGAAGTTCCAAATAATGAAGACGAAGTTCCCAACAATGAAGAAGGGGAAAATCCTATGATCATACTCAATCTAGTGAGCATGAGGATGATGAGTCACAATCTAGGTCTGAGGGAACCTGTTGTGACCTTTTTCACACATCACCCCATTCAAAATGGGACCCCCTAATTTTTTGCTCCATTCGGGTCTTTTGGATTTGGTTTTGGTTGGTTTTCCTACTATCTCTCTTGGTTTCGTCTGTCTTTCTAGGGATGTGCCCATCTTTGGGCCTAAGTTGAAATATTGGCTAAGTCTATGAAATTAGGGTTTTTATTCTTTGGGCCAGTTTGAGGTTAATTGGAGTGAACGAATTCAAGTCTGAGCTTGGCACTGCAATAAGAAGGCTTTTAGCAAGTTCCCATCAAATTTTCACTGAATTCTAACAACTCACTATTTTTAGTAAGTGCTCAATTTGGGACCTTTCTCTTGAGACTTTTGAAATTCTGACTGCTACACCACGCTTAGAGCACTTTGAGTTGTCTTCCTGCAAATTTTGAGCTGAATCGAACAACTTGCTATTTTTAACAAGTCCCTTATTTGAGGCCTTTCTGCCAGGGTTTTCACAAAACTGATTGTTGCATTAGACTCAGGACATTTCAAAGTGCTTCCATGCAAAATTTGAGCAAATTCTGACAACTTGTTATTTTTAGCAGTCCGGGCTTCTAAGCAATTTTTAGGGTTTGCATGTGTGATTTTTTAGTGCATGTCAGAATATTCTTTATGGGTTTTTCGAGAGCTTCGTGATGATGTAACATGCAAGTCAAGTTGATCACTTTTCAGGGACTTGCTATTTTTAGCAGGTGCTCGCATGTAGACCAACTTTCTGGGTTTTTCTGGGTTTTTTCAGATATCTCGGGCAATATGACATGCAAACACGCCGGGCAGGTGGTTGGTCACTTTTTCAGGCATTTACTATTTTTGGCAGGTCTGCTCCAACAACTCCCTAGTATTTCAGTTTCACAAACAAAGCAACATGCAACAGAAACGGGGTCAAACGGAAGTCATTTGAGGCACATGCAAGTTAGATTAGGGTTTCTAGCTTTGGGACTCAAAATGAGGGGTAAAACTCGAGAAACCTGAAAAACTAATGTATCCCATCGCGATCAACATCCTTCAAGCAGTCCATTGGTAAAATTTGAGTGCAATCCGAGTACTTACTATTCATAGTAAGTTACCTCCAGAACAAGGTTATAGATAGTAGGTCAGCACTGATGGTAGGTGTGAACACGATAGTTAAGTCATGAGGGCCAGTGCGAGTAAAAATCAGGTCTTCAAAAGTGGAAAATCCTCGAAGATCATGAGACCCCCACAAACTTTCTAAAAATAGCAAGCCAGAGAGAGCTAGGGTGAAACTTTTCAAAGGGATAGAAATTGAAAGCACACCCATCAAGATGGGCCTAGGGCATGAGAGGTCAAAAATTTGATTAAGTCTAGCAAAATCAGAAGTAGCACCCCTCAAATGTGCCCTTGAGAGGAGGCTAGATGAAGAAATCATCTAAGTCAATGAGAATCAAACCTCAGGGGGGTAAAATGTGCCCAAGATGATGGAGGCCTTGAAAATTTGCTAAGTGTTTGGAAATGAAAGTCCACACCCCCAAATGTGCCCAAGAATGAGAGCTTACCCCCTTGAGTGCGCCGAAATGGTGAGATGACTTGGAAAAGTTTCTAAGTGATTGAAACTTGAAGCACATGGCCTCAAATGCGCCCAAGGCAAGGAAAGATAAGTGGAAATTTTTCTAAGTGTTTACAAATGGAAGTAGACCCCCTCAAATGCGCCCTTGGCAAGGAAGGTGGCTTGGAAATTTTCTAAGTGTTTGAAATGGAAGCAAGAGGTGGAAAATGCGCCCTCAAGTGAAAGTACACCCTATGGAATGTGCCCAAGATAATCTAAGAACTTGAAAATTTGCTAAGGCAAGAAGAATGGAATAACAAGGGGTCAAATGCGCCCATCAAGGTGAAGTGACTTGAAGATATTTCTAAGTGTTGCAAAATCAAAACCCAGGGGGTAAAATGTGCCCATCTTGAGAGGAGACTTCAAAGAAATTTCTAAGGCATTGAAAATTGGAAGCAGGACCCCCTAAATGCGCCCTTCAAGGAGACTGACTTAAAATTTTTCTAAGTGTAGAAAATGAAAGTGCAAGGGGTGATATGCGCCCATCCCATGAAGCAAGCTGGAAAAAATTTCTAAGTAGTGGAAATTGAAAGTAGGGACCCTTAAATGCACCCTTGAAGATGAGATGGAGGTATGAAATTTCTAACTGTTTGAAAACAAAACCTTCACCCCCAAAATGCGCCCAAAGTGGAGAAGAGATAAGAAAATTTTCAAGTGTTGAAAACTAAAAGTGTGAGGCGTGAAATGCACCCAAGTCAAGAGGTTGATTTGAAAATCATCTAAGGCAAGTGAAACTAAAAGTATAGGTGGTCAAATGCGCCCAATGTGAGGGAGAAGGCTGGAGATTTTTTTAAGTGGTAAAACTAGAAGCTTGACACCCCAAATGCACCCTCATGAAGGCTAGCTTGAGAATTTTTGACTAAGGCGTAGAAAACAAAAGTTCAACACCTCGAATGCGCCCAACTTGGAAGGGTGATAAGAAAACGTTCAAGGCACTGAAGTGAAAGTAGGTCCCCAAATATGTGCCCATGACAAGAGGTTGGGTAATTTTTTTAAAAGGGAAATTTTGTAGGGCGTTGGAGAATGAAAATTCAAACTGAAGTACGCCTATGTCAAGAAAGGAAATATTTCAAGTGTTGGAGATAATTGAAATAAATTTCTCATTAATATTCGAGACAACTAAATGTTACATGTAGTCAAGTTGGGAAATTTCGAATTGCACAAGAAGAGAGAATCTCCAGCAATAGAAAATGCTATGACGACTGGGACTCAACTGACTGACAACTCGCTTCTCTTCTCTCCATAGTTAGAAAATTACTAACTAGTGGGGGAGAAAATTAAATACAACTACTAAAATGGGCACCCTTTCACAATTATTTAAACCTCCAAGTTATTCATTTTTCCTCACCAATTGCAGATTTGAAGTTATGAGAAACAGAGTGCTGAAGAAAAAATTGCTGAAGTGAGTGAGTTTGAGCAAAAATTTTCTAAGTGTCGGAGTGATTTTGTTGAAGGTTTTAAGCTTTGGGGTTTGAAATTTTGAGCTTTGGAGTCAGAATTCTTGAGGTTTGGAGTTAGAACATTGATGCTGAAAACTTTTATTTTTGAAGTTAATTCCATGTTTTAGCCATCTCATGGTGATTTTATTTTCTAAGTCTGAATTTTAATGCTTATATTTTGTTTTGCAGGATGGCTGAAACAAGAAGAGGAGATGCTATGAGAATGAACAAGGCTGCAGGCAGAACTGCCAATGCAGAGTCAAGCAAGGAGAATGCATCCAGGCAAGCGATTATTAAGAAACTCCGCAAGTCTTTTCTTCCTAAATCAAAGTTTGTTTCAAAGTTGGGAGGGCTGACGGACACCAACCTTGGTTCGTTCAACCTCAGAGCGCTCAAAGGAAGAATGTACGGGAAAGGTGGCCATCATCCATTAGTCACAGTGCACAACACCATGAAAAGAAGACTATATGCAGCTACTGGTTTTCCACCAGCAATCCAGTGTCCAGAGCTGATTTCAGAGTGTGCTAATTGCTATAGGGCAGATCGCAAAACAATAGTTTCTCCTGATGGCAAGTTGTTCGCCAATCTCACGCCATCGGAGAAGCCTTCAGGATTCCAACTTTTGAGAAGATGTTGTACAAGACAAAAGAAAGAGCTGACAAGATGTACGTCTCATCTTTTGAAAGATGTGCTGAGAGGATTAATTCAGTTTAGATGCGGAAGCCAAGGCCTCCTCGCACAAAGTTACCCAAACAGATTATCTTCGAAGACTTGAAGCAAGAATACTGTGACTTGATTATGATGCTTAGCCGAGTAAATGGGAGTTCTCAAGTATATATTTTTGAGCCCTAGATGTTTTATTACATCAGCGTAGTGATGGAGGGGAAGGATTATGTTGATTGGGCAAGGATGATCAGTGATAATAGAGATGAGCAGTTCAGGAACCTGAGGAGGACAAGGACATTCTATATGAGCTCATACGTCATCTACATGCTGGCTCAGATGACGAAGTATAGAGGAATGACTTATAAGGAGACAATTGGAAGCAGTCCTGATCAGTTCAAGATTCATGAAGCTTGCCCGCAATTGCACTTAACCAGCACTTCTAATTTCAAAAGGGTGAACGATGCTTTTACTATGCATATAACAAGGAGTCTTCAGCAAAGAACTCAACAAAGAATATCTAAGGAGGCCCAGTAGTTGATTGAAGAGTACGGATGTTGGTTTATCCAATTTTCGAAGTTCACCTACATTAGGCTACAGGGGTTCACCTCTTATGCATACAGATTACTGAGGTACCTGTTGTGACCTTTTTCACACATCGCCCCATTGCAAATGGGGACCCCCTAATTTTTGCTTCGTTCCAAACTTTTGGCTTGATTTTGGTTTGTTTTTGCTGTTGTCTCTCTCTCGCTTTGTCTATCTGGGGATGTACCCGTCTTTGAACATAAATTGGGTTTTTGGCCAAGTCTTTAAAATTAGGGTTTGTACTTTTCTGGTCAATCCAAAATCAAATGAAGTGAGAATATTGAAAATAAAGACTAACACTATTGTCAGTATGCTTCCAGCAGGCTTCCACTGAAATTTCATCAGATTCTGGTTACTTACTATTTTTAGTAAGTGTGAAATTTGGAACTTTTTCTCGACACTTTCGGAGTATCGATCGTCACACTGCATTTAGAACACATCAAGCTGCTCATGTGCAAAATTTGAGCTGAAACAGACGACTTACTATTTTTAGCAGTCCAGCTTCCAGGACAAATTTCGAGGCTCAGATGCAGAGTTTTTCTTTGCATGTCTGGATATTCCTTCTGGGTTTTTCAAGACCTTCGCGATGGTATAACATGCAAAACGCGACAACTTTTAGAGTGCAGCCTTCCGAGGCTATTTTTAGGGTTTTCATGTCAGGGTTTTCTTTGCATGTTGGCATATTCCTTATGGGTTTTTCGAGAGTTTTGCGGTGATGTGACATGCAAATAGAGATAGTCACTTAGTAAGGAACTTACTATTTTTAGCAGGCGCTTCCCGGCAGCTGCCTCCCAGCACTTCAAAATCACGAGCTGATCATAATGCAACAGAAACAAGGACAAACAGAGATCATTTGATACGCATGCAGAACAAATTAGGGTTTCCAGCTTCAGGGCCTGAAAAGAGGGGTAAAAAGTCAAAAATTTTGAAAACCAGTGTAAACCACCGCGATCAGCATCCTTCAAGCTATCTGCTAGTAAAATTTGAAGACAAACGGAGCACTTACTATTTATAGTAAGTCATTGTGGAAATAGGCTAAAAATAGAAAATCAATTGCATGCGCTGATGTCAGCAGGCAGGTCACGTGGTGAGGAGCGCGGTATTCAAATTTCAAGTCAAACAGAGCTTGTGAGAATTGACCGCCATGTCCCACGCCTTAGAGTAAATTAGAGCCTTCTTAACCTTACCCCATTTCATTCAGTGCTTTCTGGTTAGAATAGGAAACCCGCGCTTCATAGCATTTGAATTCCCTTCCCCTGCTGTTGAATAATTCTGTAAGTCCCCTTGAAATACTAGCAAATCACATCGAGCCAACTGAGCCTATTCGCACTAAAAGAACCTTGGAGTTGAACGCATGAACTTTCATGCAATATTAGCATGCTGGATACTTTGATCAAGAGAGAATAGGGTAGTCGTTGGTGACTTTATTCTGCGTTGGTGCGGTCACGAAAAACACATCAACAGTACCCCACCAATAGGATGGTGATGTTAGAAGTATCTAGACAACTTCTTGCCTACGATAAAATCCAGAAAAAGAAAAAGGAGGATTGAGCTACCCTATTGTTATGGGGAATTCAATTGAGGAGTGTCCATCTTTACAGGCAGCCAGAGAAGCTAAGGACGAATTGCAATTCTTCCACCTCACTCTCCACACCAACAAATAGGATTTTGATCCCTACAAAAATATCAGAGTGATACAAGGTGTGGAGCATAGGCATAGGGCTCACATTGAGGATTTTTGGGCTAATGCAGAGGATGAAGCTTAAGTTAGAAAGAGAATGTTTACCCAGCTACCACTTAAGTTGATCAGAGAGTGCAAGGTTATTCCGGTCCCAGACCAAGTGGATGAGGATATCAATATTATTCAGCCAGATTATGAGTCAGTGAGAGACACACCAATCCCACTACCTAATTGGTTGGAGCCAGAGGTTACAAACTTAGACACACTGTGCATTCCAACCCTGACATTCACAAGGAGTTGGGTGTAGAGACATGTTCGCAAACTCAAAAGCAAATCAATAGCCCTCACCTACAACCTCATGGGCGATCAAAGACAGCCAACAGTGACAAAGAGGAAACAGGCTACCCAAGCTTCAGAGTCGTGGGAAGAGGCTCCAGTTCAGCCAGCGCCTTGAGAAATGGAGGAGGAATCACCAACACAATTACTAACTCACTCTTCGAGTGTGCGAGAGGTTCCGTTGTTCGCGAGTTAGAGGGTTAGATTGGATGACGAGCGCGAGATGGAGGAAGCAAATCAACCACCCCGTAGGGAGTCAGTTGGTCAGAGCATCAATATGCCTAGAGGAGATGACCAGCAAGAAGAAGAGGAAACAACGACTGAAACCCACTTCTAGCAGGAGCTAGAGGCAACTTTGGAGGACGAGACTATTGCAGGGCAGGAGGCTCAAGGTTTGGAGGAGAATGCCCAACATTTAGAAGAGGATGTGCAACACATGGAGACAAACAAGCCTCAACAAAATGTTGCTAGAGAGAAGCCTCGTGAAGAGGAAGCAACAAAAGAGCAACCTGTTGATGGTGTTTTCTGCACAGCAACAACTCAGACAGAAAAGGATATTCTATCTCTCTTGAAAGATAATCTTCAACAATAAATTGCTGAAAATCACCCCAAGGTCTCCCAGGTGTCAGGTCTTGACAATGCATAAAACGACTCAGATAATATGTGAAAATGCTGGTAATCACAATCGGACCTTACTACAAGCAAACTGTATCCTTTCAATTTATCAAATTTTGCAATATTATGATCTTAAATCCTAAATCTAAACAAATAATAAAGAAAAAGCAAAAGATGAGGGTGTAAGAGATAAAACGAATTCTGGATTATTTCTAAGATGAACAATGCAAATGATAAATACCAGGAACGGACCAACCTCAAATAACCAATTCCTGCTTATCCCACAATGCAATATCACAAGAAAGGTGCAATCTTCAAAGGCATACAGATTTTCAAATCATAGACATTCATCCACAATCGAACTAAGCACAAATAGATGTATGGTCCAAGTTGACTTCACTAGCCTACTACAATCAGATAGTTACTGGGAGTATAGACCAGAGATTGCTACAAACATTCCAAGCATGAAACCATGAACATTATTTACCAAGCTAATCTAATTCTAAATTTAACATCAAATCTTCTATCTTCAAGCAATTTCAAAAAGATGGAACAACAGGGACCATGCAAGATAAACTAACACAAAAGAATCCACCAGAGAAACCACAATGCCTTCAATTGTATTAGATTACCAAAATATAGCAACAATTCCACTGTTCTGTGTTACAGCACTTGCTCGAGAGAACCAACTACTATTTCTACTACAGAATGCTCTAACCCTTTCTTAGTCTAGCTTGTCTAATTATCTATTATCTGTCTAACCCCTTACAAATATGGCAGGAATGCCAATTTGAAGAGAACCCTTAAAACATGTCGACCCAGCCAGACATTTACAAAATAAAATAGCCAAAACAAGTTGGCCTCAGTAAATTTGAAATAAGGCACACATTAAATGCTGATACATCATTAAGGTTGGCCAAAACACATTCCTCAATGCAACCCGGATCAACACATGCCCTATAATAATAGGGAAGCACAAATCACGAAGTTGGCATGATATTAATTACCGCCTCCCTTATCCTTGTTCTGATCCAGCAATTCATGAACTTTCAAAAACACCTTATCTAACTCAGCACCAGGTGGCAAGGGTAAGACCTTGAGCCGACATCCAATTGATTCAATCTCTTCCCTTGACTGCTTAACCGTTGTATCCCAATCACCCTTATATGCCAAGTATTTATCCATCACAGCTAAATAAGTAGCCGCATCATCCAATTGGTGCCCTGTCACAAAATTTTCAATATCAGGGGCATAGACATCATGCCACCATTCCCTCAATTGTTCCAAACTCAAGTACTTAGGGGCGATCTTCCTCCTACCAGTCATTATCTCAAAAAATGCAATACATTCATCATAAACATTAGTTAAATTACCATCTATTTGCTTCCTTTGTTTGTAAATCTTCTTGATGGCCTTTTGTCGGATTTGCAGGGCTTCAAACCACTCCCAAGGCTCATTAACCCTAGATGAAGAAAGAATTCCATCAACAACCAGCTGATCCCTATTCTACTCCATGACTGTTTTAGTTTTCTGCAATAAGAGATCAGTATCCTACTTATCCTGAGATAAAACATAATCTAACCAATCCTTTGCCCTTATTGCATCCTTTCCAGTTGAAAGGATCTCCTTTATTGCATCATCTCCCTCAGTCTGTACCTCCTGCAACCAATTTTATTGTAGCCAGAGTAGAAGCTTTCATCTTTTCTATTTCAGAGATGGTCTCCTTCAGTAATAAACCAGCAGTAGCAGAAGAGTATGGGTGAAAAGATTGCAAAGGCTTCATCAAATCTTCTAGACATTTCCTAAGCCTTTCATTTTCTTTCTTTAATTCATGTTTAGACTGTCTTTCCTTCCTCAATCTTCCAATGATCACTGCACTGGACCCCTCATACTCTTCAATATCTTGCTCCATAGAAGTAGGCCCAAGATTAATGGTCTGTACATCATAATCCTTCCCAGTGACCTCATCTTTACTTTTACCAGCAGCAGGGGTGGCAATATGAATAATCCTATTACTAGCTTCATCCCTTTCTATCTTGGAGACCACTTTAGCTACCTTCTTCCTCTTACCTTTTCCAATCTTGGCCAACATTTCATCCCAGTTGAGAGGAGTGTCCTCAACAATGACTTGCTTCCTTCTAATCTCCTTGTCTAGCCAATCCAGAACAGCAGGATCCATCCGGATTTCATCTCTCTTGACCTCTTGATGCTGATCCACCGTCTCATCCTTTTCCTTTTCAGGAGATTGATCACCTTTGTTCCCCAATTCAGGCTCTTCTTCTTGCAAGGGTGATGGAGTCTTAACAAGAAAATCCTCCTTCTCAGGGGATCTATTTTCTTTCCTACTTGCAGGAGAATCTTCATACTATACCAATGGAGAATGATGCATTTCCACATCTCCCAACTCAAACTCAGCAATTGTGCCATAAAGTTCCCCATCCTTAAATGGTTCAACTTCCTCACTGGTCTCACGTCCTTCATGAATCATCTGCTCAAGTATACCCAGTGAAGGGGAAGTATCTTTCTGTTGTTCCACAGTGGATGCCATTGGAAGAGGATCTGCCTTTTGCATAGTCTCTTTGGGAGATGTAGTTCTTGACCTTCTTGAATAAACCCGAGTTTTCTCCCCTGAGCTCTCCACATCAACCACATGAGGATCCACCTTATCTTTAGAAATTTCTTGATCCTTCTTCTTAGAAGCCCTGGTTATCCTTGTCCTTTTTGGCTCTGGAGGGGTATCTTCTTTCTCTGCTTTCTCAAATTCATCCTCTTCAGTAGACTTACCTATTTTAACAGTACGACTCCTCTTCTTTCCCCTAGGTTTTTTTTCTTTTCCGGCTCATCTTCCTTAGGGCCTCTGATTTTAATCTTTAAAGGTGAGCCTACCTTGGTTTTGCCTGTAGAATCATCCTCACCCGAGTCCTTTGAGGTAGAATGGGCATTCAGATTTCCCATCAGATTGAAAGTACAAGGTACCTTTTCACTCTCCAATTCCCATACCTTATGTTTCAGCCATGACTTGGTGAATTTCACAATAGGAGCCATCAATTCCTCCAGCTCAGTTATTTCCCTTTCTAACCAATTTATCTCTCCAATGGGTCTGTCCTTAACTGATTCAAATGCATGATTCTGGACTAAATTTCCATCATCTTCCAACTGATAAGGAATCAACTTGACATTGTACATTCTGATTACATCAACTAGAAGCCTAGAATACCTTTTCTTCCTCACCTCAAAGTCATCCTTTTTGTTTGCCCAGTAGTCCTCTAGATCATCTTTGTGATGATATTCTTTAGTAGCTTTCTTTTGTGCTTCACTAGTGATGTCAAAGCTTGCCCTCTTAGAATGGAAAGAGAAACCAAAAGTACTCAACTCCTCCACTGATGCATGAGCTGATTGGATTGAAAGGCAAATCTCAGCTATACCAATTCTCAAGGGAAAATCCCCACCAAACCCTGTCTTGTGCTTCTCTCTTTTAACAATAGCATCGAAATCACATATCTGTTGGGTAACTTCTAAAAGTATGATATGGTTTGTAGGATATCTTGGCAATCTGTATGGAGAAGTCGGACATCCATCAATTCTGATATAGGAGAAGGTGGGGAATTGTATAATCCAGGCTCCATATCTTTTAATCAACTCCTTGGCTCCATCAGAAATTCTCACATGTTCTGCATTCTGAAGCAATCTATTAATATGCATAGTAAATGCATCATTTGCTCTTCTATAATTTGGATTCCCTAGGTGCAGCTCAAGGTACACCTCATAAATGACATCTTGCCCAAATGTTCCTTTTGGATTCAATCCCCTGTATGGATAAAATCTAGCAAGTATGTATATCACATAAGATGCCATGGTGAATTTCTTTGTCTCTAGCACATCTCTCATCTGCCTGTCAATCATTGCACTAATAATCCCTGCCCAATGGTAATTGATGCCTTGCTCGATCTTGTTGATGACATGCACCATCCAATTCTCCAATACCCCAGCACTCTTCAAGCCCACCACCCTGCTCAACAGTGTGATTGCATCGTATATATCTTGTCGGAACTTGACCCTGTGTAGCTGTTTAGGTAGCTTGGAGAAATGAGATTTTGGCTTTTCAAGTGAGGAATTAATCATCTGCTGGGCCTTGGTAGGCTCATCCTCATAATAAGTCCTAGCCAAGTCCATGTCCAAAGCACACACACACATGGTAAGTCTGGCATATCAAATGCCTGGGCGATGGAGACTGGGTTAAAGTTAGCCAATACTCTCCCATTAGTGCTGACAATCCTCTGCGTATCAAAGTCATAATGCTGGGCACACTCCAGTATTAATTCATAGCATTGAATCGCAGGAGGAAATCCTACCACATGAGCCAGTCCGGATTTCACCACTCCCTTGGTCATGGCTGATAAATCCCTCTGAGCTAACCTTTCTTTGAATTCTTCATATCTCCATGCTCCTACATTGGTATCCAAGACCTCTGTCCAAACTGAAGCCACCTTACTATCCGGCAACTGACTCTTCACATCCAGCCTTACCCTTTTCGCTTCTATAACTGAGAATCCTTCTGTATCTCCCTTGGATTTTCCTGCCGCTGCCTTGCTTGATTCAGCCTGTATTCATAAAAAAGCCTCATGAAAATACAATTATCATCCACATTTCAATCAAAGGTTAGCTTCGAAACCACATAAAATCATTAAGATAAATAATTAATCATCAATCTTGAAAATCTGAGAAAATTGGGTAGTCCGGGAAAATGAAGTAATCCGGGAAAATTCAGTCGGGGTGGAATTTCAGAGAAATCCGACCCAGACGGACTCCCACTGCCAAGACATCATTCATCAAATAAATCATCAATATAGGCAAAAGAGATGCATGATTATCATGAGATTTATCTACTTAGCAACAAGAAATTATCATCCAATATTTAATTCATTACTTCAATTTCAAAAATCAGAATCAAGTGGAACCAAGCAGAAAAACCAAAAAAATTAGGATAGTTCGGATTTTCACGGGCAGCTTGAAATTCCGGGAACTCATCATACTCCGGGAAAATGGAAAAATCCGGGAAAATCCAGGTGCACGAGAATTCCGCGGACACCTCAGAAACCCTTCGATCGTTCAACGCGCAGACCATTAATCAAGTGATCATATGAACCCCCTATCCGAATCCAATGAACGTAAACTCAACCCCAATAAGCCAAATCTCGATTGTTCTTGAATTTGAACTCCCAAAACTCTCAAATGGGAGATCCCTCCTGCGAAATAATGATGCCCTAAATTTGACCGTCAAACCTCTGCCATGAGAGTTAGGGCAAACTCAAAATTAGACACCATTCCTCAAAATGATTAAACTAGGGCACACCAGGGTCTCAAATGATGCGAACAAGGTCGAGCCAAACACAGGACACAAGGACGTGACAACTCCACTAAACTTGACAACCCTAGGCAGACATATTGAAACCCTACCTTCACGAATTATATCAGATTTCATGCCAACAAAGGCAAGGCCTCAACAGGAACACCCAGTCACAAAGGTACACCCAAAATTCAATCAATAAACGAGGGGATATGCAGTGCAGGCATTAAAACCTGTAGAAAGGTGAGTTCAAACCCTAATTCGATAAATATAAAACCATGAAAAACAAACAAAGGCCGACCCAAATAATCATCAACAACAACTCGAAAGATTTAATCAAAGCGCAAAACAAAGGGAGAAGTCAACGACGACTTACCATGGGTTAAATCCAAATGAACTCGAGCCCAATGAAATCACTGCAAACCAGGGTGCCCTAGCGGCGATAATATTAATACAAATGCCCAAGGAAATCACACGCGAGCACACCAAATCCAATGACCAAAGCTCAAGAATGAACACACTCAAGTGCTAGAGCAAGTAGAAAGTGAATAATGAAATCAGGAAGAGCGCCAATAGACCTTAAATTCGCCCACACTCATGCCAAAGAAGACGTACCTCAAGCATTAATGGTTGACAAGACATATCAAGAAAATCTGTAAACTCGAGGTCAAAACGGAATTCCGGAAAAATCCGAGCCAGACGGACTATCCCAGTGAGCACGAATTTCGCGGACAACACAACCCTCCGGGACTCCGACACAGTCCGGGAAAATCCGAGTGATCCGAAAAATGCCAGATTCAACCAGAAACCCGGATTTCGGAAAAATCCAATATTGACAGAAGATGGACCAGGACCCGGGAAAATCTGGGTGAGCTGGAAAATCCCGGACCCAGGGCAAAACCTAGACTTCCATTAAAAACCAAGTTTGATCGATTCAACCTTCAAGGTAAGACCAAGGTAAGCAAGACCAACATCCCCAGACCATGAAAGGACAAATCCAATAAAAACCAAAGGTCCAAGAGACATCCGTAATCAGAAAAAAGAGGGTCCCTACTCCAAGTGGGGCGTGTGTGCAAAATTGCACAACAAATGGCGACTCTGCTGGGGAAATGCTCCAGAGCATTTAGATGACAAACTGGAATCAAGAACCCAAAACTTATGATTTCAACTCATCCATCCAGTCACCACCTTCAGTTAAACCAAAGAACCCACAAGTCACCGAAACTCTTCCTACACTAGGGTCGAAGTGTGTGCAGATGCATTCATTTCCCCCCTTAGCTGCAAAAGAGACCAAACTTGATTTGAACAGGCTACATAAAGATTCATACTCTAAAAGCAACCTAGATAGAGCCTCGCTGCCAGTCAGGCATCCATAGCCCTGACGAGGTTATCGATGTGATTCTCCCGAACATAGCTCTACTGCCAGCCAGGCGTTCATAGCCCCGGTAGAGATATTCAGATTCCCTTGATGAGTTGAATTCAGTCTTTTGATTTTCCATATTCTCTTTCTTTATCTGATATTGCTTATCTTCACTTATTTCTCTCTCTCTTTTTTTTACTTCAACTTGTGAACAGTGAAGTTCACACTCAGGGATGAGAAACTCAGTGGCACTAGAGCAGAGAAAAGATTTTTCACCTGTGCAAACTTCATAGGGACCTTCTGCAACCTCATGCATGTTTAAATATTCAAAATGTGAGACCCTAATGTACTCCTGTTCAATCTGACTAAAGGACTCTTTGTCTTAGACACAAGGGTATGTGACATTGGGTAGAGAATTTATACCATGATGTTCTAGAAAGATGATTAATGTTTGAAAAGGAAATACTGAGAGCACCACACCTACTTTGCCACCACTGCCATGCAACTGCAACAGGAGATCCGAGGAGTAAGAACCAAGAGCAAGAGCAACACAAACCCAAGCAAAACAAGCCAAAGCAAACCTACTCTAACCAAAACAGAAACAGGAAACAAAAGGCGATCTATTCTAGTAAAGCAGACAACAGAAAGCAACCTAAACTAACTATATACAAGACAGAGAGCTGAAAACAACTTAGGATTGGAAATAATGTTTCAAATACTGCCCATTAACAGGCAATGGAATATCTTCTCCCGTGAGAGTCCTCAGACGGAAGACATTATCTCCAAGTATTTCGGTGATCTGATATGGACCGAGCCACAGTTTATCAAACTTCCCATGGTCCCCTTTTCGATCATGAGGTTTATCCCAGTACAACACCAGGTCAGAAATCCTAAAAGTTTTGACTTTAGCTCTTCTATCAAACCACCTCTTGACTACCCCCTGATGTTTGGCAAGGTTCTCAAGGGCATCTTCTCGTTTCTCCTCAAGGTGTAGTAGCTCCATCAACCTGGCCTCCCTTCTATCCCCCTCATCATAAAACTCATTAATAAATTGCAAGGTTGGGATCTTGAGTTGAATGGGGAATACTGGCTCCAAACCATATACTAAGTGATAGGGAGATGTTCTGATTGATGACTTAAGCCTTGTGCGATCTACCCAAAGGGAAAACCGAAGCTGGGTGTGCCAGTCTTTTGAGTTCCTTTCCAACAGCTTACGGATAATAATCAATAAGTTCTTATTGGAAGATTCTGCCAGACCGTTACCCTGGGGGTAATAATTGGATGCAAACTTTATAATAATGCCATGATCAAAAGCCCAGTTTGAAAATTTTAACGATGCGAAAGCAGGACCTTTATCACAGACAACAGAAATAGGACATCCAAATCGGTTAATAATAGCAGATTCTAGAAAATCAATCACTACTTCAGATGTACACTGCCTACAAGCGAAAGCCTCAGTCCACCTTATGAAATAATCAGTAATGGTTAGAATGTACCTGTGTCCTGCAGAAGATGGTGGGTTGATAGGACCTATAAAGTCCATGCCCCACTGAGCAAAAGGCCTTACCTCAGTAACTGGTTGAAGTGGGAGTGCTACATACCTTTCCCTCGTTGTTGCAATCTGGCAAGTGTGACAGGTCCTGACATGATGGTGAACGTCCTTGAACAACGTGGGCCAATAATACCCAGCCCTTAAGATCTGGTTTGCTATGGCAATACCAGAACCATGGCCAGTGCCATACTTTTCATGAAATTCGTTCATTACCTTTTTTAGATTCTTGTCTCCCAAGGCACCTCAAATAAATGCCTTCATGATTTCTCTTGTACAGAATAGCTCCCTTTAGCATGAAACTATCGCCCTTCAGTCGTAGAGCTCTCCTCTAAACAACATTAAGATGGCTTGGGGACCGCTGGTTCAACAAATAATAAACTATGTCATCATACCAGCCACCTGGGGAAACCTCCTCAAGATTATAATTCTGAACAGTCAATTCAGGCCTGTTGTGACCTTTTCACACATCGCCCCATTTAAGATGGGGACACCCTAATTTTTGCTCCATTCTGGTCTTTTGGCTTGGGTTTTTCTCTCTCTCGCTCTGTCTCTTTTTTGTCCACTTTTCGAGGGGTTGCGCCCGTCAGTGAGTTTAAATGTGAAATTTTGGCCAAATTTGAAAATTAGGGTTTCATCTTTCTTGGTCAGTCCAAGGTCGAATGAAGTCGATAAATTGAAAATTGAGCTTAACATTGTTGTCAGTATGCTTCCAACAGGCCCTCAGCAGCTTTTCATCAGATTCTGAGGTACTTACTATTTTTAGTAAGTGTGAAATTCAAGGTAGTTTATTGGCATTTTTTTAGATTCCGACAGTCACATTAAGTTCAAAGCACATTAGACTACTCATATGCAAAATTTGAGCAAAAACAGACAACTTATTATTTTTAGCAGTCCAGCTCCCGGCACAAATTTCAGGGCTCAGATGCAGAGTTTTTCTTTGCATGTCTGCATATTCCTTCTGGGTTTTTCGAGACCTTCGCGATGATATAACATGCAAAACGAGACGACCACTTTCAGAATTCAGTCTTCCGAGGCTATTTTTAGGGTTTGCATGTTAAGGTTTCTTTTGCATGTCGGGTGATTCCTGGTGGGTTTTTCGAGAGCTTCACGATGGTGTGACATGCAAACGGAGATACTCACTTAGTAAGGAACTTGCTATTTTTAGCAGGTGTGCCCCGGCAGCCGCTTCCCAGCAGTTCAGAATCACGAGCTGATCGCAGTGCCACAAAAACAAAGAGAAACAAAGATCATTTGATATGCATGCAGAGCGAATTAGGGTTTCCACAGGACCCAAAAGAGGCATAAAAAGTCAAAATTTTGAAAACCGGTGTAAACCACCGCGATCAGATCCTTCAGGCTATCTGCTGGTAAAATTTCAAGTCAAACGGAGCACTTACTATTTATAGTAAGTCAATTTGGAAACTGGCTAAAAATAGTAAATCAACTGCATGTGTTGATGTTGACAGTAAGGTCACATGGTGAGGAGCGCCTCATTCAAATTTCAAGTCGATCAGAGCAATGGAGCTATCAGAAACATGAGGTTACTATTTATAGTAAATCACCTCCAGAAATGGGCTAAAAATAGCAGGCTTGCTAAAAATGGCAGTGTCGACAGGACAACAAGGTCATGAGGATGCAGTGTTTAAAATTTCAAGTCGTTCTGAGCTTCAGAGATGCAAAATCAGAGGACTTACTATAAATAGCAAGGGCATGAATGCTGGCAGAGGAAAAAAAAAAAATGTCTAAGTCTGAGTCTCATCCTGCAAGTACCTCAAAATGCGCCATGCCTGCCTTCAAGGTGATGGAAAGTATTCCATGAAATAAGTTCATCCTCTTGCCACCTCCAAATGTGCCCAGCTTAAAATGGATGACTTCAAGAAAATTTTCTAAGGCAAGCTTCATCCTGCTTCCTAGGAAAAATGCGCCTTGATGACATGGAATAAAATCTAAGTGATTAGCTTCGTCCTGCACACATAGCAAAATGCGCCCAGCCCAAAGAAGTAGCATGTTCAAAAAAAATTCTAAGTATAAAAATTCACCTCCACTGGCAAAATGCACCCAAGGAGAGAAAAAGTCAAAGAGTCAAAGGAGTTTCATCCTCCACTATAGGCAAAATGCGCCCATCCTTCACACCATGTCATATGTGCCCATGTATCAAGCTTCATCCACCTCAACATGAGAAATGTGCTCAAGCTAAGGAAGGAGTCAACAAGGTCAAAGGGGCGTTGGAAACTTTATCCTCCTCCTATGCTCAAATGCGCCCAAATGAGGGCATGTAAGGACAAAATAAGGGAGCTCAAAGGTCACATGTTGGGCGTTGGAAGTTTATCCTTCAGCACATATGAAATGCGCCCATGCTAGGAAGTAAGAAGAGGAGTCAAAGAAGAGTCAAAGGTGGCATTCGAAGTTTCATCCTCCTCTACATGCAATATGCGCCCATTCTCTTGCCTATGAGATATGCGCCAAGTAAAGAGTAAGTGTGGTGGTGAAATAAAAAAAATTACTAAGGCGTTGGAAGCTAAGTCTTCTTGCAAGTGTGAAATGCGCCTGAGGTAAGGTGAATAGGAGTTGACAAGTGAAGGCGTTGGAATTTAAAAAAGAAATATATCCCTCATGAGATATAAAATGCGCCCAAGGCATTTAAAAGAGAATTTTTTTTTTTAAGTGAGTTGATAAAGAATTCCTCACCACAGGCAAGATGATAGATAAATGAAAATTTTCTAAGGGAAAAATTTTCAAAAATGCCAAGTGATTCAAAAATAAATAAATAAAAAAAAAATTTCTAAGGCGTGAAGTATTTTCTCCCTTAAAGAAATGCCTAAGTCTGGTGAGATGGTGAGTTTTCCTAAAGTCCGAGTGGAGTTGCCAGTGATGAAGTCAGAAGGTGCCAACATTGCAGGATGAGTAAAAGTTCTCCAGTCAGAGCAACAAAATTCTCAGAGGAGATGAAGAAATGAAATAAATTGTTGAAAATTATTTT
Organism: Sequoia sempervirens; assembly: GCA_007258455.2. NCBI lineage: Eukaryota > Viridiplantae > Streptophyta > Pinopsida > Cupressales > Cupressaceae > Sequoia > Sequoia sempervirens. The sequence goes on along the minus strand of VDFB02086081.1, from coordinate 14,937,249 downwards.
TCCAAGGTTCAAAATTCTAGAAAATTAAATGAACCCGTTCGTTGGGTACCCATGGGTTCGATGCGTTCTGGAGAAAATTTTCTTCTGGGTATTGAAGATTATCGATGAGGAGTTGATTTTAAAGTCTTCCATGCTTCGCTGTGGCCTTTAGGATGAGGATTTCAAGTGGGCACTAGGTTGATGAGTTTTCCTAAGGGAAACTTGAAAATTTTCTAAGGAAAATGTGAAGAAAATGTGTTTTCAAGGTGAAATTCTCCAACGGATGAATTTTAAGCCAATTGCCTAGGTGAATTTGATCGAATTCTTCGTGGGACTAATCTTTTAGGGTCAGAGATGAATGAAATTGAGTATCAGAGCTCCAGTTAGTGAAATGAACTTCTCAAAGATGATACGCTCTTAAGGAAGATGGGTTGAAAATTTGGCTAAGGCATGAAGAATCATGATGAAGGCAAAAGTTGGCTAGTGAAAACGATGAACGCTTGGAAGTTATAGCATGAAAATCTTGGTAAGTAAGTTGAATTTATATTATAAAATGTTCTAATTCTCTTCTCCTCGCTTGTTTTGCAGGAGGAATGTTGAAGCAAGAGCCCGATGACTTGAAGTGATGAAGCACGATGATATTACAACCTTCGGAAGAAGATAAAGTTATGAGTTTCAATCTCGAAGGGAGAAAGTTGCAAGAAATTGGCTAAAATGACAAAGAAGTCAAAGAACAATGCCAAGAAAGAAGATCAAGAATAGTGTGAACGCATCTACAAATGGAATCTTCTAGAAGGAATAATGGACATTATGGCTCATTTATTGCCCCTCTCCTTTGTGGCGGTTTTTAGGGAAAACCTTGTTTAGGGCTGAGGTGGCACGATCCTAGCCATCCAGCCGATTGTAATCTAAGTCGTCCGTTGGACTTGGAAAACTATAAAAGGGGGAGTCCCCCTCATTTGTAATTCATTAGAAGTAGAGTATAGATGCCAGACTAGAGAGTAGAGCGGAGGTACTTTAGTTGTAATATCTTAGCATAGTAGTTTAGATTGAAAAGGAAGGAAAGTCTTCCCTTTGGATACTTTGTAAGAAGTTGTCATGTATGTTTTCATAATAAAAGAATTTTTCATTGATGGTGATCTCTTCTTTGTTATAGTAGTTGTTGAGGCTTCTTCGTCCTTCCAATTCACGTAGCATCTTGAAGTAGCATAAAGTAAAGTAGATTTCATTTCATGCAAATACTTAGTAATTGTGGAATGTGGTGCTCGATTTGAACAAGACTTCGTTCGTCCATACCACTAGCGGGCTCACTGACGGTGGGTTCGCCTTGCGTGGTCAACTGGAACTTTGTGAAACTTAACTTCGATTATGATTTATATGTTGGCATGCGTCGTTGTGATGGTGTCTTCATGCTAGATCGTGATCTGAACATCTTAAGTCACTCCTCTGAAGATTGCACCAGTTCCGCGGAAGCTGTCCGAAGTGAGGCAAAACGGAGCTTGGTTGAAGCTTGTGAATTGATCGCCATGTCCTAGAATAGAACATAAACTTCTTAGGCCCTACACCCATTTACTTTCAGTTCATTTCCGATTAGGATTAGGAAACTTGTGCTCACTGGCCTAATCATCTAAATCATATGAAAGCCCTTAGTCCGCTGTCTGCTGTCAACTATTGAACAATTGTGTAAGTCCCCTAGTGAGAACACAACAACTCACATCAAACCAACTGAGGGTATTCTAAGTATTCGGAACCTTGGAGTTGAAAGCATGATCTTACTCGCAATCTTAGCATGCTGAATACTTTGTTCAAGAGAGGATAGGGTATCCGTTGGGAAACTTTATTCTATGTTGGTACGGTCTCAAAAACCACGTCAACAAGGCCCCATTTCAGCCATAGTCGGAGTAAGTCCCTGCCCTCTTACCAACTTCATGGGTTGGATCTCAAGGTCATATTCTTGTAGCATGGTTACCCACTTAGCTCTATGCTCACCCAACTCATTCTGCATCAATAGTAACTTAACTGCAGAATCTGGGACAATTGCATAAACCTTATTCCTAAGGATATAATGTCTGAACTTCTTCACTGCTTTGACCAGGGCATATGCCTACTTTTCTACACTTGGATACTTCAACTCTGCATCTGAAATATTCTGAGCCAATTTTTTCAATTTTTCAACTCAACAACAAGAATCCGTTAGGGTGAATTAAATCAAATCAGCGGTTACAAATAACTCATTGCCAAGAATGCGCACTCAATTTCAACAAGAGAGAGGCTGTCATATGGCAAGAGGATCGTCAGTTCCTTAAAACAAAATGCAACTGAAGGTAACTCTAACCAAGAATGTGTCCAAGATGGACGAACATATGGTCAGAGGATCTTAAAGCGTGCTGAAAGGTAACTCTAACTAAGAATGTGTCCAAGATGGACGAACATATGGTCAGAGGATCTCTACCACTACAAGTGCTGAAAGCAAACTCAACACCAAATATGTGCTACCCAATCCAATACGGAAATGGGGCGACCATATGGCAGAGATATAAGAAATACAATGCAACTTCAGAATGTAAGATAAGCATTACAAAACATGATAAAGCAAGATTAAGGGAAATGTTGATAGTACTACTGTGTAGCTTACAATGAGCTATAGAATGCCTACAAGATCAAGGAATTAGAGCTCTTCAAATTGCTACAATAACAAAGATGTTTTTCATAAGGCCTTTTAAACTTCCTGATGCTAATCCATGAAGAAATATGCAGATTTCTCAAATCTGATCTGACAGACCAGCAACATGAATATCATAACCAGCAACACAGATCCCTATCAATATGCTCATAACTCTCTCATTTCTCACCCAAATGACTTCAAATTTGATGCAATAGACCTTCAAAATGATGGCGCCTAGTTTAGTAATAAGAAATGGAAACTAAAAGTGGTTATTAATTACTGGCACGAATCCCAAGGCACTCTAGAAAGTATGACCTTCAAAGAATGATGAATTTACTTTATAAAATCATAAACTTCATATTAAAATCTGCAAATATTCATGAAGGGTCGCCTCCAATAGGGAAATACAATGAGACAATACCCAGAACGAGAATGTTTATGATTTGAGACTTGTGAACAGAAACATACATTCAGTAGTCATGACCAGCAACTCTGGAATTGATAGAAAATGATCTAACCCAACTACAAAGGATAGGAAATCAACTATAACTGAAAAGAAAAATCAATAACACTCAAACCTCTCAACTAGTTGCTATCTTTCGAGCAAGAAGAAGAGCCAAGCTAGGAGGCTTACATTCCTCAAAGCAATCCCAAAGCCAATCCGACAGCATAAGTTTGCAAATTCATAAGATTCCTCAAATGAAGACCCAAGGCTCCAATTTATAACTTTAGAAGACCATTCTAGAAGTCTCCAAGAAGGGGCGCCACCTCCAAGATTCCTTTAGGTCTTTGACTTGTCTTTTGTCTTCACCTTTAGGATGGGCGTACTTGCTTTTTGTGATAAATTTCACTTTTTAAATAAAATATTTAGCTCACCCAAGTTGGCGTCCAAACTCACTTTAGCAATGTTTGACTTTAGAGATATTAAAATATTTCCTCCATGTAGAAAATACCCTTCAAGATCCCTTCTTTAAAACAATATTAATTTATGATGCTAGGACAAGGGATTATAATGTTAAATTATAACATTATAATATAAAATAGCTTATATCTCCATAAAAATGCATCAAGAGCCAAATTCAATGATATCATCTGAACTGATTGAAATAGAAGTCAACTGACCAGAAGTCAACCTGCCAACTTGCCAAAAATAGAATTTACTAAAAATAGTAAATTCATGAACTTGCTCAGAATGTTGTGCAAAAACCACCAATGCGAAGCTCTATGAAAACCCAGAAAGAATCAGCAATCCAAAATCAACAATTCCAAATGCAGACTCAGCAAAAAGATGAAAACATCCTCCAAGAAGTTTGGAAACCCTGATTCGAGCTTCCGCTAGCTGACAGCTCACTGGGGATAGGCCATCAATCACTAAAAGGTGTAGTGCTAAAAATGGGGACATTACAGCATCTTTTAATGGTGCACTCATAAAAGCAATAAGATGCTCATTTCCCTCATTAGACTTCTGAGTCAACATTCCCGCACATGAATGGTCCGAGGCAAATGAATAGATGTAGAAGGGCTTACTGTAATCAGAACTTACCAATACTGGAGCATCAGCAATGGCTCTTTTGATTTCTACAAATGCTTCTTTTGCTTCTGCAGTCCATTCAACTTTAGCATCTTGCTTCAACATCGCATTCAGAGGTTTAACAATTTCAGCAAATCCAATAATGAATTTCCTGACAAAATTGATCTTGCCAAAGAAAGACTTCATCTCTTTTTTGCTAGCAGGTGGCTGAATCTTCAGTATGGCCTCCACTCTTTCTGGATCAATAGCAATTCCCTTTTCAGATATGACATGTCCCAACAATTTCTCTTTTGTCACTCCAAAAATGCACTTTTTAGGATTCAGGGATATGCCGAATTCCCTGCACCTTTGAAACACTTTGCGTAAATCAGAGATATGCTCCCCTCTGTTTTTGGAAAAGACAGTTAGATCATCCATATAAATAATAATGCACTTGCCTATGATATCCTTAAAGGCAATATCCATGGCCCTTTGAAATGTAGCCCCAGCATTAATGAGACCAAAAGGCATCCTCCTGTAAGCAAAGGTACCCCATTTAGTTGTGAAAGCAGTCTTGTGCCTATCCTCATACTGAACCATTACTTGGTTGTACCCTGAATAGCCGTCCAGAAAGGACATCATCTGGGAACCATTTACTACTTGAAGTACTTCATCCAATGAAGGGACTGGATAATTGTCCTTTTCTGATGATCTGTTGAGATTTCTGAAATCAACGCAAAGTCTGATTTCCCCATTCTTTTTTCTTACTAGGACTAGGTTCGCCACCCATGTTGAATGCCTGATAGGAAATATAATTCTAGCTGACAGTAATTTTTGAACTTCTTATAACCGGTTCCAGTAATGCGTTAATTGGTCTCTATCTTTGCCTAAAAGGCTTAGCACCTGGCTTCAAAGGTATAGTATGAGTTATGATAGATGTATCATAAGTTTTTAGGTCTTCATAACTCCAGGCTACTATATCCGGAAAGCTACGCAATGCTTCAATTATTCCTTGTTTTTCCTCTAGAGTGCATACCTGGCCAATAAAAATGTTCTTAGCATCATCTTCAGTTCCCATATTGTAAGTATCACACTGTCCACTAATAGATTTCTTTTGACTCTTGTTCCTAATCTCAGATCTTGTCCAGATCAAAAATCCGCTCCAACTGTACCATTCCCCTTGAAATAATATTAGACTTCAAATTTATTACTCCCTCCAAATCCAGTTCTGCTTCCTGAAGTTCTGTTTCATCAATGATTTGGGAAGCGAAAACATCTATGTTTGTAATGAAGTATAGAATATGCTTGTCATCCTCAAATACCTAAAAGTTAGTAACATTGTCTGGAACTGATGGCACAGGAGTCAATTCTACAGTAAAATTTTTCAAACCTGACAAAGATAGGGGCTACAGAGTGCTCGTTCCCTGGGCCAGAGAATCTGCAGTTTGATTCTTCTGTCATGGTATCAGTTGAATATTTAAGGCATCAAATCCCTCAATGAGGTCCCATACTCTATGCCTATAATTAGTCATTCTTCTATCATGGCATGAATATTGTTTTCTTGCTTAATTACCAGCTCAGAATCACCGAAAACTTGCAGAACCTTAACCTTTTTCTTGAGTGCCACAAGAAGTCCGTGAATCAATGCCTCATATTCTGTTACGTTATTAGTATAGTAAAATTGAAGTCTATGGGCCGCAAAGAAAGTTTTACCTTTTGGGCTAATCAATTCGAATCCTGCTCTAGCTCCATGCTTGGATTTAGATCCATCAAATTTGAGGGTCCAGCATTCAGCGGTTGTATTCCTCTTCATCGTATCCTTCGAGTTATTACTGCTGGAGGATTCCTCAGATGACATCACCTTCTTCCCTTTATAATCTTCTGGAGGGCTTTGCATGTCTGTCTTGACTGCCAAGGTTGGATTTATGCATTTTTGTACTCGTTCTACTGCTGTTTGGCATAGACAACATTCCAACTCTGAATGGGAAGCATTATGAACTCTACACCAGTTAGGTAAGAGTAACTCCTCAAAGTTTGTCCTCCTGCCGAGGTGAACCTAGTTTTCAATACACTGCCTAATGAATTCCTAGAAGCTGTCCAGCAGGCTAATCTGATTATCCTCGAATTCATCCTCTTAATTGATCCTGTCAGAACAGTAGTATTACTGGATTCTGTTTCTATATCAATAGACATCGTATGTAGCATCAATACCTCCTCTAAATTTGACTCCTCATAAAGGGTTGACAGCATATAATTTCCCATACCTACTTCCGATATCAGAACTTCATTTGAAGTATTTTGATATTCTGTAATCATGTACTTCATTCTCGGTTCTCTCTTAATTATGATCTGATTTGGCACTCCTTTCCAAGGAAGCCACATGTGGGAGTGATCAGTAGATACATATCCATTTAAGGCCTTCGTAAAATCTCTTCCTAGAATGAGGCCATATGCATCAGGGATATCAGCCACTTGAATATTGATAACCTGTTGGATTCTTGGGTCAGAAGCTACTTGCATGTAAATCATGTTTAATTCTCCCACTACATTTACTTCAGTTCTATCCAGCTGGGTCAGCTTCTTCTGGGAGTCAGCAGGTGTAATCCCTAAAGCTCTACATACTCCAAATGGCATCACATTAGTGTTGACGTGGTTTTTGAGACCGCACCAACACAGAATAAAGTTTCCCAACGAACGCTCTATCCTCTCTTGAACAAAGTATTCAGCATGCTAAGATTGTGAGTAAGATCATGCTTTCAACTCCAAGGTTCCTTAAGTGCGAATAGGCTCAGTTTGGCTCGATGTAATATTGCTGGTATTTCAAGGGGACTTACACAATTGTCCGACGGCTAACAACAAACAGCAGACTAAGGGCTTTGCGTGTAATTCAAATGATTTGGCAGGTGAGCACGGGATTCCTAATTCTAACCAGGAATGAACTGAAATTAAAAGAGTGTAAGGCCTAAGAAGTTAATCTTCTATCTAAGGACGGGACGTGGGATCAATCTTGACAAACTTCGACCAGACTCTGCTCCGCCTCACGTTGGACAACTTACACAAAGTCGGTGCAATCTTCAAAGGAATGGCAAGAGGTTTTCAAATTATAACTCAACATGTAAGCACCATCAGAACGACGCATACAAACACATGAATCACAATCGAAGTTAAGTTTGTAAAGTTTTCCAGTTGACCACACAAGGCAGACCTACCGTCAGCAAGCCCCTAGTGGTATGGATAGAAATGAAGTTACCTCAATTAATACCACAAGTCCACAACTAACATCTACTTGCATGAAAGTGAAAACTAGTTTACTTTAAGCTACTTGAAAGATGCTACGTGAATTGGAAGGACGAAGAAGCCTCAACAACTATTCACAACAAAGAAGGATTCACCATCAATGAAAAATTCTTTTATTATGAATGCATACATGACAACTTCTTACAAAGTATCCAAAGGGAAGACTTTCCTTCCTTTTCAATCTAAACTATACTATCAACTATCTAATTACTCTCTACTCCTCTGAGCTCTGCTTCTAATTCTCCTTCTCTAATGTCTAATGAATTACAAATGAGGGGGACTCCCCCTTTATATAGCTAGCCAAGTCCCAAAATATGGCTAGGGTTACAATCAATAGAGTGGCTAAAATCGTGCCACCTCAGCCCTAAACAAGATATACCCTAAAAACCGCCACAAAGGAGAGTGGGGTAATAAATGAGCCATAATTTCCACCATCATCCTTCTAGAAGATTCCGTTTGCAGATGCGTTCACACTGTTCTGGATCTTCCTTCTTGACTTTTGTTCTTCAACTTCTTCCACTTGAGCTAACACTTAGCCAATTTCTTGCAACTTTTTCTTCCTTCGAGATTGAAACTCGTAACTTTATCTTCCTCCGAAGGTTGTGATATCATCGTGCTTCACCACTTCAAGTCATCGTGCTCTGGCTTTGACATTCCTCCTGCAAAACAAGCAAGGAGAAAAGCATTAGAACACTTCATAATATAAAGTCACCTTACTTACCTGATCTTCACGCTCCAACTTTCAAGCGTTCATCGCCTTCACTAGCCAACTTCATCCTTCAAGATTTTCCAACATCTTGACTTCAACTGTATTTCACTTTACTTTTCCAGCTGAGGTGTTTGCAATTTTGATCTCATTCATCTCTGGCTCCAGAAGATTATCATCACGAAGAATTCGAGCAAATTCACCTAGGCAATTTCTTTCAAATTCATCATCTGGAGAATTTCACCTTGAAAACACATTTTCTTCACATTTTCCTTAGAAAATTTTAAAATTTCCCTTAGGAAATTCATCAACCTGGTGCCCATTTAAAATATTCATCCCAAAATCCTTGGCAAGCTGTGGAAGACCTTAAAATCAACTCCTCATCGATAAACTTCAATACCCAGAAGAAAAAAATTTCCAGAACGCATCGAACCCATGGGTGCACAACGAACGGGTTCATTTTATTTCTCTTGAATTTTGAACCTTAGAAAATTGTTTCCCTGTGAAATTTAAATCCGTTCTTCGCATCTGTGAAGATTTCTTGTTGTTCTGACTTGAGAAATTTTTTATCAACCTGTGCAAATGGAATTTTCTAACTTCACCCCTGAGAAAATTTGCTCGCGCTTCGAAAAATTTCACCACCTTGAGCTCCAGGCGCATTTTCTAAGAAGAAAATAATTTGCCTTAGAAAAATTTTAAATCATCTTGCACTCTGAGAATTTTCCTTAGAAATTTTTTGAATCACTTAGCATTTTTTTGAAATTTGCCTTAGAGAATTTTGTTCAACTCGATCAACTTTGCCCGTGAAAATATCAACTTCACTTAGAAAAATTTTCTCATAGAGGTGCCTGGCACATTTTATTCTCTAACACCACCTTGCATTTTACTCCACACTTGTAAGGCAATTTTATTTAAAATTCCTAACGCCTAGGAAAATTTTCCAACACTTTTTAAAAAATATTTCACTTTACTTAGCACATTTGAAGAAAATCACGCCTTATCATTTATCTTCACCACCACACACTTTAGACTTGAGGAGGAAAATCACGCCTTAGAAAATTTTCACACTTCTCATGCCTTTGGAAATTTTTTTAACACTTCATCACTTATCACCCCTGGCGCCACACACTTGAGAGAAATTTCAAAAAAAATCACACCCAATATTCATCCTTACTACCTCACACGCCTTAGGAAATTTTTTCAACATCCACCACCTTGGGCGCATTTGGGACTTGATGGAGGATAACGCCTATCATTTATCCTTGTATTCGCCATGCCATTGAGGAATTTACTCACCCTTTTACTTCATTTACTTACCTTTTACACCTCAATCTTGGCGCATTTGAGCATGTCAAGAGGAATGAAGACTTTCAACGCCTAGGCATGTGGCTTTTGAGCTTCCTTGTTTTTGTCCTCATATGGTAGCCTTTGGGCGCATTTCAGCCTAGCTGGAGGATAAACTTTGCTTGACTTTGCTTTGACCACCTTTCAGCTGGGCGCATTTCAGCATGTGCGAAGGACGAGACTCATACTTAGAAAAAATTTCAAATATCTTGCACCAACTCTTCCTTGGGCGCATTTTGGCATGGGAGGAGGATAAAACCCTTTGACCTCTTTGACTTTCTTGCTTGTTGGGCACATTTAGGCCATGGTGGAGGATATTCGTTTGCCTTAGAAACTTTTTTCAACAACTCTTGAAGTGGGCACATTTTGCCTTGTGTGGAGGATGAGAGTTATACTTAGAAAATTTTAAAACTTTCTCTTGAGTTCTCTTGGGCGCATTTTGCTATGCCAACAGGATAAACCTTGTTGACTTTCATTGACCACTTGTGCCTTGGGCGCATTTGGAGGTGGCAGGCGGATTTTTAATGCCTTAGAAAAATTTTCAAACATCAGATGGCAAGCTAGGCGTATTTTCAAGGTGGTGGAGGATAAAGCTCCAGACTTAGACATTTTTCTCGTCTCTGTCGTTTTCTTCATGCCTTACTATAAATAGTAAGCCTCTTAATTTTGCATCTCTGAAGCTCGGAACATCTTGAAACTTTGCACACTGCATCCTCACGACCTCGTGGTCCTGTCGACACTGCCATTTTTAGCTTACCTGCTATTTTTAACCCATTCTTGGTGGTGATTTGCTATAAATAGTAACCTCTTGTTTCTGATGGCTCCAATGCTCTGATTGACTTGAAATTTTAATGGCGTGCTCCTCACCACGTGACTTGTTGGCTGACACTGACGCATGTGCTCAATTTACTATTTTTAGCCAGTTTCCAAATTGACTTACTATAAATAGTAAGTGCTCCAATCGACTTGAAATTTCACCAGCAGATAGCCTGAAGGATGCTGATCGCGATGGTTTACACCGGTTTTCAAAAATTTTGACTTTTTACGCCTATTTTTAGGCTCCGAAGTTGGAAACCCTAATTCGTTCTGCATGCGTATCAAATGAACTCTGTTTGTCTGTGTTTCTGTGGCACTGCGATCAACTCATGATTCTGAATTGCTGGGAAGCGGCTGCCGGGACATACCTGCTAAAAATAGCAAGTTCCTTACTGAGTGAGAATCTCTGTTTGCATGTCACACCATCGCGAAGCTCTCAAAAAACCCATCAGGAATCATCTGACATGCAAGAGAAACCCTGACATGCAAACCCTAAAAATAGCCTCGAAAGGCTGAATTCTGAAAGTGGTCGTCTTGTCTTGCATGTTATATCATCGTGAAGGTTTCAAAAAACCCAGAAGGAATCTCCAGACATGCAAAGAAGAACTCTGCATCTGAACCCTAAAATTAGCCCTGGAAGCTGGACTGCTAAAAAATAGTAAGTTGTCCGTTTTCGTTCAAATTTTGCACGCGAGCAGCCTGATGTATTCTGAACGCAGTGTGACAGTCAGAATTTCAAAAATGCTGAAGGATTGCCTGCAATTGCACACTTACTAAAAATAGTAAGTACTCAGAATTTGATGAAAATTTGCTGAGAGCCTGCTGGAAGCATACTGACAACAATGTTAGTCTTAATTTTCAATTCGTTCATTTCGTTCACCCCCAAACGGACCAAAAGACTCAAACCCTAATTTCAGACCTAGCCAAATTTCATGTTTAGGCTCACAGACGGGGACGTCCCCAGAAAGATAAACATCAGAAAAGAGACACAGAGAGAGAGAGAGAGAAAAACTAGAGCCAAAAGACCAGAATGGAGCAAAAATTAGGGGTCCCCATCTTGAATGGGGCAATGTGTGAAAAGGTCACAACATCTGGCATCCCCACGAGAAAGTGTTGAAAAACACTTTAAGAATTGACCCTTGATTAATCTTCCTCACACCATCATATAGAAAGGACACTTACTCAAAAGGGGAGAAGAATCCGGTATTGGATCAGAACACTTTCATCTAAGACCTTGTGAGTGTGTGCAGTCGTTCCATCTCTAAATCATCTCGACTTCCGGAATCAGCCGTAGCAAGTTATATAAATATCTTAACTTCAAAAGCATCCTGGACATTGCCCCACTGCCAGTCAGGCGTCCATAGCCCCGACGAGGTTGTCGCTACAATTCTCACGAATATTGCTCCACTGCCAGCCGGGCGTCCATAGCCCTGATGGAGTTACTCGTATGTTCCCAAACCAATATTTCATAGTATTTCTCTTTTCATTTCTCATTTTCTCATTTCTTGTTTTTCAGGTATTTCTTTTAAGCACATTTTCTTTTCTTCATTTGATTTCTCTGTCAATTCCTTGATTGGCTGGCAGGCAATGAAGCCTCCAATGGGTTTGAGAATTGTAGTGGCGCTGAAGCAAGACGTAAGATTTTCACCTGCCAAGACCTTTCCCAAGAAACCAAAATGACTCGAAATGGTGATAGATAAGATTTTTAAGGTCTTTAGACTCATGTGTTAAGACACAATAACGGGTTGACCTCCCGAGACGAGTTTGATCCAAACTGGATGATGAGAAGAGGAAAACGACCTTAGCCTTCTCAAAAATTTATGCAAATTCCAGTGAAAGAAACCATGTTGTGAAAGTTAAAACATCATCACCCCCCTTCGCAATGGGAAACCCATAAATCCTTGCCCATTCCAAACCAAAACCACTTGAGCAGACAACTCAAGGGACGGAAACGCCAAACCAAAAACCCAAAGGGCAACAAACCCAAAACCAAAACGAAAGAAAACAGGAAAGCAAACGGAAAGCAAAAGAATGGGAAAGCAAACCTAATCTAATATATTACAACGTAGGCTCTCGGAGAGAACCTAGGGTTGGAAATAATGCTTGAGGAATCTCCCATCGTCCGGCAATGAGATATCCCCTCTTGTTCTTGTTCGTAACTTAAATGCATCACTTCCCAGGATCTCAGGAGCTTGACCAGGGTCCAACCATGATTTGTCGATCCATCCGTTCATAACCTTTTGATATTCAGCCATACCTTCCAAAGCCTCATCTCCTTTCGCCTCCAAGTGCGTCAACTGAGATAACCTTGTTTGAATCTGGTCTTCTCCCCAATTGACCTCTTCGCATTCTTCCTCCAGGACTTGCTCTAAGGAGGTTTTACCCATGGCACCTATGTTCTCTGAATAGAAAGCTTCGTAAATGGGTAACAATAAGTCTCTGATGGGGGCACTTTCTGTCTCTTGCTTTACATCTTTTAACATAGAATCTCTGAACGTCCCTTCATTCTCATTCCTACTTGAATCATTTTCAATCAACACTCCGGTGAAGGCAGGCATATCTTCTGAAAACTCCTCCCCCTCCGAGCTTTGCAACGTGAGGACTTCTTTCTTAACAGGCTTGTACGTACCCAAATCAGTTTCCATGAATAAAACATCACTATTTTCACCACATTCTGTAATCATTAATTTGAGCCGTGGTGTACTTTCAATTTTTATCTAATTTGGAACTCCCTTCCAAGGCAACCACATGTGGGAGAAGTCAGTTGCGATGTATCCATTCAATTTTCTGGACCAATCTCTACTCAACAGCATACCATAACCATCAGGGATATCTACAACTGATATGTCAATGCGACTCTGAATCCTAGGATCCGCTTCCAACTACATATGGATGCTATTCAATTCTCCTACAACTGGAACTTCAGTCTTATCCAGCTGAGTCGCCTTCTTGTTGGTTTTGAGCGGAATTATACCTAACGCCTGACATACCTTTAAAGGCATGACATTACTTGATGCACCAGAATCGATCAAACAGTTATGCAATAACTTCCCAAAAATTTTGACTGAAACAAGAAACGGGGCTGGCTCATCCCTTCCCTGATAGAATGCCACTGGCTTCTTCCTTTCATTTGCTAAGGCATTCTTACTTTCATCTTTTCCACTTGATCGAAATTGATTGTCTTGAACAACCTCTTTTGGATTCTGCGTTTGCTCTTGCTTTTGCTTTTGCTCCACAGGAATATTGAACCTAACTTTCTTCTTTTTATCTTCAATCCATGACTTTTCAGGAGCGTTTGAAGAACCTTGTACCACACCTACAAATTTTTGAGGTTGTTGCGGTGCTTCCCAAGTATCAAATGGTGCATGAGGCACTTCTTCCACCATATTCGCACTTTGCACAGGATGAGACTGTGTGTTCATAGGAGGATTCCTCGATGAACTAGATATTTCTTGGGAAGTACTCCTCGCGACAGGCGTTTCATACACACTTTTCAGGATTGTATCTCTAACTTCTGAAATCTTCATTAACTCATGTAGAGGAAGACTAACCTTCATCCTTTTGAATTCTTCTAACACATAAGAGCCGAGTCTTTTCACGTCCTCTCTAGGAAGACTCTCCTATTTTTGCCCAGCTTGATGAATTGGCTGCTGAATAACTTGTTGTCCACCTCCAGCTTGCATTGCATTCTGCTGCCTGTACTCTGGAGAATCTCTAGGTAAACCTGGATTATTGCTCGCGTTGGGGTGTGGCGGAGTTGTAAAATTATTTGGAGGTACTGATGATGTCAATGGCTCCCTTTGATGATAATTCCTCTGATACACTTTGGGTGTCGCTCCTCCAGATGTTTGAAAAGCTTGTACCTCCCCTCTTCCTTCTACCAAGATGCTGTTGTTGAGAGGTGGAAAAACATAACCATCTCTATGGAGAGGCTCTTCTGGTGATGCATACGTGGCGTGAACTTCTGATGGTGTTTGAAACTCTGGCATCCCCACGGGAGCGTTTGCTGAAGCTGATGGAAATTGGTGATTAATTGATGGGGGCGTGTAACTTTGAAATTCAGACGGGAAATTGCAATCTTCTATTATCAAAGCCTGATCATATCTAGGTGCCGGGACTAATTCATATCCTGTAATTGGAGGGTTTTCTGTGGCCCCTGTATTACTTGCTTCACTCTTGAGAATACCGGCCACAACTTGGAACTCGTGACACTGAAGTTCAGAGTGCTGGTTCGTGTTATGTAACCTACACCATCTTGGTGAGGCAGCTTCGACCATATAAACTCTATCCGTAGGTCGGTTTTCAAGAGGTGGCGGATTGTCCAATGGTGATGGCACTCCTTCATTGTTGGGTCCTGTATTCCAGGACCTCTTTTGAAATCCTTGACTGTTATTCCTATACCCATAACTGTTTTCATGATTGTATCCTTGATGGGTATCTTGATGACTTGGAGGATTATTCTGATATCCTCGATTGGCACCTTGGTGTGCCTGATGATTTCGTGGCATAGTTTGTGTCTGATTATTTTGACTTTTGAGGTGAGTCACCTCAGCTGACAACCTCTTCACTTGTTCTATCAAATCTTTTATCTCATCTTTCTCCTCTGGAGTTTTCACTGGCGGCACTGTGTTCTGGAGATAAACAGGTTGTGTAACTTGCGTCTAGGACAAAGGCATCCCAGGATGGAGAACTAACTGACTTGATGGTGCTTGCACTTGATAAGCTGGCTGTGGAATTGCATTTAATGCTGGAACTTGTTGATTCCATGTTGGGGCGATCGTTGGCACTTGATTGTTTACTGTGACTAGACCAGTATATAATGAGGGTCCAGTTATATTCTGTCCTAAACCTTGACTCACTTCAATAGCTTTAGCATAAGCTTGATTTATATCTGCTGGAGTGGGGTGAGATCTTATGAACATTGCAGTCAAAGGATCAAGTGCTGAATAGTAGCATTCTCGAGCATCATCAACAACATAAGGAGTGCATAACCTATTGAGGGCCTTTTGGAATCTATTGTTGAATGCACGAATGGGCTCCTTGTCCTGTCTTCTTACTTCTGCAAATTGACGATATAGCTCTACAGGGGTGGCAGGTATACCAAACTTTCCGATGAAGGCCTCCTTCATCTGCTCCCATGTTCTTATAGATCCCACTGGTAAATGTATGAACCAAAAGTGAGCCTCTTCTCCCAAAGAGTATGGAAATAGGCGGCAAGCCACGTCTGCATACCCAATCTACCTATTGCGTAGGTGACCTTCAAACATTTTGATATGGTCCTCGGCCGTGTAGTTAACATCATTGGCAATGAACTTAGGACAAAAAATTTTAGGATTCTTTGGCATCTCATGGTAGTCTTGAAACTCTAGCGGAGATGGGTTGGTAACCAACCATGTAGCACCGTTTGGAGCTGGTTGACCTCCTTGCTGACCTCCTGGTTGACCTCCTGGTTGAGCCATTGCTTGAAATGGTTGTCACCTTTGATACACAATCACTTGGGTTGGCTGTTGTACAACAGCTTGAACTTGTTTCGGCTGAGCAAACCTCGAAGCACTAGGTGGAGTTCTGAATAAACTTGAAATTTCTTCTCCGCTTTCTTCACTTGACTTGACTTCTTTGCTTGAATGAACTTCTTTCTTCTTCCTTGATCTCGTAGGTAGCTCTAACTCCACAAAATCTTTATATGAACTGGTCATAGACCTCAAGATTCTCTTCAACTTGTCTGGCGAAAATGAACTGATACGATCCAGGATGTAGCTACTTCTTCTATTTGCTGCATGCGGGATTCTTCAACTCTAAGAGAACACCATCTTGACTCATAATAACTTTCTCCAATAGAACTTTTTGTGTACTTCAAACCCTTTCTACTTCAACACAACTGTAGGCTGTAGCTGTTAATGGCCCTCCTTCTAGCGCCAATTCTATTGACGTGGTTTTTGAGACCGCACCAAAGTTTCCCAACGGACGCTCTATCCTCTCTTGAACAAAGTATTCAGCATGCTAATATTGCGAGTAAGATCATGCTTTCAACTCCAAGGTTCCTTAAGTGTGAATAGGCTCAGTTTGGCTCGATGTGATATTGCTGGTATTTCAAGGGGACTTACACAATTGTCCGACGGCTAACAACAAACAGCAGACTAAGGGCTTTGCGTGTAATTCAAATGATTTGGCAGGTGAGCACGGGATTCCTAATTCTAACCAGGAATGAACTGAAATTAAAAGAGTGTAGGGCCTAAGAAGTTAATCTTCTATCTAAGGACGAGACGTGGGATCAATCTTGACAAACTTCGACCAGACTCTGCTTCGCCTCACGTTGGACAACTTACACAAAGTCGGTGCAATCTTCAAGGGAATGGCAAGAGGTTTTCAAATTATAACTCAACATGTAGGCACCATCAGAACGACGCATACAAACACATGAATCACAATCGAAGTTAAGTTTGTAAAGTTTTCCAGTTGACCACACAAGGCAGACCTGCCGTCAGCAAGCCGCTAGTGGTATGGATAGAAATGAAGTTGCCTCAATTAATACCACAAGTCCACAACTAACATCTACTTGCATGAAAGTGAAAACTAGTTTACTTTAAGCTACTTGAAAGATGCTACGTGAATTGGAAGGATGAAGAAGCCTCAACAACTATTCACAACAAAGAAGGATTCACCATCAATGAAAAATTCTTTTATTATGAATGCATACATGACAACTTCTTACAAAGTATCCAAAGGGAAGACTTTCCTTCCTTTTCAATCTAAACTATACTATCAACTATCTAATTACTCTCTACTCCTCTGAGCTCTGCTTCTAATTCTCCTTCTCTAATGTCTAATGAATTACAAATGAGGGGGACTCCCCCTTTATATAGCTAGCCAAGTCCCAAAAGACGGCTAGGGTTACAATCAATAGAGTGGCTAAAATCGTGCCACCTCAGCCCTAAACAAGATATACCCTAAAAACCGCCACAAAGGAGAGGGGTAATAAATGAGCCATAATGTCCACCATCATCCTTCTAGAAGATTCCGTTTGCAGATGCGTTCACACTGTTCTGGATCTTCCTTCTTGACTTTTGTTCTTCAACTTCTTCCACTTGAGCTAACACTTAGCCAATTTCTTGCAACTTTTTCTTCCTTCGAGATTGAAACTCGTAACTTTATCTTCCTCCGAAGGTTGTGATATCATCGTGCTTCACCACTTCAAGTCATCGTGCTCTGGCTTTGACATTCCTCCTGCAAAACAAGCAAGGAGAAAAGCATTAGAACACTTCATAATATAAAGTCACCTTACTTACCTGATCTTCACGCTCCAACTTTCAAGCATTCATCGCCTTCACTAGCCAACTTCATCCTTCAAGATTTTCCAACATCTTGACTTCAACTGTATTTCCCTTTACTTTTCCAGCTGAGGTGTTTGCAATTTTGATCTCATTCATCTATGGCTCCAGAAGATTATCATCACGAAGAATTCGAGCAAATTCACCTAGGTAATTTCTTTCAAATTCATCATCTGGAGAATTTCACCTTGAAAACACATTTTCTTCACATTTGCCTTAGAAAATTTTAAAATTTCCCTTAGGAAATTCATCAACCTGGTGCCCATTTAAAATATTCATCCCAAAATCCTCGGCAAGCTGTGGAAGACCTTAAAATCAACTCCTCGTCGATAAACTTCAATACCCAGAAGAAAATTTTCTCCAGAACGCATCGAACCCATGGGTGCACAACGAACGGGTTCATTTTATTTCTCTTGAATTTTGATCCTTAGAAAATTGTTTCCCTGTGAAATTTAAATCCGTTCTTCGCATCTATGAAGATTTCTTGTTGTTCTGACTTGAGAAATTTTTTATCAACCCGTGTAACTGGCATTTTCTAACTTCACCCCTGAGAAAATTTGCTCGCGCTTCGAAAAATTTCACTACCTTGAGCTCCAGGCGCATTTTCTAAGAAGAAAATAATTTGCCTTAGAAAAATTTTAAATCATCTTGCACTCTGAGAATTTGCCTTAGAAATTTTTTGAATCACTTAGCATTTTTTTGAAATTTGCCTTAGAGAATTTTGTTCAACTCGATCAACTTTGCCCGTGAAAATATCAACTTCACTTAGAAAAATTTTCTCATAGAGGTGCCTGGCACATTTTATTCTCTAACACCACCTTGCATTTTACTCCACACTTGTAAGGCAATTTTATTTAAAATTCCTAACGCCTAGGAAAATTTTCCAACACTTTTTAAAAAATATTTCACTTTACTTAGCACATTTGAAGAAAATCACGCCTTATCATTTATCTTCACCACCACACACTTTAGACTTGAGGAGGAAAATCACGCCTTTGAAAAATTTCACACTTCTCATGCCTTTGGAAATTTTTTTAACACTTTATCACTTATCACCCCTGGCGCCACACACTTGAGAGAAATTTCAAAAAAAATCACGCCCAATATTCATCCTTACTACCTCACACGCCTTAGGAAATTTTTTCAACATCCACCACCTTGGGCGCATTTGGGACTTGATGGAGGATAACGCCTATCATTTATCCTTGTATTCACCACGCCATTGAGGAATTTACTCACCCTTTTACTTCATTTACTTACCTTTTACACCTCAATCTTGGCGCATTTGAGCATGTCAAGAGGAATGAAGACTTTCAACGCCTAGGCATGTGGCTTTTGAGCTTCCTTGTTTTTGTCCTCATATGGCAGCCTTTGGGCGCATTTCAGCCTAGCTGGAGGATAAACTTTGCTTGACTTTGCTTTGACCACCTTTCAGCTGGGTGCATTTCAGCATGTGTGAAGGATGAGACTCATACTTAGAAAAAAATTTCAAATATCTTGCACCAACTCTTCCTTGGGCGCATTTTGGCATGGGAGGAGGATAAAACCCTTTGACCTCTTTGACTTTCTTGCTTGTTGGGCACATTTAGGCCATGGTGGAGGATATTTTTTTGCCTTAGAAACTTTTTTCAACAACTCTTGAAGTGGGCGCATTTTGCCTTGTGTGGAGGATGAGAGTTATACTTAGAAAATTTTAAAACTTTCTCCTGAGTTCTCTTGGGCGCATTTTGCTATGCCAACAGGATAAACCTTGTTGACTTTCATTGACCACTTGTGCCTTGGGCGCATTTGGAGGTGGCAGGGGGATTTTTAATGCCTTAGAAAAATTTTCAAACATCAGATGGCAAGCTGGGCGTATTTTCAAGGTGGTGGAGGATAAAGCTCCAGACTTAGACATTTTTCTCGTCTCTACCGGTTTCTTCATGCCTTACTATAAATAGTAAGCCTCTTAATTTTGCGTCTCTGAAGCTCGGAACGTCTTGAAACTTTGCACACTGCATCCTCACGACCTCGTGGTCCTGTCGACACTGCCATTTTTAGCTTACCTGCTATTTTTAACCCACTCTTGGTGGTGATTTGCTATAAATAGTAACCTCTTGTTTCTGATGGCTCCAATGCTCCGATTGACTTGAAATTTTAATGGCGTGCTCCTCACCACATGACCTGTTGGCTGACACTGATGCATGCGCTCAATTTGCTATTTTTAGCCAGTTTCCAAATTGAATTACTATAAATAGTAAGTGCTCCAATCGACTTGAAATTTCACCAGCAGATAGCCTGAAGGATGTTGATCGCGATGGTTTACACCGGTTTTCAAAAATTTTGACTTTTTATGCCTATTTTTAGGCTCTAAAGTTGGAAACCCTAATTTGCTCTGCATGCGTATCAAATGAACTCTGTTTGTCTACGTTTCTGTGGCACTGCGATTAGCTCATGATTCTAAATTACTGGGAAGTGGCTGCCGGGACATACCTGCTAAAAATAGCAAGTTTCTTACTGAGTGAGAATTTCCGTTTGCATGTCACACCATCGCGAAGCTCTCGAAAAACCCATCAGGAATCATCTGACATGCAATAGAAACCCTGACATGCAAACCCTAAAAATAGCCTCAGAAGGCTGAATTCTGAAAGTGGTCGTCTCGTCTTGCATGTTATATCATCGCGAAGGTTTCGAAAAACCCAGAAGGAATCTCCAGACATGCAAAGAAGAACTCTGCATCTGAACCCTGAAATTAGCCCCAGAAGTTGGACTGCTAAAAATAGTAAGTTGTCCGTTTTCGCTCAAATTTTGCACGCAAGCAGCCTGATGTATTCTAAACGCAGTGTGACAGTCAGAATTTCAAAAATGCTGAAGGATTGCTTGCAATTGCACATTTACTAAAAATAGTAAGTACTCAGAATTTGATGAAAATTTGCTGAGAGCCTGCTGGAAGCATACTAACAACAATGTTAGTCTTAATTTTCAATTTGTTCATTTCGTTCACCCCCAAACGGACCAAAAGACTCAAACCCTAATTTCAGACCTAGCCAAATTTCATGTTTAGGCTCACAGATGGGGACATCCCCAGAAAGATAAACATCGGAAAAGAGACAGAGAGAGAGAGAGAGAGAAAAACCAGAGCCAAAAGACCAGAATGGAGCAAAAATTAGGGGTCCCCATCTTGAATGGGGCGATGTGTGAAAAGGTCACAACAATTAGTAGAAGCACCAGAATCGAGTAAACAGTTATGTAAATTCTTACCAAATATGCGCATAGAGATCAAGAATGGAGTATTTGTCTTCCCTTGAAACAAAGTTGATTGAGTGTCTACCTGGGCCACTTGAGTCTTGTCTTTTTCCTTTCCTTTATCTCTAGGGGGCAAGTTAGGCTGACCATAGGCCTGGATTTGTGTCTTCACAGTCTAAGAACCATAAATCCTATCGACACTCTCACTGGAAGATTTATCCAAAGACACTGGATGTGCATCATAAGCACTTAGAACTGCATTCCTAATTGCTGGGGACCTTAATAACTCAAATACTGAAAGATTTACCTTTAACTTCTTGAACTCCTCAGCAACGTACAAATCCATTTTCCCCTCACTTAGATTAGTGGGAACGTCCCTGAAAGATTCCTCTACGTTTTCTTTACCTGCTTGAACAACTTTTTTCTTCTGTGGGTCAGTTTGAGCTTGCCTTTCCTTTGAAAAGTACTGTTTGGACACATGTGGAAAGGGTGGATTATTACTAGCACTTGGGTCTGGAGGGATATTAAAATTATTAGGAGGAATAGAGGTGGTGAAAGGACCCCCAGCCTACGGGTGTCTATGGGGCATGTCCCTTAAATCATATCCTTTACCCTACCTCTGGAACATCTGTACTTCTTCAACATAAGCCTCTTCCTGATCCAGGGGGCCATTATCATTTGTTGCCTCCTCGTTAAATAACTGAACCACCTCATCTCCATTGCAGATTTGATCTGCTTCCTCCTCCTAGGAATTGGATTCCTCTTCTGGAACATTTTCTTCGCTTGCTGGAAAAGGGGCATGATTTAGTACCAGTACAGGAGAGTCGTAGGGAGTGGAGGGAACCATCTCTTGGCCATTTGCATTATTCTCCACTTCATACTGGAAAATAGAGGCTGCAGTTTGGAATTCTAGACATTCTAACTCAGAATGCTGGCTTGTCTTATGGAGCCTACACCACCCTGACAGAGCAGCCTCAGCTAGATATACACCACTGGGAGGCTTGTCTTGACTGACTGGCTAACTAGCAAATTGGTTGACAAGTTGATCAAATGGAGTGGGGACCCCTCCATTATTAGGTCCTATATTCCATGTCCTGTTTTGTCCTTGTGACTGCCTCCTATCAAATCCTAGCCCACTACCTGGTCCTGTATCGAAATTCTATCTTCTATCATTGTTGTACCCTCTGTCATTATTGAATCCTCTCTCATTGTTGTAACCTCTATCCTGATTATATCCTCTGTCGTTGTTGTACCCCATTTCATTACGCTGTCCTCTATCAAAAATTTTCCCCTGTGGATGTTCTCGGCTTTGACTGGATTGCAAATTTCTCTGAGCAGCTTGTAATTGGCTGTTTTGATTCCTTAGGTAAGTCACCTCTAGGTTTAACTTCTTTATCTACTAGGCCATTTCATCAACCCTATCTTTATTTGGATCTCCACAAAGGGTTTGGCTTGAATTACTCTAAGGAGGAATAGACATGGTAGCAGATCCCATGGACTGATGCAACACTTCAGAATGCTGCAAGTAGGTAGGGAAACCAGTTGGCTGCTACTGATACAAGGGCTGGTTAACCTGCTGCTATGGGAAATTCATTATAGGAGAGACTTGGCTCATGGGGGGACCAGGATGTGGCACCAAAGGCAATTGAGGTATTGGATTCATGATTAGCGTATGATTGGCGAGTGCCTGATTCACTGCCTGAACCTGGTTTGGATGTGCAACTGGTCCTAAAGAAGGCAATGGTCCAGCCAGATGTTGCATTAAATCTGTGCTAAGTTTGACTGCTTCTATATAAGCATCAACTAGGTGGGCTAGAGGATTGGGTCTCCATTTCAGAAAGGTTGTTGTAAGGCTGTCCAATGCTTCATAATAGACTCCCAGGGTTGTAGCATCGTCCAAGACATAAGGGTCATGAAGTCTGGTATACGCACGGTGGAACCTATTATTGAAACTGGATATGGGTTCATTAACCTCTCTTTTGACCCTAGTGAATTGTAGATACAATTCATTGGCACTTATAGGTATTCTGAACTTCTGTAAAAAGGTCATTTCAAGATCATTCCAGTTAAGAATTGAACCAGATGGGAGGTGATTGTACCAGTAAAAAGCATCTTCTCCCAATAAATAAGGAAATAACCTACAGGCGACATCCTCATGAGCAATTCCCTTGTCTTTGAGATAGGTTTGAAAGATCCTAATATGCTCTTCTGCGGTCCTGTTTGGGTCATTAACATGAAATTTTGAACATAAATGCTCAGGGTTCTTGGGCATAACATTGTAAGCATTGAAAAACAAGGGAGATGGATTATTAGCGAGGAAATCCATTGGTAAGAGCGGTGGTGGTGATTGTGGTTGATTCACGATAGGCTGAGGTTCCTGAATGGAAACTGCCTCAGGAATGGGTAAAGCATCAACTTGAGTCCTCCTTGACCTAGTGGGGAACTGTAATTCCTGTAAATCCTCCTCTCCTGGTGTAGATCTAGTAGTTCTATATCTCTCAGGCGAGATGGCGTTTAAGAAACAATCCAGTGAGCTCATTCAGGCCCTCCTTCTAGCGCCAATCTGTTGATGGTGTTTTCTGCACAGCAACAACTCAGACAGAAAAGAATATTCTATCTCTCTTGAAAGATAATCTTCAACAATAAATTGCTGAAAATCACCCCAACGTCTCTCGGGTGTTAGGTCTTCACAATGAATAAAACGACCCAGATAATATGTGAAAATGTTGGTAATCACAATCAGACCTTACTACAAGCAAACTGTATCCTTTCAATTTATCAAATTTTGCAATATTATGATCTTAAATCCTAAATCTAACCAACTAATAAAGAAACAGCAAAAGATGAGGGTGTAAGAGATATAACAAAATCTGGATTATTTTTAAGATGAACAATGCAAATGATAAATACCTGGAATGGACCAACCTCAAATAACCAATTCCTGCTTAACCCACAATGCAATATCACAAGAAAGGTGCAATCTTCTAAGGCATACAGATTTTCAAATCATAGACACTCATCCACAATCAAACTAAGCACAAATAGATGTATGGTCTAGGTTGACTTCACCAACCTACTACAATCAGATAGTTACTGGGAGTATAGACCAGAGATTGCTACAAACATTCCAAGCATGAAACCATGAACATTATTTACCAAGCTAATCTAATTCTAAATTTAACATCAAATCTTCTATCTTCAAGCAATTTCAAAAAGATGGAACAACAGGAACCATGCAAGATAAACTAACACAAAAGAATCCACCAGAGAAACCACAATGCCTTCAATTGTATTAGATTACAAAAATATAGCAACAATTCCACTGTTCTGTGTTACAGCACTTGCTCGAGAGAACCAACTACTATTTTTACTACAGAATGCTCTAACCCTTTCTTAGTCTAGCTTGTCTAATTATCTATTATATGTCTAACCCCTTACAAATGTGGCAAGAATGCCAATTTGAAGAGAACCCTTAAAATATGTCGGCCCAGCCAGACATTTACAAAATAAAATAGCCAAAACAAGTCGGCCTCAAGAAATTCGAAATAAGGCACACATTAAATGCCGATACATCATTAAGGTTGGCCAAAACACATTCCTCAATGCAACCCGGATCAACACATGCCCTATAATAATAGGGAAGCACAAATCACGAAGTTGGCATGATATTAATTACCGCCTCCCTTATCCTTGTTCTGATCCAGCAATTCATGAACTTTCAAAAACACCTTATCTAACTCAGCACCAGGTGGCAAGGGTAAGACCTTGAGCCGACATCCAATTGATTCAATCTCTTCCCTTGACTGCTTAACCGTTGTATCCCAATCACCCTTATATGCCAAGTATTTATCCATCACAGCTAAATAAGTAGCCGCATCATCCAATTGGTGCCCTGTCACAAAATTTTCAATATCAGGGGCATAGACATCATGCCACCATTCCCTCAATTGTTCCAAACTCAAGTACTTAGGGGCGATCTTCCTCCTACCAGTCATTATCTCAAAAAATGCAATACATTCATCATAAACATTAGTTAAATTACCATCTATCTGCTTCCTTTGTTTGTAAATCTTCTTGATGGCCTTTTGTCAGATTTGCAGGGCTTCAAACCACTCCCAAGGCTCATTAACCCTAGATGAAGAAAGAATTCCATCAACAACCAGCTGATCCCTATTATACTCCATGACTGTTTTAGTTTTCTGCAATAAGAGATCAGTATCCGCCTTATCCTGAGATAAAACATAATCTAACCAATCCTTTGCCCTTATTGCATCCTTTCCAATTGAAAGGATCTCCTTTATTGCATCATCTCCCTTAGTCTATACCTCCTGCAACCAATTTATCGTAGCAGAGTAGAAGCTTTCATCTTTTCTATTTCAAAGATGGTCTCCTTCAGCAAGAAACCAATAGTAGCAGAAGAGGATGGGTGAAAAGATTGCAAAGGCTTCATCAAATCTTCCAAACATTTCCTAAGCCTTTCATTTTCTTTCTTTAATTCATGTTTAGACTGTCTTTCCTTCCTCAATCTTCCAATGATCACTACACTGGACCCCTCATACTCTTCAATATCTTGCTCCATAGAAGTAGGCCCAAGATTAATGGTCTGTACATCATAATCCTTCCCAGTGACCTCATCTTTACTTTTACCAGCAGCAGGGGTGGCAATATGAATAATCCTATTACTAGCTTCATCCCTTTCTATCTTGGAGACCACCTTAGCTACCTTCTTCCTCTTACCTTTTCCAATCTTAGCCAACATTTCATCCCAGTTGAGAGGAGTGTCCTCAACAATGACCTGCTTCCTTCTGATCTCCTTGTCTAGCCAATCCGGAACAGTAGGATCCATTCAGATTTCATCTCTCTTGACCTCTTGATGCTGATCCACCGTCTCATCCTTTTCCTTTTCAGGAGATTGATCACCTTTGTTCCCCAATTTAGGCTCTTCTTCTTGCAAGGGTGATGGAGTCTTAACAAGAACATCCTCCTTCTTAGGGGATCTATTTTCTTTGGTACTTGCAGGAGAATCTTCATACTGTACCAATGGAGAATGATGCATTTCCACATCTCTCAATTCAAACTCAGCAGCTGCGCCATAAAGTTCCCCATCCTTAAATGGTTCCGCTTCCTCACTGGTCTCATGTCCTTCATGAATCATCTGCTTAGGTATACCCAGTGAAGGGGAAGTATCTTTCTGTTGTTCCACAGTGGATGCCATTGGCAGAGGATCTTCCTTTTGCATAGTCTCTTTGGGGGATGGAGTTCTTGAACTTCTTGAATAATCTTGGGTTCTCCCCTGAGCTCTCCACATCAACCACATGAGGATCGACCTTATCTTTAGAAGTTTCTTGATCCTTCTTCTTCGAAGCCCTAGTTATCCTTGTCCTTTTTGGCTCTGCAGGGGTATCTTCTTTCTCTGCTTTCTCAAGTTCATCCTCTTCAATAGACTTACCTATTTTCACAGTACGACTCTTCTTTCCCCTACGTTTTCTTTTCTTTTCCGGCTCATCTTCCTTAGGGCCTCTGATTTTAATCTTAAAAGGTGAGCCTACCTTGGTTTTTCCTGTAGAATCATCCTCACCTGACTCCTCTGAGGTAGAATGGGCATTCAGATTTCCCATCAGATTGAAAGTACAAGGTACCTTTTCACTCTCAAATTCCCATACCTTATGTTTCAGCCATGACTTGGTGAATTTCACAATAGGAGCCATCAATTCCTCCAGCTCAGTTATTTCCCTTTCTGACCAATTTATCTCTCCAATGGGTCTATCCTTAACTGATTCAAATGCATGCTCCTGGACTAAATTTCCATCATCTTCCAACTAATAAGGAATCAACTTGACATTGTACATTCTGATTACATCAACTGGAAGCCTAGAATACCTTTTCTTCCTCACCTCAAAGTCATCCTTGTTGTTTGCACAGTAGTCCTCTAGATCATCTTTGTGATGATATTCTTTAGTAGCTTTATTCTGTGCTTCACCAATGATGTCAAAGCTTGCCCTCTTACAATGGAAAGAGAAACCAAAGGTACTCAACTCCTCCCCTGATGCATGAGCTGATTGGATTGAAGGGAAAACCTCAACTATACCAATTCTCAAGGGAAAATCCCCACCAAACCCTGTCTTGTGCTTCTCTCTTTTAACAATAGCATCGAAATCACATATCTGCCGGGTAACTTCCAAAAGTATGATATGGTCTGTAGGATATCCTTGCAATCTGTATGGAGAAGTCGGACATCCATCAATTCTGATATAGGAGAAGGTGGGGAATTGTATAAACCAGGCTCCATATCTTTTAATCAACTCCTTGGCTCCATCAGAAATTCTCACATGTTCTGCATTCTGAAGCAATCTAGTAATATGCATAGTAAATGCATCATTTGCTCTTCTATAATTTGGATTCCCTAGGTGCAGCTCAGGGTACACCTCATAAATGACATCTTGCCCAAATGTTCTGTTGTGACCTTTTTCACACATCGCCCCATTCAAAATGGGGACCCCTAATTTTTGCTCCATTCTGGTCTTTTGGCTTTGGTTTTTCTCTCTCTCTCTCTCTCTGTCTATCTCTTTTCTGAGGTCTGCTTTCCGGGTACGTTCCCGTCTTTGAGCCTAAACGTGAAAATTTGGCCAAGTCTGGCCATTAGGGTTTGAGTCTTCCTGGTCAATTTAAGGTCGAGTAGGGTGAATAAATTGAAAATTGAGCTTAACATTGTTGTCAGTGTGCTTCCATCAGGCCCTCAGCAAGTTTTCATCAGATTCTGAGGTACTTACTATTTTTAGTAAGTGTGAAATTGTAGGCAATTTGTCAGCATTTTTGAGATTCCGACAGTCACACAGATTGAGAGCATATTTGCATGCAAAATTTGGCCAAACAGACAACTTACTATTTTTAGCAGTCCGGCTTCCGACACGAATTTCAAGGTTCAGATGTAGAGTTTTTCTTTGCATGTCGGATATTCCTTCTGGGTTTTTCAAGACCTTCGTGATGATATAACATGCAAGACGAGAAGACCACTTTCAGAATTCAGCCTTCGGAGGCTATTTTTAGGGTTTGCATGTCGGGGTTTCTTTTGCATGTCAGGTGATTCCTGATGGGTTTTTCGAGAGCTTCGCGATGGTGTGACATGCAAACGGAGATACCCACTCAGTAAGGAGCTTGCTATTTTTAGCAGGTGTGTCCCGGCAGCCACTTCCCAGCAGTTCAGATTCACGAGCTGATCGCAGTGCCACAGAAACGAAGAGAAATAGATATCATTTGATGCGCATGCAGAGCGAATTAGGGTTTCCAGCTTCGGGACCCAAAAATAGGCATAAAAAGTCAAAATTTTGAAAACCAGTGTAAACCATCGCGATCAGCATCCTTCAGGCTATCTGCTGGTAAAATTTCAAGTCAAACGGAGCACTTACTATTTATAGTAAGTCAATTTGGAAACTGGCTAAAAATAGCAAATCAGGTGCATGCATCAGTGTCAACCAATAGGTCACGTGGTGAGGAGCGCCTCATTAAAATTTCAGGTCGATCGGAGCATTGGAGCTATCAGAAGCAGGCGTTTGCTATTTATAGTAAACCACCTTCAGAAATAGGCTAAAAATAGCAAGGTGACCAAAAATGGCAGTGTCGACAGAACAACGGGATCATAAGGATGTAGTGTGCAAAGTTTCAGGCCATTCTGAGCTTCAGAGGTGCAAAATTGAGAAGACTTACTATAAATAGCAGGGACATGAACGCTGGCAGAGGTAGGTAAAAAAATGTCTAGGTCTGAGTCTCATCCTGCAGGTACCTCCAAATGCGCCCAGCTTAAAATGGATGACTTCAAGAAAATTTTCTAAGGCAAGCTTCATCCTGCTTCCTAGGAAAAATGCGCCTTGATGACATGGAATAAAATCTAAGTGGTTAGCTTCATCCTACACACATAGCAAAATGCGCCCAGCCCAAAGAAGTAGCATGTTCGAAAAAATTCTAAGTATAAAAATCCACCTCCACTGCCAAAATGCGCCCAAGGCATAGGTGGTCAAAGAAAAGTCAACATGTTTCATCCTCCACACATGCTAAAATGCGCCCTCAAGGAAAGGCTGGTGAGAGCTCAAAACTTTTCTAAGTATGAAGTTTATCCTCCTCCTATGGTGAAATGCGCCCAAAAACAAATGAGTCAAAGTAGTCAACAAAACTTATCCTCCTCTCACCCCAAAATGCGCCCATTTGAGGCCATATGAAGACAAAAATGAAGAAGGTGAAGAGTCACATGCCACGGCGTTGGGGATTCAAAATTCTTCTCTCTCACACAAATGCGCCCATGCAAAGTCAAAAGGGTCAACGATTCTCATCCCTCACCTAGGTGGAAATGCGCCCAAATGAGTCAAGTGAAGACAAAACAATGGAATGTGAATTGTCATCCTCCTTGCATGTCAAAATGCGCCAAGATGAAGGTGTAAAAGGTGAAGGCAAGGTGGTAAATGAGGTGAAAGGTGATTAATAGCGTGGTAAAAGGATGTAGATGTTAGGCCTTATCCCTCTTCAAGCCTCAAATGCGCCTAAAGTGTCAAGAGTTGAAAATATTTTTCTAAGGCGTGGTAAAGTGAATATCCCTCTTGAAGTGTTATATGCGCCCAAGGTTAAAGGTGTTTGAAAATTTTCTAAGGCGTATGGTGGTGAAATAAAAAAAAATTGCTAGGCGTTGGAAAATATTCTCCATGGCAAGTGATATGCGCCTAAAGTAAAGTGTTGAGTGATGGAAATTTTTTTCTAAGGCATTGGAGCTTCAAAAATATTTTTCAAGTGTGAAGTAAAATGCGAAGTGTGCCAGGCACCTCTATGAATAAAATTTTCTAAAGTGAAGTTGATGTCTTTCTCACCAGCCAAAATTTTAGGGTGAAGAGTTTCCAAGGAAAAATTTTCCAAGAGATGATTTTAAAATTTTCTAAGGCACAAAATATGTTCTCCCTTAGAAAAATGCCTAAGTCTGGAAGAGGTGGTGGAATTTTTTTCCTGAAGCGTGAGCAGAGTTGCCAGAGGTGAAGTCAGTGACTGCCAGCTTCACAGGGTCAACGAAAATTTTCAAGTTAGAGCAACAGGATGTTCCCGGAGATGAAGAAATGAAATAAATTGTTGAAAATTATTTTTCCAAGGTTCAAAATTCCATAAAATTAAATGAACCCGTTCGTTGTGCACCCATGGATTCGACGCGTTCTGGAGGAAATTTTCTTCTGGGTATTGAAGATTATTGATGAGGAGTTGATTTTAAAGTCTTCCATGCTTCGCTTCGGCCTTCGGGGTGAAGATTTTTGATGGGCATTGGGTTGATGAATTTCCTACGGGAAATTTGAAAATTTTCTAAGGCAAAATGAAGAAAATATGTTTTCAAGGTGAAATTCTCCAGACGATGAATTTGAAATGAACTGCCTGGGTGAATTTGCTCAAGTTCTTTGTGGGACTAATCTTCCAGAATCAGAGATGAACAAACTTGAGTATCAGAGCTCCAGTTAGTGAAATGAATTTCTCAAAGATGATACGCCCTTGAGGAGGATGGGTTGGAAATTTGGCTAAGGCACAAAGAATTTGAGCGCGAAGTTGGCTGGTGGAGGTGATGAACGCTTGGAAGTCAAAGCATGAAAATCCTGGTAAGTGAGTTGAGTTTACATTATGAAGTGTTCTAATGCTTCTCTCCTTGCTTGTTTTGCAGGATGAGCATGGAGGCCAGAGCACGATGACTTGAAGTGGTGAGGCACGAGGATATTACAACCTTCGGAAGAAGATAAAGTTATGAGTTTCAATCTCAGAGGGAGAAAGTTGCAAGAAATTGGCTAAGTGTTAACTCAAGTGATAAAGAATGGAAGCTCGAGCGAAGTCAAAGAACGAAGATCAGGAATAGTGTGAACGCGTCTACAAATGGAATCTTCTAGAAGGAATAATGGACATTATGGCTCATTTATTACCCCACTCTCCTTTGTGGCAGTTTTTAGGGAAAATCTTGTTTAGGGCTAAGGTGGCACGATTTTACCACTCTATTGATTGTAACCCTAGCCGTCTTTTGGGACTTGGCTAGCTATATAAATGGGGAGTCCCCCTCATTTGTAATAGAATTAGAGATTAGATTTAGAGGCAGAGGCAGAGCTTAGAGGAGTAGAGAGAAGTTAATAGAGTAGAAAGTAAAGTAGTGTAGATTGAAAAGGAAGGAAAGTCTTCCCTTTGGATACTTTGTAAGAAGTTGTCATGTATGCTTTCATAATAAAAGAATTTTCATTGATGGTGAATTCTTCTTTGTTGTGAATAGTTGTTGAGGCTTCTTCGTCCTTCCAATTCACGTAGTATCTTGAAGTAGCTTAAATTAAAGTAGTTTTCACTTTCATGCAAGTAGATGTTAATTGTGGACTTGTGGTATTGATTGAGGCAACTTCATTTTTATCCATACCACTAGCGGCTTGCTGACGACAAGTTTGCCTTGTGTGGTCAACTGGAAAACTTTACAAACTTAACTTCGATTGTGATTCATGTGTTTGTATGCGTCGTTCTGATGGTGCTTACATGTTGAGTTATAATTTGAAAACCTTTTGTCACTCCCTTGAAGATTGCACCGACTTTGTGTAAGATGTCCAACGTGAGGCAGAGCAGAGTCTAGTCGAAGTCTGTCGAGATTGATCCCACATTCCATCCTTAGATAAAGATTAACTTCTTAGGCCCTACACCCTTTTTTTTAATTCAGTTCATTTCCGGTTAGGATTAGGAAACTCGTGCTTATTTTCCAAATCATTTGAATCACATGCAAAGCCCTTAGTCTACTGTCTGTTGTCAGCTGTCGAACAATTGTGTAAGTCCCCTCGTGAGAACACAGCAACTCACATCGAACCAACTGAGGGTATTCTAAGTATTCGGAACCTTGGAGTTGAAAGCATGATCTTACTCGCAATCTTAGCATGCTGAATACTTTGTTCAAGAGAGGATAGGGTATCCGTTGGGAAACTTTATTCTGTGTTGGTACGGTCTCAAAAACCACGTCAACATGTTCCTTTTGGATTCAATCCCCTTGTATGGATAAAATCTAGCAAGTATGTATATCACATAAGATGCCATGGTGAATTTCTTTGTCTCTAGCACATCTCTCATCTGCCTGTCAATCATTGCACTAATAATCCCTGCCCAATGGTAATTGATGCCTTGCTCGATCTTGTTGATGACATGCACCATCCAATTCTCCAATACCCCAGTACTCTTCAAGCCCGCCAACCTGCTCAACAGTTTGATTGCATCGTATATATCTTATCGGAACTTGACCCTGTGTAACTATTTAGGCAGCTTGGAGAAATGATATTTTGGCTTTTCAAGCTAGGAATTAATCATCTGTTGGGCCTTGGTAGGCTCATCCTCATAATAAGTCCTAGCCAAGTCCATGTCCAAAGCACACACACACATGGTAAGTCCGGCATATCAAATGCCTGGGCGATGGAGACTGGGTTAAAGTTAGCCAATACTCTCCCATTAGTGCTGACAATCCTCTACGTATCAAAGTCATAATGTTGGGCACACTCCAGTATTAATTCATAGCATTGAATCGCAGGAGGAAATCCTGCCACATGAGCCAGTCCGGATTTCACCACTCCCTTGGTCAGGGCTGATAAATCCCTCTGAGCTAATCTTTCTTTGAATTCTTCATATCTCCATGCTCCTACATTGGTATCTGAGACCTCTGTCCAAACTGAAGCCACCTTACTATCCAGCAACTGACTCTTCACATCCAGCCTTACACTTTCCGCTTCTGTAACTGAGGATCCTTCTGTATCTCCCTTGGATTTTCCTGCCGCTGCCTTGCTTGATTCAGCCTGCATTCATAAAAAACCCTCATGAAAATCCAATTATCATCCACATTTCAATCAAAGGTTAGCCTCGAAACCACATGAAATCATTAAGATAAATCATTAATCATCAATCTTGAAAATTCGGGAAAGTTGGGTAGTCCGGGAAAATTCAGTCGGGGTGGAATTTCGGAGAAATCCAGCCCAAACGGACTCCCGCTGCCAAGACATCATTCATCAAATAAATCATCAATATAGGCAAAAGAGATGCATGATTATCATGAGATTCATCTATTTAGCAACAAGAAATCATCATCCAATATTTAATTCATTACTTCAATTTCGAAAATCAAAATCAAGTGGAACCAAGCAGAAAAACCGGAAAAATCCGGATAGTTCGGATTTTCGCGGGCAGCTTTAAATTCCGGGAACTCATCATACTCCGGGAAAATGGAAAAATCCGGGAAAATCCGGGTGCACGAGAATTCCGCGGACACCTCAGAAACCTGACGATCGTTCGACGCACAGACCATTAATCAAGTGATCATATAAACCCCCCTATCCGAATCTGACGAACGTAAACTCAACCCCAATAAGCCAAATCTCGATTGTTCTTGAATTTGAACTCCCAAAAATCTCAAATGGGAGATCCCTGCTGCGAAATAATGATGCCCTAAATTTGACTGTCAAACCTTCGCCATGAGAGTTAGGGCAAACTCGAAATCAGACACCATTCCTCAAAATGATTAAACTAGGGCACACTAGGGTCTCAAATGATGCGGACAAGGTTGAGCCAAACACAGGACATGAGGACGCGACAACTCCACTAAACTTAACCACCCTGGGCAGACATATTGAAACCCTACCTTCACGAATTATATCAAATTTCACGCCAACAAAGGCAAGGCCTCAACAGGAACACCTAGTCACAAGGGTACACCCAAAATTCAATCAATAAACGAGGGGATACGCAGGGCAGGCGTTAAAACCCGTAGAAAGGTGAGTTCAAACCCTAATTCAATAAATATAAAACCATGAAAAACAAACAAAGGCCGACCCAAATAATCATCAACAACAACTTGAAAGATTTAATCAAAGCGCAAAACAAAGGGGGAAGTCAACGACGACTTACCATGGGTTAAATCCGAATGAACTTCGAGCCCAATGAAATCACTGCAAACCAGGGTGCCCTAGTGGCGATAATATTAATACAAATGCCCAAGGAAATCACACGCGAGCACACCAAATCCAATGACCAAAGCTTAAGAATGAACACACTCAAGCGCTAGAGCAAATAGAAAGTGAATAATGAAATCAGGAAGAGCGCCAATAGACCTTAAATTCGCCCACACTCGCACCAGAGAAGACGTACCTCAAGCATTAATGGCTGACAAGACATATCAAGAAAATCCAGAAACCCGAGGTCAAAATGGAATTCTAGAAAAATCCGAGCCAGACGGACTATCCCAGTGAGCATGAATTTTGCGGACGACACACCCCTCCGGGACTCCGACACAGTCCGGGAAAATCCGGGTGATCCGGAAAATCCCGGATTCAACCAGAAACCCAGATTTCAGAAAAATTCGATATTGATAGAAGATGGACCAGGACCCGGGAAAATCCAGGTGAGCTGGAAAATCCCGGACCCAGGGCAAAACCCAGATTTCCATTAAAAATCAAGTTTGATCGATTAAACCTTCAAGGTAAGACCAAGGTAAGCAAGACCAACATCCCCAGACCATGAAAGGACAAATCCAATAAAAACCAAAGGTCCAAGAGACATTCGTAATCAGAAAAAAGAGGGTCCCTACTCCAAGTGGGGCGTGTGTGCAAAATTGCACAACACAACCACTTGTCATCTACAACAAACATGTAGTACTGGATTGGATCACAAGTAGGATGAGAAAAGATCCTGAAGACAACACCAACCTGACAATAGAGATGGACGAATTCCTCAACAGAATAAGTGGGTTGCCAAAGAAGAAAAGAGCCAGGAAATATTCAAGGATTTAAACAGATAAATCCGGTTCGCGCACCCTTCATGTTGTTGTTCCTAGGGAGGAGTGTGATCAGGACGAACAGATGCCGGAAAACTATGTGGTCACCACTGTTGAGCTAGGCCATCCCATAAGAGCACAGGTAATTGAAGAAGCTGACAGCTTCTATTAGGCGTTGAAAGATAGATTGCTTCGAAAAGAAGAAAAATACAAGAAATTGAAGAAAGAGCATAGGATGTTGATTGGCTATGTACAACACTTAGCACGTCCATGCATGCAAGAGAATCTAGTGGTGGACCTTCCGGCAGAGCTTCCAAGGGAATCAGTTAGTGGGCTCGAAGAGTTGAAGATAACAATTCAAGAGGCGGACAAGTGGGTTGGTAGTGTCCGTATTGAGGCCAAAAAGTTGATTGAGGATCTTGTCTCTTCTTTTCAACACGCCTCTAGCATCCTCGCACATATGGACAAAATTGATCAAGCTTGGAGTGAGACTCACATTCATTGGGACAAGACCATTCCTCGCTTGGCAGCCCTAATGCATATGCCTATGCAGACCTTGATTGAAGGAGGAGTAATTCAGGAAGGAGATGGGTATGATTTTCCCGGTCGGTATTCTTCAGTGTTCACTAGTCGGGGCTTCTTCGATACGGCACAGACAGAGTCAGTCAAAGTGAGAAAGGCCATGGGGAACATTCAAGAAGGGGTCTTCAACACACTTGAGGCCTTGTTCGCAAAACGGCTAACTCCTGAGGAGCTGACATTTGATGGCTTGAAGGGAAGATTGCACCCTTTCTTTTTTGAAGTGAGATCGTTTGTCCAAGATGATTTTGAAAACGTTTCCACTTTCTCCGGCATCAGTCAAAGTACTCAGGAAGCCATTGAAGCCTGGAGAAAATCTTGTATTCGGCAGGAGCAAACAATCACCGTCCTCGAGTTTCAACTCAACCTTGCTTCGTCCATTTCAGTTCAGGAAGTTGAGGCGGTGGTGGCCAGATTTGTTGATTTTGCAGTCAGAGTGAAGAACAATGGGAACGCGTTCCTGGACGAGAATCTTCTGGAAGGGTAGTGGGCATTAATTTCCCATAGTGGTCAAAGGGAGGAATTTTTCATTTTGTGCTCATTTATTGCACCACTCCACCTTCTAGCAGTTTTTAGGGTGGAATCTTGACCAGGGTATATGTGGCTCAATCTGAGCCCTCCATTATTATTCGATCTGAGCCGTCCATTGAGATTGACCATCTATAAAAGGGGCATCCTCCCTCATTTGTAAATCATTAGATAGATAGAATCATTAGAGATTAGAAGATAGAATAGTAGAGAGACTGATAGTGTAGATTGATAGCATAGATTGGTAGCTTAGATTGAAGAAGAAGGAAAGTCTTCCATTGAATGCTTTGTAAGAAGTTGTGAACACTCTCATAATAAAAAGGGTTATCATTGATGGTGGTTTCATCTTTTATTGTGAGTAGCTAGCAAGATTTCTTCATCCTTTTGATTCACATAGGATTTTAAAGTAGAACTTAAAGAAGAGTAAATTTTATTTCCTGTATGTAGATAGTTGTGGAATGCAGTGATCCAAGCAAGCTTCATCTAATCCATACCACTAGCGAACTTACTAATGGTGGGTTTGCCTTGCGTGGTCAACTGGAACCTTTTGAACCTAACTTCAATTATGATTCACATGTTGTCATGCATCGTTGTGATGGTGTCCTTATGTTGAGTTGTGATTTGAATACTTCTAGTTACTCCTTTGAAGATTGCACCAGTTATGTGGAGGCTGTCCGAAGTGAGGCGAAGCAGAGCTTGGTTGAAGTTTGCGAAAGTTGATCTCCACATCCTACCTTTAGAGTAAATCATAGCATCTTCTATCCCTGCAACCATTTGAATTTAGTACTTTCTGGTTAGTTTAGGAAACCTGTGCTTCATTGACTCATCTTCTGAATCTTTAAAAAATCCTTTCCTCTGTGAGCTCCGGTTGAATAATTACATAAGTCCACCTTGAGATACCAACAAATCACATTGAGCCAACTGAGACTATCCACTACATGAAGGAACCTTGGAGTTGAATGCATAATCTTTCTCACAATATTAGCATCCAGGAGATTTTGATCAAGAGAGGATAGAGTAACCGTTGGGAAACTTTATTCTGTGTTCGTGCGGTCATAAAACACCCGTCAACAAAACCAAAAGAAAGCAACTGGCAAGTGAGCTATCCCATGTCATGAAAAAGATCACACCTCCAAAATTTGAAGGTAGTACTACTGCAGATGTGGTAGAAGCATGGCTTATGGAGATGGAAAAGTACATTGAAATTAGGAATTACTCTGAAGTCACTAAAGCTATTTGGGGAGCTTTTCAATTGGTTGGTGAAGCATCCAACTGTTGGATGAATAAAAAGATGGAGCTTGAGCTAAGTTCCTTAAAGCTTACATGGAGTGAGTTTGTGGAGATTTTCTAAAAACAATGGTTACCTCAACTCTTCCATGACCAAAATCTCATTGATTTCCAAAACTTGAGGAAAGGAGATTCCTCGGTTAACGAATATTGGGAGAAGTTCACTCGTCTCTTGAGGTACGTACCCATGTACCAAAACGACAAGCAGTTTCACATAAGGAAGTTTATCGTGGGTCTAAATGCCCAAATAGGTGGTGAGGTAGACGTACACAGTCCTGCTACCATGGACTTGGTGTACGAGAAAGAAATTAAGTAGGAACGAAGGCTTAAGTCTCTCTCAAACTAACGGGAAAAGAACCGAAAGAAGTTCAATTGGTCACAAGCCAATCAAGCTTCAAAGAAGCCTAGTGAACGGAAAAAATTTCAAAGGCAAGGGGACAAGCAACCCTAGCATAATTGGAATGAACCAAGAAGGGATCGAAGAGGAAGCAACAATAACTACAACAATAACTTCAACAACAATGTTGCTGGGAATTGTTGATGTGTTTTTCGTGACCGCACCAACGCAGAATAAAGTCACCAATGGCTACCCTATTCTCTCTTGATCAAAGTATCCAGCACGCTAAGATTGTGAGAGAGTTCGTGCATTCAACTCCAAGGTTCTTTCAATGCGAATAGTCTCAGTTGGCTCGATGTGATTTGCTGGTATTTCAAGGGGACTTATGGAATTGTTCAACAGCGGAGAAAGGAATTCAAATGCTCGAAAGGTTTTCTCTATGAAGCACGGGTTTCCTATTCTAACCAGAAAGTACTGAATTGAAATGGTGTAAGATTTAGAGAGTCTAAATCTATTCTAAGTGTGGGATATGGAGCTCAACTTCAGCAAACTTTCAACCAAACTTCGCTTTGCCTCGCCTCGGACAGCTTCCACAAAGTCGGTGCAATCTTCAGAGGAGTAGTTCAAGGTGTTCAGATCACAACTTAGCATGAAAATACCATCACAACAATGCATATAGACATACAAATCATGATCGAAGTTAATTCCATGATATTTTAGTTGACCACACAAGGCGCATTCACCATCAGCAAATACACTAGTGGTATGGATAGACGAAGTTGCTTAGATCAAACACCACATTCCATAGCTAACATCTACTTGAATAAAAATGAAATTACGCTACTTGAAGTAGAAGGGATGAAGAAACCTCGCTAGCTATCCATAACAAAGACGAATTTCACCATCAATGAAAAGATCTTTTATTATGAAAGTTTTACACAACAATTTCTTGCAAAAGTTTTCAAAGGAAAACTTTCCTTCTTCTTCAACTACACTATCAATCTATGCTAAGCTACTTCTAAGTTGTCCCTCTACTCTATGTCCACTGTCTAACTCTACTTCTAATTCTACTAAGTACAAATGAGGGGGACTCCCCACTTTTATAGTTGGCCAAGTCCAACAGACAGCTCAGATTACAATCGGCTGATGGCCCAGATTATGCCACCTCAGCCCTAAACAAGATTCACCCTAAAAACCGCCACCAAGAGGAGTGGGGCAATAAATGAGCCATTAATGTCCATCATCCTTCTAGAAGATTCCAGCTTTGAAACGCGTTCACACTGCTCTTGATCTTCTTCTTGACGTTGCTCTTCAACTTTGCTCAAACTTCCATTCTTTTCTCCATCTTGAGTTTTGAAAACATTTCTTCTCTGTCACTAAGTCTCAACACTTAGCCATTTTCTTGCAACTTTTCTTCCTTCGAGGTTTAAATGTCATCTTGGATTATTTTCCTCATCACTTAAGTCATCACCGCTCGGTCTCGACGTTCCACCTGCAAAACAAGCAAGGAGAAGAGTATTAGAACATTTCATAAACTCAACTTACTTACCAGGATTTTCATGTTTTGATCTCCAAGGGTTCATCGTGATCTCTAACTTCATCTTCGAATTCTTCATGCCTTAGCCAAATTTCCAACCCATTTTGTATTCTGCTTGGGCGTACTTCACTTTTATATTTCATCCAACTCTGGCTTGAGCAAAATATTTTCATTAGGAATTTGATCAAAAAAATATCTAGGCTCTCAACTTCAAATTCATCAGCCACAACACTTTATTTCAACAACATACTTATTCCTTGCCTTAGAAAAAAAAATTTAAACTTTTACTTAGGAAATTCACCAACCTGGTGCCCATCTAAAATCTTTACCTCAGAATCCTTGGCAAGTTGTGGAAGACCTTAAAATCCATTCCTCATCGATAATCTTCAATACCCAGAAGAAAATTTCTTTTAGAGCTTGTCGACTTCATGGGTATACAACGAACGGGTTCATTTAATTTTCTTGAATTTTGAACCTTAGAAAATAATTTTCGACAAATTCATTCTTGTTCTTCACCCCTGTGAGTATCTTGTTGCTCTAACCTGAATTTTTATCAACCCTGTGAAGCTGGTATCATCTGACTCCTTCATTGGCAACCTTGTTCGTGTCTCAAGAAAATTCCATCACCTCACCAGACTTGGGCGTTATTTCTAAGGAAGAACATTTTGTGTCTTAGAAAATTTTAAATCACTTAGCATTTTGAATTTTTTTTGCCTTAGGAAAATTTTTAATTTCATCTTCGATCATCTTGTCTGTGGTGAGGAATTTCATTAACTCCCTTAGAAAAATTGTCTTGAAAGCACATATCATGGAGTATATTTAGTTATCAATTCTCAACACATTTTATTCACATTTCCATCACCTCATAGGCTTAGTATTTCCAACGCCTACTTACACCACCTTGCATTTTCAACACCTTTGCAATATTTATCTCCCCCTTATCTTGGTGCATTTCACACTTGAATAGGACATTATTCCCACGCCTAGGCAACTTTACTTCTATTGTACCCAAACCAAATTTTTGCTTCATCAAGGCATTTTGCATAAATAGTCTTAACCTTGCTAAAATGATGTAAAATATAGTTTTGGGCAATATCAAGCATGGAGTTTTTGTCAATATTTTGTCAGTCAAAGTCAATTTTATTGATTAGAACCTGAAGCAAAGACTCAAAACGGAGCTTTTCACGATGGAGGAGCATCTCACGATGGCGTTTCACATCGCACACGGTCATTCCAGTGATCGAGACAGAGTTTTCAGTGGTTAAATTATGAAGATTTCTCAGGAAAAAGCATAAAAGCGCAAGTATAGCCCAGGGGCGCCCAGCTTGTTGAAGGTCAAGATTTTGCTAAAAACGTTCAAACATGCAGTCAATCTCTTCAGAATCAGTCTAGCTATCCGATGAACTATCCAGCGAAGGTTTCCGGACCCACAGCTCCGGCAAACATCGACAGAAGTTGAAATCTTCAAAGTTCCAGATATGAGAATTTTGTCTTTTTCAGGCAAAAGCGCACCTCTAGCCTGAGGGCGCCCATCTTAAAGAGGGGGTAAATCTTGGTATTTCTAATAGCGGATATAGTCAATCTGTTCTCGACTAGTCTGCTTATCCAACGAGATATCAAACGCAGTCATCCGAGTTTCAGAACTCTGGCAGTAGTCGTCTGAAGATCAGCTTAAAATGGAGTTTTCACATTTCTGAGCTTCTTCGTTTGTTCCCAGTGCAAGTACAGCCTAGGGGCGCTGGTTTAGATGAGCCTTAAGATGCCAAAATTTGCAGGTGAAGTCTTCCTGACATTAGTAATACTCTAGCCTAGCTCCGCGATGCACCATTCTGCTTGTCAATCCGACGTTCCAGGTAGTCGTGGCAGAGATTCTACCAAGCACGTAATTTCACGGGCGGACCAACAAACGATTTGTAGTGTATTTTTGTAGTCTAGAGGTGCCTAGCCTTTAGGCTTGTCAGATGAGCCCGTTCGAGTTTGAAGTCTTCATGGCTATTGAGCGTAATCATTTTATCTATCCAACGAGCCTAGCCGCCAGCCTTCAGGATTTGGCAAACGCTCGTACGTGCGAGGTCTTTGGTGTAATACTGCAAAGTGAAGATATCCAAAAAATGACCAAGTCTGGAGCGGTAATTTTAAATAAAATACGCACTGGAATTTTTGAGGTCTTAGAAGCAGTTTTCTTGCTTTGTCACCTCCAGAGACTTCTCTTGTGGGCCCTTCTAGCTGTCCGTTACAACAGATAGTGCCTGAATCGGGCCATCCCAGCTCCAGATATCAGAGGTCAAAGTAGGATACTTGGATGAAAGTTCAAATTTCGTCAAAATGACATCATTGCAATTGAGAGCCAGGGGCGCTTTTACTTTTGAGGCCCTTAACACAGCTTTCAGATGTCGTACATACAGTCGTTGGATGCAGAATATCTTTAGGCACGCAGTGAGCTTCGTTTCTTGTCAGCAGGGTTCACCGTTTGCCGTCAGCAGTCATTTGAAGTGTCAGATGGAAGTTTGAGAAATGGCCAAGTCTGGAATCCGTAAAAGCAATTTAATCAGAGGCGCCTAATTTTTCAAGGGGTTAAACGATGGATTTTGCAGTAGTGTCTCCCAGCAGACATTTCTTCCTTGTTCAGTAGGCTTTCCGATGAATTTTCCAAATCAGTCTCAGCATCACTTGGTCATTCGGAAATCAGTGTCAAATTTGGCCAGTCGTGACAGTGCTATCAGCTATAAAATAGGGAGTTAGTAAAAAGTGAAGTATCTTGAGCAAATGGACGCCTATGTGCACAAGAGATGACTTTTCAGAATCATTGAAGTCTAACAATAAATCTCAAAGCTTCATTCCGGATTGTCAACTGAAGTTCAAAATATTTAATATTTATTTTGCAATTTTAGCATTTAAAATGGCTATTTTCTATTTTTGGCGTCTTTTGCTATTTGCATGATAATAAATATTTTATTATATTTATTCAAATTCGAACTTCCAGTCAGTGGCAGTGGAACTAAAAGGGGTCCAATCAGAAGGCTTCTATTTTCAGCTGAGGTTTTAAATCTTGCAGTTGTCAGATTGATGCGAATTTCATCTTCTTTAAGCATGGCGCCATCTTCATTTATTATTCACAAAACTAAAGAGAAATTCGTTTTTCTTCAAAGCAAAGGCGTATTTTTGAGCAAAATTCATTTTTCTTCATTCACAAGGCGTATTTTCAAGAGAAATTTGTATTTCTCAAGCAAGGGCGAATTTTAGCAAACCGAAGGCAAATTCTTCATCAAAAATCATTGGCGAAGATATCAAAACATCTTTTTGCAGGTTAAAATTCACAGTTCTCAGCAATTTGAAGAATTCAAGGGCGATTTTCATTGAAGAAGAGCATACATAAAACGTCTTTTTCCTCTTTGATTCTCAAATTTCTCTCAGTATACAATTCGCATGTTCCTGAAATTGGCAAATTTGACAAGTCTCAACATCTGGATCATTTTCATATAGCTTCCTCGAATTAAAATCGTGCGTTTGATTTTTCAGGAAAATTTACTCCAGAGCATTAGTTCTCGAGTTTCTAATTTTCTCAACTGAAAATTCCTTGCATGGTCGAGTACATGTCAAATTTTCGCAAATCTGACATTCTGGGTTGTCTTAGAATCTTTTTCTGGACAAAACCCATATCTCAGATTTTTCCGTGAAAATTGCCCTTTAATAGGCTATTTTTAGCCTCAGCAGGTTATTTTTAGTTTTCCAGAAAAGTTGTCAGAATACAGCCGTGTTCACAGTCAATAGGCGAGTTTTTCAGAGTACAGTACACACAGACTGAATTCAAGACCAAATCGGTCTTAATTAATAATTTCGTTAGAAAAGCTGAGACTGATTTGTATCAAGTTGCAAAAGAGATAATGGCCATCACTTCAGTCACGGAGCCGCCAAAGTTATAAGTCAGTTAAATGCTAGTTTGAGTGTGCAAAGATTGCCAAGATTGCTCAAGTTGCTGACATTCAGATGCTGATGCAGTTGACAGCCTCGTTGAAGGATTGCTTGTTCGAGATCATGACCAGTAGACTTCAGTTTCCACCTCTCAGAATAGACTTTATACACAGGAGTTAACTTGGCGTTACCCTTTCAAGTTAACTCGTTGTCTCATCTCATGCATATCTATTCTGAGATCAGCTTTATTCACTTGGAGTTTCATTTAGGG
The DNA here is from genome assembly GCA_007258455.2 of Sequoia sempervirens. NCBI lineage: Eukaryota > Viridiplantae > Streptophyta > Pinopsida > Cupressales > Cupressaceae > Sequoia > Sequoia sempervirens. The sequence continues at coordinate 14,894,145 of VDFB02086081.1, read as the reverse complement.
TTTTACGTTAACTGATGGTAGTGTTCCAGTTAACATGCTTTCAATAAGGACGTGCATGCTTGCACAATTGTCCATTTTTAGATTAGATGTTTCGGTTAACTGATGGTAGTTTTCCAGTTAACTGTATAGTTTACTTCATTAGGGCTTAGCAGCAAAACTTGCATGCATTGCAAGAACTGTAGATGACTCAAGGTGATTTTAGGGTTCCCTACACCTTGATGTATATAAATAAGAGTTTTTGCTCATTTGTAAATAATTTTTGCTTGAGAGAGAAATATATGCTGCGCCTACCTTGCCCTCAATATTGCTCTTTTGGTATTTGTTCATGTGTCTTCACTATTACGGTTAATTGTTATGCCACATAGGGTTTCAAGAGATTGTAATGGTGAATTCTTTCCATAGTTTAGATAAATCTGTTTTGTGCATATTTACCATTGAGGTCAATTGTTATGCCACATAGGGTTTCGAGATATTGAGATGATAAATCTGTTTTGTGTATATTTACCATTGTGATCAATCATTATGCCACATAGGGTTTCGAGAAATTACGGTGATAAATCTATTTTGTGAATCTTTATCATTACGATCAAGTGTTATGCCACATAGGGTTTCATGAGATTGTGATGACAAATCTGTTTTGTGAAGTCTTTACTATTATGATCAATTGTTATGCCACATAGGGTTTCATGAGATTGTCATGGTAAATTCTTAAATCTGTTTTGTGCCCAATAAACTTGTCTAGATTGAGCTGATAGATGCGCCACCTTGCCTTCAAGTAGAGAATCTAAACACGTTTATTCTATAATCATCCCTGCTCCATTTCCTCATGCTCTGTTTTCTTGAGGAAACTGGATAGATTTAAAGTAGTTAGCTTAGTTGTAGTTAATGATCTGCGAAACCAGAAAATCCTTAGCTGCAACGTTCTTGGTTTTCTTAACCTTGTGCCTCTTCCAGCTGAGAACAAAAAGATAGGACTTAGATTACTTTTCTTTTCCATGCATTTCAGCACTATGAGGGAGCTTCCTCTCCTAATTTGAAGAGCACTCATTAAGCAGTGTGCATAGCTGTCCGTACAAACCTGCACTCCAAGGTGTTAGATTTTACGCCAAGAACTTCACTACCCTCATCCTACTTCTTGGCGCATTTAGTAGGTTGAGCTTCAAATTTGCATGCCTCAAACCTTTTCAAAAACTCTTCTCTTCCTCAAGGCACATTTGGAGGTCCTTGCTTTAAATGTGCAACATTTAGAAATTTTCAACTGACTTCCATTTGTCAAGGGCGTACATAGAGCTGCATGCTTCAAATTTGCTAAACTTAGACAATTTTCTCCAACTCCCCACAAGTCAAGGGCGCATTCAAAGGGGGGAGCTTCAAGTTTCAACGCCTTAACTTTTGTCCTCACATGCCTCGTTTTGGGCGCAAATGGAGGCATGAGGTGGATGAAACATTTTGACTTTGCCATTTTTCTTGACTTCCATGCTAATCTTGGCGCATTTAGGCTAGGCAAGAGGATGAACTTATTCCTTAGAATATTTTCTTGACATGCAATTACCTTCTTTGACTTGGGTGCATCTAGTACATGATGTAGGATGGGCGCATTTGGCACATGCAAGAGGATCAACTTACCACGCCTTAGCCATTTCATCACCATTAATTACTTTCTTGGGCGCATTTTGCCTATGTAGGAGGATGGGCACATTTTGATGGGTGAGGAGGATAAGACTTATACTTAGAAAATATTTTAGCATTTCCACCACCTTAAAAGGGCGCATTTAGCCATGGGGACAAGATGAAGAATTTAATACTTAGAAAATTTCCATGCTTGGCTCTTGTAGCTGGGCGCATTTCATATATGGTGAGGGATGAAACTTCTAACGTAGAAATTTTTTAACACCTTGTTCTTCCTTGGGCGCATATGGAGGGTGGTGAAGGATATTTCAAACACTTGAAGATTTTCTTGGCTTCCAGCTGAGATGGGCACATTTTCCTGGTGGTGCAGGATAAACTTATAACTTAGCCATTTTCCTTATCTTCGCCAGCTTCTCCATGCCTTACTATAAATAGTAAGCCCTTTGATTTTCATATCTCCAAGGCTCAGATTGCCTCGAAATTTTGAACACTGCATCTTCACAACTTTGTCAACCTGTTCACCCTGCCACTCTGAGTTGGCCTGCTAAAAATAGCATATTTCTGGAGGTGATTTACTATTTATAGTAATTGCCCGTTTCTGATACCTCCACAACTCCGTTTGATTTGAAATTCGAATGAGGCGCTCCTCACCACGTGACCTGCCTACTGACATCGACACCTGTTGCTAACTTGCTATTTTTAGCCTATTTCTGAAATGACTTACTATAAATAGTAAGTGCTTCATTTGCCCTCAAATTTTATCAGCAGATAGCTTGAGAGACGCTGATCGCGGCGGTATACACCGGTTTTTGAAAATTCTGACCTTTTACCCCTCCTTTTAGGTCCCGAAGGTGGAAACCCTAATCTATCTTGCATGCATATCAAGTGACCTCTGTTTGTTCTCATTTCTGTTGTATTGCGATTAGTTTGTGATTCTTAAGTGTTGGGAGGCGGCTGCTGAAATGCATCTACTAAAAATAGCAAGTTGCTAAATGAGTGACCATCTCTATTTGCATGTCACATCACTGCAAAGCTCTTGAAAAACCCATAAGGAATATGCAGACATGCAAAGAAAACCCTGACATGCAAACCCTAAAAATAGCCTCGGAAGGCTGAATTCTAAAAATCGTTATCTCGCTTTGCATGTCACATCATCGTGAAGGTCTCAAAAAACCCAGAAGGAATCTCCATACATGCACCGGAAAACTTCGCATATAGACCCTGAAATCTGCTCTGGAAGCTGAATTGCTAAAAATAGTAAGTTGTCTATTTCAGCTCAAATTTTGCCAGTGAGCAGCTTGATGTGCTTTGAATGCAATGTGACTGTCAAAATTTCAAAAAATGTTGAGAGAACGCTCGGAATGGAACACTTACTAAAAATAGTAAGTAGCCAGAATCAATGTTAAGCTCTGTTTTCAATTTATTCACCTCTTTTGACCACAAATTGGTTGGAAAGTTCAAAACCCTAATTTTCAGACTTGGCCACAATTTCAATTCAGACGGGCACATCCCCGAACAGACAGTGGAAAAGAGAGACAACAACAAAACAAACCAAAAGCAAAGCCAAAAGACCGAAATGAAGCAAAAATTAGGGGGGGTCCCCATTTGCAATGGGGCGATGTGTGAAAAAGGTCACAGAACATTCCAAGCCAAATCTAAGAGGTAAGTTCGATTTTAATCTAAGACCCTATTTGGAAACATGCTGAAATCTTTCCCGGAATAAAAAGAGGAGACGCAAAGTGTAACTACTTCAAAACAATATATCATGGAGGCGTAAATAGATTAAAATACCATCTTGCACGCATACCCGCCCATGATGCAGTGGGTTTCCCTAGAGCACCTCCTGAGGTTGTTCGTGAAGTGCAGGTGCAATTAGAAACTTTTGAAATGCAAAAAAAAATGAAAAAGAAACAGAAGCAGGAGTTGGTGAGTGTTGGAGTTGGACAAGGATTTGGTGTTGTTGGAGATGCTTCTTCCATGCCTCCATACCGTCCTAGTGCTAGTGCTTGTGCTAGTGCTTATGTTTCTACATCAGCTATGCCTATGCATACTCCTAGTGTTGGTGGCGCTGCTACGGCTAGTGGTAGTGGTAGTATTAGCATTGGCCCTAGAGTTCGTAAATCTAGGGTGGACTCATATTTTGTACCACGCACTACTCTTGGTACCCAACCGTCGCTTGAGAGCATGGGTTGGAACAAGGACACACATGATGCAGCAAAAAAGACAATTGCAAACTTTTGGTACTACTGCACCATTCCCTTCCATGTAGCCAGGTAATTCTTTTTCATTTAATTGTTTTAAAATTTATATTTAAATTTTAGAATCTAAATGTATCTCATTATCAAATTCAAATTTAAAGTTAAAAACTTAAAACTTTTTCATTTTACAATACTTATGTAACTTATTAATTTATTTATGACATGTTTTAGGTCACCTTTCTGGCAAAACATGGTTGATGCCATAACCATATGTGGGGTGGGGTTCAAAGCCCCTAGTGAAGATGAATTAAAGGGCCCACTTTTGACTCAAAAGGTGGCAGATGTGAAAGCACAATTAGAGGAGCAGCGCAAGCAGTGGAGGATGATGGTGGCACCATCATGACTGATGGTTGGACCGATAGGAGAAATAGGACGCTGCTTAATTTCCTAGTTTCCTCCGGAGGTAATTGTACCTCCCTCAATGCATTGAAATTTGAATTTGATTTAGTGATTAATAATTTAATATGGCTGCTTTATGTTTTTTAATTTATTGAATAATTGGTTTTGCTTATTTTTTCAGGTGACACCATCTTCATGAAGTCCATTGATGCTTCTGCCCAATTCAAAAATGCCACATACCTGTGTGAGGCTATAGAGGAAGTGATAGCTGATGTGGGGGAAGAGAATGTAGTGCAAGTGGTGACAGATAATGCAGCAAATTATGTTCCAACTGGTAGATTATTGATGGAGAGGCATCCTACTATATTTTGGACTCCATGTGCCACCCATTGCATTGACCTGATGTTGGAGGATCTTGGCAAGCTCCCATGGATCAAAACATGTGTGGAAGCAGCAAAAAACATATGCAAATTTGTATACAATCACACATCGGTGCTTAACCTTATGAGGCAATACACGGGGTTGAGGGAGTTGTCTCGTCCTGGCATCACCAGGTTTGCAACAAATTTTATCACAATGCAATCCTTGATTCGGTCAAGGGCAGCTTTAAGGTGCATGTTTACTAGTGAGGAGTGGTCTTCCTCATCCTTTTCTACAAGCACTGCAGGGATTGATGTGGCTGATTGCATTTTTGACGAGCAAGGGTTTTGGACCCCAATGGACGAGATTGTGAAGGTAAAATTTAATTATTTATTATGTTTAAATTTTTAATCATATCTTACTTTTATTTGTTTATTTTCGTTCACACTTATTTGTGAAACATGTTTGCACTTTGCAGTTTATTGAGCCCTTGCTAGTGCTCCTACAAGTTGCAGATGGGGAGAAGCCCGCAATGGGCTACATATATGAGGGCATGGATAGGGCCAAAGAGGCCATTAGATCAATCTATGGTGGAGTTGAGGAGAAATATCGTCCCATTTGGGATATCATTGATAGGAGATGGCAAAACCAACTTCATAGGCCCATCCATGCAGCCGCATGTTTCCTAAATCCGGCCTTCCACTTCCACCGTGATCTTCGTGCAGATAGAGAAATTCTTAGCGTGCTCTACACGACGATAGAGCGGATGTTGCCCGCTATTACTACACAGGTGGTGCAGGAGATAGATGCCTTCACTAAGGCACAAGGAGACTTCTTTGCACGTCAAATGTGCAAAGATAATAGGACAATATTACTGCCAGGTAAAAATATATTTAAGGGCATAATTTTCATCTTTTTATATTATAATTTATTATTAAATGTTGAACTTGAACTTAAAACTTGAAATGAGATTGATTTTGTTTATTTTTCTCATCTCGGATAGGTGGTGGCATATGTTTGGTTCTGATACACCAATCTTGCAAAATATTGCCATTCGTATATTGAGCCAGCCATGCAGTTCATCTGGTTGTGAGCGCAATTGGAGTATGTTTGAGCATATACACTCCAAGAAGCGCAATAGATTGACAGTGGAGAGGATGAAATATGAATGACTTGGTATATGTTCATTACAACCTTCGGCTCAGATATAGGAAGCTTTTTGACCATGAAAAAACCTCGATCAATCTAGAGGAGGTTGATCCACAGTCTGAGTGGATCACTGAGGCTACAGATGTAGTCTTTAGTGACAAGGACCTTGATTGGGTGGACCAGGCAGAGAGAGAGGCCGAGGTTGTAGCCATGGATGAGGAGGAGGCTAGAGCACGAGGAGACATAGCTGCTGTCGGTGAGAGTGGCATGGAGAGTCAGACACAAGCAGAGACTATGTCTGCAGCTGCAACATCATCTAGGACCCTTAGACGCCTTCGAAGGAAGGATGTTGGCTCCACTATGCCATAGGGCATAGAGTCATTGACTTATAGCTATTGTTTTACTTTTGATATTTCATATTTGTATGGAACATTTGATGTCATGGATTTCATATTCCATGAGTTTTGTATACATTTGACTAATTTTATATATCTAAGTATGCTATTTCCTTCAGCAACAACTACAATTTGTGTACTTTATACTTATGTAATCGTTGTATACTTGTGCATGTGATCAAATTTGATTTTATTTGTGTTGTATTCAATAAAGGGTGCTTGAAACAAGTTTTAAATCTTTAAAAATCTCTAAATTTCTAGGGTTTTTTCAACTTTTTTTCATATTGCCGCGTCTGAGTCCTGAGTCATCGAGTCACGCTGAGTCGCCCTCGCCGAGTCCAAGCCGCGTCCGAGTCTCGTTACTATGATTAAAACCCAATCCTAGGCTCGATGAACATCAACCCATATTAGTATAAGGCAATATTTTAATAAAGCAACGAGCAACAGCCGGGATCATTAGGACTTAGGGGCCGGTAGTAAAACAGACCTGATGACATAAGTCATGACTTAACGACCGGGAACCGGCGATAAGGGGTCAACGACAAATTATAACATTGGCGAGGACATAGACTTAAGGGTTATTTAAGAAGGGTTTTGACAATTCAACCCTAAGGCACTGACAATAGACCAAACCCTAAGGCCAGAGACATGACAGTAACCAAATTTTGCAGAATTTTAAAATGGAACACAAAGCATTTTTAAGGGTTCCATTAGGAGGACAAACCATCATTCAAAGAAAGGATGAAATCAATATTTTTCAGGGATGGGAAGCCATTCCCAAAATTAAAAAATGAGAAAAGGAGGTGGTGGCTATGAAAGAAAATAGTATTGCTAAAGTGGTGGATTTTGAAAAACGGAAGAAGGAGCACTCCAACAAAGTGCTCAATCTTGAGAAGGAACTCTTGGCTGTCAAGGAGAGCCTTAATCGTGGCATCCAAGTGAGCAAGTGCACTATTCAGAACAGCGCTATTGGTATAAATATTCTTAATGATAAATTGAAGGAGTTACAAGAAGGACTGTATATATATGTTATGAAAAACAAAACAATTCCTGATGATAAAAATGTGAAGACTGGTCCAAGTACCAAAACCAGAAGCAGCAAAAAAAAATTCTTTGGAGAGGAAAAGAAAAAATTGCAAAATTTTGTCAAGCTTAACGAGAATTTTTGTCAACAGGAGCTGAAGGCAGCTAAGATCCTTAAAAAGATGTAATTTGTGATTTGCTTGTCCCTCTTTTTGCTGTTGCTATGTTTGGATGCCTTTTTGTTTTCATCTATTTTTGTTGATTGAGTTCAGTGGGTGCAAACATTTTGCTGATGTTTAGCTGTTGCTTTTATGTGCTTGTGCTGTTGTAAAGGGTTTCAAGACCCTTTCAAAACCTGTTTTACCTCTTAATCAAAAACATGCAACTGACTCATCTTGTGTCATGTGAGTCTGTGACAACATTTGTTTCACTTGTTAATTTGCATGACACATATCTTGACTGCTAGGTCATGCAATGAAATAAATGTATAATATCTTCAAACTGAGCATCAAATGCCAATCCCATTTTGTCAAAGGAAAAAAAGATGCTCACACATGCCAGAAGTAGCACTAGATATCTTCCTCCTACAACATACAAACCTTCTTTCTAACTGTGTCCACAGCCTTTGCCAGAACAGTCAAGCTTTCTTCATCCTCTTCTTCTTTTAATTTTTTTTTGATGTCATCAGTTATTTTATTCAAGGCTTTTCCTCGTTCAAACTGTCAACAGAGCAGCAAACAAGAATTAAGATTGGACAACAACACATTTGGAAAAATGCAAGAATGCCAATTGAAAGATTCATTAAGCTTTTGTTGTATAAACACAAGCAAAATTCTGAAAAACAGAAATATATTTTAACAAACAGAAGATTGTGTAACATAATAGTAAGTTCCAACAAAAATTTCATGTCAAACATAAAGACAAATATGCATGCATATGAGCGTAAATGAAAATGTCAAATGACAAGCAGCATAAATCATATTACATCTTAGGAATATATCTATCAAATCATTTAGAAATGATGTTTCTTGATAATAGAAATGTGTGAAAAACAAGTGAAATTTTCATATTCGGATACTGCACTGATATGAATCTTGAGCACAAGAAATTTATTTTTATCGGTATCTAAATTAGACTGGTCCAAGGGGCCAAAGCCACTGAAACACAATGGTATTAATTTTACCAGTATCTAAAATGACTTCAACATACTAGCAAAGAAGAAAAACTATAGAGTAGATACTGAAACTAACAACCTTAGGCAGACATCAGTTGTTAGCAGTTATAATCAAACACAAATATTCAAATTACAAATAATATATGTCATGCTTACCTTGCCATAATTTGGATCTGAAAAAACTGCCTGAATAGATGTTTCAACCAAATTCTTAACCTTCTCCAAAGTTCTATCTAAGACAGTGAAAATCTTGAATTGCATTTTTTGGTTCTTTACCTTTGCCACTAATCTTAGCTGAGGATCAATCAGCTTGACAGCCTGACTTGTATGCAATAATATGGATTCAATATCAATTTAGTAATTAATATAAGCAAATACCCATTTTACAAATTCACCGATAGTTTACCTCACTGTGTGCAAGTTGTAATGCATCAATAAAATCTTTGTTTGAAATTTCACGAGCTTGTGTTTCCATCATAAGTGTCTTATCTCGAGTACAGGAATAAATAAGGTTAAGATCACTTAAGCTTAGCTGCAAAATCAGACACCAGCTAACTAAGTTAATCAGATACACATTCATATCTCAAGGGGAAATGTTTTGATATCAAAAAATTATATATATATATACCTAGATTCTCCAAAATAAAGTATTGAATAATTACATAAATTTCAAGCATAAATTTTCTTCAAGCTGTTATATAAAGAGCACAAAGGCATGAAGTTTGTTGTCTATTCAGATGATTGGCTTACTTGGCTATGTATCACTCAACACATGATATTGGTTATCTTGAGACTTGGCCTTCTAAACCTCTCCATAATTGAAACATAAATATCAAACGACAGAATAGAACAAAATAAACAGTCCTATCCTTGAAACAACACATCTTCCAATGCAATTAAATTCAAATTGGAATTTAAAAAATGGGAACTCTTGTCATTATTTTAAAAAGAACAATCTTAGGTAGAGATTTCAAAATCTTTTGCATAAAAGCTTTTTTGGCATTAACGTTTGGATTCACACTAATGCACATGTCATCAGGGAAATGTAATGTCCCCATTTTAGCTATAAACCCTTCAATGACTGATAGCCTATTTCCAGAAGCCCGTAGGCTCGTCAAAGGTAAAATTAGGGTTTCCTATCTTGTAGGGGTTCTGAAGCTTTTTAGATGGTTTGCACGTTAGAGTTTCTTATGTGTTTCTGGTGGAGTTTTCTGCATTTTTGGAGAGGTTCGAAATGGTGACATTCTCCATCTGGCAACCTTTTCCGGAACTTGCTATTTTTAGTCAGCACATTGGAGTTTTGAGTTTTGGATTGTGGTATCTTTTTGGGTTTTCAGAGAGCTTCACAGTGGTATGACATGCAAAGGCATTGGGCAGCTTTTCAAAATTTACTATTTTTAGTAAGTTCTATTTCTGGCAGTGTCATCTTGGGCTATAGCATCAGCAGTCAGCTCAATTTCCATTTTGGGCAGTGCAGTTTGGAGCACATTCGGCTTTCAACTTTTTGAGGCTCATTTTGGTGAAATAATTTATTTTAAGTCATTAATGTTTCAAAATTCATTTTAGGCCCCATGGCCTAGATTAATGACTTAATGTTGTTTTAAAAGGGGCCATTAAGGGAGGACGCCTCATAAAGGAATTCAACAAATTAAACATTTAAATGTTTAATATTTCCCTAAGGAAACTTGGACGCCAAAATGAAGAGGAGAAAAAGGTGAATTAAATGTTTTAAAAATTAAATTATTGCAAAACTAAAATGGGCGTCCCTTTTGGAGGAAAATGGAAAGCCAACAGTCATCTTCAATTCTATAAAAGCAGGACATTGCTCATTCATTTCTCATCTTTGGAAAATTATATCAAAATGTTGTTGGATTGAATTCAAAACCCGGCTAAGGGGAAGCTTAACAATTCTACTCCATTCTTCGGGCCTGAAACTATGGTTCCATAGATGGTTGATTAAGAGTGTGCTTCATCAAGAAGTACATAATTGAGCTCATTGTAGGAGATATTGAAGATTTTGGTAATAATTTCCAATTTTGAGTTTGTTGGTTTGATCATGGCTGAAGGAGATTTTTGAATACAGCTCTTTATATGAATTTTATTTGCTTATGGGTATTTTCTCTAATGATTCCCATGCTTGAGGCGCCCCTTATTGCACATTTGCAGATTTTTTAAGCAAGTTTCAGAATTTTTAGACAGGGTCGACTTCTTCATGAGGCCGCCCCTTGTCCATGTTTGTCTTGGAATCTGTGCCCTTCCTTGTGGCTGATTTTAGAGTGTCTTTCTTTGGGGTTTAAGGATGCCTATCATCAATGATTTATTTACTTTGAGTTTGGGCTTGGATTTGAGGTGTTTTGAATGAGATATGAGCAATTCGTTGGAGTCTTAGCTTGTTGGACTGAACTTGAAATTCGTTGGAATTATATTACAGACTCTTCTTTCCAGATTTTGCTATAACTCTTGGGTGATATATGCTTCCAGTTCTTGTGTATGCAATTAGAAGGTGATAGAAGCATTTTGGAAGAAGATTTGAACAATTTAATGATGATCAGTTGCTGCCTCATCGAAGTTTGGTGAAGTTGGTAAGAGATTTGAACATTCTTGATATATTGCATTTCCTAGTTATGAAAACTCAGTTTGCTGGTTCATTATATCAGATTGAACATACTACAGATTTTGGGTTGTAATTCTTATTTGAGAGGTTCAGAAGTTAGAAGAATCATCCTTCTAGTATTTGCATTGATATTATTATTGTAACACTAGTAAATTGCAGATTTATTTCATTGTAAGGCTGTGAATTAGTAGTACTAATCCAGTCATTATTATTGTTGCATTTACTTGTGAATTTTTAGTCCAAACACTTTAAACCTTGGATGGTTTACCGCCAGTGAGGAGAAAATTGATATTGTATCTTCATCATTCACCCACTGTTGAAGTGGTGAATCCCCACTGTTGAGTGGATGCCTACTGAGCGGATGAATTGTTTTGAGTTGTAATGCTTTTCCCCACACTGAATAAGTGGTAGCGTGGAAACTTTTATGGCTAGATCACCACGTACTTTCATTCAGTTGTAATTCAATTTTCATTTGTAGCTTAGTTTCCTGTGCCATATGCTATCACCTCGCCTTCTAAAGGATCTTGGTGAACATTCTTGGCGTTGAGTTCATTTAGTTTGATTATCTTTTGGAAGCTAACGCTAATCAATTGGCGTAGTGTTGGTTTGTGTTGTGAAAATCTTGGGAAAAAATTAAGGGGCATATTTCATAAAAGAAGCATTTTTTACGACCAGTGTTTGCACGTTCCTACATGTGCACATCCCTTTGTCAAAAATAATATATTTCATCATGAATCTTGAGTCTCAAGTCTCCTAAACCAAAAGTCATTTTCAACTATCCAAAGGAAACTCCTATAAGAACTTAATAGAAAAAGAAAATCGAACTTCTCAAATTAATACCAACCCAGACTCCAGAATTAGACATGAGAAAATATATACAAAAGAAATACAACATAAATGGTTATTTCAAATCTGACCCAATCACACTAGATATTTTATGTCATAATAGAACATATAGATTGATACCTAGATAAACACATACCTCATCCATATCAAGATTGTAATGACCTAATCCGTACGTAAAATAAAAATTTCTTAATTTTAACAACAATAAGTAAAGACAATGCCATTTCAATAAAAAAATTCCTTTCAATTTGAAAACATGATACACATAATTCAACTTTTAATCTATTTCTTTTCAAAGAAATCAACAAAGTAATAAAGCACAAGATGCATACATAGCTTGTAAGCATTTTGAACAAATAGAAGTAAGAAGGTCCAGGGGTCCATCCTTTCAAATCTTGGTACATCGGCCGCTTATTGTGGAGGAGAAACATCACTCGGGCACTTTTCCACCAACCACGGACTTATAATGCAGTCCCCCGTACATCCATTATTCAATAGATGGCCCTCCCTTCAAATGAAGAGATTGGTAGGATATTCGTTAATGATTACCCACTAAGCATAGTGTTGTGTCCTACATAACTAGGTCCTGTGCATTCGGCAACTCTCGAACTAGTATGTAATATGGGATCACGGTGAACTGACAGTGTAGTCTCAATTAACTCACATCTAAATGGAAGTCGTACATTTCACTACTTTGGCCAAAGTATTCTCATTCAGTACTTCGAATGAAGGTCATCTATCACATGCACTAGTCAGGGTTGATTTGACTTAAGGCTTACTTACTCTACGCATAGGTTTGTCCTTCAGTGGGTAAAACGTACCCTAGACATCCTACAACACACTAACCTACTAGAAATGAAACAGCATAACAAGTAACCACATAACCCCCTCCTATACTGGAAATCCTCATCCTAGGAGTTTCATAAGCTTATCTAAGTTAATCCATTAACTTAAGTTGTGTGTGCTACTTAATTCAATGCCTTCATTTCTGTCCTAGTATTTTAGTAACTACTTCAACATATTCCCCTTATATGGAGATTATACAAGTAATGCAGTTCACACAAATATGCAACCTTATTCCTTATACAGTTTACTTCCTAAATACAAACTAATATGCAATTCATATAACTCATTTTCTCTTTTACATGGAAATGCAGTTAATGAAATGACTTCTTACCAATGCACAAACAGTAATCACAAAAGGTTATAACATTTTAGAATTCAAGATTAGAATGGGTAGCAAAAGAATATCTCATGCCTGATTTTAGCATCCCTTCAAAAGATGAAGTCTCAGTACTTCTAGCAATTTTGATTGTTTGGAAAATCCTTCTCAAGTTGCTAACTTTCCCTCTCAGGTTTACTCACAAATGCCACTTATCTCTCTCAGAATATAGTCACTCAAAATTGATTATTCAGCTGGTAATGGTCACAGCCAAATTGAAGAATTAAACTCAAACTATGAGAAGTTGATACTCTCAGCTCTCAAAAATAAAGATTACTCTCAGAAAATATAACTCACAAAATAATCTCTCAGAAAATAGATGGAATTCAGATTCAAGAAGCAGTAGAGAAGAATGAACAGAGCGGCTATATATAGAGCCCCCTACCCAACAATTTTCCACATCAAATGGCATGTAAACTGACATAACTCAATTTTGAACATTTCAACTATGATATGTGGTGGATTTCAAAGGTGAATCAACCTTAATCACTAACAACAACCTAAGAATATTTCAAACCTGTATATGCTGAAACTGGTGAATCGACACCTACAGTCGTGTCTCTATTTTGGTGTGATTTGCAGCAATCTTGTTTGATGATTCATCTTTGAAGAAATAGTCATGGTTATATGAAACCCACATTTCCATTATTCATGGCTCTACCAACAGCTTCCAAGCTGCATTGGAAACATTGCGACTTGGTCTTGTTGTGAAAACTCCAGGCGCATATTTCATTCGTCTCTTTTATTTTATTTCCCCAAGTTTCTAATTTTTGAATGAAAAATATTTCAAATGCACTTTATAAGATTAAAATGCCTTTTTCCCATTTAACATTTTAAATAATTCGATTTTCTCCCACTTTAAAATCAGTTGGGTTCATAAAACCCGATTTCCTTAGTTTTGGTTCCAATATAAACTTAAATGGAATATAATTTAATTTGATTTTCCAATAATGAGATTTAAAATATTTAACTTAACATATATTATATATTATTTATATATATATAAATATATTAGAGTAATCATTAATATATACATATATATATATATATATATATTCATCTATATACAAGTTGTCAGGCAATAATAATATAATATTATTAATATCCACAAATATCATTGGTTGTGAGTATATATACATGTATATATGTCCATATATATTCCTTTATGTGCATGCATATATATATGTATACCATATCGATGCATTCGTATGAGCATATCCATTTGCCATCATACGTTTGTATTGATACAAATATACCTATGGATAAGTGCATATACTATATACATGTATATATGCTCACCTCCTAACCAATAATGTTACCAACTTAATGATCGTAATAACATAAACAGATACATAGATAAACATCACTTATACATGCATACAGAAGTAGACAAGACTCCTAATGCCAACATACAAGCCTATGGATGACTTACCCCTAACTCAAACAAATTGACTTAGCTTACTCAGTCTAAGGAATGTGTGTATGTTCAGATGGTTCTCTTTACCGTCTACCCAACCAAGCTCCTCTCCCGAGTGATATTTCTCCTCTGCTTGGAGGAATGGTTCGCACACTTGTATTCAATGACATGCTAACAGGAGTCATATGTTCACAACATACAGTATACATAAAACATCTCAAAAGTTAGAATAAACATTACTCCATAACTTTGCATGCACATTCATCAAGAATAACATCAATAGAACTACATTTAAATGAGACAATCATTAAATGGTGACACATTCATATTGATAACAAGAAACAACATGTTTTATTCATCACATTGATTCAATCATTACAATCAATTGCCCTATGCAATAGTAGCTATACAATCGGGGTGTAACAAGGATTGACAATTAACTTCCCATTTATCCTGCCCACACGCACCACACCTATGGGGCCATCCCATGGAATATTTGATATTGTTAAGGCAGCTGATGCAGCAGTGGCAGCCATCACATCAGGGTCTTGCTCACCATCAAAAGAAAGAACATTGGCTATTACCTGTCAAATAATAAATAACTACAGAAATGCAAATCTAGGCAGCAATTATCAAAACCAGCCTGATTTACATAGAAAATTTGGAGTCTATTGGCTTTTACATCCTGTTCATGTATTTTAAAATTAAATTTTTTAACAGGCAATCATCAAATACTCAGCAGAAAGAGAAAGATACACAGTTTTCAGTTCTTAGGTACAGATATATTAGCATACTGCAAATATTTTTAGTTTCAAAATACCTAAATATTTTTGTATTTCAGTTTACTTAGACCTGATTCACCACATCCTAATCATATGGTTAATGGGTAGTTATGTTGTAGTTGCGAAGGTGGCTAAACCACTTTGTGGTATACATGTACATTAATGTAATTGACTGATTTCCAGAACTAAATGAATATGATGGCCAAGTTTATGAGTTTTAAATGTATTATGTTATAATGATTTCATTCATTTCTGCTTCCTCCTCTCCAAGATCCTGAGTACGTGAATCTTTAATATCCTAGAAGTGTTATCAGAACCATGTAAATTGGTGAAGCAATGGAGAAATGCGTGATTGGTTGGTTTTCTGATGGGAAAAGAAGTCGGTGCTGATACTCCCTTAAGGTGTAATAGCTGAGAAGCCAGAGGAAATTGCAAGAGTTCGATTTATTTGGTTTACTGTTTGCCTGGTTGTGTTCTTATTGCCCTCTGTATGTTTCTCTTATTGCCCTTTGAAAGGCTTTAATAGTTCCATGTATGGCGGTTGCCCTCTAAAGGTGTTACCTATTTCTTGAATGGTGGTTTGCAAAGTTTTGAACCTTATATTGGATTCAACAGGTCATTGAAATTCATAAATGCGTTTTGAGTCAGTTTCCAAGTAAGTTGGTTTTTGTAACAAATTTAATTGGCAAAAAAATTGAAGTTGGTTACAAATAGTGTAAAATGGCCTACCCTACAATTTTGTTGAGTTGATTGCAACATTCATCAATTCAGCTATTTTTATGAAGACAGTCTACAAATTTATTGGAGTTACTTGATGATAGTGAAGTCAGCCTGCCAAAAAAAATTAACTTGGCTGAGTCATCATTTTTTTAACAGAATTTCATTTATTAAAGTTGGCCTGTCATTATCAGCCACCATATGGGCAATTTTGAGTCTGCCTTTTTCCTAATATTGTACATATTTTAAGGTCCTTCGAATAAACATGTAACACCCCTCCATTTTGGATGTTTGGATCGGCAGTGTTTTCTTTGTAATGCTTTGTTTTGTTTATGCTGACTTTGGAACTTGGTTATTTTTGACCGCTATCTGTTAAGCGATGTGAATGTTATATTTTAATGTGATGTTATTTTATTCGGATGTTATCTTTATGGCATGTTTTGGATTAACTTAGAAGATATTTGATTTAACGATATTTTTTGCTGTTGATCATATCATTGATGTTAAATCGTCAGTTAGTACTTGTGTATTGGTGAAGGGGACGGGATTGTATCACTCTCTTGCAAGTGCCCTACAATTTTGAGATTTTCTCTTCACGGTGTGTTTGATCATATTATATATATATGCATGTTCGATGTACTCTTTGTTCGCAGGTTGATAGGTACATGACATCGACTCCACCTGGTTCACAAGTTTGAGCGTGTCCATTGACCAACGGAAATCGATTGGGAGATAGTAGCTAGGTTTTCCATGCCAAGTCGTCACCCTAATCATAGTGTGTCGTCGGGTTAGTTGTTTTAATTTGGTCCATTTCACCTTAAGTATTTATTTAATTTCAAATTATAAAGGTTATTAAATAGCTTGCGTAGTTAAATTTATGTTTAAATGTATTTGGTTGCATTGTTGAAACATTATTTATTTTATTGATTGATTTGATTTAATTAATAAAATTAGGTTGAGTTTATTGATTAATTAGATTAATGGTGATATATTAAATGAGATAGCTGTTTTGACACTATTGTATATTTGAATTTAATTAAAATAAAAGTATAAATCATGTTTGGATAGTTAGAGATAAATTAAAATAAATAAATGAGAATGTGTTTTGAATTTCACTTTCGAATATGATTGTGAAAGCAAATTATTTGCAAAGAATGTATTCTTTTATTTTAAAGAATTTTGGAAAAATGCATGAGATTGGAATTAGAAAATAGAAATTTGTTTTAAATTTTAAAAAATTGGAAATATCCTCCAAATTTTGCAATAAATTTAGTGGGTGGGGATATTTTAGGGGTTTGACCAATTTGGGGAAAAACTTTATTTTAGCAAATGTAATTTCATATAATTTTGAATTTTCCAATTTGGGGGAAAGGATTTCTTGGCTGTGGCTTTGCTTGGATTGGTGAAGGAGATTGAGACTCTTGCTTGAGCTGAATTCGAAAGAGGCATTGAAAGCACCATTGGAAGTCTTCAAGCTTTGGAGAAAAATTAGGTTCTTCCTTGCTTTGTTTTGTTTCATTTTGGAAAGAATTTAAATCCTTGTTTTGCTGTTTGAAAATCCTTAAAATGATGTTTAGATTCAATGGAAAACCATGTCAATTGGTTTTAAACTTTTAAACTTCTTTGAAATTTTGAAAATGAAATCAAAACAAGAATTCAATCAATGGTTAAATGGAATGAAACCAAAAGAATTGGCATTTCAAACTGAGATTTAAACCCAACTGTTGTATTTTACAAAATCTTGTTGTGCATTTGTACAATTTAACTATAAATAGAGTTTTTGGATTTTATATTTACATTCTGGCACACAGATTTGATTTTATTATTCTGTGCCTTCTTTTAGTATTTATTTTTCCCTTGTTTGGATTTGTGGGGATGTATTTTATTTTTTTTATAAAAGAAAATAAATAAAATAAATTTTTGTTGTGGTGATGGGGAGGCAAGGGAGCCAGCCCTGCCGCTGCCCAGCCCCCAGGGGAGGCAGGCTGTGTGTGTAGCACACAGGCCGCACCCCCAAAGGGAGGCAGACTGTGTGCCCCACACACAGGTCGCCGCCCACAGGGTAGGCGGACTGTGTGCTGAGCACACAGGCCGCCACCCATGAGGGAGGTGCCCTGTGTGCTAGCACACAGGCCGCCGCTGGCGGCTAGGGCCTGCGTGCCCTGTTTAGGGTTCGGCCAGTAAAGATCTTTTTTTTATTTAGTTTTATTTTAATTTTTATTTCTTATTATTTTTATATTATATTTTATATAATATATGTAATATATAATATTTAATATTATATATATAATATAATATTACATATATATAATATTTAATATTATATAATTTGAGTTTTTAAATGAATATTTTGTTAATTATTTAAAATATTTATATATTAAAAGATTGCCTTACTATCATAGTTGGAAAAATATAACTATTTTATTTAGGGATTTGTTTTTGACAATCTCAAATAATCGAAAAATCTTGAGATTTAAAATAGACATTTTAGTGGCATATATTTAAATGATAATTTAGATATCTATCATTTAAATATCTATTATAGGAATGTTAAAATGATGTTTTCATTATTATAGTTGAAACGAAATTGATGTATGATTAAATGTTTTCTTTATTTAAGAAAATATTGATTTTAATTATTTGGTATGATTAAGAAAATGGCTTTATTTATAAAGATTATTTAATCCTTATCTATGATTGAGCAAATAGAATTAAAATATTAAATTTAAATTTCTCAATGGCGTCAAGTAATTTGTTTTATTTTGTCTACGAATGAATAATGCTAATTATTTACCTTGAATTCTTGTACTATGTCATTGCTTGACTTGGGTTTAGGAAACCCAAACGTTAGTTTATTTAAATTGTCTGAGGTGGTTGCTAGCTATGTTTGACCTTCTCGATGTTGTGCAAATGGAGTAGATGTCTTGAAATCTTCCAAATAGGGTTTCATTTAATTGTATGGGTTGTCGTTATGATAGTCAACCTTTGGATTGTCTTGGGATTTGTGCCTCCTTGGGATTAGGAGAGGGTTATGTGGTTTGTGCCTCCTTTGGAAGGAGTGGGTTTTGTATTTTGGTTTCCTCCAGTATTTGGAGAGGGTTTTGACCTTGTATGTAATTTCCCCAATTTAGCCCTACGCTCTTCATTTGGATTTAGCCTATTTCTGGAAGCTCGTAGGCTAAGCAGAAGCTCGAAATTAGGGTTTCCAAACTTCTTGGAGGACGTTTTCGTCTTTTTGTGGAGCTTGCTCTTGGGAATGTTGAACTTGGATTGCGGATTCCATCTGGGTTTTTTGAGAGCTTCGCGTTGGTGGTTTCGGTTCGGCATTCTGAGCACTTTCGAGAATTTACTATTTTTAGTAAATTCTATTTCTGGCAGTGGTCCTGTTGACTTCGGCTTGGTTGGCTCTCATCTTCAGTATGTTCAGTTGGTTTGATCAATCTTGACCTTGGGAAGCATTTTTGGTGAGATATCCAGTTGATTTTAAAATGTTATACTTTAATGTTATATTTTATTATTGAGACCCCTTGGCCTAGTAAAGCAACTTTAAGTTGTTCATAAAAGGGGGTTTTTGAGGGGTGGCGCCTCATGGAGTTATTGTATTATATTTTAAGGACCAAAAATCAATGTTTGAAAAGGGACGCCCATCTTGAGGAGAAGATTAATTCAAATTAAAAGTTAAATTTCCTTGAGAAAAGGGACGCCATCTTTGGAGGGAAAAGGAGTTACTTCAAATTTGAAAATTAGGGTTTCTAGATGCTTCTGGAGAGTTTTCACAAAGTTATAAAAGGAGAGCTTGGGTCTTCATTTGGGAATCTGATATCTTGAGTATTGTTATGCTGCCAAAATGGTTGCTGGATTGCTTCGAGGAATGAATGCCTCCTAGCTTGGGCTCGACTTCGTGCTTGAAAGATAGCACCTAGTAGAGAGGTTTGCTAGTTATTGAGTGAATTTGTAGTGAGGTTTTGCATTGTTTTGATGATCTTGCATTTTGTAGCTAGTTCTTGCATTTTCTGTCATATTCTGGAGTTGCTGAATATCATAGCTGATTCGAAGTTTCATTCATATTTCAAAAATAAAAAAAGATATTGTTCTCGGTGTTGGTCATATCATCTTCTCTACTTGGGGCGACCTTACTTGCAAATTTGTGGGATTTTTAATGAAGTTTCTGATTTTATAAAGCAAATTCGTCATTCCTTGAAAGCCCTACTTTCTGGAGTGCTTTGGGATCCGTGCCATTAATTAATAGCCACTTTTAGCTGTCCTTTCTCATAACTAAGCTAGGCGCCATCTTTTTGAGGGTCTTTTGCATCTGATTTGAAGTCATTTGGGTCAGTTTTGAGTGAGTTGTGTGCATTTCATTGATTTGTTGTACTGCTGGTTATCATTTTCAGTCTTGGTTCTATCATAACAGCTTGCATAGAATCTATCATTTGAGTTAGGTTTTGAAAGGAGAGACATTGAGAGTATTAAGGAAAGCATTGTACCTTGTTGCAGCATTGGGAACACTCTTATCTTGTGCTTAACAGATAAATCTCTGATATTGTAAGCTGAACAGTAGTACTATCAGCATCTCTCTTATTCTTGCTAATCTCATATTTGTAACTGCCCACTGAATAAGTGGAAGAGGCTGGCTTGCCGCCTATCTACAGTTGAATTACATTGTAATATCTTTCATCTCCGCCCTATGGTAGCTCCATTCCCACTCCGGGTTTGAAAGCACATTCTGGGTGTTGAGTTTATTCGAAGTTGCATTTGTATTTCTTTAAATCTCCACCAAATGGTCGCCTCATTCCATTCTGGTTTGGGTAGCACATACTTGGTGTTGAGTTACTTTTAGTTGCAGTTCTGATTTATTGTACTGACGATCCTCTTGCCATATGACAGCCTCTCTCTTGTTGAGATTGAGTGCGCATTCTTGGCAAAGAGTTATATTGTAACTGCTAGTTTGATTTATCTAACCCTAACGGGTGCCTTCTGTATTGTTCTTGTAATTGCATTCAAAAATGGGGAAAAATTTGGTCCGGTTCTTTACAGTGGTATCAGAGCCACGCATCCTGCCATCATGTGAAATCAGCCTTCTATGAGTGACAGAGAACAGAGGTACTTGGCAAGGGTATACAAGAGGGATATCGTTCAGACACAGTTGTATCAGGCTCCAGAAGGTCAGACAGCTTCAGAGGTTTTGAGGGCTAATTGGGAGCCTTCTCAGGAGACAAAAATGGGGGATAGTGAGAGGACTTCAGGTGGTAATGAGAGGATTTTTGGCAACAGAGGTGATAGTGGGAAAGGTATAGACAATTCGGCCAATCTAGGTCAAGGGCTGGACAAGAAGATGGATGCTTTGTTGGATATGTTTTCTCTCATGTTGGGGAGATTGGGTCCGAATACTCCACAGAACAATCCAGGGCATGCGGGTGAACACAGTGCTTCCAACTAGTATAATGGACATGTTGTCCAACATTCAGCAAGCAGCACTTACATCTCTGCTAGACCATTCAAACCCACGTTCTTGGCACCAGTAAACCCACAACCAGAGCCTAAGGAAAATGCTTCACTTTTGGAGCAGTTGAGAGTAGGCCATACTGAGTATGAAACTCTCCCTGATGAAGTCAAGCTAGACATATCCTTCAATGATTTCATGGGGCTTAGGAGGAAGAATAAAGGAAAAGGGAGGAATTATAAACAAAGGAGAACATCAGTACAAGGGGACTTGAATCAAGCTGTCAACAAAGTTATGTTACCACATTTTGATGGTACAAGCAAGGTGCACATGTCACCTCATATTGATCGTGAGCTCGAAGGAGAAACCGTGACAGTTGAAGAGTGTGTGGAAGAGCCCCATAATATGCCCCGTGACTTGCATGAGATAGCAAGTGATGTAGATCAGTTCGGTGAGAAGAATATAGCAGCAGACTTGAATCCTAATTTGGATTCATCCCATGAAGGTTTTGAGACTAAGGGCTTCACAGAGGATGTTGGTAAGGATTTCGAGGTGTTTGTACCTCCTCTTGTTGAAGATTTAGTGATGGATAGTTTTCCTCTTGTTGCTGTTCAAACTACTCAAGAGTTTTCACAAGATGAATTTATTACAAGTGATCAAGAAGACCTTTATGGCATGCATATGACTGTTCATGATGAGATCAGAAACATACCTATAGATGATAGGTTCATTGAAGATAAGGATGATAAAAAATTTCAAACAACTAGCTCTAAAGATTCCTTACTTCATTTCAGTGACAGTGTTAAGGGTGGTTTTGGGTTTGAACTTCAAACCCAACCGTTGGAGGGAGGTATTTATGAAGATATCAGCTTTAGTGATTTGGGAGTTGACCTATTTCAAGAATCAACAATCCAAATGTTGCACAAAGAACACTTTTCTTGTGATCAAAACAATCAACCTCTCACCATTTGGGATCCAGGTGTGAGGGCACTTAGTGATGACAAACCGGTATGGGATGAATTTCCCTTTCATCCAGATGAAGAAATGGAACTTGTTAAGGGTTCTCTATCAGCAGACAATGGTGTTAATATGCTTAAGTTTGGGGCTGCTTTCAAGTTTGATCAAAGTAACATGGAAGAGGAAACAGAGTTTGAGGGCCATATGGCTCTTGAAGATGAAAGGTTTGAAGGAATTACCAAACACAAATCTGATTTATCAAGGCATGAAGCTGATTGCAATCAACGAGTTGAAGGCTTAGTGGAGTGTGATGCTTTCCAAGACATTGAGCATTCTCCACTAGTTGGTGGTGAAATACAAGAATGTTGGAGCAAAAATGAGGGCAGCAAAAGCGTGAAACGAAGTTCTGGTTTTCAGTTGCAGCCTATCAGCAATTCACCATCTTCGCATTCTTACGAGTGTGAAGGCCAACCTGAGGTGTCCGTTGAAGATGAAGTGCGAGCTCTATCTAGATTTGATCACACACATAGTCTAATTGAAGGGCTTGTTTGGGAGGCTCAGCTTGAAGAGAGACAAAGAGGAGTGAAAGATGAAGTTGCTCTTCCCAAATTGCAACTTATTAGAGACTCTTTGGAGACATTGAAATCTGATTACATACACTTGATTGAAGATCGGGATCATGCCATTGAACTTGCAAAGAAGACCTTCAGTGCTTTCCAAGGAAAAGAGAGAAAGATTGATGAGCTTACTTATGAGCTTGAATCAACAAAGGCTATGTTAGAAGAAACTCAAGTATCATTAATGGAGGTAGAAGATCAGCTTGTTGATTTTAAACTTTCTAGGGAACAAAAGAATGCACAAAGAGCTGAAGAAATCAAACAAGTAATTGAGGAGCTTGATAGTCTTCAAGGGGAGTTTGATCTTGAAAGTGTCTCAAGAAAATCAGAAGTTGCATGTGCTGATTTGGAGCAGCAGGATGAAAAGGATGACTTTCAAGTTTATGACAATCCTCTCTTTGAAGTGGGTGTTGAGGAAACTTATGATAATCCTCTTTTTGTGATGGAAGATGAAACATCAATTGATAATAGCATGAAATGGGATCCTGATGAAGTTTCTCGACACAATATGTGATTTTCAACTTATTGAAGATTTGCAAGCCGAACATGAGGGAGATTCGCTCCTTGAAATTGGTAATCTTCCAAGAAGATTGTTTGATCAAGAATGCTTAAGAGGGATTGAGGATGCAGTCTTCACTTTGGAAAATGGACCAAAATATGGTGATTGCACTCTTATCAATCCATTCCTTGGGTTGAGTGATGCTAGTTTGTTCTGGGAGTTGAATTTGAAGCCATCTTATGTTTCATGCTCCAGTGTTCCTGAAGCTTTCATGGATAGGTTTCAGAGGTTCATCAGAGGGAATGCCAATTTTACAAGTATGCACTTGATTTTGACCAGCACTCAGAGATGTGCTATGTTTTCTTGCCGGAGTATTGGAGATTATTTTTCAGTTGGGTATCCAAGCTTGGGATTCTCAACATGGGTTGATGGAGCATACCGTTTGTGGAAAGAAGAATTTATGGAGGAATAAGAATCAAATTTTCAAACTTTTTGGTGTTATTCCCTTCTTTAGCAGTTTCTTGATGGTTCCATTTGTTCATCAACAAATGGATTGGAGAGAGATTTTGAGTATGGGATGGAGAGATGAATGATTGGTTGCTCTTGGGAGTGATCCTTGGCTAAGATTAGGGCAAATTTGGAGACACGAGTTTGCTGATTGGAGGCAGACCAGCCACCCTACTTGTGCAGTTACCCTCGTTCGGGAGAATTTGTTCATCACTACTTGTCGAAGAGGTGGTAATTTTCAGTTGGAGATTGCTCTAGTGTGTTTTCCTGCCACTTTTGAGGAATCACCTTGCAGCTTGATGGTCATCTCACATGCTCACACTTGCGAATTTGAGTGGTGTTGTTGTTTTCCTTTGTGTAGGACTCTTGAATTAGATTGCACTACGCCGACTCAAGCCTTGATCAGCAGCAATCATTTGTTCCTTCACACCTTTCCTACTCTCCAAGTCCATCTTATGATGGTCTGTGATGTAAACTTTGATAGTTTACTCTTAGTGTTGGTTCAGGATTGCAGATTTTCACATGCTTTGGTTCACCACTTTGAGGCTCTTGGGGTGAAAACTGTAAGATTTTTTAGAAATCTTCAAGGTTGCACCAGAATAATTCAAGGGAGGCATAGTAGATTCATGTGGAGTCATGAGCTCTTGCAAAGGATTGCTTCTCTCTTTGCAAGAAGTTTTGGAGAAGTCACATTTGCAAACACGGCTGTGTTAGATACCTTATGGAGGCATGTTGAGGATTACAGTTTTGAGTTGAGTATCCTATCTTTCTTCTTGCCTAGAATTATGATTGACAGTGGTGTGGTTGATACTGTTGATTCGGGGCATCACGGACAGGAGATATTGCATGATATTGATCTTAGTCCTTTAAGCGTTTGATTATCATGGATGGTAACACTTTGGAGTTACTAGGGAGGTTGGTGCAGCATTGGCGAGATGTCTTCACTGATAAGATCAGAGTGGTGCAGCATCAGCATGGTGGGCCCCCCTTTAGACTGATATGGGACCCTGAGATTGTACTTGGTTTGGTTTGGTGCAGTTTGAGTTATTCTAGAGTTGTGGTGGCATTGCTTGAGGACAAGCAATTTTGGGAAGGGCGGACTGTAATGTCCCCAATTTAGCCCTACGCTCTTCATTTGGATTTAGCCTATTTTTGGAAGCTCGTAGGCTAAGCAGAAGCTCGAAATTAGGGTTTCCAAACTTCTTGGAGGACGTTTTCGTCTTTTTGCGGAGCTTGCTCTTGGGAATGTTGAACTTGGATTGCGGATTCCATCTGGGTTTTCTGAGAGCTTCGCATTGGTGGTTTCGGTTCGGCATTTTGAGCACTTTCAAGAATTTACTATTTTTAGCAAATTCTATTTCTGGCAGTGGTCCTGTTGACTTCGGCTTGGTTGGCTCTCATCTTCAGTATTTTTAGTTGGTTTGATCAATCTTGACCTTGGGAAGCATTTTTGGTGAGATATCCAGTTGATTTTAAAATGTTATACTTTAATGTTATATTTTATTATTGAGACCCCTTGGCCTAGTAAAGCAACTTTAAGTTGTTCATAAAAGGGGATTTTTGAGGGGTGGCGCCTCATGGAGTTATTTTATTATATTTTAAGGACCAAAAATCAATGTTTGAAAAGGGACGCCCATCTTGAGGAGAAGATTAATTCAAATTAAAAGTTAAATTGCCTTGAGAAAAGAGACGCCATCTTTGGAGAGAAAAGGAGTTACTTCAAATTTGAAAATTAGGGTTTCTAGATGCTTCTGGAGAGTTTTCACAAAGTTATAAAAGGAGAGCTTGGGTCTTCATTTGGGCATCTGATATCTTGAGTATTGTTATGCTGCCGAAATGGTTGTTGGATTGCTTCGAGGAATGAATGCCTCCTAGCTTGGGCTCGACTTCGTGCTTGAAAGATAGCACCTAGTAGAGAGGTTTGCTAGTTATTGAGTGAATTTGTAGTGAGGTTTTGCATTGTTTTGATGATCTTGCATTTTGTAGCTGAGTTCTTGCATTTTCTGTCATATTCTGGAGTTGCTGAATATCATAGCTGATTCGAAGTTTCATTCATATTTCAAAAATAAAAAAAGATATTGTTCTGGGTGTTGGTCATATCATCTTCTCTACTTGGGGCGACCTTACTTGCAAATTTGTGGGATTTTTAATGAAGTTTCTGATTTTATAAAGCAAATTCGTCATTCCTTGAAAGCCCTACTTTCTGGAGTGCTTTGGGATCCATGCCATTAATTAATAGCCACTTTTAGCTGTCCTTTCTCATAACTAAGCTAGGCGCCATCTTTTTGAGGGTCTTTTGCATCTGATTTGAAGTCATTTGGGTCAGTTTTGAGTGAGTTGTGTGCATTTCATTGATTTGTTGTACTGCTGGTTATCATTTTCAGTCTTGGTTCTGTCATAACAGCTTGCATAGAATCTATCATTTGAGTTAGGTTTTGAAAGGAGAGACATTGAGAGTATTAAGGAAAGCATTGTACCTTGTTGCAGCATTGGGAACACTCTTATCTTGTGCTTAACAGATAAATCTCTGATATTGTAAGCTGAACAGTAGTACTGTCAGCATCTCTCTTATTCTTGCTAATCTCATATTTGTAACTGCCCACTGAATAAGTGGAAGAGGCTGGCTTGCCGCCTATCTACAGTTGAATTGCATTGTAATATCTTTCATCTCCGCCCTATGGTAGCTCCATTCCCACTCCGGGTTTGAAAGCACATTCTGGGTGTTGAGTTTATTCGAAGTTGCATTTGTATTTCTTTAAATCTCCACCAAATGGTCGCCTCATTCCATTCTGGTTTGGGTAGCACATACTTGGTGTTGAGTTACTTTTAGTTGCAGTTCTGATTTATTGTACTGACGATCCTCTTGCCATATGACAGCCTCTCTCTTGTTGAGATTGAGTGCGCATTCTTGGCAAAGAGTTATATCGTAACTGCTGGTTTGATTTATCTAACCCTAACGGGTGCCTTCTGTATTGTTGTTGTAATTGCATTCAAAAATCGGAAAAAATTTAGTCCGGTTCTTTACATTGTAGCCTCCAGTGTTTGGAGAGGGTTTTGACCTTTGTTGCCTCCAGTGTTTGGAGTGAGTTTCCTTTGTTTGTTACTGCTTTGGATTGGAGAGGTCGTCTTATCTTGTTACCATTGTGGTTTATACCGTGTGGGTTGTCAATAGGAGAGTGGCTCTTTGTGGGGGTCCGGCACCCAAAGGGGCGCCAGGGTAACTCACTTAGGGTTTTAAGTAAGTGATAACATAAAAAAAGAATTAATGAAAACTCTCAAACTAATTAAGATAATTAATGCCTCTCTCATAACTCATTCGCTTTTAAGGTTTGAGATGAGACGAGAAGCGCAATTGGTATGAGGGTCCGGCGGCTGGTAGAGTTGAGCCTGGACAACCCAAGATGTGGGTTTGGTTGCCTTAGATAGTTGAGCCAGGGTAACTCATAGCAAATTTCGTTTGGCACTCTCTCTATGTCAACCAAAAGTCAGTATTGTTGTACTGCGTAAAAGATCATTGTTCTCTAGAAGCATTATAACCTTTGTGTTGAGTATTATTGTGGTTATAGTTGTTTCAGTTCAGTTTATGTTTTAGCCTGTGTCTAGTGGTAGATGGTCTTGTGTTGGATTCCTGGTTACTATCTCCTAGCACGGGGGGTGAGCCTTTGGGTATCACACAGTTGGGTGGAATGTGCACCTTAATCCGTTGGTTCGTCTTCTTGTTCATGTGGACGAGATTTCTAGTTGGAGAGCTCATGGGTTCCAGTATCTTGTCATGCTTAATTCTTTCAGTTGATCTTGTATTTTATTATCCCTCATTTGTTATCGAGGTGGATTTTGTAATGTGTAATTATACTTATTGGTTTTATCTCATTCGGGGAATGAGCGATGTAATCTTATTGTAAATTAATTGTTATTGGAATTAAGTGGTATTTCATATTCTTTGTTGTAAATCATTATGTATGGAATGTATGTGATCTTAATTGTCAAGTAATCAAATGTTGGTTTCAATTCATGTTTCTTGTTTGGGTTTAAGTAACTCAGTCTCGTAACCTTAGGGGATTTGTTGGCAATGATTAGTGTTCTTGCATGTTAATCGTTCTTTTCAAAAAAAAATTAGTTCGTTTGTGTAGTGAATTGCAACTTCCCCTAAGGTTGCATGGCGGGGCATTACAAAACAAACCAAAAATTTAAAAGTTTGTGGTCACAAAGTTTTGCATGGAGAAAAACAAAAAGTATAGTTTTGCATTAAAAGAGATTTTAAAAAAAGGTTTTCAAAATTGTGCATGAAAGGATTTTTTTTAAAAAGGACGTATAAAAAAAAGAAAAAGGAAGAGAATTTTTAAAATAAAACAAAAATGGAAAATATTGTAACTTATTTTATGTCAAAAGGGCTAATTTTATTTTGAACAATTGAATGTTAAGTGGGAAACAAATTTGAATATGAAGAAATTTTAATTTTGCATGAGAGAATCATGCAAAATTGACTCTGGTAGTAAGGTGTGGTTGTTTTGTAAAGGGTGTTCAAAGAGAGATGTTTTGGAGTAATAAGGTTACAATAGGGTTTTGGTGTTTCTTGAAGACATAAAGATGTATGGAGATATAAGGTGTATAACGAAGTAATAAGGTGTATTTTGTAAAAAATCATAAACACTGGTTTGTTTGTTGGAGGTCCAAGGAAAAAACCTGACAAACATTTGTTTGTATTCCTAAGCATTTTTGGTGGAACCCAACTCAACAACCATTTGCAAACTCTCTCAATGTGTCTTTTTTCTTGCCTTGCTCTATATCTCTTTCTTACAAACAAGATAATTTTATATTAAAAAAATATGCTATATTTACAAATTAATGTAAGCACAAAACATGAAGTGAATTCAATAACAAAAAGCTATGAACAATTTCAACCTACCTTTCTGCAATCATGTAATCAATATATGTTGTTCCACACAAAAGTCAATGAGTTCCAAGATCAGTTGAAAGGACAGACAATCACAAGTGATGTTTGTGTCTCTTCTTGGCACACAAACACATGGCACCTCCACACAAAAGAAAGATGTCAAGCAAAATAATGTCGTTATATACAAATCCCTGTTGCTCTTTTTGTGTCCAAGCACAACCATGTTGTGTCCACCATTTCAATGTCACAAAATCTACAAAAGTTGTGTCTTTGTCCTCTTCTATGCCATAGAGAGAGTGTTGTGTTAACATGTGTTGCACAAGAAACACTTGTACAAGACAGAAAAATGTGGTTTCAAACCAGAAGCTAGAAATGTGTCTCGTTCAACTACTCGTCTGTCAAAAACTACTGTGACAATTTAGGAGTCCCAGAAAACCAATAGGGGAAGATCTAGTCTTTGATACAAGGGTCTTGTGTGGCCTTATATTCCAAATTATTCCAAACCCATCCACTTCGTGCCTGCCTGGTGGAGCCCGTCATCCATGTTCTTCTTCACAAGTGTGTATCAGTAAAATTCAATCCCCTAGGTTGTCCACAAATCAGTTCAAGTTGTTGTAATGTACCTGACCAACTGATATAAAATCCCTGATTTGCTGTCTTTGGTATTTTGTCAAACACTTTGCTGACAATCTTCTTGCTTGCTGTTTGATGTTTCAGTTTGCTTGTTTTTGTTTGTTTTGATGATGATGATGTTTTAGAATGCTTGGAAATGTTGCAAATGAAGGTAAACAAGTAACTAATATGAAATGCAATCTCTTTTTGTATTTTTAAATGCATCTATATGAAATACTGATAAGAAATGCACTACTACAGCCAAGGGGCATTTCTACAAACACTTACCATGCATCCCAAGGTTTGATAAGAACATCTACAACATTAGGCATTTGATCAAACACTTTTCATACAAAGTTAGAATGCAAATGAAGACTTTCAGCTTGTAAGCATTTAGACAAACACTTGACATGAAAACTAATACAATGATATGCAACAATATATGAGAGATATTTTGACAAATAGATAGCAGCCAAACACCTTATATCTCCAATTTAATATTGCAACGTCATAAGAGATTTACAATGCTGCTTATGGAGTGCAATCAGACCTAGAAAATGTATGCTCCAACTACCTTCATGACTAAAACTAAGATGCAAATTGGCTGTGAATACAACAGCATTACAATTTATCTTCTTGGACTGTAATTTCAATGTCAAAATGCTGATAAAGCCTACCAAAGATGTATAAATGCAACTGACACTAAGAATGTGTTACAATGCCAAAATGATGGAACCTGGAAATATATTGCAGCAACCAAGAATAAGGTCGATTCTCCCAGCTGAAGCTATATTGACCTCCAAAATTGGTGTGCCCAGTCTTCTTGCAGCTTGACAATGCTTTGAGAATTTTCTTGAAATTTTTATTGGCCTCTATTGACAAAATCACCCCTTACTAAGAGGGCCGCCCCTGCTGCTTGAGAACAATTGCAAATAAAAATAATTTCCAGCTCCTAACTCCTCCAAATTGCTGTGAAAATGGTTGTCACCACAAGAGCAATTGATCCCTCCAATGCCCATAAAAATCTGACCTCCTAAGGAAGAGCAATGAGTGAAAATTTGATTTCTTCCATGGCTGACCTGCAACAACTTTTCTAAAAATATTCACCAACTCCTCAACAATGTTCTCCAATGAGTGCAAATGAGAAAACTGATGTATCTTCTCCCAAACTAGCTAGGCCTGATATTGCACAAGCGAAACTAGGAATCAGCTAGGCTTGATGTCTCACAAGCGAAGTTTGCCAAGCATTAAGCTCACCAAATGTAGAAAATGAAGTAGTCAACTCAACATACCATAATGCTTAGCCCAAGCTCTTTTTTATACTTATCTTGAGAAGCTCACACACCTTTCTTGTCAATGTGGGATAAAAGATATTTTTTATATTTAGTGACTCTATGATATAATATTTTATTTTAGTCACTTTTTATTAAATTAATTAAATATAAGGTCACCTTTGAATATTTAATTATTGGCTAACCTTATAAATAACTAATTTAATAACCCACTTAATTTAATTAAAATAATCAATTAGTCATCCTTAAAAAAAAAATCATTAATTTGGACAACTTAATTAATTAATTTAATTAAATTAAACTTCTCCAAAATTGGGGACATGACAGTTGTGTTCTCATTGTAGTTATTGTGACTGAGTCAGTTCACTGTTTTGACCTGAACCCATGTTCATTTTCTGGTCAACATTCACATAATTCTTCCCTTTGTTTCTAGAAGAATGTGTCAAAACCTATGTTAGGTCTTGACAATCCCCTATTTCTGCAAATTGTTGGGGATGCTAATGTGATTGTTGATGCTACATAATGAACACCTATGTCAAAGCTTGTCCCAAATGTGAATATTCCTATCATTGTGACTTGTGCTCCTAATTTTTATACAAATGATCCTCTTGCCTTTTGATTGGGATTGTTGTTCTGTGCCCCAATTTTTATGTCTGGAAATCCACTGTTATGCTAAATTACCTACTTCTTCCCAATCCAGTTTGATATTGTGAGTCCACGGATGCAAGATGCAGCATTTGATGCAAATTTGTGTGGTTAGATTTCAAAATGCATATGTTTGAGGTTGTTGATTTGTTGATGACCTAGCGATGGGTTGTGTGATCTTTTAGTGTGCACTTGTTCCATTAAATTGAAAATTTGAAAGAGCAGCTTAACTAAAACTTCCCATTTGAAAAGCCAAAGGGCAGCTTAGTGGAGACTTGAAATGAAAACCCAAAAGAGTATCACTGAGTTAGTGCACTTCTGATCAACTTATTTCAGATGTGTCTTTTGGTACTTCCATTTTAGAGGCGTCCATATGGTGTTCTCTACTCTTTCCTCCATCCTGGGGAATATTGTTGGCATTCTCCTCTCTCATCTGTGAGGAGAGAATCTTGTGTGTGTGCTAGAATCAAGTGGAGGCTTGAGAA
Source organism: Sequoia sempervirens (assembly GCA_007258455.2). Taxonomy (NCBI): domain Eukaryota; kingdom Viridiplantae; phylum Streptophyta; class Pinopsida; order Cupressales; family Cupressaceae; genus Sequoia; species Sequoia sempervirens. The sequence goes on along the minus strand of VDFB02086081.1, from coordinate 14,862,269 downwards.
CAGTGATATGGTCAAGAGTTGATGCTACCAAGGACTTAAGTTGTTGTTCTCTTTGAAGATGCACTATCATGCAGATCAACTCTGTATGCTAATTGTGTGCATTGTGAAGCAAGGTTTCTTGTGTGTATAGATCAGATGAAGTTTGTGAATTGTTGGTGATGCTGAGATGAGGAGATACTGTGTTGTGACTTTTGTTTTGGCTTCTTAATTACAAATTTTGTTGATCGGTCAGTGATTGCTAGATTGAGATACTTGTTACTGTTGCATTCAAGTCGTTGTCAATGTTTGGCAAGCGATTGTGGATTGCTTGTTGATGCATTGAGCTGTGTTCAGATTCTTGTAGACAGAGTTGATGTATACCTGATCCTCCACTTTATTTAGATCAGTGAATGTTGTGACATTGAACTTGCACTTTATGCATGTGATGATTACACCTAATGATTGCATGCTTCTGCTGTTGATGGTTGGCAGACAGATGATTGGATGTGTAACTGGTTCTCTTGATTGTGCATCTATTTGAGTTTGTTAACCTGTGTTTGCACTTGATGAGTGTTTGTGCTGCCTTGAGCTATATTCTTGCAATTGGTGATTCTGGTTCAGGGTTTGGTACAATGTCAGCATGTCAGATGACACATGTTTTCCAATGATTTCAGTGATGATGCGGCATTGTCAGAGTATGTTAGCTGGAGACTCCTCATATTAACCATTCCAATAGTGGTAGAGGCCACATTTGGAATGGCCCTTTTTTGACAAATTTTGATGATGGATTTGAGTTGCAATTATCCTAGAGATGATGAGAGTTGAGGACTGCTAGCTGTGAGTGACAAGCGTGGATGGGTCATATTAGTTGCAACCTATACAGAGTGATAGCTTCGGATAGATGGATCAGATGGTACCTCCACAACTTGTTTCTTCATGGATAGAATCAATCAGTTGGGTAAGTTGATAATGCGACACCATTTGGGTCTCTTGATTCCAAATATTGGACTCAGGTAAATCTAGACATTGATTTTAGAATTTTAAGTAGAGATGGTCAATGGCAATACCTAACACATCACAATTTTCGAGTGAGAACCAAAGATGAGAGTGACTCACCAATGGTCAGCCTTGAAGTTGATCATTTTTTAGTAGAGAGTGGCTGCACCAATAATTGGGAGTGAAGATTCACCATTTTGAGAGATGGCTCTGCACAGCAGTAGAAATCTCATCACATTGGAGAGTGACAATAACTGAGAATGTGTCACCTATATTTGTGGTTGCATCAAATTGAGGAATGCAATCTGTTGTGTGGTTGATTGATGGCTATGCTAGCATCATATTTTGAGGATCAACATTTTTTCCTGCAAGAGTTGAATTTGTTTTCAGCTAGAAGTTGTAAAAATTTTCAGTGTCAATATGTGCCTTCAATGATTCGAGAGCTTTTGGTGGTAGAAATTTGATCAGTCCACAAATGTATTACTGTGTACTGTTGTGCACAGCATTTGTCTCTTGCTTTTGGCATTACTCAGTTGACATGCACCTGAGTTAATCCAGATTATTTGCTCTCTTTGGCACATGATGGTGGTGAGATGGAACCATTGGAGAGATTCACCCTTTGAAACTTCATATTACAAGGGGATTGTTGGCATGTTTGCATATCTCATATCTAGTCCTACGTCTACTTTTAACTTTGAATTATGGGGGTTTTGTTAGAATATAATCACATATAACACTATGTTATATCTCTATTTTTTAATTTCCTTAGTCCTGATTAACTACATCCTAATCATATTGGTTAGTAGGTGGTTATGTGGTGTTTGAGAGGGTGGTTAAACCACTTTGTGTTATATATGTGCATTGATGTAATTGATTGATTTCCTGAAGCAAATAAATACCATGACCATGTTTATAAGTTTTATTTGTATTATGTTTTGATGGCTTCAATCTATCATGCTTCTTCCTCTCCATTATCCTGAGTATACGAGTGTTTACCATCCTACAAAATATAAGTTTACCAACTCACAATTACAGAGAACTAGCAATCACATGTATAGTTAGCAAACCAAGTGCTTGCCCAAAAGAAAATTTCAAAATGCTCACTGAAGTTTTATAAGGGGTTCTTTTTCTTGGTCATTTCTGGACATTCATATAATTTATTTCTTTCTAGAGGGTAACAGAATAAAACTAACTTACTGTTAATTCAATTGAAACATATGCACAGGATTTTATATAATAAATTAAATTTCCAAGTAAACAAAATAAGGCAAAGGCAGGAAAAAACCTGAGTCTCATTATAAAATCATGTAGGAAATAGTGGACGAATGGATCTGTCAATCACACGGCCACACAAAAGCTCACGCTCCTTCGGGGCACCTTCTCTTCGCATAAAAGTTTAGGAATTTTTCCTTGTGCATATTGTTTCTCCCGATATTCAACCTTCACAGCAAACATAGATTATTGCTATCAGAAGTTTTAGAATTCATGTTTATATATGGTGCTTAACAAGTTTAAGATGCATATAAACTATCTGGCATACACAATGCCTTAGAATTCCGTTTTCAACTTAATTTTTGATGTAAAAGGGCACTATGTTTTCACATTAATTTTCAATGTAGAGACAAGCTCTCTTGAATGTAAACCTACCTTTAGTTGCAAAACAATTTAATGATATTTGGGCCGACCCTCTTTGGAGGAGTCACCTCCCTTTGAAGGGATACATAGTGGTATAAAAGAGAGAGGTGGAGAGCAGTTTTTGATGTAAAAAAAAAAAAGAAAATCAGTCAAGTATTTAAGCAGATCTACAGCACACAATATGAAGTAAAATTCAGATTTATATCTGAATATATGAAGAGAATGCTAATGTTATTTGATGCATAACTTGAGAGCAGATTTGTAAGTGAAGTTAGATCAGTCTTAAGGCAGAAATTTATGTGAAGACATTAACATATTTGTGATAGTTTTGTGAAAGAAGATTGTGCATGATTTGGACCAGATTTTTGAAGGAAGGATATTGCTTGGATAGTGATCAGATTTGAGATGGAAAGTCTTGTATTATTCAAAGCCAAATTTGGAATCAGATTTGTGAAGAGCATTGTTAGAAATCAGATTTGTGAAGAGTATTGTTTGAAATCAGATTTAAGAAGGAAAGCATTGCATTCAAAGTTGTGAAAGAAAGAGTATCTAAAATCAGATCTTTGTGAAGACGTTATCATCCATTAAAGAATTTGAAGGTTGGTGCCTATCAAAGAAGAGATCGGTGTCTCTTGCTGACTTGGTGCTCAGTTGTGGGGATTGGTGTCTCCAGTTGATTGGTGCCTACAAAAAGAAGTTTGTAAGAGAAGTAGGTTGGAGCCTACAAAGAAGATCTATATATATAAGCAACATTTTGCTATGGTTTTCTCCCGTAAGGGTTTCCACGTAAATCCTGTGTTCTTCCTGTGTTCTTAATTACTAGATCTTGCATGTGTGTTATTCCTATGGATGATTAAGTTTTAAAGTATTACTGCTATGCTTGATTAAGTTGTGAAAAGTAAAAGATTGTACCAAAAAGGGGCAACCAGCCCTAGAAATTCAAAGACTCCCTCTAAAACTTTGAAACTATGTGCAAAGGGGCACCTTGGCAAAGAAAAACCATAGAGCCAATACCCAGAACCATAAGAAATTCACCCAAAGAGTTATGAATGAAAACGTGCTACAGCCAAGCACTTCCAGCAGTAGAAATAACAGATTATACATCAACAATCTGCTATTATAAATCAGAAATTGAAGCTCTATCTACACTCCTAAGTGAAGCACAGTCTTCAGTAAGTCTGGCTAGATACTATCTTTCAAGCACGAAGTCTGGAAGAAGAAGCTAAAAGGTATGCATTCCTCAAAGCAAAACTTTGAAATTATTTCAACAACAATTCGACATATTAATTTTCCAAAGATGAGAATGAAAGAGCAAGGCTTGAATAAATAAACTCTCTTGGAAAACAAATCACTCTGTAACCTCCAAGAAAGTAATATGAATCACTTCAACTTCTCCAAAAGAGACACCCAAACACTATTTTGAAATAATAATTTAAATTACCTTTTTTGCTCACTTTCCCAGTTGTCCACTTCACTTAGGCAAATATTTTAACTTTAATATATTTATTTCTCCTCTTTAGGCATCCAAGTCAAGTCCCCTCTTTTAAAACAACTTGAAGTCATTCACATAGGCACAGGGTCCAAAAAACAACGCTGAGAAATGACTAAATTATTAAAACTTAGCTCCAAGAAGGATGGAGAAGCCAATGCTCGAAGTTGAACTGCCTTATTGCCAAAAATAGAATGATGGATTGAAATAGCTGAACTACTGCTAAAATGACACTACCACAAATAGTACTTACCAAAAATAGCATACTGTTAAATAGTAAGTGTTACCAAACTCAATTTGAGCACAAACCCGGTAGCTAACATGACTTACTAAAAATAGTAAGTGCCTGAAAAGGTTGATAGAATCAGATGCATGTTACACCCCTCTGGAGATCTCTGAAAACCCAGAAAAACCCAGAAACCTTTCCTGCATGCAAAATACTAGATAGAAATGCATGTCATTTTCATGAAATGCATGTTACCACACCCTTAAGCTTTCCAAAAACCCAAAAAGCTCCAAAAAGCTCACTGTCAAACTCCTGCATGCAACCCTTCAGAAGCTTATCTGAAACCTCCTACAAAATAGGAAAACCTAATTTGCACTTCTGATTAGCCTGTGAGTCTCTAGAAATAGGCTAATTTGTTACTAAAGAATGTAGGGCTAAATTAGGAACATTACAATCCGCCCTTCCCAAAATTGTTTGTCCTCAAGCAATGTCACTACACTCCAATCTTTAAGACTAATCCACTTCCAAACAAGTAGGATCCCAAGGTCCCATGTCCACCTCCGAAAGGACCCACCATGTCAATGCTGCACTACTTTGATCACACAAGTGAAACCATCGTTCCAAATCTACACTGACCTCCCCTATAACCCCAAAAGGTTAACATCCATAAAATTCAAGTTGAAAAACTTGGGAGGACTGAAATCAATTTTCTGCAGCATCTCTTGCCCAAATATCTCTAAGAAATCAATATCTGCGATGCCAATGACTGTCATAATCCTGGACAAAACAGGAAATAGTCTTCTTAATTCAAAAACATACTCCTTTGCATAACTCCTCAAAGAGTAAAACATGGTCTCAACTGCATATGTGACTCCTCCACAACTTCTTGCAAGGAAGAAAGCAATCATTTGCAAGAGCGCAACTAACACATCCTTATAACTCCTCATGGATGTACTATACCTTCTCTAATTTTTTCTGCTACAATCATGATGACTTCTAAAAATTTTCACAAAACTCTCTCCAATAGTCTCAAGATGATGAACCAAATCAAGCAAAGGTTCACTACCCCAAAACATATGTACAAGAGAATGTACAAAGGTAGCCACTGGAAAGAGCTTGAACACTATTGAAATACTGATTCAAATCACTCCGAATCATCACTTCTCTCATATGAAGCCAAAAATCATCCCTAATAAGAGATTGTGAAGTCTGAAAAAGAGTGTACCAACTGCCCACCAAATCTGAAATGAATGACTTATAATCTGATTTAAGAAAAACCAGCATACAAGGAAATGAATAGCTGCTGCAACACTAAAAATCATCATCCATTTTGACGAATCTGTTCATGTTCAAGGCTGAAAATACCCTCTCTAGAAACTTCATCACAGCAAAGAACCATTCTTTGCTCAAATTTTCTATCCAAACCACCAATTGATGAGCAGAAGGAACCCAAAATTGGCTGATAAAGAAGGAATCAGCATCCAACAATCTAAAAATCCGATGCTTGTCTCTCCAAAGATCCTTCTTTTCAAATGAAACAAGCTCCATCAAACCACGTTGAGGATCCCATGCATGGATGCTCAACCGTAGGTGATTACGAACACTTCAAAACAAATACTCATGTTCCCAAATGTTGGTTAGAACCAAGAGCGATCTCCAAAGACCGATGTCCCCTTTTATGAACCTTTGAAGCCACACCATGAAAGCTTCAACAAGTATACATGGAACAATCAATGTCTTCAAATCCCATCCCAAGAAGAGATTTAAATGAACTGAATTATCACTCAACTCGAAAGATGGATTATCAAACATGTACACTTCCTGATTTGGTCCATCTTCCTCACACACTTTGTGGATAACAAGTCTGAAGTCTCCACTCCTTGTTGCTGTAATAAAACTTTCAATAGGAAGCAAACCATATTTGAACAACATATCATTGTCAAAGATATGGAAGTCACCATGGATCAATACTTCCAACCTTTGATGATACAGATCTGCACTTGCAACCCTCGATTTCTTAGGGAAATCCTCCAATTCAAACTCTTCTTGAAAACAAGCTCTTCAATTACTTGCTTGATTTCTTCAGCTCTTAATTCATTCTCTTGTTCTCTAAGACATTTGAAATCAGCTAGCTGATCTTCTACCTCTATTAGAGCCCACTGAGCATTCTCTAGCATGTCCTTCATTGATTCAAGCACAAGAGTAAGCTCATCAACCTTTCCCCCTTTTCCTTGAAATGCACTAATGGCCTTCTTTGCAAATTCATAGGCATAATCCCAATCTCTAATCCAGCATAGATATTTTGATTTCATAATTTCCAAGGAGTATTTGATGAATCGCAAATTGAAGAAGGTGACTCCACCCCTAACTCCTACTTGTCTCTCTTCATTCAAACTATGTGTGCGATCAACTCTTAATAGGACTTGCACTTCATCTTCAATGGATATCATGAATTGACCTTTCCACTCATTAATGTGCAAGGATGGTGAACTGCTAATAGGCTGCATTTCAAAATCAGAATTTTGTTTCTTTCCTTCGCTGCCCTCATAGTTGCTCCAAGACTCTAGTCTTTCACCACCCGCCAGCTGAAAATGCTCAAGGTCATGAAGAGGATCAGATTCTACCAATTCTTTGGGCCTTTGTTTACAATCAGCTACATGAAGAGGTAAATCAGATTTGAATTTGAGAACCTCTTTAAACTTTTCATCGGCAAGGGCCTTGTGGTCTTCTAGCTCTATTTCCCCTTCACTATCTCCTTGATTACATGTTAAGGCAGCCCCCAACTTGATCAATGAGTCATTATGGGGCTTTTCCATGCAAGCTTCTTTGTCAAAGACATCTTCTCCTCCAATGGCCATCTCATAGCTTGCATTGAAATCAAAATTTTGTACTTTATTGGGATCAAAGGGAAATTTATCCCATATAGGTTCTTTCACAACCTTAGGTGCCTTCACACCCGGATCCCAAATGCTGAAGGCCTAATTATTTTGTTCAAAAAGAAGGTGTTCTTCATACTCCTCTTGGAGTGTTGACTCAATTAATGAGTCACCTCCCAACTCACTTAAACTGATATCTTCAAGAGTATCCCTTTCCAAGAGCTTAGTTTGATAATCAAACTCAAAACCACCCATGTCACCATCACTAGAATAAAGTAAAGAATCATCAATGTTAGTTGTTTTGAAGATTCTATCCTTCTTACCTTCAATAAGCCCATCATGTGAAGTTATATTACTGATTTCTTCATTAGTAGTCACAAGCATACCAAGGAGGTCTTCTTGATTACTTGCCATAGATTCTTCATGTATATCCAAAATTGATGTTGCCTCATTGCACTCATCCTTAGCATGAGCAGACAAATGCATATCAATAGGTACATCTTGAGAAACCATCATAGAATCATTCAGAAACAACATTTTATTCCCGTCTTCTACATTAATGACCACCTCATTTATCTGCTGTGTCTTCTTCAAGTGAGGCTTCAATTTTCCCTCACACTGATTGAACAAATCTTTGATCAACTTACCAGCAATAGAAGAATTCTTTCCTTCTTGTTCATGAATGTTTAGCAGAAAAGATAGGACGGATTTTGGAATGTCATCCATCTCATTGATAGTTAAAACTAAAATGTTTCTCATTGCTACAACTACATCCTCCTCTTGTTCACTCCAAGTTGAAAATGAAGAGGAAATGGATCAAATAATATATTTGATCTTGCATACCCAAATCTATCAACAATATACTTGTTCTGAGTTATGAAAATCTGTAATGTCCCCTTCTCAACAGTGATCAATGCAGTTGGCCGTTAGCCTATTTCAGAGGCCTGTAGGCTAGTCGGAAGCAGAAATTAGGGTTTTCTATTTTTTAGGAGGATCATTTGGCAGTTTTGGAGGCTTGCATGTTGGAGTTTTGCAGTTTGGATTCTAGATTCCTTCTGGGTTTTCAAAGAGCTTCATAATGGTGTGACATGCAACTGAAACATGTAACTTTTTCAAACTTACTATTTTTAGTAAGTTGCGACGGCTACCCAAATTGTGGTTAAAATGCATTTGGACACACTTACTATTTTTAGCAATATGCTATTTATAGTAAGTGCTATTTTTAGCAGGGCTTCAGCAGGCCAGTTCAGAGGCTATTTTAGGCAAGTCAGTTTGAGCAGTTTGGTCTCTCGCACTCTTGGAACTCATTTTTGGTAAATTCAATATTTTGGTTGAATTTATATTTTAAGTGAAATATTTTGCTAAGGCATGGTGGATGCCTAGCTTGGAGAGATAAGTTGATTTTATTAAAAGCAATTTTTATAAGGTTTCTTATTTAATCAATTTTGGATGCCTATCTCATGTAATATTTGCTTTTGATAAAATATCATTTTCTCTAATGCCTTGGACGACCTTGTGAAGGAGATTAATGAAACTCAAATGAAATTAAGAAAGGGTGAATTTGGATTTCAGTTTGGGTGCCCTAATTGGAGGGAAAGGCATTTTGAATTTGTGAAGTTATCAATAAGAGTGTTGGGCTTCATTGTTGGTATTCAATGCAAATTATAACGAAGTGCTGTCGAAATTGCTACAGACTCGCTTCGAGGAAAGCATACCTCCTGTTGTGACCTTTTCACACATCGCCCCATCGCTAATGGGGACCCCCAATTGCCTGCTAGTTTTTAGGGTTCTGTCTCCTTGCAACGGTTACATGAGATCACTTTGCCAAGAGCTTCAAGTCAGTTTGCCGAGAGTCACCCGAGCCGAGTCAGTAATTCATGCTTGAATCAGTGCATAGACGTCATGGAAGCGCTCAGAAGGCCCAAGAGACGAAGATCGACTGTAAATTCGGCCAATTCTGAGACTTCCTATTTTTTAGGAAAAGTTGCTTTTTCGATTTTTCATTTTTGGCATTTTTGGACCAAACGAGGTTCCCTATTTTTTAGGGTTGCTTTTTCTATTTTTAGAAAGTTTCTATTTTTGGAAAGTTTCTATTTTTAGAAGGGTCCCGAGTTCTGAAAACGCACTCAGAAGTTCGAAAAACTCAATAGAACTCTCAGAAAATCAAAATGAAAAAATTTGAAAATTTTTGAAAGAAATTTGCAAAAAAAAGTTCAAAAAGCATGAAAATCAGACCAAAATGTTCAAAAATCTGGAAAAACCAGTTCAAGATCAATCAGATCTGAGGGTGAAATCATAAAAAATTAACTCAAAAATGGTGAAATCTGTGAAAAATGTGCTCAAGTCTGGAAAATTCGCCATAAAGGAAGGATGAAGGAAGGTGTATGAAGGTCTGGAAGGTCATGGAATTCGCCCAGCAGCTAAGGAGGATGTCCCAAAAAGTCTTGAAGTCCACCCAGCTCTTAGGAAGCATATCCCTGCATCTTAAAGGAACATCCTTGCATGTTCTAAAGTCCGCCACACTTATCCTAAAGGTCTTGGAAGTCCCCCATCTTCAAAGAGGGATATCCTATAAGCCTCCAAAGTCCGCCCTTGCATCATGAAGCACATCCTTGACCCCTTTGAAGTCCGCCATATGCTTGAAGACTCGTCCAAAATACTAAGGAAGTCCGCCCTTAAAAGGTGGGACTTGGCTGAAGGCTATTGAAAGTCCGCCTAGGCATGAAAGTAGGGAAAAATCAACATATTTGCTAAGTGTTGGTGCCCAGCTAAGGAGAATTTCGAAATTTGGTTAAGTATGAGGGCCTAAAAGGGTGGAAAATCCTTTCCAAAGGGATAAAATGATGAGAATAAGTGCTAAGAAGTTGAGGAAATCCGCCCTAGGAAAGAGGGACATCCATGGTGTCCGTCCAAAAGATCTACAAAGTCCGCCATACACTTGGAAGGAGCTAGCAAAGTATCAAAGACATCCATGATCTTGTCCAAGAAGCCAAGGAAGTCCGCCCAAGATGATAAGATGGTAAGATTTTTGGCTAAGTGTTAATGCCAAGTCTAAGAAGAGGTTCGAATATTTGCCTAAGTACAGAGGCTAAAAGGATGAAAAATGAAGACGTTGGCCAAGTATTGTGACACTTTCGAGAGGACAAATGCCAAGATTGAAAGGACATGTGCTAAAGATTATCAGGATGTGGCAAAGAATAAAACGGAATGTGCCCAACTCGATGAAGGAAAAGAGATAAAATTTGCCTAAGTATGGAGAAAATGTCGAGAAATTGTCAACTTTGACCCAAGAAAAATGCGCAAGGCAGGGAGAAAGGAAGGATCGTCCTTGGCCAGAAGGAGGAAGAATATGTCAGACATCAAGGAAATTCGCCTAACGAAGACATTCGGACAAGGATTTTTCCTAGAAAAATTTGACTGAGCAAGGAAATATTTGACTTTGGCAGAGTGAAATAAGCTTAAAATCTCGCCTCGGCAAAGAAAAATAGGGATCTGGCAATGAAATTCTCGACGGAATGGCTTAAGATTTGGTTTGGCTAGACGAAATCAAGGACGAAATTGGAAAATAAACTCTCAGCCAAGAAAAAATGAAGGAAAATCAAGATAGCCATGGGTCCAGGACAAACGGGTTGGAATTAATTAAAATATTTTAATATTTTAATAATTAATTTTCAACTATTTGGAAATTTGAAATGCCTTGGACAAAATCAAAATTGCTAGACACGAATCGGACGAAAGTAAAGCACGCCAGGCGGAGATGAAATCCGGCAAGAAGAAAATTAAATTCACCATGAATTTAATTAAAATATTTAATGTTTCATTTAAAAGTTGAAAAATCAAAAAAATAAACATTAAATAAAAAAATCGAATTTTTGAAGATCAGTAAGATTTGTCCGGATAAGTTCGAGACTGATCCTTGTCGGAAGATAAAAGGAAAGTTGCCTGTTTGGAAAATAAAAACAAATCGAGATCGAGAAAGATTACGGCAGTTGCTAAATCGAATTCAATCTCTCAGCATTATAATGAGTTTTGGCAACTCATTTTTTTTCACACACAGCTGAAGAGAAATTTATTCTTTCTCGAAATTGTCAGGCAATTAATTCGTCCATAAGCAAAGTCGAATTTTCCCAGAGGGAGAAGCAGTGTTATGCTGAGGAATTTTTCGCGGGAAAAGAAAAAGAGAATTATTCAAAGCTGAATTCTTCTTGAAGAGGGGCGTACTTTTCAAAAAATCAGATTTTTAAATCTCATTTGCATTTAACGCTCCTTCACTGAGGTTTGGTAATTGGTCAATTAAATTTGCTATCTTTTCATGTACTGTCATCTTGACGAAGCTCTGGCAAAATTTTCAATTCCATTCAAGTCACTTTCAGCTTGCTTTTTCGCAGCAAATTAATTATGTGAACAGCTGAAAGTCAAATTTTCAAATCCAAGGCACGAGGTTTAAATAATTAAAAAAAGTCTTTTTATTAATGTTAATTTTATGACTGCAGATTGACAGACACGGCGGGAGGATTATCAAGAAAGCTGAAAATGAAGTTTGCCAGCAAGGGTGCCCAGAAAGAGACCAAAGTCATCTCAAAGTGGAAGAATGTCATGGATACTAACCTCAGACATGTGGATTTTGACGAATTTAAGAAAAGAGTATACGGTCAGAAGGGACTTCCCACGACAATAGCCAGAAGAATGGTCAGAAACGGGATATTCCAAGCAGCTGGATTCCCTCCAGCAATGGATTGTGCAGAGTTAATGGTAGAATGTGCTCGCCATTATGATGCCCAAAAAAGACAGATTATCGCCCCTGACGGAAGGATCTTGGCACACCTGAATGAAGTTGCAATTCAGGAGACCTTTGGCATCCCTGAACATTCAAGAACGGTCTATAAGACCAAAGAAGAAGCCAAAATGCTATATGACAGCAAGTCAGATTTGTGCGCCACAACAGTCAACAAGGTTTGGATGGACAAGCCAAAGCCGTCAATCAAGAAGTTGCCCAAGAGGCCTCACCGCACAGACTTCAAGGAAGACTTTGGGGATATTGTGCTGATGCTTAACAGAATAGCTGGCAATCCGCAAGGCGCCTTCTTTGAGAGCTGGATGTACTATTTCATCGACGAGATCACCTCTGGAGTCAAAATGTTCAACTGGTCATGGATGATAAGTGACAACCTCCATGAGCAACTGATCAACCTTGAAGAGACCAAGTCTTTTCACATGAGTTCATATGTGATATACCTGTTGGCCAGATCATATAAGTATCCAGGATTGATCTGCAAAGGCAAAATTGGCAACGGGGAAAGCGAGCTCAAGCCTTACGACTGCTATCCTCAGCTCCAGTTGAAGGAGAAGACTCACTTCAGGAGGGTGCATGATGCATTCCTAATGCATATCACCAGAAAGCTCCAAGGAGGAGTGCATCAAAGGCTGAGCCATGAAGCAAAAAGTCTTATCAGCAAATACGGGTCTTGGTTCATCCAATTCCCTAAATTCACATATATCAGGATCCAGGGATTTACTGGAAATCCCTATAAATTGCCTATCTATCCGACTAATCGGATGATATTGCTCGAGGTTTTAAGACAATTAGAAGAGTACCAGAATATTCAGAGGCCGACCAAGAAGGCGTCCGTCACATTCCCATTCTTCATCGGGAACATGCTAGAGTACTGTCCATCCGCACAGGCAGCTGAAAGTGCAAGACTAGAGATCCAATGGTATCCTTTCACGGCATACAAGTCCAGGGTCAATTATGACCCACATCATAATATCCGGACAGTGGAAGGGAGAAGATATAAGCACAGGATGGAATTGGAGGATTTCTGGGCAAATGCTGCGGATGAATATGAGGTCAGACGGAAGATGTGGTCCAGGATGTCCTTGGATTTCATGAGAACAATTGAGTTCTGTCGAGTGCCTGATCAGCTCCAAGATGATGGAAACCACGTCCAGCCTCGCTTTGAGGAAAGCCGACCTCTCCCTCCAGTAAAATGGTCAGAGCCAGAGCACGCAGACCTAGCCACCCTAATGAGGCCAGTGACAAAATATTCTCAGTGGTGGGTTGATTATCATGTTCAGGAATTGAGACAGAAAGGAGTCACGCTCACATATGATCTGTTGAGCGAATCAGAATCATATTCCTCTAATGCTGGTGCATCCCATCAAGACTTGGTCGGGATTGGGGAGAAAAGAAAAGAAATAATGCCAAGTGCAGAGCCTGTTTCTAAGAGGCATAAAGGAGAGCCTTCTCGGTCAGCAGCATCCAGGAACATTGACCAGTTTGTGGCCAATATAGACGACTCCTTGGTGGAAATGCTTGAACCTCTTGCAGCTCAGGAAGTAAATGATGAGCCTATTCAACTAGATGATGAAGAGCCTGTGTCACCAACAGGCACAGAAATTTTAGGTTCAGACAATGACATGGAAGTCCGGGATAATGCCTTAGAGGAAGGAATGATTTCCGCCCTCAGAGGGATAGTGGATGTTCCAAACGAGGACGAGGTTCAAGTAGAGGATGGCATCGAACAGTCGACCATTCCAGACTGGCTGTTGGAGAGGATGAAAATCCAGGTGCCTGCTGAGGCTCAACAAGAAGAAGAAGATGATACTGCCGATTTCTTGGCAAGATTAGAGCAGGTTGCAGTCAAGAAGCCCGCCAAGAAGTTCTCCACCATTCAGAGGAATGAGACAGGCAACCGTTCCGTGCACATTGCAGTGCCTACAGTGGACAAGCCACAAGACGAAATCACTCCTCAGGAGTATGCTATAACCACTGTTGACCTTGGTCCGACCTCAAAAGGTCAGGAAGTAGAAGAGTTAGATAATTCCGTCTCGACCATTAAAGCGAGACTGGAAAAGGAAGTGACCAAGAAGAAAGAATATAAAAAGGAGGTCAAACATCTCAAAGAATATATACAACATTTGACCCAGCCACTTGATCAGGGCAATGCGACCGTTCCCCCTCTCCTCAATTCATCACAAGAGGTGACTAGGGAAGTCGAGCACGGAATGGTGATGGCCAGGGAAGCACAAGACTGGATGGCAAGTGAAGGCACGGAAGCGGCCTTGTTCATGGAAAAGTTGGCACTGGCTTATGGACGAACCTCTTCGTTTCTTTCCAGGTTGATGGATATGGCAGAAACATGGGAAGGTGTCCCGGATATGCAGGAAAGGCTTATTCCAAGCCTTAGAGTTTTGAAGAGCACTCCGAGGGAGGAGTTAGTTGATAAAAAGGTGATTGCTGCAGGGGCAGCATATGATTTTCATCACTGGTTTTGGGCAGTGACAATACGAGAAGAAGTCTTGGAGAAGGCAAGAGTCGATGGACTTGGAATTGAAGAACAGGTCAGGAAAATCCAGGAGAAGATTTGCATGATAACTACTGATGTGTTCGACCGTGAAGTCATCCGGGAGAATGACATGCAGTTGGAGAGATTGAAGCATAAGGTTCAAGAAACTTTCTTCTCGACCGCTGGACCTTTCTTGAAACAAGACTTTGCGAGAGTGGCAAGACTCTCGTCCATTCGAAAGGATTTTGAGAAGCAGGAGGCAGATTGGGAAGGTACTTTTGCTAGATGTGCTGAGAAGTTGGACGGACTTGAATTCCGGATCAGCATGCTGCCGCCTGTCACGATGGACGAGGTCATTGCAGTAGTGTCCAGATTCGCCAAGCACAATGCCACTCAAATGGATAAGGACGCCTCTCCTTGATTATAGCTGGAACTGCCACTTTTCTGATAGTTTTCTGATGATTAACTCTTGTTATTTTGGGAAACCCTAATTAGGGTTTGGTTGTAATAATCTCGGCCGTTGATCTTGTTTTAATCTCGGCCCTTCATTTCATTTTTGGAGCTCTATATAAACTAGTGCTCTCTCATTTTCATTTTGTGTGGAGACAGATTATGTATATTGTCGCATTGAGACTATTTTGAATGATAAAAGCTCTTGAGCATGATTTGCCTTGAATCACTTCTTATTGTTGAATAGTAAGCGAGGTTACATATTGCCTTCCGCCATAGATTAGAGTTAAAGATAGATTAAATAGAATTTGCTTTGAAAAGTTGTTAAATTGAATGAGAGATTGATCGTATTGATTCAATGGTGAAGTGTAGCTCATACTTTTTTCGAATGGATGATTTGCATTCGATTTGTAAAGTTAGCCTGAGCTCTTAAACGTGGAAGCTTAACTTCAACCTCATTCGAGGTTTGAAAATTATTCTCACAAACCCCTTGAAGATTGCACCCACTTTGCGTATGTTGTCCTGCAGGAGGCGAAACAAAGTGTGGTTTATTTCTCTTCACCGAGTCCTTACTGTCTCTTGAGTTCTTAGGCTTAGATTAGACTCTCCTAAACCCTATTCTTTTTGCCATTTTTTTGAGATCCACAATTGAAAGTCCTAATTGAGAGCCTTTAAAGATAAATTTCCTAAGTCCCTAGCTTGTGCAGACTTTCTACGTAAGTCCCCTTGTTTATTACCAGCATTATCACAACGACCATTGAGCTTATCCACACGTCGAGACCCGACTAAAGAAACCTTGGAATCACCATATGATCTTCTCACAATCTTAGCATACGCGGTGGTTTTTCAAGAGAGGATAAAGTGTCTTTGGACATTCTTATTCTGATGTTTGGTGGATGATAAAACACCCATCAACACCTCCTAGCAAACTTAGTTTCGTGCTTGCAAGATGGCATAATGAAGATGTTATCTTTTCATGTGTTTTGAAGTTTTGGTGTGTTTTTCAATTTTTTAGTGCATTGGTTTGGTGCTTGCAGAAGCACATTTTTTCTTGTAGCTCACTTAGTGAATTTTTGCTCATTCTGGGTATTGGCTCTATGAATTAGTCTACCTTGGGCGCCTCATATTGCAAAGTTACAAATTTTTTGGTGGAGTCTTTGATTTTATCTTGCTAGTCACCCCTCCTTGAAGGCTGTACCTTGCCTACAGGTGCCTTGGAAATTGTGCATAGAATATTGGAAGGTGTTTGCTACCATTTCTTGATTTTGACTTGGGCGCCTACCTCCATGGCTTCATTTTCCCTTTGTTTCATGTCAATTGGAGGAGTATTGAATGAGTTGTGAGCATTTTGGTGTGTTTCATGCTTGCTGGTTTGAGTTTTCTGTACGTTCGTTTTTCATATCAGATTGCTAGAAGTTCTAATTTTGGCTTGTTTTTCATAGTTGAGAAGCTTGAGAAGTTTGGAGAATCATCTAATATCATTTCGTAGTGGATTGGATAGCTATAACTCTTTGTAACTAGTAGATTATTCTCATTGTAAGAATGAAATCAGTAGTACTGACTCGGTCACTCTATATTTCTACTCTTTACTTTGTAATTCTCACTTTTAGTGTAAGGGACAGGCCTCGCCGTCCATTTACTTTCAGCATTTACTTTTTTGTATTGCCCGTTGAACAAGCGAAAGGGGTCAGCAAGCCGCCCGTACTTTAATTTTAGTACTTTGTAATTCATCACCATGCTGATCGGCTGAGCCATCAAACTAATCACGCTGAATAAGTGGTCAAGTTGCATTTGCATTGTACTTTTCTAGCAATTTCAGATTTATATGCTAACGATCCCCTTTCTACCATATGCTCTCACCTTGCCCACACTGGGATCTTGGTGATGAGAAAGTGAAAGGGTTCCTTTCAGCTAGTTTATTTGGATTTGCTAATGCTAACGAGTGAAGTGTTGTGGCAAAAATAGAAAAATTGTAAGGGGGTTATTTCAAAATGTCTTCAATATAGCAGCTCTTCTGGAGTATTGACTGTTATCAATTTCATCAAAATCTTGAAAGCTTTCCACAATCATATGAACTCTCTTCATAGTTTCTCATCATACGGCACCAAGTGTGCCAAGATTCTCATCACTTCACTGAGGCATGAAGTAATCAGTAGACTAATTTCATTTGCATGCCTCAACCAATAGGGATAAATCAAAGAGGTCACTGCAGGCATTAATGCTTTTTTCATCAACTCAAAAGGTGATTGCTTCACCCGGCTCAAACATTGTTCCAAAGTAAGAAGTATTCTCACTTCTTCATCCCTTGTCTAATATTCTTTAATGAGCCATGTTCCTGCAATGTAAAGTGACCTTGTAAAACTCTTTTCTTCTTCAGAAGCCATGATCAAATCTGACATCTCATGGTTTCTAAACTTCAAAAAATGTGTCATCTTTAGGAACTTCTAGAAGTTGAAAATGAATTTTGTCTGCCCTCTAGTGTAATATCGGATTTCCTTGTCACTCATCTGACAAATGAAGAACTGAATTCACAAGATGGCAAGAAAACAGGCTCTGATACCACTGTAATATCCCCCTTAGTTTTTTTTTTTAAAATATAAGCACAATTTCAACACTGTCAACATTAGCTCCAATAATAAACTAGGAAGAATGGTAACCCTTCACCTTCTGATCACCAAGATCCCGATGTGGGCGAGGTGAGAGCATACAGTGTCTGGCATCATTAGCAAACTAGAATGAAATACAACTGAGATAGGCACTAAGAACTGAAAGATTACAACTCAACCACTTATGCAGCGGGAGTGGAAATGTAAAACAAATACATAGGTGGCATGCCAGCCATGATTCTGTACCACTTTTCAACGGGGGGAAGTAAATAATAAAAAGTTGAAAAGTAAATAACAAACTCAACCACTTCTTCAGTGGAGTATAAGCAAGAAAATAAAGTGCAGATTTATATCAGCAGCTTAGTACTACTAAGCAAGCTTTACAATATTCACTTCAGCTGCACAACAGTGCAGTATAATGTGAACAAATACATCAAAAAGTTAGAGAAATATTCCTTAACTATAATAACATGAAAATGATCAGAAATTAAGCACATTCAGAAGTATATCAGATCTGATAAGTAATAGAAATGTAACAGAAAATCAAACCAGCAGTATAGAATTTCACCAAAATGTTCATATCTCCCTCCAAACACCTCCGATGAAGATGAAACTGAATGCATAAGGAAGCTAAGAGCTGGGCAATCATGCACCAATGGAAAAACTTCGCCAAACTACCCTGAATTATTTATGCACACTTCCCAATGCAGACACAGAAAAGTACAATCACCAAAAAGGGGTGACCAGCTCTAGGAATTCAACGACTCCGTCTAAAAATTTGAAACTATGAGCAAAGGGGCACCTTGGCAAGCGAAAACCATAAAGCCAATACCCAAAACCATAAGAAATTTGCCCAGAGAGTTATGAATGAAAATGTGCTATAGCCAAGCACTTCCAGCAGTAGAAATAACAGATTAAACATCAGCAATCTGCTATTATAAATCACAAATTGAAGCTCTATCTGCACTCCGAGTGAAGCACAATCTTCAGTAAGTCCAGCTAGGTACTATCTTTCAAGCACGAAGTCTGGGAGAAGAAGCTAAGAGGTATGTGTTCCTCAAAGCAAAGCTCTGAAATTATTTCAACAACAATTCAACATATTAATTTTCCAGAGATGAGAATGAAAGAGCAAGGCTTGAATAAATAGACTCTCTTGGAAAAAAAATCACTCTATAACCTCCAAGAAAGAAATATGAATCACTTTGTTGTACCCAAACCAAATTTTTTGCTTCATTAAGGCATTTTGCTTAAAATGGTTTAAACCTTGTAAAAATGATGTCAAAACATAGTTTTTGGGAAAATCAAGTATGGGCTTTTAGTTAGTTTGATGTCAGGAAGACACTAGTAAAATTTGAAAAAATCAAAAATTAGGGCTTTTAAACCCCTATTTTTAGGTCAAAAAACCCTAAAAATTGAAACTTGTCAAAATTGACTGAAAATTGTTTTCATTGCTTATTTCACTTCACGATCACAATGGTGTAGTCAGATTCAATTAAAAGTCAATTTAAGTCTGGTGGGTAGTGTTGACGGGTGTTTTATGACCGCACCAACACAGAATAAAGTTCCCAACGGTCACTCTATCCTCTCTTGATCAAAATCTCCTGCATGCTAAGATTGTGAAAGATCATGCATTCAGCTCCAAGGTTCCTTTATGCAGTGCACGTAGACTCAGTTGGATTGATGTGATTTGCTGGTATTTGAAGGGGACTTACACAATTGTTCGCTCTGAGAGAAAGGCGTTTTCAAGATTTGGAAGATTTTTCAATGAAGCTCGAGTTTCCTAAACTAACTAGAAAGCATTGAATTTGAATGGCTGCAGGGATTAGAAATTGCTATGATCTACTCTAGGCACGGGATGTGGAGATCAAATTTCACAAGCCTCAACCAAGCTTTGCTTTGCCTCACCTCAAACAACTTCCACAAAACTGGTACAATCTTCAAAGGAGTAACTAGAAATGTTCATATTACAATTCAGCATTTAGACACCATCATGACGATGCATACCAACATGTAAATCATAATCGAAGTTAGGTCCAAACTATTCCAGTTGACCACACAAGGTGAACCCACCATCAATGAGCTCACTAGTGGTATGGATTAGCGAAGCTTGCTCAATTCAACAACCACATTCCACAATTATCTACTTGCATGAAATGAAATCTATTCAACCCTAAGTTCTACTTTAATATTGTATGCGAATTGGAAGGACGAAGAAATCTTGCTAGCTACCCACAATAAAAGATGAAATCACAAGAAATGACAACTCTCTTTATTATAGGAGTGTTCACAACAATTTCTTATAAAGCATTCAATTGAAAACTTTCCTTCCTCTTCCTATCAATCTATGCTATGCTACCTCTCTCTATTCCTTATTCTCTATGATCTATGCTATTCTATGATGTACAAATGAGGGGGAATGCCCCTTTTATAGTTGGCCAATTCCAATGGACGACTCAAATTCAATTACAATGAAGGGCTCAGATTGAGCCACATAAGCCCTAGTCAAGATTCTGCCCTAAAAACTGCTAGAAAGTGGAGGGGTAACAAATGAGCACATAATTCCCACTCCCTCCCTTTGACAATCTTCTAGAAGATTCTCATCTAGAAACGCGTTCCCATTGTTCTTCTCTTTGACTGCAAATTCAATGAATCTAGCCAATACTGCTTCAACCTCTTGAACTGAGATGCAGGCACGTTCTCAATCTAAAACTCCAAGACTGCGACTTCTTTCTCCTGTTTGATGATGATTTTCATCCTAGCTGCCATTGCATCCTGGGTTGTGCGAAGTATGCTGGAGAACATTTTTTGGGTCACTGCCAGAGGAATTCACACTTAAGAAGAATTCCTCTACTTTGTTCTTCAATCCATCCTGCTGTCACTCTTTAACATTGAAGTTTTTACTCATTCCTCCTCCTTAGCCTTGAGGACATTTTAGTGTTTAAGGATGATTTTTAATGCTTGGGTCTTCATCTTTTCCTCCATCCTAATCTTGAAGGATTCTCTTGTCTTGGACTTGACCATTTCTTCCTTGCCACTTATCTCCCTGAGTTAGGCGCATATTAGATCTTTGTGGAGAAATTCCAACACTTAGCCGTTTCTTCCAACATCTCCCTTCATGGTTTGGGCGCAAATGAGACATCATGGAGGAGTTTTAAACATGTAACTTTTTCCCCTTCCAAGGTTATAATGTTGTCCTTGAGTACTTGCTCCATCACCTCAAGTCATCATGCTTTGGTCCCGGTGTTCATCCTACAAAACAAACAAAAAGAAGAGAATCAAAACACTTATAGTATAAATTCACTTCACTTACCTAATCTCCATGTTCTGATTTCCAAGGTCTGATTGATCTCCTGTGTTCTCACTTCAACTCATTCTAAGGCGCATTTAAGGGGGTTTGGCTTCAAATTTCATGCCTTAGAAAAAATTTTATCTCCTCATCCAGAGCACATTCTTCATCTCCCCTTCAAGGCACATTTTGATGCTTGTGCTAGAAGGTTTTCACTGTTTTTGCCTTAGAAAATTTTTACACCACTTCCAGAGTGCATTTACCACCTTGATGCTCCATTTTTCTTGCCTTAGGCATTTTTGGAGTGCTTGGGGGGATTCCTCCATCTTGGGTGCATTTTACCCTTGGTGTCTTGTTGTGACGTTTTTCACACATCGCCCCATTGCAAATGGGGACCCCCCTAATTTTGGCTTCGCTTTTCGGTCGTTTTGTTGTTGTCTCTCTTTTCTGCTGTCTGTCTTTCCGGGGACGTTCCCGTCTTTGAACTTAAACATGATTTTGGCCAAGTCTGAAAATTAGGGTTTCCACCTTCCTAGTCAGTCCAAGGTCGAATGAAGTGAATAACTTGAAAATTGAGCTTAACATTGGTGTTAATGTGCTTCCAGCAGGTTTTCACTGAAATTTCATTTGATTCTAGCTACTTACTATTTTTAGTAAGTGTGCAATTAAAGGAAATCTGTCAGCATGCTTGAGATTCCGACAGTCATGCTGCATTCAGAACACATCAAGCTACTCGTGTGCAAAATTTGAGCGAAAACAGACAACTTTCTATTTTTAGCAATCCGACTTCTGGAGCAAATTTCAGGGTTCAGATGCAGAGTTTTTCTTTGCATGTCTGGATATTCCTTTTGGGTTTTTCGAGACCTTCGCAGTGGTATAACATGCAAAACGAGACAACCACTTTCAGAATTCAGCCTTCTGAGGCTATTTTTAGGGTTTGCATGTCGAGGTTTCTTTTGCATGTCGATGATTCCTGGTGGGTTTTTCGAGAGCTTCGCGATGGTGTGACATGCAAATGAAGATAATCACTCAGTAAGGAACTTGCTATTTTTAGCAGGTGTGTCCTGGCAGCCGCCTCCCAGCAGATCAGAATCATAAGCTGATCGCAATGCCACAAAAACGAGAGCAAACAGAGATCATTTGATATGCATGCAGAGCGAATTAGGGTTTCCAGCTCCGAGACCCAAAAAGAGGCGTAAAAAGTCAAAATTTTTGAAAACTGGTGTAAACCACCGCGATCAGCATCATTCAGGCTATCTACTGGTAAAATTTCGAGTCAAATGGAGCACTTACTATATATAGTAAGTCAATTTGGAAACTGGCTAAAAATAGTAAATTGAGTGCATGCGTCAGTGCCAGCAGTAAGGTCACGTGGTGAGGAGCACCTCATTAAAATTCCAAGTCGATCGGAGTAATGGAGCTATCAGAAGCAAAATGTTACTATTCATAGTAAACCACCTTCAGAAATATGCTAAAAATAGCAGGGTGATTAAAAATGGCAGTGTCGACAGGGCAGCAAGGTCATGAGGATGCAATGTTTAAAATTTCAAATTGTTCTGAGCTTCCGGAGTATGAAAATCAAGAGACTTACTATAAATAGCAGGACATGAAGCAGACTGGCAGAGGTCAAGAAAAATGGCTAAGTATGGGACTTCATCCTGCAGCTACCTAAAAATGCGCCCTCAAGCACCAGATGCCAAAATTTTATAACTCAAGTGTCTCATCCTCCTGCCTGGGCAAAATGCGCCTTGCTTGATGAAGAAGCAAAGATGTTCAAGAAAAAAAATTCTAAGTATAAATTTCATCCACCTCCTATGGTGAAATGCGCCCAAGGAAGAGGGTTGATAGCAAAATTGTTCTAAGTATAAAACTTTATCCTCCTCCACTAGTAAAATGCGCCCACTCACAAGAAAGTCAAGGAAAAGTCAAAGTGTCTCATCCTTCAGCATAGGCTAAATGCGCGCACATGCTAGCAAGATGCCAAAAAAATTCTAAGTATGAGAGTTTATCCTTCACCCTTGCCTAAATGCGCCCATACTTCAAGTTCCATCTTCCTCAAGGCAAGAAATGCGCCCCATGCAAGCATAAGCTAGATAAAGTCAAACAAGTCAAAGTATTCATCCTCCATACATGCCTAAATGCGCCCAAATCAAGGCATGTGAAGACAAAGGCTGGAAGTCCAAGAGTCACAAGTAAAAGGCATTTGAATGAGCTTTATCCTTCACACTATCTAAAATGCACCCCATGTACAAGCATAGTCAAAGAAGTCAAAAGGTGTTGAGAGTTAATCCTCCACTACATGCCAAATGCACCCATCCCTCTCACCCCCTCAAATGCACCAAGAAGAGGAGAAAGTCAAAGAGGGCGTTGAAATAAAGTCTTCATTCTCCTGAGTATGAGAAATGCGCTCAAGTTGAAGTAAGATGGAGGGTGAATAAAGTGTGAAGTAAAATGCTAAGTGTTGAAAGTATTTACCTAGGCATGGTTATTATTCTCCTCTACATGTGCTATGTGCGCCTAAGGAGTTTAGGTTGGTGAGATATAAGTTAGGCATTGAAAATATTCTCCATGGCAAGTGATATGTGCCTAGGATAAGTGAGGTGATATCCTCTTCAAGTGAGAAGGGTGCCTAGATTTGAAAATTGATATTGCTAAGTGGTGAGCGAGAAACAAGACATGTTAGGCATGATATGTGCCTTCAAGGAAAATTTCCCAAGTGAAGCAAAATAAAATTTTCCTCACCACAGGCAAGGTGATCGAAGTTGAGTAAAAATTTTCTAAGGCACAAAATATTTTCTCCCTTAAAGAAACGCCTAAGTCTGGTGAGATGGTGAATTTTCCTGTAGTCCGAGTGAAGTCGCCAGTGATGAGGTCAGAAGATGCTGGCATTGCAGGATGGATTTAAAAATATTTTCAAGCCAGAACAACAGGATTTTCACAGATGTGAAAAACGGATTTAAATTTCACAGGGAAATAATTTTCTAAAGTTCAATATTCAAGAAAATCAAATGAACCCATTCGTTGTGCACCCATGAGTTCGACGTATTCTGATGGAAATTTTCTTCTGGGTATTGATGATTTCTGTTGAGGAATGGATTTTAAGGTCCTCCACAGCTTGCCGAGAATCCCGAGATAAAAATTTTAAATGGGCACCAGGTTGATGAATTTTCCTAAGGGAAATTTAAAAAAATTTCGTAAGGCAAAATGAAGAAAATGTGTTTTCAAGGTGAAATTCTCCAGACGATGAATTTGAAAGGAACTGCCTAGGTGAATTTGCTCAAATTCTTCGTGAAGATAGTTTTCTTGAGTCAGAGATGAATAAAATCAAGGTTGTCAGAGCTCCAGCAGGTGAAATGAATTTCTTCAAGATGCAGTTGAAGTTAATATTGTCAAAGAAGATACGCCCTTGAGGAAGATGGGTTGAAAAATTGGCTAAGGCATGAAGAATCATGAAGAAGTTGGTGACGTGAAAATCAGGTAAGTAAGTTAAGATTATATTATGTTCTGATGCTCTTCTCCTCGCTTGTTTTGTAGGAGGAATGTCGAGGCCAGAGCATGATTACTTGAAGTGGTGAAGCACGATGATATTACAACCTTCGGAGGAAAATAAAGTTACGAGTTTCACATGAAGGAAGAAAAAGTTGCAAGAAATTGGCTAAGTGTTAGCTCAAGTGACAAAGAAGTTGAAGAGCAATGTCAAGAAAGAAGATCAAGGACAGTATGAATGCGTCTACAAGCGGAATCTTCTAGAAGACTGATTGTGGGCATTTATTGCCTTTACTATTTTTGGGAGTGAGTGGGAATCTTTGATTCATTTAATGTACCACTCCCTACTCTGGCAGTTTTTAGGGTTAGGGCTGAGGTGGCACGATTCTAGCCACTCTATTGATTGTAACCCTAGCCGTCTTTTGGGACTTGTCTAGCTATATAAAGGGGGAGTCCCCCTCATTTGTAACTTAGTAGACAGTAGAGAAGATCAGAGTAGAATTAGAGTAGAGGAACAACTTAGAAGTAGCTTAGTATAGATTGATAGTGTAGTTTGAAGAAGAGGGAAAGTTTTCCCTTTGAAAACTTTGTAAGAAATTGTTGTGAACACTCTCTCAATAAAAGAGTTTTTCATTGATGGTGAATTTCGTCTTTGTTGTGAGTAGCTAGCAAGGTTTCTTCGTCCTTCTGATTCAAGTAGTGACTTAAAGTAGAATAAGTTTCATTTCATGCAAGTAGATGTTAGCTGTGGAATGTGGTGTTTGATCTAAGCAACTTCGTCTATCCATACCACTAGTGTATTCGCTGATGGTGAATGCGCCTTGCGTGGTCAACTGGAATATCATGTACTTAATTTCAATCACAGTTTGAATGATGGTATGCATCGTTGTGATGGTATCTTCATGTCAAGTGGTGGTTTGAACATCTTTAGTCATCTCCCTTGAAGATTGCACCGACTCCGTGGAAGCTATCCGATGCGAGGCAAAGCGAAGTCCGGTTAGAAGTTTGCTAAAGTTGAGCTCCATATCCCACACCTTAGAATAGATTTAGACTCTCTAAACCCTACCCCATTTCAATTCAGTACTTTCTGGTTAGAATAGGAAACCCGCGCTTTATAGACAAATCTTTCGAGCATTTGGATTCCTTTCTCCACCATTGAACAATTCCGTAAGTCCCCTTGAAATACCAGCAAAATCACATCGAGCCAAACTGAGCCTATTCGCACTAAAAGAACCTTGGAGTTGAATGCATGAACTTTCTGGCAATCTTAGCATGCGGAACACTTTGATCAAGAGAGGATAGGGTAGCCGTTGGCGACTTTATTCTGCGTTGGTGCGGTCACGAAAAACACATCAACATGTCTCATGTTTCTTCCCTTAGAAAATTTCTCACCCAACTTGTCATGGCGCATTTGAGGGGTGTTGTGTGTTCATTTCAAATCATCCTAAGGCACATTTGACCATGTCCAATGCTAGGCGCATTCCAACTTATGCCTTAGAATATTTGTATCTCATACCTTAGAAATTTTTTATCTCTCCTAGTACTTGGGTGCATATAAGGGGTCATGTTCACATTTCATCCCGTAGAAAACATTTCATGCTAACTCACTCTCCCTTAGGCGCATTTCACTCTTGTCCTAGGGCGCATATTGCCCTTGGTGTCCTCATACTCAATGCCTTAGGCGTTTTCTTAAGCTTCCCCCTCCTTGGGCGCATTTGATGGGTTGAGCTTATGTTTCCATGCCTTAGAAAAAAAATTCTCCACCTTCTCTTCTTAGGGCACATTTTACTCCTAGTGCTTTGAGTTTGTGCCTTAGAAACTTTTCAAGCCTCCTCTTGTTGATTCTTGGGTGTATTTAGGAGGAAGTTTTCTTACATTTCACGCCTTAGAATCTTTTCATCCTCCACTCATTCCACCTTGGGGCGCATTTCACCCATGAAGCTCTTGAATTTGTACCATGGGCGCATTATCATCATGAGGCTTGCTTTGAGGGCGCATCTAAAGGGTTGAGCTTCATATTTGATGCCTTAGACAAATTTTGTGTCATCCTTTTTAAGGGCGCATATGAGGGGGTCATCTTATGTTTTTGCCTTGGAAATTTTTCACACCTCTTCTTCTCCTTTGGGCGCATATGACCCCTTGTGTCGGAGAAACTTTCATTTTGGGGCGCATTTAGGAGGGTATTGAGGTTGGGCGCATTTCACCCCTGATGCTCTCAGGTTCAATGCCTTAGGCATATTTTGATTCCAGCTCACCCCTGCTTTCTATTTTTAGTAACTTCTAAAGACTTTCATGATTTTCATGAATTTCTAACTTCTCAAGACTTGGTTTTCGTTCACCCTAACCCTCATGACATGACAGATTTGTTCACACCAGCCTTTTGCGTGCACCTGCTATTTTAGGTCCTGTTTTGGAAGTGACTTACTAAAATAGTAAGTGTGCAGAATGCGCTCAAATTTTACCAGTAGATTCCTCGGAAGATGTTGATCGCAGTGGGATACATCGGTTTTTAGTTTTTCTCGAGTTTCGCCTTTCATTTTAGGCACAAAATAGTAAACCCTAATTTCATTGCATGCGCTTTTGTAGACCTCCATTTGATGTTGTTCTCATTGCGTACTGCCCTATTCTGGAGACTGAAGATTTGTGTCTACTCGCATGACATCACTCCTGCCAAAGATGGACCTACTAAAAATAGAACTGCTAAAAATAGAAAGTTCTCAGAATTCATTCAAATTTTGCATGCAAGTCCTCTAAAAGGGTTTAAACTAAGTGACATGATCAAAATTTCCAAAACCCTAGAGAACAGCCCTCAACTGGTAGACCTGCTAAAAATAGTAAGTTCACAGAATTGGCTCAAATTCTGCAGGTAAGTACTTTGAAGGGTCCTAAATCCAATCTAATGGTCAGTTTTTCAAAAACCCTAGCAGAAAAGCCTCAAATAGGGGACTTACTACAAATAGAAAATTGTCCGATTTGGCTCAAATTTTGCAAGCAAGTAGCTCAAAGGGCTTTAAACATGGTGCAACAATCAAAATTTCAAAAGTCTTAAGAAAAAGGTCCCAAATTGAGTACTTACTAAAAATAGTAAGTTGTCAGAATTCAGTGAAATTTTAAAGGGAACCTGCCTGAAGCCTCTTGATTGCAATGTCAAACTCATATTTCAATTTACTCACTCAATTTACCCCGAAACCAAGCGTGAAGAATAAAACCCTAATCTGTTAAAATGCACTCCAGACTTAGCCAAGATTCCAAATTGGGCCAAAAGATGGGTACACCGCTGGAAAGATAGAAGAAACAAAGAGAGATAGCCGCAAAACCACCCAAACCAAAGCCAAAAGACCCGAATGGACCAAAAATTAGGGGGTCCCCATTTTGAATGGGGTGATGTGTGAAAAGGTCACAATAGGTAGTTTTCGATTTTTCTGGAGAAAAGTTGGGACCTCCGAGGTCATCAATGGTAGATGGCCAGAGACCAGGTGTCAAAATCTAAGCTTAAAATGCTCAAAGGAAGAATCTATGGCGACATATGTTCAAAATGATGCTTCATCTCGAAGGAGATTTTTTTGTCGAGATGAAAATCATCAAAAAATTTCTAACTCTAGAGTAAAAGAGCCCTTGCTAGCCAGGGGCACCCTAGATTTCAGAGGCCCAAATTTCATTTTTGAGATTTGTCACTTCTAAGAAGACTTCTTCGGAATACTATCAGCTTCGCGATGAGCCTACCAACCAATCGGGAAGATCTGTCTAGCACTAGATATAGAAGATTGAACATGAAATGAGGGAGATGAAAAAATGACTAACACTGGACCAAAAAGCGCACCTCTTAGCTAGGGGCGCCCATCTTTTTGAGGTACCAAATGAAGGTTTCTGACCAAATGATACCTAGGATGTTTGTCTCAGACTTGATCATGCTTCGCAACGAATCCATCAATGTTGAGTTGTTGAACTGTCTGAATCAAGAGTCAAACATAAGGTCTAATCATCGTCAAAAATGTCAAGGAAAAATAGCAAAAGCACTCCTAGAGGCCAGGGGCGCCCAAGGTTTTCAATCCTCAAATGCAGTCTTTTTGGTCATCTCAGATACTCATCCTATCTGTGATGCTTCTAGCTTTCCATTGCATACCTCAACCAAGTCAGAGGATCTCTCAGCAGCTTACAGCCAGAGATTAAGTGTGGATTTTGCCAGTTTTAAAAATGGTGTCTGGGAACAAAAGCGCCCCTAAAGGCCAGGGGCACCCATGATTTTGACCTAGCAAATGATAATTTTTGGAAAAGTGCTCTCCAAGAGCTCTTGTGTAGAATGGAGCCAGCTTCACAGTGAGCATGTCGGTCAGTTTTGAAGTTTTTCCAAATGCCGAAGGATGCGAGATGAAGGGAGGTCAAAATCACCTTCAAAATGATGAAAATACATGAAAAATTAACTAATTCTGAAGACAAAAGCGCCCCTAGAGGCTAGGGGTGCCCTGAATTTTGAAGCCTTAGATGTCAGAATTAGGGTTTTCAGCCTCAGGGAGTTTCATTGAAGTTTCTTGTCAGTTTTGGTCCTGATCTTCGATGAAACTATCAGTAAGTCTTCTGGATACATCAATCAGAATTAGTGGTCGAACATGGGCTCCGGTGAGGTTTGCAAATGAAACTTTCAAGAAAATTTCGGTGGAAAAGTGACGCCTAAAGTCAAAGTTTGACTTTTTGAACTCAAGTGCATGAATTGCCCTAAAAGGTGGAGGTTGAGAACTCAATTTAAATAATATTAAATCTTCAATGAGTCAACTTCATCTGAACTTGATTCTTGCTTCCAATTGGGCAACTTATTTTTGCATGCACAGTTAACTGAAATTCAAGGAGGTGGGGCCCTATTTAGGGCTAATTTCTCATCCAGTTAACTGTTATGGAGGTCCAATCAGAAGATGGCATGCATTTTAGAGGTCCAATGGCATTGAAGCGCCTAAATTTAGGAATTGCTTGCATATTGTGATTCCTTAAGTCTTGAATTTATTTATTTAATTCATATTGGCATCTATTATTCTCATCACAGGTGGAAGCAAACACGTTTTCTTGAGCAAGCAAAGATCCGAAGGCGCTTCAGGCAATATTTTTCAATGTTCTTCGTAGTGCCACGTCCAAATTGTTCAGAAGATATATTTTTTAGACTTCATTTTTCGAGTGCATGCAAACTTCATCAAATTGAATTCAAGGAGAAGGCGACTTTTCAAAGGCAGAATAATAACTTCTATTTTCTATCTCTAAAATTCTTCTATCCTTGTCTTAGGTTTTCTCTTGCATGTCAAAGTAAATGCAGAATTTTCAAAATCTGAACATCCGGGTTCACATATTTCAGCGTCAACAGCAAAACCCATGTCTTAGATTTTTTTGAGAAAATTGCCCCTCTACTTCCATTTCTGAAGCACTGTGCTTTTTTTCGAAGATTCCTTTGCATGTGGGTCGAAAACACATTTTTTCCAAAATCGAATCATCTAGGTTGGCTTAGAATTATGTTGCCTACAAAACCCATATGCCAGCTTTTCTTGGGAAAAAATTCCCCCTAGAAACCCTAAAACCCCTACAATTCTTGTTTGAAAAGCCTTTGCATGCCTTGCTAAAACTCAAATTTTCGAATTTATGATCATCTAGGTTGCCTTAGAATTTAATTCTCTATAAAACCCACGTTTCACAAAAATTCCAAAAAAAATTCCCGCAGCTGGCTATTTTTAGCCTCATCCAAAGCCTTTTTCAGCTTTTTCTGAAACTTGTCCAAACATATCCAACTTTATAGTCAAAAATCCATATTTTCAAAATGCAATTCAACCCCATAGAATACAAGGCCAAATCGGTCTTGGTGCACGACTTTTTGAAAACCTCGGATACAGACTTGGGTCATGTATATCCAGTAGTCGAACTAAACACATTGGAAGGCGTTAGCAGCACCACAGTGAAGAATCTTGAGCATTCCGGATTGCTGGTAGCAGCATCTATTCCTATCACGATTTTTGATTTCGATTTCATCATTGCTTGCATTAAGAATTACGACTCTTCCACAAGACAAATTAGATCAGCGGATGGGAGAGTCATCTACAGCCTCAAGCCGAGGGACGTCGAGAAGTGCTTTGCTATACCACCTTGCTCAGACTATTTTACCATAGTCATTGAGGATTGCGACAAGATATGGTACAGAGACCAAAAAGATCTCAGAGAAAGGTTGCTTAGAGATGGTTGAAAGTACAAAAGACCAACATGCCAAAGAAGGTAGGGCATGGGGAGTTCAGGAATGAAATTGTTATCATGATAACTTTGCTCAACTGGGTTACAGGTTAGGAAGAAGCTAATATTTTCCGACCATGGATGTTCTATGTCATTTCCCAAATTATCGACAACAAGGAACACTTTGATTGGGCCATGTTAATCAACGAGTGTCTTCACCAACAGATCACATAATTCCTTAAAATCCATGAGTTTCACATGGTGTCTTATCTAGTCTACTTAATTGTGTTCCAAGGCAATTATAGAACTTTGAAGACCAATGGAACTCTTGGCGTTCAACATGTTCACAAATATTACTCCCAATTGGAGTTCTCAAAGGCTAAACAAGATTTCAAAATGGTGAATGATCACTTCCTAATGAAGGCAGTCAAAGACCTCGATAATGAGATGCATGTCAGGATTTCACCAAAGGCAAGATCAGCAATGGAGAGTTGGACTGATTGATTCATTCAATTCCCCACTTTCACATATATTCGAGTGTATGGTTACACCGGAGAACCTCTAATGCTACCGAGGTACCCGTCAAACAAGGTCCTATTCATGGAGTTCCTGAGACAAGCTCAAGAGGTTCACTCTTTTCTTTGCAATCGAGACAAGCAAGCATTCACCTTTCCTTTTGGATGGGATATTTACAAATGCAAGACAATTGTTGATTGCAAGTTAATGATGAACGAGTTAAAAAAACTCCACCTTAGGTATCTCATTGAGAGGCGTTCTTATGATCCATTAGGTCATTACTCAACATGGTTGGAGAGAAGTAATTCACATAGGCCAGCACTTGAGAACTTTTGGGCCAATTGCGAAGATGAATTTGAAGTACGCCGACGTCATTATTGTAGACTTACTCTTCCTCAACTTGTTGATTTCCTATCAGAAGATGTTGAGGGTTTGTCAGATGATGACAGAGAGGTGTTGCTTAGCACATACGTCAAAGATCAAATTGCTTGCCAACCACTTCGCCAACCAGATTGGTGTGCCAGGGAGAGTACTTCAATTGAGGACCTGTTGAGAAATTATCATAACTAGCATGCACTTCTTGGACAGCAAGAGAAGGCGAAGGACAATTCCAGTTACAGAGCCACCAGTAGGGTTTTCTTCACTACTTTCTACCTCAAGGTCAAGGTGTCGAGTTAAGGTTATTTTGAAACTGCCTGAAGGTGTCAGAGTTAGTGGGAACACGAAGGAGAGAAACACGGGCAAGCGGAAGCAAAAGCAAATCAAGCACACACCAAAAATTCCAGTGGAGACAGTGATACAAGCTAAGGCCGGTTCATCTCCCGGTTCACCATTTCCACCACAGTCGCCTCCCATTGATATTGACTCATAGCCAGAATCACCAATTTGGCCAGTCTCAATGCTAGTTGATCCATCAAAGGTCGATACAGCACCAGTAGTCTCTCTTTGAGAAGATAACATTGATCATTCTTGTTGGATCCAAAGGTCTTTGGGAAGATGAAGGCGAAAGCCTTCATACCAGCTTAATCTATCTGAGTTTGGCAGTCCTTATCAGGATACATCAAACAAGAAGAGCAAGAAGCAAGTGCACGTAGAGAAGACTCCTAAAGCAAAGATCATCATTGAAGTTGCTACACTGCCTGTGGGAAAGAGCCTAGATGAAGTTGAAGTTGGTGATTTCACCTTCGTCAAAGCTAATTTTGGAAGGAGCACTTGGCAATGAGCCTCTTTAAGGTTGTCACAAGTAATATTGAAGAGCGTGTCATGAAGGACAGAGAAGATAAGGCAGCCCTCAAGGCTGAAATCAAGAAACTCCAACAGTCCATCTCAGATCTCGTTCATGGAAACTCAAGCAGAGCACCTAGTCTTCTGCATCTTCAAGGGACACCTGTAGAACAACAGAAGTTGGATCAATTAGTCAATTGTGGAAAGCTCTTGGACAACTGGGTTGAAGATTTCATTGTTGCAGGTCGATACCTTCTCACAGGGTTATATTAGTTGAGGTACGATGCACATAATCTTCGTCAGGGGATTCATCAACTTGAATTGTCTGTAGCAAAGGGCAAGCCGAAGGACTTGATTCTCATATCTCAGTTAGCAGTTGCATATCATGCCATTGTAGCAGATGGGGATAAAAGGAAGGTTTTCGCTCAGAGAGAACAACATCTCTTCAAAGTGGAAAAGTATGAAAGAATCTCTAGAAGGATGGTTGCGCTCAAAGAGGATGTTGACAGAGCTCTCAAACTCATCGTGGGTTTATCACCCAGATCCCATTCCATTATCTTCTTGAGGATGGTACATATGCTAAACTTGATACAGTATAAGCCAAGCTTGAGAAGCTTGTTTGTGATAATCTTGATGGAGATCATGTGGCATCCAAGTTGGATCACTTCTCAGTGATGATAACTAATTTCAACAAGGCAACTGAAGAGGTCAGAGAATGCATGAGGATGATCAAAGATGGTGTGAAGGAGTTGAACAGGAAGTCTATCATAATGGATAGTGTCAAGGTGCTAGAAGATGAGACAGCCAACTAGTTTCTAGACGAGATGATAGCCTGTGATGGCTTGGAGTAGTCAGTTAGTTAGATCCTGCAGCTATTCCTGAGGATAGAGTCAGAAGCAGCAGTTAACTCAACATCAGTCTTGAATTCTAATTGCTGATTTTATGCATGCTTATCTCATCCTCGGAGATATTTTTGGAGGAGTTTAGACTTTCAATTAGGATCAGTTAACTTTCATTTCAATAAGGACTTGCATGTTGCACATGTCCATTTAATTTAATTTTGTTTCAGTTAATTGATGGTAGTTTTCCAGTTAACTATATAGTTTCATTTATTTAGGTTTAGCAATAAACTCTTGCATGCTTGCAAGACTCATGTTAACTCAAGGTGACTTTAGGGTTCCCTACACCTTGAAGTTCTATAAATAAGAGCACCCTTGCTCATTTGTAATGAACTTTTGCACGTGATAGCATACATGTTGAGCAACCTTACCTGTAGTATTGCTATTTTGTATCTATTCAAGAACTTTTATTATGATAATAAATAGCTGAGCCACCTTACCTGAATGTTATTATTATGGTACTTGTTCACCTTAGATTAAATATAATTGTTGGCTTGATCATTCATTGCATGCGTTTCTCGTCTATACAATTTGTTGTCCTGGTTATTATTTCATTTTGTGATTAATAGGCTCTGTTTCATATCTACACCTCGGATAGGTGTCGTCATCTCCTTGGGAATTTAGAAATAAGGCTTATCGTGTGTTTTCATGATTAATAATCTTTGTTTCATATTTACACCTCGGATAGGTGTCATCACCTCTTTGGGAATTTAGAAGTGAAGATTGTCGTTTGTTGTAGTGCCAATAATCTTTCTTTCAGCCTACGCCTCGGATAGGTGTCATCATCTCCTCGGAAATCCTTACTTAAAGATTATCATATAACCAATTCCCTGCTCCTAAGTCCTCATGCTCTGTTTCTTGAGGAAATAGGATAGTTTAACATTTAACCTAGTTGTAGTTAAAGATCTGCAAAACCAGAGAAAATCCTTAGCTGCAATGTGTTTGGTTTCTTAACATTGTGCCTCTTCTAGCTGAGTCAAAAAGATAGGAATTAGATTACTTTACTTTTTCACGCATATCAACAAAAGAGGGAGCTTCCCCTCCTAATTTGAATAACAATCATTATGCACTATGCATAGCTATTCATTGCCAATACGCACTCCAAAGGTGCAGATTCTAACACCAACACACTTCAACTTCTCCAAAAGGGACACCCAAACACTATTTCGAAATAATAATTTAAATTACCTTTTTTGCTCACTTTCCTAGGCGTCCACTTAGGCAAATATATTTATTTCTCCTCTTTAGGTGTCCAAGTCAAGTCCCCTCTTTTAAAACAACTTGAAGTCATTCACCTAGGCATGAGGTCCAAAAACCAACGCTGAGAAATGACTAAGTTATTAAAACTTAGCTCCAAGAAGGATGGAGAAGCCAACGCCCAAAGCTAAACTGCCTTACTACCAAAAATAGAATGATGGATTCAAATAGCTAAGTTGCTTTTAAAATGACACTACCACAAATAGTACTTACCAAAAAAAGCATACTACTATAAATAGTAAGTGTTACCAAACTCAATTTGAGCACAAACCGAGCAGCGAACATGACTTACTAAAAATAGTAAGTGCCTAGAAAGATTGATAGAATCAGATGCATGTTACACCCCTCTGGAGATCTCTAAAAACCCAAAAAAACCTAGAAACCTTTCCTGCCTACAAAATACCATAGAGAAATGTATGTCATTTTCAAGAAATGCATGTTACCACACCCTGAAGCTCTCCAAAAACCCAGAAAGCTCCAAAAAGCTCACTATCAAACTCCTGCATGCAACCCGTCAGAAACTTGTTCGAAATCTCCTACAAAATAGGAAAACCTAATTTGCACTTTGATTAGCCTACGAGTCTTCGGAAATAGGCTAATTTGTTACTGAAGAGTGTAGGGCTAAATTGAGAACATTACAATTAATAATAAAGGACATATATTAAGTGAAAGCTTTGGTGATGAAGAAGCACCTGTTGTGACCTTTTCACACATCACCCCATTCTAGATGAGGACCCCCTAATTTTTGCTTCATTTGGGTCTTTTGGCTTAGGTTTTTGGTCTGTCTCTATCTGTCATTTCATTTGTCTGGTGATGTACTTATCATTTGACCTAGATTTGAATTTTGACTAAGTCTAGAGCTCTTTTTGATGAATTAGGGTTTACATCTTCAGACAACTTTGAGGTCAAATTGAGTTGGCTAATCAAATTTTGAGCTTAGCACTACTGTTGAGATGCTTCGAGTAGGCTCCCACCAAATTTTCACTGAATTCTGATAACTTACTATTTTTAGTAAGTACCAATTTGTGGCCTATTTTCTTGGGATTTTTAAATTCTGACGATTGCACTACACTTGGAAAGTTGTGAGCTGCCTGCTTGCAAAATTTGAGCTGAAACATACAACTTACTATTTTTAGCAGTTCTACCTTCGAGAGTCATTTTTAGGGTTCGCATGTTGGATTTTCAGATTCATGTTTGGAGATTCTTTGTGGGTTTTTTGAGACCTTCGCAATGATATAGCATGCAAAATGAGATGATGACTTTCAATGATTCACGCTTCAGAGGCTATTTTTAGGGTTTGCATGCAAGATTTCTTAGTGCATGTCTGCATAATCTTTTTGGGTTTTCTGGGAGCTTCGCAACAAGGTAACATGCAAACAGAGTTGACCACTTTTCCAGGACTTGCTATTTTTAGCCAGTGCTTGCATGTTGATCACTTTTTCTGGGTTTTTCTGGGTTTCCTGAGATCTCTCGGGCAGTGTGACATGCAAACTCATTCGGAGGCTAATTGGTCACTTTTTCAGACACTATTTTTAGCAGTACCACTTCGGCAGTTGCCCAGCACTTCAGAATCATGAACACAATGACATGCAATAGAAACAGGGTCAATCAGAGACCATTTGAGCAACATGCAAGTCAAATTAGGGTTTCCAGCTTTAGGACCCAAAATGAGGGGTCAAATGCCAAAATTTCCAAAAACTGGTGTATCCCATCACTATCAGTATCTTCCAAGGAACCTGTAGGTAAAAATTGAAGGCAATCTGAGCACTTACTATTTATAGTAAGGCATTTCTCAAATAGGGCTATAAATAGCAGGTCGACGCAGGACACCAATGTGAACAAGTCAAACAAGTGATGAGGACCCCATGGCGCGGAATTTCGGGTCAAATGGAGTTGCAGAGGTTCGAAAATCAAGCACTTACTATTTTTAGCATGTCCATGTAGAGGAATTAGGGTTTCCTAAAAAGTAGGGTGAAGCACAAGGGTTACACAGAAGCAACATCTAGTCACGATCAACATCCTTCAAGCAATCGGCACGCGAAATTTGAGCTCATTCTGAACAGTTACTATTTTTAGTAAGTTGCTAAGAATAGCAGGTGCATGCAGGCATCAGGCGCCAACAGCTCAGTCACATCACGAGGATCAAGGCAAAGCGAAAATCAAGCCTTCCAGAGCTTGAAATCAGCTTGAAATGCAAAAATTGAGAAACTTTCTAAACATAGCAGGTTAGGGCAAGCTGAGGGCATCATAGCAATTCGCCCTAAGTCAGACAAAAAGCTGGAAAATTCATCCAAGTCTGATAAAATGAAAGTTTGACACCCTCAAATCCGCCTTAGCAACCTGGAGAGCTCAAGATTTGTTTAAGTCTGGAAAATTGGAAGTAGACATGGTGGAATGCGCCCTAGCTTGAGAGATGACTTGAAAATTTGTCTAAGTCCTCAAAACTTGAAGCT
Organism: Sequoia sempervirens; assembly: GCA_007258455.2. Classification (NCBI taxonomy): domain Eukaryota; kingdom Viridiplantae; phylum Streptophyta; class Pinopsida; order Cupressales; family Cupressaceae; genus Sequoia; species Sequoia sempervirens. Next base: position 14,825,407 of record VDFB02086081.1, on the reverse strand, counting down.
CACCCATGAATATGCACCTTGGAAGGTTGGAAGAGACTTGAAGAGTTTCTAAGGTATTTAAATTTGAAGCTTGATACCCCAAATGCGCCCAAGAACAAGCTAGAGGATAAAAATTTGTCTAAGGCATCAAGATTAGAAGTTACCCATGTCAAATGCGCCCTTGCAAGCTTGAAGTAAGTTGAAAATTTCTAAGTATGATAAAATGAAAGATCCCCACTCCATATGCGCCCTAGTAAGGAAGGATAGTTGATAAAATTCTCTAAGTGTTGAAAACTTGAAGTAAGGACCTCCGTATGCGTCCAGCTAGGAGAGAAGGCCTTGAAATTTTCCAAGGCATGGAAATTGGAAGCTCCAAGGTCCAAATGTGCCCAAGGTAAAGAGGGACCCTTGAAAAAATTTCTAAGTGTTGTAAATTGGAAGCTCAAGACCCCAAATGCGCCCTTGAAGTTGAAGATTGCTAAAAAAAATTCGAAGTCCTAAAAATTAGAAGCTTTGGGGTCAAAATGCACCCAAGGAGAAGAAGTGATTGAAATTTGTCTAAGTCCTTGAAATTTGAAGTAGGCATGGTGAAATGCGCCTTAGCTACTTGAAGATGGCATGAAATTTTTCTAAGTGCTTCAAACTTGAAGCTCAACCCCTCACAATCGCCCTAGGCAAAGATAGGAGCTACAAATTTCTCTAAGTCCTCAAGATTTGAAGTAGACCCCCTTGAATGCGCCTTTGACTTGGAGGGAGACTTAGAATATTCTAAGTGTTTTAAACTTGAAGCTTCCCCCCTCAAATGTGCCTTAGGAAGCTGAAGATTGATGGAAATCTCACTAAGTGTTGTGAATTGAAAGCTCCAGGGGTCATATGCGCCCAGCTAGGAGAGGTCTTGAAAATATTCTAAGGCATTTAAATTAAAAGCTTGATACTCCATATGTGCCGTTGGAGAGAAAGACACTTGAAAATTTTCTAAGTTATGTAAAATTGGAAGCACACACCCTTGAATGTGCCTTTGACTTGAGAGGAGTTGGAAAAAAAAAATCTAAGTATAGAAAATTTGAAGTTCAACCCCCATATGCACCCTTGACTCATGGAGAGCTTGGAAAAATCTAAGGATAGTAAATTTGAAGGATGGCCCCCTATGTGCGCCCAAGGTAAAGAGGGTGAGTTAAAAATATTCTAAGGGGTTGCAAATTGAAAGCTCACCCATAAAAATGTGCCTTAACATGGAGAGGAGTGAGAAATTTAGCTAAGTGTTGCAAACTTAAAGCTTGACCCTCCATATGCACCTTGACTAGAAGAAGAGGCTTAAAATTTTCTAAGTAGGGAAAATTTGGAGTAGACCCCCTCATTTGCGCCTTGACTTGAAGGGGAGAATATAGAATATTCCAAGTGTTTTAAATTGGAAGTAAGACCCCTTGCATGCGCCTTAGCTATTTGAGGTAAATTAAAATGTTTCTAAGTCATTCAAAATTTAAAGTATGACCCTTCATTTACGCCTTGACTTGGAGACTATTCTAAGTGTTTAAAATTTGAAGTTGGACACCTCAAATGCGCCAAAGTGATGAGAGAGGAAAAAGAAACTTTCTAAGGCGTTGGAATTGAATGTTCAAGGGTGGATATGCGCCTTACTTTAAGGGGAGAAGCTTGAAGAATTTCCTAAGTAACACAATTGGGGGTAAGATCTATCATATGCGACTTAACCTAAAGAGATGCCATGAAGAAATATTCTAAACATTGGAAATTGAAAGTGAAAGCTCACTATGCTAAATGCGCCCAACCTTGAGGAGAAGTTGATTAAAATTCCTAAGGCAGGCAAATTGAAAGCTAGACCTCCTATATGCGCCCAGGCTAATGGGGAGGATTAGAAATTTCTCTAAGGCATCAAAACTAGAAGTTGACACCTCCAAATGCACCTGGGACAAGAATTAAATATTGAGAAATTTTTCTAAGGTGTTTGAATTAAAAGTTCAAGAGTGGATATACGCCTAGCATGAAGGATCAAATGGAAATTTTTGTAAGTTGATAAATATGCCCAAGATTGAGTGATGGAATTTTCATAGGCGTTGGAAATAATATGAAATTTGTTCTAAACAAAAAACGCCCCTTGTTGGAGAAGTTAAATAAAATTTGATTAAAATTATTTTCCAAAGTTTAAAAAATTGAATGTTCCCCTTCGGTTAGACACATGAAATTTTGAAGTTGAGAAATATTTATCAAGGGGGAAATATTTTAAAAACGTTTTGGAAGGAAAATAATTTCACCTGGTGATTTTAAAATGCTGGAGCTCACGATTGATGAAATTTCTTTTGGGTGAAAGGTAGATTTTTTTAAAACGGCACTAATGATGGAAATAAATAAAGTTTCTCAATGGAATAAAATTCTAAGGCGTTGTAATTAAATTTCAATAATAAATACGCCATTGTGCAAGGATGAGAAAATTTTTATGCTGGAGTAATTTTAATAAATTTCTCAAAAATGCTTCAGTCAACTGAAAGTGACTTGCAATCAAGGAGGGAAATTTTAATTTTCAAACAAGGAAAGAATCTCCCACAATAGTAAATTCCTATGACAACTCTATGACGACTGAGAATATTCTCTCCCGAATTGAAAATTTTCTAAGTAGTGGGGGAGTGAATTAATGACAACTGCTAAACTGGGCTCCTTCTTTCAGTTATATAAACTCTGAAGCTATTCATTTTTCTTCACAAATTGTAGAGTTGAGATTGTGAAAGAGCTGAAAGTGATTGCTGAGTGAGTGAGAAATTTCTGAGTCGAGTAAATAATTTGTCTAAGTGCTGAAGTTGAGAGTGCTGAAGTTGAAGTAAGTGAGTGCTGAGAAGGAGAAAATTCTAAAGTAAGAGAGTTGAGCTTGATTTTTTCAAAATGCTGAAAGTGGTAATGCTGAAAGTTGCTGAAGCTCGAAGTTTGAATTTCGGTGTTATAATTCTCAAGGTTTGGAGTTGGTGGTTTAATGCTGAAGATTTTTATTTTTGAAGCTAAATCCACTTGCCAGCCATCTCGTAGTAATTTTATTTTCTAAGTTGGAATTGTAATCCTTGATTTTTTTTATCTTGCAGATGCCTGAAATTAGAAGAGGAGATGCTGCCGGAACGAGCAAGGCGGCAGGCAGAGCTGGAAATGCTGAAGTAGGCAAAGAGAATGCCTCTAGGTAGGCAATCATCAAACAGCTGAAGAAGTCATTTTTTCCTGAATCAAAGTTCGTGTCAAAGCTAGGGGGTTTGACTGATACCAACCTTGGTTCATTCAACCTTGAAGCATTCAAAACAAGAATATATGGGCAAGGTGGTTATCCTCAATCAGTGACTTCGCACAACATCATGAGGAGTGGATTGTATGCAGCTGCTAGTTTTCCACCAGCAATTCGATGTTCTGAGTTGATAATGGAATGTGCAAACTACTCCAGGCCAGACCACCGAACAATTGTTTCTCCAGAGAGCATGTTGCTGGCCAACTTCGCACCTGAGGCTATTGGCGAGGCGTTTGGGATTCCAGCTACGGACAAAATGTTGTACAAGTTTAAAGAAAGGGCTGATAAAATGTACACCTCATCTTTTGATAGGTGTGCTAAGAGAATCAACACACCATGGATGAGGAAGCCAAAGCCTCCTCGCACCAAGTTGCCAAAGCAGATTATTTCAGAGCAACTAAAACAAGAATACTGTGATTTAATCATGATGCTCAATCGGGTGAATGGCAGCCCACAGGCGTATGCTTTTGAGCCTTGGATGTTCTTCTACATCAGCGTGGTGTTAGAAGGGAAAGAATATGTAGATTGGGCGAAGATGATCAGTGACAACATAGATGAACAATTCAGAAGCCTAAGGAGAACAAAAAATGTTTTACATGAGCTCGTATGTCATTTATATGCTAGTTCGAATGATGAAGTATAAGGGGCTGACATACCAGGAGCCGATTGGATGTGGTTCTAGTCAATTTAAAATCCATGAAGCTTGCAGGCAGCTGCATTTGACAAGTACCTCCAACTTCAAAAGAGTGAACGATGCTTTCACTATGTATATCACGAGGACTCTTCAACAGAGAACACAGCAAAGAATATCCAAAGAGGCACAAAAGTTGATTGAAGAGTACGGGTTTTGGTTTATCCAATTCCTGAAGTTCACGTATATAAGGTTGTCTGGGTTCCATTCATATACCTACCGACTGCCAAGATACCCCACGGATAGGATGGCGATGCTTGAAGTGTCTAGGCAACTCATGGCCCACAACAAAATCATAAGGAAGAAGAAGAAAGGAGGTTTGCACGTCCCTATTGTTATGGGAAATTCACTGAAGGAGTGCCCTTCTTTGTAAGCAACCAAGGAAGCCGAGGATGAGTTACAATTTTATCACCTCACTCTACACACCAGCCGACAGGATTTTGATCCTCAAAGGAAGATTGGAATTGTACAAGGTGAAGAATATCGACACAAGGCTCATGTAGAAGATTTTTGGGCAAATGCGGAAGATGAAGCTAAAATCAAAAAGAGGATGTTCTCCAGATTGCCTCTAAAATTGATCAGAGAGTGTGAGGTTGTCCAAGTTCTGGATCAAGTGGATGAAGATGCCGACATTACTCACCCAGATTATGAGTCAATAAAGGACACATCAATCCCACCACCTGATTGGGCAGAGCCGGAAATCACAGACTTGGACATTTTGTCTATGCTTGTCTTAACTTTCACAAGGAGATGGGTGGATGAACATGTTCACAGACTTAAGAGAAGATCAATTGCCCTCACATACAACCTCATGGGAGATCACAGGCCACCAGCATCAACAAGAAAGAGAAGCAAGCCGCTCGAGCTACGAAGCCACAGGAGGAGGAACCAGTTCAACTTGAGCCTCAGAGGACAGAAGAAACATCACCTACACAGCTGTTGGCTCACTCTTCTAGCATCCAAGAAGTTTCAATCTTTGCAAATCAAAGGGTTAGAGTGAATGAAGAGTAGGAAATGGGGGAAGTCAACCAGCCATTGGCTAGCGAGCCCGATAGTCAAAGCACTAATGCTCCCAGGAGTGCTAATCAGCCGGATGAAGATGAAGAAATAGAAATAGATACTTGCCTTGATCGTGCACTCAAGACAGCTTTTGAAGACAAGGACATTATGGAGCCTGAAGTTTGGGGTCTTGAGGAGGATAGTCAACACGTGGCAATGGATGAGCCTCAACCGAACGTTGCTGAATAGGAACTTCATGAAGTAGAAGCAACAAAGGAGCAACCCCTTGTCGTCTGCGGCGCTCAACAAAATGTTCCAAATTGGCTCACAAGTGCAATAAGCAAGATCAGGAGGACGACACTGACCCGACAATAGAGATGGAAGAGCTCCTTAATAGAATAAGCGGGTCACCCAAGAGGAAGAGAGCCAGAAAATACTCCAGGATGGAGACAGACGAGTCCGGTTCTCGCACTATTCATGTTGCGGTTCCGAGGGAAGAATGTGATCTAGATGAAGTAATGCCTAAAAATTACACGATCACTACGGTTGAATTGGGGCGCCCTACTGGAGCACGGGTTATTGAGGAAGCTGAAAACCTCCTTCCAGGCACTAAAAGATAGGCTACTTCAAAAGGTTGAAAAATACAAGAGGCTGAAAAGAGAGCATAGGGCATTAGTTGGGTATGTGTAGCATCTAGCAAATCCATGTGCTCAGGAGAACCCAACGGTGGAACTTGTTGATGTGATTTTCGTGACCGCACCAATCAGTAGAACAAAGTTTCCCAATGGATACTCTATTCTCTCTTGAACAAAGTATTTAGCATGCTAAGATTGCGAGTGAGATCACGCTTTCAACTCCAAGGTTCTTTTTAATGCGAATAGACCCAGTTTGGTTGATGTGTATTGCTGTGTTCTTACGAGGGGACTTACGCAATTGTTCAGGATACGTGCAGTAACAACCAATATATGCTATGAAAGGGATTTTGTGTGAATGATTTGGCTTTAGAGTGCAAGTTTCCTAAAACTAACCAAAATTATGCGAAATTTGAATGGCTGCAGAGATTTCTAAATTCTAAATTCTAACCTAAATGCAAATGGGTGTTATGCTCAACTTCAATGAACTTCGAACAAACATTGCCTAGCCTCCTATGGGACAGCTTCAACAAAGTAAGTGCAATCTTCAAAAGATAAAAATGATGTTCAAATCACGATTCAATAGTGCAATTACCATCACAACGATGCATAACTACACACGAACCTTGATTGAAGTTAAGTACAAAATGTCCAGTTGACCACGCAGGACAAGCTTACCGTCAGTAAGATTGTTAGTGGTATGGTTAAAAGAAGCTCACTTACATCAAGCATAAGCATCCATATTTAACTATTAGCATGAAATTAAGTCCTAGTTGAAGTCAAAGGAAGAAGAAACCTCACGAATTACTCACAACAAAGTTTGAATTCACCATCAATGAAATGCTTTATTATGAATATCCTTTGTGACAATCTCTTACAAAATTCTCAAAGGGAGAATTCCCCTTTTTCTTCAACAATGCAATGAAAACTATTCTAACTCAAAAATATCTACTCTCTATTCTGCTTCACTAGTTGCCGACTACTCTCTGATTCTGACTATTAGATTACAAATGAGGGGGACTCCCCCTTATATAGCTGGCCAATCCCAATGGACGGTCTAGATTGAATTACAACAGAGGGCTCAGATTGAGCCACCTCAGCCCTAGACAAGTTTTCCCTAAAAACCGCCAGAAGGTGGAGGAGTGGCGTCATAAATGCTCCCAAAAATAGCAAATTCCTCCTTTGACCATCATGAGCAACTAGTGCCCACTACCCTTCTAGAAGATTCTCGTCCATGACTCGGATTCCTTTGCTCTTCTCTCTGACCGCATACGCTATGAATCGTGCCAGCACCTCATCGACCTCCTCCTCAGAAATTGCTGGAGTAAGATTTAGCTGATATTCTAAGATTGCCACCATCTGCTCATGCTTTTCATGGGACTTTCCCCAAGCCTCAATAGAATCTTGCGTACTCTGAATAATCGTTGAAAACGTAGAAATGTTTTCAAAGTCTAGCTGGGAAAACATCCTCATCTCAGAAAAGAAAGGTTGTAATCTTGCTCTTAATCCTTCCACCTCCACTTCCTCATGAGTTAGCCTTCTTGCGAATAACGCATCCAATGTGTTGAGGATGCCTTCGTGAATATTCCTCATTGCCTTCTTGATCCTGGTGGACTCCATAGCTGCTGTGTCGAAGAAACTCTTTCCAGTGAACGCTGCTGAATGCCATCCACGAAAATCATACATGTCACCTGCCTAGATTACTCCTTCATTCACCAAAGTTTGTGTGGGCACACGCATCAAAACAGCAAGGCGAGGGATAGTTTTGTCTTGAAAAATGTGGGTGTCTCCCCAAGCTTGCTCGACATTATCCAGGCGTGAAAGGATGCCAGATGCACTCTGAAATGCTGAGACAAGACCGGCCATGAATTTTTCTGCCTCAGTACGGACACCGTTTATCCATTTGTCTCCTTCTCGCACTGCTCTCCTTATCTCCTCAAGCCCACTAATTGGCTCTCGTGGTACCTCACGCGGAAGTTCTACCACTCGATTCTCTTGAACGACTGGATGTGCCAGATGTTGCACATACTCAACTAACGCCCTGTGCTCCTTCTTCAATCTTTTGTACTTTCCTTCCTTCTTTACCAGCCTATCCTTCAATGCCTGGAATGAACTTTCACCTTCTTCCACCACTTGTACTCTGGAAGGACGTCCCAATTCTACTGTGGTGATCATATAATTTTCTAGCATGGCATCACTTAAACTATAATCTTCTCTTGGAACAGCAATGTGAAGGCTACATGAACCTGCCTCATTAGTTTCCATCCTTGTGTACTTCCTTGCTCTTTTCCTTTTGGGTGACTTGCTAGTCCTGTTTAGAAGTTCTTCCATTTCGACTACCAGGTCCGCATCATCATCCTGGTCCCTCCTGATTTCCTATGAAAGCCAATTGCACTGAATATCATAAATAATGAGGGGCTGCTCCTCAGTTGCCTCCACTTCACGGACCTCCTCCCGAGCAACATTCTGCTGAGGCTCAATTATTTCAATGTCTTGATCGCTCTCTTCACAAGCTCCAATGTCTTCCTCTCCGAAGGAATAATCAAAGTGGGTGTCCATATCTGTTTCTTCCCCATCATCTGGTTTATTAGCACCTTCAGGATCATTGACGCTCTGAGTATCCAACTCCCTTGGCGTCGGTTGGTTAACCTCCCCAACCTCTGGCTCTTCATTCCCTCGAGCCCTCTGATCAGCAAATAGTGAAACTTCACGCACACTAGAGGAATGGGTCACCAACTGAGTAGATGACGTGTCCTCCGATCCTTGAGGCTCTGGCTGAACAAGTTCCTCTTGCCGTGGTTGTGGCTCTTCTTACGGTGGCTGTGGCTCCGGAGGCTGGGCGATTTGTTTCTTTCTCTTCGCCAACACTGGTGGCCTTTTATCACCCATGAGGTCGTATGTGAAAGCAACTGACCTCCTCCTTAATCTATGAACACGCTCCTCCACCCAAGACTTTGTGAAAGTCAAGACGGGAATTGACAAGGTGTCCAAATCAGTGATCTCCGGCTCGGACCAATCTACTGGCGGAATCGGAGTGTTCTTTACTGCTTCATAATCTGGATGGATTAGCCTGGTATCTTCTTCAACTTGATCTGGCACTTGGATCACTTCGCATTCTCTAATCATTTTGAGTGGCAACCTTGAAAACATCCTTTTCCTAATCTCAGCCTCACTTCCAGCATTTGCCCAGAAATCTTCTAAGTGAACTTTGTGCCTGTACTCTACTCCTTGCACCGTTCCAATCTTTCCCTTAGGATCAAAATCTTGTCGGCTGGTATGAAGAGTCAACTTATAGAATTTCAATTCATCTTTAGCCTCTTTGGCCGCCTGCAAAGTAGGGCATTCCTCAAGTGAGTTTCCCAACACAATGGGAAAATGCAAGCCTCCCTTCTTCTTTCGCCTTATGATTTTGTCGTAGGCCACCAATTGCCTAGACAAATCAAGCAGTATCATTCTGTTGGTGGGGTACCTAGGTAATTTGTAGACATATGAATCGTACCCTGGCAGCCTCAAATAGGTAAACTTCGGGAATTGGACGAACCAAAACCCATATTCTTCTATCAGCATCTGAGCTTCCTCGGATATCCTCTGCTGTAACCTTTGCTGAAGGGTCCTTGTAATATACATAGTGAACGCATCATTGACTCTCTTGAAGTCACCTGTGTGCGTGAGGTGCAACTGTCTACAGGACTCGTGAATCTTGAATTGATTATATCCACAGCCAATTGGTTCCTGATACACCAACCCTCTATACTTTGTCATTCGAGCAAGCATGTAAATAACATACGAGCTCATGTAGAATCTTCTCGTTCGCTTCAGATTCTGGAACTGTTCATCAATATTGTCACTTATCATCTGTGCCTAATTTACTTGCACCTTCCCTTCGAGCACCACACTAATGTAGAAGAACATCCATGGCTCGAACATAAACGACTGCGGGCTACCGTTAATCTTGCTGAGCAGCATAATGATGTCGCAATACTCCTGCTTCAGCTCTTCTGAAATTATCTGCTTTGGCAGCCTAGCAGCAGGAGGCTTTGGCTTTCGCATCCAAGTGGTGTTTATCCTCTTCATGCATTTTTCGAAAGACGTGGCATACATCTTGTCGGCCTTTTCCTTGGATTTATACAACATATTATCTATAGCCAGTATCCCAAATGCCTCACCAATTGCGTCAGGTGCAAAGTTGGCCAGAATCATACCATCGGGAGAACTGATAGTTCGATCATCTGAGTTATAAAAGTTGGCGCATTCCAGGATTAGCTCTGGACAACAGACTGCTGGCTGGAATCCTGCTACTGCGTATAATCCACTCTTGACAATATTGCGCGATGCCTCTGTAGGAAGATTGCCACCTTGTCCGTACATTCTGCGCATGAAGGCCTCGAGGTTAAAAGGCCCAAGGTTGGTGTCCGTCAAGTTGCCAAACTTCGACACAATCTTCGACTCTGGAATAAACGACTTCTTCAGACCTTTGATAATTGCCTGCCTGGAGGCGTTTTCTTTAACAACTTCGTTGTTCCCAGCCTTGGCTCCAGCTTTGCTAGTTCCAACAACATCAGCCTTTCGTCCATCAGCCATCTGCAAAACAAGAAACAAACATTAATCTTCCAACTTTTAAAATAACGATCATGTGGGCGGCTGGCGAATGAAGTTGGTTGCAAAAATAAATGTGAGTTAATAGCTTCAGCAACCAACTTCATCCTCAAACCTCGGCATACTTAAACTTCGAACTTCAACAACTTGCAGCCAAAGGAAATTTTCATCTCTCTGTAAGAAATTAACTTCAACAATTTCAACTTCGGAAAATGTGTTAAGTTTCAGCAACCTTTAAATCAACAACTTCGGAAATTATATACCAGAAACTTCGAAGAATTCAACAATTTTAAATCAGCAAGCTTGCAAGTTATAAATCACCAAGTTTCAAACCAGCTCTTTGACCGTTATAAATCAGCAACTTCGAAGAATTTAAATAGCTTTGAAAGTGTCAAATACGCAAGTTCGAATCAGCGAGTTTCAATAATTTCAAATCAACTTTTCGAGAGTTATAAATCAGCAATTTCGAAAAGTTTCAGCAATCTCAAATCAGCACTTCGAAAATTATACATTAGCAACTTCGAAGGCTTCAACAATTTTAAATTCAATTTGATTCTAATATTCAACAACTTCAGAAAATTTAATGCTCAAGTAATTTCGAATTCAAACAATTTTGACCTCCAGCACGATTAAATGATTTCAGCTTCTTCAACTTTCAACTTCGAAAACATTTCAACTTTCAGCAAAATATAAAGTCTCAGCAACTTCGAATACTTACCTCAGCAACTTGGAGAAATTAAAAAATGCTTAACACTTCAAACTTTATTTTGAATCGCAGCAACTTCGAGAAATTCAACTCCCAGCAACTTCGCAAACTTTGAGAAATTCAAGCCTCAACAATTTCAATCTCTTGAAAAATCGAACTTAACACTTCACACTTTCAGCAACTCTTAAATTGAAAATATTAAATCTCACAACTCAACTCACCAGCATAAATCTCAGCTTCGAATCTTGTGAGATGAGAATGAAAATCCTCAGAGTTTTATAGCCAAAAGCTGGTGCTAATTTTAGTAGATGCCATTTATTCCCTTCATCATGACTGACGCATTTGCTAAATTTAAAAGGGAATATTCCAGTCGTCATGCAGTTGTTATGGCAATTTGCTATTTAGGGAGATTCTTTCCTCAATTTAAATTCAAAATTTCCCTCTCGACTGCCAGTGATTTCGAAAAAATCATTTCACTCCGATTTGAAATAATCTTCAACTGCCTTTTTTTTTTTAAAAATGGCATATTTAATTTATTAAAATTTAATTTAAATGCTATTTTAATTTATTTCTCCAACGCACTTTTAAAAAAAATAGACATCAACACTTTAAATCGGCTAGGCGTAATTTTATTTTCCATCCGTAATTGACTCCGAAATAAATTCCCCAAGTTTAAAATTGTCCAATCTTTAGAATTTCATGTGTTAAAATTAAAGGGGGAATTTAAATTTAATACTTAGGAAAATAATTAAATTAATTAAATTAATTAATTTCTCCGACTTAGGCAAATTTTTGAAGTTAATCGCCCGGAGAAATCATTCCTTCTTCCAACGCCTTTTAATTTTTTTATATTACCAATGCATTTTGACTTTACTTCTTGGGCGCAATTTGAAGGGGGAACTTTTAACCTTTCAACGTTTAATATTTATCTATCCCCCCTTTTAAACCAAGGCATACATATTTGAATCCAACGCCTTTTAATTTTATTTTCATATTGAAATTGCCTTGGGCTTAGGCGTATTTAACTCTTCGTGCTTTTAATCCCTTGAGATTTGCCTTAGAAAATAAATTCCCTTCATACGTCAAATAATTCTTTCCCTTGGTGCATATTACTTTCCATTCTTCAAGGCGCACATTGCAAATTTTGAAATCCTCCTTACACTCCAAGGGCGCATATACCATGTTGAGGTTTCAATCTTAACACTTGGTCAAATTCGAAATTTAGAGCTCATCTTCTTTAATCCTCCTGGGCGCATATCACATATCAAGCTTTCAATTTTTTTTATATTCAGAGGCGCACTTCATGACTTTAGCTTTCGGCAACATGACTTAGAAAGATTTGATGTCTTATTTTAGGTGCATCTGGGGCCTCATGCTTTCAATTTGAATTGTAACCAATACTTCTCCTTTCAGCTGAGACGTTTTATCCTTTTAAGGCTGGGTGCATATCACATATCAAGCTTTCAATTTATGAGTTAGAATATTTTCGGATTTCATTCTTTTCCTTCATGAGCGCATGTCATATACCCTCCTTCTAGTTTCAATCCAGGCGCAAATAACAAGCTAAGCTTTTAGCTTCAATCTCCAAGCGCATTTAGCTGAGGTAGCTTTGAGTTTGGGGGCGCATTTGCCAGGCTCTCCTTCCAGTTTTCCCATGGCGCATTTGCAAAGGGATGCTTTTAGCTTCAACACTTAGCACGATTTTAAGTTCTTTCAAAGGGGCGCATTTAAGACATGACACTTTCAACTTTGTCAACACTTAAAAGACTTCTAAACTCATCCTCCCTTCAAGGCGCAAATGAGGTGGGCAACTTCGAGTTTTGACACTTAGCAAAAATTTCTAACTTCTTCAGAGGGGCGCAAATGATGTGTTGAACTTTAAATTTGAAGATGTTGCTTCAGGCGCAAATTATATGTTGAAGTTTGAGATTGTGATGCCTCAGCCAACTTTCTCTATCCGAGGCGCAAATCATACATTGTGCTTTCAGTTTGGGGTGCAGATTATAGGGGCTTCCCCCACTTTGCCAACGTTCAACATCTTCAATCACCTCTTTGGACGCATATCACCCTACCAACGTCCAGTTTCAACACTTGGATGAATTCTTATCCTAAAAGCTCAAGGGCGCAAATGGCTAATGGTGTTTTCAATTTGACCATGGGCGCATTTAGCAAGTGCGACTTTCATTTTAAGTGACCTTTTCCATGCTTGTTCTTGGGCGCATTTAGACCCCTAGACTTTCATTTCCCTAGACTTAGAATATTTTTAAGATTCTCCACAGGCTCAGGCGCATTTAGCATGTTGAACTTTTAGTTTGATACTTAGACAATTTTCACTTTCAACACCTTCACAGGCTCAGGCGCATATGATGGGTCATGCTTTTAATTTTGCAAGATGGGCGCATTTGGACCCTGCTACTTCCAATTTCGTCACTTAGGCAAATTTCCAAGTCTTCAATGCTCAGGGGCGCATTTGGCATGTTGAACTTTCAATTTTCGCACTTAGCAACTTTAAGTTTACCTTGGGCGCATTTGAGGGTATCAACTTCAAATTTAAGTGCCTTAGTGAAATTTCATCACCCCCTTCAAGGTTAGGCGCATTTCACCCATAGAGCTTTCAATTTTCATCACTTCAAGTGACTAAGGTGCATTTCACTGGGGTGGCGTTGAGTTTTCCAGACTTAGTCAATTTTCTGCCTCTCTTCAGCTTCTCAAGGTGGATTTCAACGCCGGATTCCAACTTTTATCCCTTTTAGTGAATTTTATGCCCTTTGCTAGATTTAGGTTGATTTTCTTCTGTCAACCCTAACTTGCCCTGACTTTCTATTTTTAGAAAGTTCTTTGAATTTCGCGCCTCCGATTGAATTCTGACCTTGGAAAGCCTGATTTTCACCCCACTCTGAATTTCAACTGATTTGTGCTGTTGATGCCCGATACCTGTTTATACTTGCTATTTTTAGCAACCTGCTAAAAATAGAAACTGCTCAGAAAGTCTCCAAATTTCATGTGCCAATTGCCTGTAGTGTGGTGGTCGTGGCTGGATGCTGCTTCTGCATGGTTGTCCTGTTCTTCCCTTGATTTTAGGAAACCCTAATTTCTCTGTCTTGACCTGCTAAAAATAGCAATTATCTAATTTCTCATTCTCTATAACTCCGTTAGCCTTGAAATTCGCGCCACGGATCCTTTATCACATGTTCGACTTGTTCTTGCTGAGATTTGATGTTGACCTGCCAATTATAGCTGTTTCTGAAGTGGCTTACTATTTATAGTAAGTGCTTGTTTCTGAGACTTTCGTATCTCCATTTGAGTTGAAATTTGGACAGCGTGCTCTTCGTTGGTGAACTTGCTTTTCCGTGCCGGCGCCTGAGATCAACTTTCTATTTATAGCCTGTGTCTGGAAGACCTTACTAAAAATAGCAAGTTCTCCGATTGCCTTCAAATTTTGCCAGCAGATTATCCGAAGGGTACTGACCATGATGGATATTTCAGCTTTGAGCACTTCGTTGCCTGACTCCTCATTTTTAGCCCTTAAGCTTGAAACCCTAATTTTATGCATGTTCCTCAGACGAGCTTCGTTTGACCTGATTTCAGTTGTATGATGATCAGTTCGCAATTCTGAAGTGTTGGGTAGCTGCTAGAGTGGTACCTGCTAAAAATAGAAAGTGGCTAAAAAAGTGACCGTCCGGCCGTTGGATGATTTTGCATGTCATACTACCCGAAAAATCTTGAAAAACCCAGAAAAACCCAGAAAAATCTCTAACATACAAGCACTGGCTAAAAATAGTAAGTTTCCGAAAAGTGATCAGTTCCATTTGCATGTTACACCGTTGCGAAGCTCTTGGGAAACCCAGAAAGAATATGCTGACATGCGCCAAAAAAATTTGCATGCAAACCCTAATATCAGCCTCTGAAGGTTGAATGCTAAAAGTTGTCATCCTGCTTTGCATGTCATATTGCTGCGAAGGTCTCAAAAAACCCAGAAAGAATCTCCAGACATGCATCAGGAAATATAACATGTAGATCTTGTAATCTGCTCTGGAAGTTGGACTGCTAAAAATAGCAAGTCGTCTGTTTTTTGCCCAAATTTTGTCGGAAATGAACTTGAAGTGTTCAAAATGCAATGAAGTTGTCAAAATGTAAAAATCTCGAGAAAATCAACCCTAAAATGACACTTGCTAAAAATAGAAAGTTGGCAGAACTTAGTGAAAATTTAGGGGTTACTTGCTGAAAGCATGGTAATAGCACTGCTAAGCTCAAAAGCTGGCCAACCAACTCAATTTGACATGAAACCCTAATATCAGTACTTGGCCAAATTTTCGCATTTTAGCTCACAAACGGGAGCGTCCCTCGGAAAGCAGATAACAGAAAAGAAGCAGAACGAGAGAGGAAGAGAGAAAACCAAAGCCAAAAGACTAGAATGGAGAAAAAATTTAGGGGTCCCCATTTTGAATGGGGCGATGTGTGAAAAGGTCACATCAGAACTTCCACGGGAGTCAATTAGTGAGCTTGAGGAGATGAAGAAGGCCATTCAAGAGGGAGACAAGTGGATTGGCGGTGTTCATGTTGAGGCTGAGAGATTCATATGGATCTTGTCTCCTCTTTCCAGCATGCTTCCAGCATCCTCTCCTGTATGGAGAACATTGAGCAGGCATGGAATGATACTCACATATTTCAGGACAAGACTATTCCATGCCTGGCTGCTCTGATGCGTATGCTAGTGCAGACTTTGATTGAAGAAGGGGTGATTCAGGCTGGAGATAGATATGACTTTCTAGGCTGGTATTCTGCTACATTCACTGGATGAGGTTTCATTGACACAGCAAGAATAGAGTCAGCCAAGATCAGGAAGGCCATGGGAAATATTCAGGAAGGTGTCTTCAATACACTGGAGGCATTATTCACAAAAAGACTAACTCTCGAAGAGGTGACATTGAATGGATTGAAGGTAAGATTGCAGCCATTCTTCTCTGAGATGAGAGTATTTGCTCAAATGGACTTTGAGAATATCTCCACGTTCTCCGCTATTATTCAGAGCATGCAGGAATCCATCGAGGCTTGGAGAAAATCCTGCATCCAGCAGGAGCAAACGATTGCTATCCAAGAGTATCAGCTCAATCTTACTCCGGCTATTTCTGACAAGAAGTTGATGCAGTGCTGGCCTAGTTTGTTGCTTTTGCAGTCAGAGAGAAGAACAATGGGAACAAGATCCTGGACGAGAATATTCTAGAAGGATAGTGGGCATTAATTGCCCATAGTGGTCAAAGGAGGAATCTACCATTTTTGTGCTCATTAATTGCACCACTCCACCTTCTGGCAGTTTTTAGGGTAGAATCTAGTCTAGGGCTGATGTGGCTCAATTTGAGCCCTCCATTGTAATTTAATATGGACCGTCCATTGAGATTGGCCAACTATATAAAGGGGACTCCCCTCATTTGTACATTATTAGACTAGAGATTATAGATCAGAGAATAGAGCATAGAGAAACAGTTTAGAGTTAGCATAGTTTCATTGCATAGCATAGTTTGAAGGAGAGGGAAAGTTTTCCCATGAGAACTTTGAAAGAGGTTGTTGCAAAAACTATCATAATATAAAGAGTTTCATTGATGATGAATTTTTCTTTTGTTATGAATAGCTAGCAAGGTTTCTTGGTCCTTCTACTTCAAGTAGGACTTAAAATTAGAGTGATTTTTCATTTTCATGCAAGTAGTTAGCTGTAGATTTGTGGTGTTGATCAAGGCAACTTCGTTTTAATCCATACCACTAGCAACTTGCTGACGGCAAGTTTGCCTTGTGTGGTCATTCTGGAAATCATTTCACACTTAACTTCAATTGTGATTCACGTATTTGTATGCATCGTCCTAATGGTATATGCATGTTGAATTGTAATCTGAATGCCTTCCGCTACTCCCTTGAAGATTGCACTGATTTTGCTGAAGCTGTCCAATGCAAGGCAAGGTGAAATCCGGTTGAAGTCTGTTGAAGTTAAGCTCCACACATCTTGCATTTAGACTAGAATTTAGGCTTTCTAAACCCTGCATCCATTTAAATTCTGCACAATTCTGGTTAGCATAGGAACACGTACCTCATTGCTAAATCATCCGCAACACACAAAAATTCCCTTCCAATCATAAACCTGTTGTCAGCTGCAAATATTCTGAACAGTTGTGTAAGTCCCCTCGTGTAAACAGCAAATCACAACGAACTGACTGAGGGTATTCCATAGAATTTTTGGAACCTTGGAGTTGAACATACGAACTTTCTTGCAATCTTAGTGTACGAAATTCTTTGATGAAGAGAGAATGGAGTAGCCTTCAGATACTTTGTTCTGATGATTGGTGCAGTCACAAAAATCACATCAACAACACCCTTTGTGAGGAAGTTCAAGAAAGGATCCAACAAACACAAAGGTAAGTATACTCTTAAATGTTTCAATTGCGGTAGAATAGGTCATTTTGCTTCTAAATGTCCACAGGCTGAGAGTGAAAGTAGTGAAGAAGAAGAATACTACAACAAAAAGAAAGGAAGGAAATATCATCACAACAAGAAAAAGAGCCCACGAGAAAAGTATGAAAAGAAGAAATTCTGAAGGCATAAAAAGAATCTCTACATCCAAGAAGAAAGTAGCTCATTCGAAGAAAGTAGTGGAAGCCTCTCCGATTGTGATAGAGAAGAGACACTCTTTATGGCAATAGAGGTAACAGATGATGAAGATAAAAGGGAAGAAAAAAGATATTTGAAAGAACATACCAAAGATAATGAAGAAGATGATCTTGAGAAGGAACTCAAATTTTCCTATAATAAGATCAAGAAGCTCAAGAAAAGGAATTCAAGACTAAGGTCACGACTTCAAGAAGATAGTGGAACTAAAGTGAAATCACCCCAAAGCTTTGAACAATCAGAAAAGATGATCATAGATCTAAAGGTTCAAATTAAAGAAATGGTAAGAGATCAACTAAAGGCAAAGGAATTGGAGTATGAGAAGTTGGAGCTTGAAGTTGTTTCCCTAAGGAAGGAGTTGGAAAAATTGAATCGAGGCATGAAGTTCGAAAAGAGCACCAAAATTCTGGAGGATATTATCAGCTCCCAAAGATCATCCTTCATCAAGATTGGTCTTGGCTATGAGGAAAATCAAAATACCACCAAAGAAGAGTCAAGTTCTAAGGCTACAAAGTTACTGAAGAAAATGTGCAATATCCCACAAAAGAACAACATTCCTCATAGGGACAATCATGAAAGATTTAGAGGATCATTCCCTTCAAGACAAGTTCTAATGAACAAGTTCAATCACTCTTTCTATGGGTATTTCTATTCATGCAATCATTTTGGTTATAAAGTAGTGGATTGTAGAGTACGTGCAAGGAATGATTTTGGGTTCTCAAGTAGGGACTACAACTCATGTTTTCATTTAGTGTATCACAATGTTATATGTTACAAGTGCAACAATTATGGTCACATAGAATGCTTTTGTAGAAGTGGTTTCATGAAACCGAACAAAAAGGAGGATACCATAGCCGAACAAAAGGGAGAACCTACAAAATTTTGGAAGAGGAAACAAGAGAAAGAAAATCCATGCTTGTACTCCATGCACAAGAAGCATCACTAAGTTTGTGAAAAGAAGCATGATTTCAAGGAGAGCTTACCATTGCATTATCTTTCAGCCCCTTAAAGAAGAAAGGTCTTGTTGATGTGATTTTGTGACCACACCAATCAGCAGAACAAAGTATCTGAATGTTACTCCATTCTCTCTTGATTAAAGAATCCCGTACGCTAAGATTGCAAGAAAGTTCGTACGTTCAACTCCAAGGTTATGAAAATGCTATGGAATACCCTCAGTCAGTTCGTTGTGATTTGTTGTTTACACGAGGGGACTTACACAATTGTTCAAAAGGTTTGCAGCTGACAGCAAGTTAATGATCGGAAGGGAATTTATGCAAAATGGATGATTTAGCAATGAGTTACGTTTTTCCTATACTAACCCAAAATGTGCGGAAATTAAATGTGTGCAGGATTTAGAAGATTTATATCCTAATCTAAGTGCAAGAGGCGTTGAGCTTGACTTCAGTGAACTTCAACCAAACTTTGTCTTGCCTCACGTTGGACAGCTTGAACAAGGTTGGTGCAATCTTCAAAGGAGCAACAAAAGGTGTTCAAATTACGACTCAACATGCAAATACCATCAAGATGATGCATATAAACATGTGAATCACAATCGAAGTTAAGTCTAAAAAGTATTCCAGTTGAACACGCAGGACAAACTTACCATTAGTAAGCTTGCTAGTGGTATGGATTAAACGAAGCTCACTTAAATCAAACCCAACCACCCAAAACTAATTACTTGCATGAAAATTACTCTAACTTAAGTCCTACTTGTAGTAAAAGGACGAAGAAACCTCACTAGCTTGCTCATAACAAAGACGAATTCACCATCAATGAAAGCTCTTTTATTATGGAAGTTTTTACAACAATCTCTTACAAAGTTTTCAAGGGAAAACTTTCCTTCTCATTCAAACTATGCTATGCAATGAAACTATGCTAACTCTAAACTGTCTCCCTATGCTCTATCAAAATGTCTATTCTCTAGTCTAATAATGTACAAATGAGGGGAGTCCCCTTAATATAGTTGGCCAATCTCAATAGATGGTCCAGATTAAATTACAACGGATGGCTTAGATTGAGCCACATCGGCCCTAGACTAGATTCTTCCCTAAAAACTGCCAGAGGGTGGAGTGGTGCAATAAATGAGCACAAAATAGGCAGATTCCTCCTTTGACCACTATGCAAAATTAATGCCCACTATCCTTCTAGAAGATTCTTGTCCAGGACCCTGTTCCCATTGTTCTTCTCTATGACTGTGAAAGCAACAAACCGGGCCAGCACTGCATCAATTTCTTGCTCAGAAATAGCCGGAGTAAGATTAAGCTGGTATTCAAGGATAGCA
This sequence comes from Sequoia sempervirens, assembly GCA_007258455.2. NCBI lineage: Eukaryota > Viridiplantae > Streptophyta > Pinopsida > Cupressales > Cupressaceae > Sequoia > Sequoia sempervirens. The sequence goes on along the minus strand of VDFB02086081.1, from coordinate 14,805,592 downwards.
ATTGTCTGCTCCTGCCGGATACAAGATTTTCTCCAAGCCTCGATGGATTCCTGCGTGCTCTAAATAATAGCAAAGAATGTGGAGATATTCTCAAAGTCCACCTGAGCAAATACTCTCATCTCAAAGAATGGTTGCAATCTTCCTTTCAATCCATCCACTGTCACCTTCTCGGGAGTTAGTCATTTCGTAAATAATGCTTCCAACGTATTGAAGACGCCTTCCTAAATATTTCCCATGGCCTTCCTGATCTTGGCTGACTCTGTTCTTGCCGTGTCAAAGAAACCTCGGCCAGTGAATGCAACAGAATACCAGCCTGGAAAATCATATCAATCTCCTGCCTGAATCACCCCCTCTTCAATCAAAGTCTGCACTGGCATACGCATCAGAGCAGCTAGGTGTGGAATAGTCTTATCCTGAAATATGTGAGTATCATTCCATGCCTGCTCAATGTTCTCCATATGGGATAGGATGCTGGAAGCATGCTGGAAAGAGGAGACAAGATCCACAATGAACCTCTCAGCCTCAACACGAACACCGCCAATCCACTTGTCTCCCTCTTGAATGGCCTTCTTCATCTCCTTGAGCCCGCTGATTGACTCCCATGGAAGTTCCACCGTTGGGTTCTCTTGAGCACATGGACGTGCTAGATGTTGCACATACCCAACTAACGCCCTATGCTCTCTTTTCAACCTCTTGTATTTTTCTCCCTTTCAAAGTAGCCTATCTTTTAGTGCCTGGAAGGAGTTTTTAGCTTCCTCAATTACTTGTACTCCAATAGGGCACCCCAATTCAACCGTAGTGATCATGTAATTTTCAGGCATTACTTCATCTAGATCACATTCTTCCCTCGGAACAGCAACATGAATAGTGCGAGAACCAGACTCATTTGTTTCCATCCTGGAATACTTTCTGGCTCTCTTCCTTTTAGGTGACTCGCTTATTCTATTAAGGAGCTCTTCCATCTCTACTGTCGGGTTGGTGTCGTCCTCCTAATCTCTCCTTATTGAACTTGTGAGCCAATTTGGAACATTTTGTTGAGCACCGTAGACGACAAGGGGTTGCTCCTCTGTTGCTTCTAATTCATGAAGTTCCTCTTCAGCAATGTTCGGTTGAGGCTCATCCATTTCCATGTGCTAACTATCCTCCTCAAGACCCCAAAATTTAGGCTCTGTAATATCCTCATCCTCAAAAGCTGCCTTGAGTGCACGATCCAAGCGAGTGTCTATTTCTATTTCTTCATCTTCATTTGGCTGGTTAGCACTCCCAGGAGCATTAGCACTCTGACTATCAAGCTCCCTAGACAATGGTTAGTTGACTTATCCCATTTCTTGCTCTTCTTTCACTCTAACCCTCTGATTTACAAACATTGAAACTTCTTGTATGCTGGAAGATTGAGCCAATAGCTGTGTAGGCGATGCTTCCTTTGTCCCCTAAGGCTCAGGCTGAACGAGTTCCTCCTCTTGTGGTTCTATAGCTTGGGTGATTTGTTTCCTCTTCTTTATTGACATCGATGGCCTTCGATAGCCCATGAGGTTGTATGTGAGGGCAATTGATTTTCTCTTAAGTTTGTGAACGTGTCCATCCACCCAGCTCCTCATGAAAGTTAAGGCAGGCATAGACAAAGTGTCCAAGTCTGTGATTTGTAGCTCCACCCAATCAGGTTGTGGGATTTGTGTGTCCTTTATTGACTCATGATCTGGGTGAGTAATGCTGGCATCTTCATCCACTTGGTCCAGAACTTGGACAACCTCGCACTCTCTGATCAATTTTAGAGGCAATCTGGAGAACATCCTCTTTCTGATTTCAGCTTCATCTTCCACATTTGCCCAAAAATCTTCTACATGAGCCTTGTGCCGATATTCTTCACCTTGTACAATTCCAATCTTCCTTTGAGGATCAAAATCTTGTCGAATGGTGTGTAGAGTGAAGTGATAAAATTGTAACTCATCCTCCGCTTCCTTGGCTGCTTGCAAAGAAGGGCACTCCTCAAGTGAACTTCCCATAACAATAGGGAAGTGCAAACCTCCTTTCTTCTTCCTTATGATTTTGTCGTAGGCCATGAGTTGCCTAGACACTTCAAGCACCACCATCCTATTCGTGGGGTATCTTGGCAGTCAGTAGGTATATGAATGGAACCTTGATAGCCTTATATACGTGAACTTTGGGAATTGGAAAAACCAAAATCCATACTCTTCAATCAACTTTTGTGCTTCTTTCGATATTCTTTGATGTGTTCTCCATTGAAGAGTCCTTGTGATATACATAGTGAAAGCATCGTTCACTCTTTTGAAGTTGGAGGTACTTGTCAAATGCAGCTGCCTGCAAGCTTCATGGATTTTAAATTGACCAGAACCACATCCAATCGGCTCCTGGTATGTCAACCCCTTATACTTCGTCATTCGAGCTAGCATATAAATGACATACGAGCTCATGTAAAATGTCTTTGTTCTCCTTAGGCTTCTGAATTGTTCATCTATGTTGTCACTGATCATCTTCGCCCAATCTACATATTATTTCCCTTCTAACACCACGCTGATGTAGAAGAACATCCAAGGCTCAAAAGCATACGCCTGTGGGCTTCCATTCACCTGGCTGAGCATCATGATTAAATCACAGTACTCTTGTTTCAGCTCCTCTGACATGATCTGCTTTGGCAACTTGGCGCCAAGAGGCTTTGGATTCCTCATCTACGTTGTGTTGATTCTCTTAGCACACCTATCAAAAGACGAGGCATACATTTTATCAGCCCTTTCTTTAGACTTGTACAACATTTTGTCCGTAGCTGGAATCCCAAACACCTCGCCAATAGCCTCAAGTGCAAAGTTGGCCAGCAACATGCCTTCTAGAAAAACAATTGTTCGGTGGTATGGCCTGTAGTAGTTTGCACATTCCATTATCAACTCAGAACATTGAATTGCTGGTGGAAAACCAACAGCTGCATACAATCCACTCCTCACAATGTTGTACGAAGTCACTGATGGAGGATAACCACCTCGCCCATATATTCTCCTTTTGAATGCTTCGAGGTTGAATGAACCAAGGTTGGCATCAGTCAAACCTCCTAGCTTTGACACAAACTTTGATTCAGGGATGAATGACTTCTTCAGTTGCTTGATGATTGCCCGCCTGGAGGCATTCTCTTTGCCTACTTCAACATTTCTAGCTCTGCCTGCAGCCTTTCTTGTTCCGACAGCATCTCTTCTAATTGCAACCATCTGCAAAATAAAAATAATCAAGGATTACAATTCCAACTTAGAAAATAAAATTACTGCGAGATGGCTGGCAAGTGGAGTTAGCTTCAAAAATAAAAATCTTCAGCATTAAACCACCAACTCCAAACCTTGAGAATTCTAATTCCAAAATTCAAACTTTGAGCTTCAGCAACTTCCAGCAATATCACTTTCAGTACTTCGAAAAATCAAGCTCAATTCTCTTACTTCAGAATTTTCTCCTTCTCAGCACTCACTTACTTCAACTTCAGCACTGTCAACTTCAGCACTTAAAAAAATTATTTACTCAACTCAAAATTTTTTTCACTCACTCAACAATCACTTTTAGCTTCAGCACAATCTCAACTCTACAACTTTGTGAAGAAAAATGAATAGCTTCAGAGTTTATATAACTGAAAGAAGGCGCCCAGTTTAGCAGTTGTCATTAATTCACTCCCCCACTACTTAGAAAATTTCCAATTTAGGAGAGAATATGCTCAGTCGTCATAGAGTCGTCATAGGAATTTACTATTATTGGAGATTCTTTCCTCATTCGCAAATTAAAATTTCCCTACTTGACTGCAAGTCACTTTCAGTTGATTGAAGCATTTTTTAGAAATTTACTTAAAATTACTTCAGCATTAAAATTTCATCTTTGAATAATGGCATAATTCTTATTAAAATTTAATCTCAACGCCTTAGGAGAATTTTACTTCACTTGAGAAATTTTATTCATTTTGTTTACCAGCGCCCTTTTTTTAAAAAAAATCATATTTCACCCAGAAAAAAAAATTCATCAATCATGAGCTCCAGCATTTTAAAATCACCAGGCGGAATTATTTTCCTTTCAGAACATTTTTAAAATATTTCCCCTTGATAAATGTTCCTCAACTTCAAGATTTCATGTGTCTAACTGAAGGGGGACATTTGATTTTTTTAACTTTGGAAAATAATTTTAATTGAAGTTTATTTAACTTCTCCAGCATGGGGCGTTTTTGTTTTTTTTTTTGCTAGAACAAACTTCATTTTATTTCCAACGCCTTAGGAAAATTTCATCATTTAGTCACAAGCTTGGGCGTATTTATTATTTTGCGGTTCCAATCATAAAATAATTCCCCTAGCTTGAAACCTCTAGGTGCATATGGAGGGTGACACTTTCATTTTGAACACTTAGATAAAATTTTCTAACTTTAATAATACCCTCCTCAAGCCAGGCGCATATCATCCTTTCTTCTTAGGCGCATATGGATTGTCTAGCTTCAAAATTAAATGCCTTAGAATAAATTCAAACTCTTCATCCAAGATCAAGGTGCATATTGGGGGCTCTTCTTCAAGTTTTAATACTTAACCAACTTTCTCATCCATCTCCAAGTGAAGGTGCATTTAGGGGGTCCAACTTTCAATTTGCAACACTTAGAAAAATTTCTAACTCTGCCTCCAAAGTTGAGGTGCAAATCTATGGGTGAGCTTTCAATTTGCAACCCCTTAGAATATTTTTAACTCACCCTCTTTACCTTAGGCGCACATAGGGGGTCTCACTTTCATTTTACATGCCTTGGAAATATTTCCAACTCTCCTTTTCAAGGCACATTTGATATGGCTAGCTTTTAATTTGCAAGATTTAGAAACTTTTCTTACCTCCCTTCAAGTTTTTGGGCGCTTACAAGGGGTCTTACCTCCAATTTAAAACACTTAGAATATTCTCAAGTCTCTCCTCAAGATCAAGGCGCACATAGAGGGTCACACTTCAAGTTTTGGACACTAGAAAAATTTCTAACTCTTCCTCCAAAGTTGGGCACATATAGGGGTGCCTCCTTCAAATTCTCACGCCTTAGAGTATTTCAATCACCCTCTCCTCTCCTTAGGTGCATTTGGAGTGTCAAGCTTCTAATTCCCATGCCTTAGAAAATTTCAAGGCCTTCTCTCCTAGCTGGTCGCATATGACCTCTGGAGCTTCAAATTTGTCACACTTAGAATATTTTAAGCCTCTTCTTCCAGTTTGGGCGCATTTACCTAGGCAAGCTTCTAGTTCCCACGCCTTAGAAATTTTCAAGGCCTCCTCTAAGTCCAAGGTGCATATGAGGGGTCATAATTCAAGTTTAAATGCCTTAGAATATTTTTAAAGACCTCCTCTTCTTCCTGGGCGCATATGAGGCCTTGAGCTTCAAATTTTCAATACTTAGAAACTTTTCCAACTCTTTCCACAAGTCCAGGCGCATTTAAGGGGTTGAGCTTCAAATTTAAATGCCTTAGACAAATTTTTATCCAACAGCTTGTTCTTGGGCACATATAAGGCATCAAGCTTCAAATTTGTGATACTTAGAAAATTTTCCAATCAGGCTTCAACTTCAAGGGCACATTTTACCATGTCTACTTCAAATTTGAAGCACTTACAAGAATTTTCCATGGCCCTTCTCTTTCTTGGGCGCATTTTCATGTGTGAGCTTCAAGTTTACCAGACTTAGTGAATTTTTCATGCCTCTTGAAACTTCTAGGGCGGATTTTGATGTTGGAGCGTTCATTTTATCAGACTTGGATGAATTTCAAAGCTTTCGTCTGATTTGAAGTGGTTTGTTCACGTTGCCCTCAGCTTGCCCTAGCTTTCTATTTTTAGAAAGTTTCTCAAATTTTGCATTTTAAGCTGATTTCAAGCTTCAAAAGGCTAGATTCTTACTTTGCCTCGATCTTCGTGACGTGACTGAGCTGTTGGCTCCTAATGCTGGCCTGCCTTTACTATTTTTAGCAACTTACTAAAAATAGTAACTGTTCATAATGAGTTCAAACTTTGCATACTGATTTCCTGAAGGATGTTGATCATGACTGGACGCTGCATTTGTGTAACTGTTGTGTTTCACCCTACTTTTTAGGAAACCCTAATCCTTCTGCATGGACATGCTAAAAATAGTAAGTACTTGCTTCTCGAACCTCTACAACTCCGTTTGATCTGAAATTTGCGCCGTGGGGTCTTCATCACTTCCTTGATCTGGTCACACTGGTGCCTCGTGCTGACCTGCTATTTATAGCCCTGTTTTCCGAAGGTGGTTTACTATTTATAGCAACTACCTGATTTTGAGACTTCCACAACTCCGTTTGACTTGAAATTTGAATCTCGTGACCCTCATCGGTAGACTTGCCCGTTCACACTGGTGCCTGATGCTGACTTACTATTTATAGCCTGTTTCAGAAGTGGCTTACTATAAATGGTAAGTGCTCTGATTGCCTTCAAATTTTACCAGTGGGTTCCTCAGAAGATACTGATCGTGATGGATACACTGGTTTTCAAAAATTCTGGCGTTTGACCCCTCATTTTCGGCCCTGAAGCTCGAAACCCTAATTTGACTTGCATGTGCTTCAAATGACCTCCGTTTGACCCCGTTTTTGTTGCACTTTGCTCAGTTCATGTTCCTGATGCACTGGGCAGCTATCAGAATGGACCTACTAAAAATAGTAAGTGTCTGAAAAAGTGACCAATTAGCCGCCGGATGAGTTTGCATGTCACACTGTCCGAGAGATCTCAAAAAACCCAGAAAAATGGTCAACATGCAAGCATTGGCTAAAAATAGCAAGTACCAGAATAGTGATCAACTCTGTTTGCATGTTACCTCGTTGCGAAGCTCTCGGAAAACCCAAAAAGATTATGCATACATGTGCTGAGAAATCTTGCATGCAAACCTAAAAATAGCCTCTGAAAGCAAACTGCTAAAAATAGCAAGTTGTCTATTTCAGCTCAAATTTTGCAAGCAGGTAGCTCACAGTGTTCTAAGTGCAATGCAGTTGTCAGAATCTGAAAAATCCCAAGAAAAATAGGCCTCTGAAAACTGGTACTTACTAAAAATAGCAAGTTATCAGAATTCAGTGAAAATTTAGTGGGAGCCTGCTCGAAGCACCCTAATAGTAGTGCTAAGCTCAGAATTTGATTAGCCAACTCAATTTGACCTCAAAATTGTCTGAAGATTGTAAACCCTAATTCATCAGAAAGCCCTCAAGACTTAGCCAAAATTCAAATCTAGGTCAAATGGTAAGTACATCACCAGACAGAAAGAACCGACAAAGAGAGACAGACCCACAAACCCAAGCCAAAAGACCCGAATGAAGCAAAATTTAGGGGGTCTTCATTTTGAATGGGGTGATGTGTGAAAAGGTCACAACAGGTCCTATTTGCCATTGTTGTCAAAGAGGGAGAAGTAGAGAAAGGGGGAGCAAATTAATGCAAATAACCTTTTGTTCTGTAGAAAAGACAATTCAAAAATAGACCAGCTAATGCATATTCTATATGAAGGTAACAAAGCATCTCATTGCTATTGATGTCAAAGGAGGAAAGTTGCACAAAAGAGGGGGAGTTACAACAAGGAAGAGCTATAGGAAAGGAAGAATGATGCCATTAATGTCAAAAGGAAATGCTACAATAAGAGAGAGTCACAGTCAGGGGGATCATTTCATTGTGAAGGAGAAAAGTATGTTACACTCCTTTGCCATTGATGTCAAAGGGGGAGAGATCAAAGTAAGGGGAGTTGTACAAATGGAGGGAATTATGTTCGCGTTGCCAACAATGACAAAGGGGGAGATTGTTGGAAATTGGAAATATTGTCATTGATGCAAAATGAATATAGGAAATAGATGTTATCATTGATGTCAAAGAACAAGTCCAAAATCAAGAGATGGCTAAATTATTGTGCAAGTCTTGTGCCAAATTTATTGCACCATTATCAAGATATTGTTGAGCAAAGAAGAGATAATTAATTTGCAAAAATGACGGTTTATTTTCTACATGGGCCAACCCATGTCTAGCACCTTTTGGAAGAGGTTAAAAATGCAAAATAAAATTGGAAAAATTGGGACAACCCCCCTCATAGAGTCACCCCATTTGTGAGTGTTTAAAATTGCAAATAAATTTATTTTGGAAGAGTGCCAACCTCCCTTGAATGGTGTGCACACCTTGGGTATGCAAAAATTAAAACAAATAAAAATTATTTAATGATATTTGGGCCGACCCCCTTTGGAGGAGTCGCCCCCCTTTGAAGGGATACATAGTGATATAAAAGAGAGATGTGGAGGGCAGTTTTTTATGTAAAAAAAAAAAAAAAAAATCAGTCAAGTATTTAAGCAGATCTACAGCACACAATATGAAGTGTAATTCAGATTTATATCTGAATATATGAAGAGAATGCTAATGTTATTTGATTCATAACTTGAGAGCAGATTTAAGAGAAGTTAGATCAGATCTTAAGGCAGGAATTTATGTGAAGACATCGCCATAATTGTGATCAGTTTTGTGAAAGAAGATTGTGCATGATTTGGACCAGATTTTTGAAGGAAGGATATTGCATGGGTAGTGATCAGATTTGTGATAGAAAGTCTTGTATGATTCAAAGTCAGATTTGGAATCAGATTCATGAAGAGCATTGTTAGAAATCAGATTTTTGAAGAGTATTGTTTGAAATCAGATTTGAGAAGAAAAGCATTGTGTTCAAAGTTGTGAAAGAAAGAGTATCTATAATCAGATCTTTGTGAAGATGTTATCATCCATTAAAGAATTTGAAGGTTGGTGCCTATCAAAGAAGAGATTGGTGTCTCTTGATGAGTTGGTGCTTAGTTGTAGGGATTTGTGTCTCCAGTGGGTTGGTGCCTAGAAATTATGTAAGTGGGGATTGGTGTCTCTAGTGAGTTGGTGCCTACAAAAGAAGTTTGTAAGAGAAGTAGGTTGGAGCCTATAAAGAATATCTATATATATAAGCAATATTTTGCTGTGGTTTTCTCTCGTAAGGCTTTCCACGTAAATCGTGTGTTCTTCTTGTGTTCTTAATTGCGTTCTTAATTACTAGATCTTGCATGTGTGTTATTGTTGTGGATGATTAAGTTTTAAAGTATTACTGTTGTGGTTGTTTGATTTGTGAAAAGTAAAAGATTGTTTTTATACTGATTCACCCCCCTACGCCCTGCCCTTCCCCCTTCAATATAAGTGTGTGTTTCATCAGTATGATTATTTAAGTGTTTGCAGACTTTTTTACACTCACTCTATTACCAAGAATTGGGGAAACATGCTATTATTCCCTCAAGCAACAAATACTAATTGATTTCACTATCAATGCACATGCCATCTTTTCCAAAACCAAAATTTAACCACACAAAAGTCCCTCACTACACCAAGATTATTATAGAATGATAACTCTTTCTATAAGAATAAGCCACACAAACAAGGCTTTCATTCTGTTGTACCCAAAACAAAAAATTTTGCTTCATCAAGGCATTTTGTTTAAAAGAGTCTAAATCTTGCTAAAATGATGTCAAGTACAGTTTTTGGGCAATATCAAGCATGGAGTTTTATCAGTATTTTGTCAGTCAAAGGCAGTTTTATTGATCAGAACCTACATCCGAGGCTCAGAATGGAACATTTCACGATGAAGAAGCATTTCACGACAACAACTCTGCTTTCGCACAGTCATTCCAGTGATCGAGACAGAGTTTTCAGTGGTTAATATATGAATATTTCTCAGAGAAAAGTAGAAAAGTGCAACTATGGCTCAGGGGCGCCCAGCTTTTTGAAGGTCAAGATCTTGTTGAAAGTGTTCAAGAATCCAGTCAATCTCTTCAGAATTGGTCTGGCTATCCGACGAGCTATCCAGCGAAGCTTTCCAAGACCTGCAGCTCTGGCAAATAGCAACAAAAGTTGAAATTCTCAAAATTCCAAATATGATAATTTTGTCTTTTTCAGTGAAAAGTGCAACTCTAGCCTGAGGGCGCCCATCTTAAAGAGGGGGTAAATTCTGGTATTTCTGATGGTTGATACAATTAATCTGTTCACAACTAGTCTGCTCATCCAACGAGATATCAAACGCAGTTATCCGAGTCTTAGAACTCCAGCAGCAGTCATCTGAAGATGGACTTATAATGGACATTTCATGTTCCAGAGCATCTTCGTTGCATTTCCAGTGCAAGTATAGCTCAGGGGCGCTGGTTTAAATGAGCCTTAAGATGCCAAAATTTGCAGATGAGGTCCTCCTGACATCAGTACTACTCTAGCCTAGCTCAGCAATGCATCATCCTGCTTGTCGATCCGACGTTCCAGGTAATCATGGCGGAAGTTCTACCAAGCACGTAATTTCACGAGCGGACCAACATAAAATTTGCAGTGTATTTCTATAGTCCAGAGGCGCCTAGCCTTTAGGTCTGTCAGATGAGGTCATTCGCATTCAAAGTCTTCACGGCTTTTGAGCACGATCATTTTATCTATTCAACAAGCCTAGCTCTTAGCCTTTGGGATTTGGTAAACGCTCGTACGTGCGAGGTCTTTGGCAAGATGCTGAAGAGTGAAGACGTCTGGAAAATGGTTAAGTCTGGGGCGGATATTTTAAATAAAATACGCACTGGCATTTTTGAGGTCTTAGAAGCAGTTTTCTTGCTTCGTCACCTCTAAAGACTTCTCTTGTGGGCCCTTCTGGCTGTCCGTTAAAACAGATAGTGCATGAATCGGGTCATCCCAGCTCTAGATATCAGAGGTCAAAGAAGGGTACTTGGATGAAAGTTCAATTTTCGTCAAAATGACATCAGTGCAACTAAGAGCCAGGGGCACTTTTACTTTTGAGGCCCTTAACACAGCTTTCAGATGTCGTGTATATATCCATTGGATGCAGAATGAGTCCAGGAATGCAGTGAGCTTCGTTTCCTGTCAGCAGGGTTCACTATTCGCCGTCAGCAGCCGTTTGAAGTGTCAGATGGCAGTTTTGGAAAATGGTTGTCTGGAACCCGTAAATGAATTTAATTAGGGGCGCCTAATTTTTCAGGGGGTTAAATGATGGATTTTGCAATAGTGTCTCCCAGCAGACATTTCTTCCTTGTTCAGTAGGCTTTCCAATGAATTCTTCAGATCAGTCTCAGCATCACCTCGTCACTCAGAAATCAGTGTCGAAGTTGGCCAGTCATGACTTTGTCGTCAGCTATAAAATAGGAAGTTAATAAAAATTGAAGTATCTTGAGCAAATGGATGCCTATGAGCCTAAAAGATGACTTTTCGGAATCAGTGAAGTCTAACGGTGAATCCTGAAGCTTCATCCAAATTGTCAACTAAAGTTTGATAATATTTAATATTTATTATTGCATTTGTTAAGATTGGCGCCCTCTTTATGCTAAGTTCTCAAATTGCATGATGATGAATATTTTATTATTATTTATTTTTGAACTCCGAGTCAATGGCAATTCAACTGAAGGGCGACCAATTGGAAGGCTTCTATTTCAGTCAGGGTTTTGAAATCTTGCAGTTCACAAGTTGGTGCGAATTTCTTCTTGTTTAAACATGGCGCCTTCATTTATTATTCACCAAGCTTCCAAGAGAAATTCATATTTTTAAGAGAAATTCATATTTTCAAGCAAAATTCATTTTTCTTCAAGGCAAAGGCGTATTTTCAAGCAAAATTCGTTTTTCTTCATTCACAAGGCGTATTTTCTAGGGAGATTCATATTTCTCAAACAAAGGCAGATTTCTCATCTATTTCCAAAGGGGATTTCTCCAATCACATTCTTTTGCAGGTTAAAAGTTCACAATTGTCAGCAATTTGAAGAATTCAAGGGCGATTTTCATTGAAGAAGAGCATACAAAAAAACATTTTTTTTTCTCCTTGGTTCTCAGATTTCTCTTAGTTTTCAATTCACATGTTCCTGAAATTGGCAAAATTCAACAAGTCTCAGCATCTGGATCATTTCTATATAGCTTCCTCGAATTAAAATCGTGCATTTGATTTTTTAGGAATTTTTAACTCCAGAGCATTCGTTCTTGAGTTTCTAATTTTCTCAACTGAAAACTCTTTGCATGGTTGAGTAGAAGTCAGATTTTCGCATTTCTGACGTTCTGGGTTGTCTTAGAATCTTTTTCTGGACAAAACCCATATCTCAAAATTTTCACTGAAAATTGCCCTTCGATAGGCTATTTTTACCCTCAACAGGCTATTTTTAGCTTTCCGGAAATCTTGTTAGGACATAGTCAAGTTCACAGTCAACAGGCGAATTTTTCAGAGTATAGTACATGCAGACTGAATTCAAGACCAATCGGTCTTAATTCATGAATTCATCAGAGAAGCTGAGACCGATTTGTATCAAGCATATTCGAAGGGTTGACAGGTGTAGTTATTCAAGTTCGCATGGTTGCATGCCTCATATGGCCGATTGTCTTCCAAAGGCGGTTTAGAGGGTTGATACCATTGGAGTTTTGCATGTGCAGCAAGCTCATTTGCATTTCTCACAACTAGAGTGTGCGCAATCAAACCTCATAGTTTTGTCATGCCAAAGCGTCAAAAGCATCAAGCCAGAAGAGATAGTGGCCATCACTTCAGTTACAGAGCCACCAAAGTTATAAGTCAGTGAAATGCTAGTTTGAGTGTGCAAAGATTGCCAAGATTGCTCAAGTTGCTGACATTCAGATGCTGATGCAATCAACAACCTCGTGGAGGGATTGGTTGCTCGAGATCACAGAAGTGAACTTCAGTTCCCACCTCTCAGGATAGACATTATACACAGGAGTTAACTCGGCGTTACCCTTTCAAGTTAACTCGCTGTCTCACCTCATGCATATCTATTTTGAGATCAGATTTACACACTTGGAGTTTCTTTTAGGGTTTTGCGATAATTGATGATAGTCTTCTAGTTAACTCGCTTTCAATAAGGACGTGCATGCTTGCACATTGTCCATTTTTAGATTAAATGTTTCGGTTAATTGATGGTAGTTTTCCAGTTAACTTTATAGTTTGCTTAATTAGGGCTTGGCAGTAAATCTTGCATGCATTGCAAGACTGTAGATGACTCAAGGTGATTTTAGGGTTCCCTACACCTTGATGTATATAAATAAGAGCTTTTGCTCATTTGTAAATAAAATTTTGCATGAGAGAAATATATGCTGCGCCTACCTTGCCCTCAATATTGCTCTTTTTGTATCTGTTCATGTGTTTTTACTATTATGAAGAATTGTTATGCCACATAGGGTTTCATGCAATTATAATGGTGAATTCTTTCTGTTTTGTGCATCTTTACCATTATAATCAATTGTTATGCCACATAGGGTTTCATGTGATTGTAATGATAAATCTGTTTTGTGAGTTGTTACTATTATGATCAATTGTTATGCCACATAGGGTTTCATGTGATTATCATGGTAAATTCTTCCCATAGTTTAGATAAATCTGTTTTGTGCCTAATAAACTTGTTCAGATTGAGATAATAGTCGCGCCACCTTGCCTTCAAGTAGAGAATCTGTACTTGGTTATCGTGTGTTGTTGTGGACAATAAACTAATTCGGATTAAGATAATAGATGCGCCACCTTGCCTTCAAGTAGAGAATCCGTATCCAGTTTATCGTGTGATGTTGTTACCAATAAACTTGTCTAGATTGAGCCGATAGATGCGCCACCTTGCCTTCAAGTTGAGAATCTATACACGTTTATCGTCTAATAGTCAAACCCTGCTCCATTTCCTCATGCTCAGTTTTCTTGAGGAAATTGGATAGATTTAAAGTAGATAGCTTAGTTGTAGTTAATGATCTGCGAAACTAGAAAATCCTTAGCTGCAACATTCTTGGTTTTCTTAACCTTGTGCCTCTTCTAGCTAAGAACAAAAAGATAGGACTTAGATTACTTTTCTTTTCCATGCATTCCAGCACTATGAGGGAGCTTCCCCTCCTAATTTGAAGAGCACTCATTACGCAGTGTGCATAGCTGTCCGTACAAACCTGCACTCCAGAGGTGTTAGTTTTGACACCAACACATTCCAAGCAATAAATTAGAACAAACTATGATACCTTGGAATTTCTACTGCTCTAAATGTGTGAAATAACTAAGAAACATGAATAACAAAATACCAAGGACACCTCAAGATTAGCCAAAAGAGTGGTTCAACAAAAAGGAATGCAAATAAGATAAAACACAAACATTTTTACCTCCCTTGTTGTTGATACCTCTTTGATTGGCCCTTGCTTGGATTGGTTGTGTGCTCCTTAGATGATGGATTGAGTGACTAAAATGCAAGCTTCAATATGCAAAATAATGAACAAAGATGGTTGAATGATTGAAAAAGGCTTGAGGATTCAAATAGACAGCATGTAGTTATCAAAATGCAAAGTGTTGGGGAAAGCAAATGGGCAGCATGTAGTTGCTCAAATCAAAAGTGTTGGAAATGCCCTTGAGATGGGGGTATTTATAGGAGATTTTGAATTCTCTAGAGAATTCAAGGGTCAAGATTGATCCAACAAGGTCAAGATGAAGGGCTATGGTGGGTTGAGAACCCACAAGCCCTCACATCTTGACATGTGGAGGGTGAAGTGGACAAGAGGATATGAGGTGGAGATGAGTTGTCAAAAAGGTACATGAGGTGGAAAAGGACATGCACCTTGGGGGATGAGAGGATTTCCATAAAAATGGATTTCTTGTCCCCAAGTGGGAGTGAAAGAGACATTTGAGGAATTTTGGAATTCCTCAAAAATCTACATGGGAAAAGGAAAGGTGGTTGAGGATATAAATGTGAATTAAAAATTCACACTCATAGGATGATCTAGAGGATAAAAGGTGGGCTCCAAAAAGGTGGGACTTGGTCACATGTGGAGATTGTGACAAGTCCAAGGTTGGTCACATGTGGAGATTGTGACAAGTCCAAGGATCTAGAAGCCTTGGAAGGATGGAATGTGAATTAAAAATTCACATATAAGAGAGGGGAATCTAGGAAAAATAAAAAGGAATTAAAAATTCCTTGGAGAATGATTAGGCTTAATTAATCAATAATTAGAGGATAAATAAGGATTAGAAGCCAACTTGAAAAGTTGGAGGATGTGACACATCCTAATCAAGGATTAGGCATGTGCACATCCCTAATGAAGAAATTAGGAAATGGATTAGGATTAGATGAAAATGACATGTGAGGAATTAAATAAATGTAATATTTATTTAATTTATTTGATGAAAAGAGGATTGAGGAGGGTAAGGTATTTAATTATTAATTAAATACCTTAGGGATTTGGCAGAATTAAAGATATTAATTAAATAATAGTAATATTATTTAATTAACTAGGATAAGAGGATGTTTAGACGAAAAGTGATAAATTTGGATAAATTAAGTGTCCAAATTTGAATGTCTACACAAACATCCAAGCCCCAAAACTCAAATTCATCTATATATACTAAAACTCTATATGGGCACATATTCATCCACCAAATAGAACCATCCTCAAGCATAGATCCATCTATATATTAGAAACAATCATGAAGAATAAAACATTTGTTTAGACATAAATCAATCTATTAAACACTAGAGCTAACTAAACAAGGTTCTAATATAACTTGATTTAAATGGTATAGTAATTAATGGTTGTTTATAAACCACCCACAATTTGATATAGATAAGCAACATATCACAAAAAACAAAAAGTACCCATGGCATAATACATTCATCTATATCACTAGACATTCTAAGCTAGCTTCATCTTCCAAAACATATAGTATTGCCTATTAAGTTTTCCATTTTATCCCTTGAATAACTTGCTACTATTTCAGTCTTATATCTAATTTCCACCGCAAATATAGATTCTTACTTTGTAACCAAAAACATACAAGAATGATGTTCCCTTTGATGTAGAAAATGGCTAATGATTACAATGAGAAAATTATAGTGATGATCAGATCTAAAGTTAACATCATAAATAGGATCATCTTCAAACTAGAATAAGCATCATAAGAAATAAATATCACAACCAATCAAAATATAATGATTCACATCACTAAAAAACTCTCACTAAAATTAACCTAGATTTATCCAAGGTATTATGATAAGCATCTTCAAAATATCACAAAGATTATCCATATGCAGTTAATGAATTTAAGCCCAACCATGTTACTACCAAAACTTTCACTACATGTGATAAACACCCTTAGGTCAAGAAATAATGATCCAAGATAGTTAGTAGCACAAAATTTACAAGACAAATACAAAAAATGATTCTTTCCTTACAACCATTAATGCCCCAATCTCCATCTTCCAATATGAAGGATCTTAGAGTTACGAATACAATCAATAATTTCGAAGAATATAAATTTTTAGATAGAAAAAAAATCTAAACACACATTCATCAACTAAAGTCTATGCATGTAGAAACAAGTGATTTACAACCACTATACAAATATAAATCCACCCATCATATAGAAAACTAGTAAATATGAAACAACAAATCTATAAATAAAAGTAATAGAACATCAAATATCTATATCGCATGAGAGCATGCATCAACAAGGTTAAATTTCAATTACTTTCCCATGTGAATAAGGGAAAAAATCATGTGCAAATAGAAGCACTTAAAATAACTACTAGTAGAGCTAGTGCTTTCCAATGTAACTAGGGAGCTAAATATAAGTACCCAATATGAGCTTGCGTACTATATTAGACCAAAAAATAAAATCCCCTCAAAACCCCCACACATCCTCCATCAAGAGAATCTTCTCCACCTTCATTCTAAAATTGCAATCCACATTATTTCCTAAAATATAAGATCAATTATAAAACTCCCACCCTCACAATGATTAATATAAAAAGCCCATAAGATTATCAATTGGTCTTCTCATAAGCACTTGGGGGTTTGCTCTTACACTTATCATTCCTGGCTAAAACTTAGGATTGTTGCAGGAAGGAGAAATCTTAGGAATAATCGTAGGACCATTTTTTTTTCTACCCTTCCCAATGGGGTTAGAGTTTTTCCCAAATGGCGGGTGGCCGACACAAAGGACTAGGGAATGATTTAGGGAATAGGTTTACCTTTTGTGTTACAGATATTGTCTAAGAGAATGAGTTTGAGATGCCTAGTTTTGAGGATTTTTCTATCACTCACTATGGAGCAAGATAATCTTATTTAAATGGGCACCTTCAAGTCTTCAAAGTCACATGCCTCAACTACAATAAACAAGAAGTATTCTAAAAGAAAATAGAATTTAGAAAGAAAAGGAATAATTATAACACTTAACAATAATCCACATTCACTTCCTTAGGAGAACATGATAACTTCTCTTAAAAAGATAAATCATCTAAGAATGAGTGGTTCTTTTGTGCCTACTGCAAGAATAAAATTTATGAAGAATTAAAGTGAATAAAGAAGCAAATTGATTGGATAACACGTCTCCTTAAGAAGAATGATAAATATCCTTTATAAATTCATTTTCTATGTATTATTCACCTACATATTTAGGAAATACTACTAGGTTAGAGAAGCATAAGGCAAAGAAACTTATTGTAATTGTAGATATTAGATCAAGGACTTGGATTCTTGACTCCAAAGATTCACACCACAACTTCATCATAAGAGATATCACTTCATTTAAGATTTGTTCTATGCCTCACATTCTAATGGGTAACAAAAAATTATGTGTATGTAGCAAAGTGTTTATTGAAATAGGTGAAGGATCATTCAATGATGTCATTTGCATACCTTCTTATGTAAACTAATCTCCTATATGTCTACCAAATTACACATAGTGGGACAAGTAAGTATTAATTTCACTCCTAATTATATGTTCATTTAGGATCTACAAAGTAGTAATCTTGTTGCATTTGGGAAGGTAGATGATCAATCTATATTTTATACTTCATCACATTTTTTCTCATGATGCTCCTTTAGCTAATATTCATACTTAGGCATCTAGTGTGGATAGATTTTAGAATATACAATATAGTCATCTAAACCTTCAATCCTCCCATTCATTAAGTTTATAAAGACATGCTTTGATATTGCCACACCATCATATCCTATTTCTTCTACATAATTTAGAATGTCTTCTTTGAGTTATGTTGTCGTTTCAATTTGCACCTCTGAAATGCGGATTAAGAAACGGCCAGCTATGCACAGTTAGACTGCTCTTCAAATTAGGAGGGGAAGCTCCCTCTTTGTTGATGATGCTAAAAAGAAATACTAAACTAATTACCAATCTTTTTATCTCAGCTAAGAGCACAATGTTATAAAACTCTTTGCATCATAGCTGAGGTTTTCTCTGGTTTCACAAACTTTCAACTACAACTAGGCCTAAACTAATGATTCTTCTAATAACTCAGGTAAATTTAGAGCTTGAGAATTAGAAGTAAACAAGGAATGATTGATAACACAAAACTTAAATAAACTCGCTCCCAGCTAACACCTAAAGACTCATTGTACTTATGAGGTGTAAGCTGAAATAAAGATTAAACAAGCAAATACATAAGAAAAAATCAATAAAAATAATTGAGTTGGTAGATCAAAGCAAGATAGGCATAAGATTTTCTTTCTCAATATTCTCCAATGACAATTATGCTTTTGGGACAACAAATTGTAGCAAAGTAGGCTTACAATATGCGATCAACCAAATTACATAGACAAAAGTTGAACAGACAGTGAATAACAAAGCGAGCAAAATAAGCTTAGCAATTTGTTATCACAATAACAGTTAAAAATAAATGGGCAAGGCTGCCCTTATTTATACACAAACAAAGGAGTAAGGAACCCTAAAATCTCCTTGTTTTTAACAACTAGTCTTGCCAACATGCAAGCTTTATTTCTTAGTCTAAACAAAAGATAACTAATAGTTAACTTATTTAACTACAAGAAAAGCTCTGACTATACATTGATAATTCCAAAGAATAGATATGCATGAAAGAGAATAGCAAGTTAAACTCAAAAAATACATTGAGTTAACTGTTGCTTTAAGTTCTATCCTTGGAAATATTTGCATGCTCCAACTGGTAGTTCACTCATTGACAACTTGGGATATCATATCCTCCAGAAAGTCGTTAACTACCTCTTCATCAAGGACATTGATACTCTTCAGAACAATGTACTGTATTTCCAACATCTCTTCACCATCTAGGATCAAATTTAGAAATTTTTCTCTTTTTAGCTGCTTCATCAAATTTTGTTGACATTGTGGCAACATGATTCATCTTGCAATCAACAAGATCGCCGCTAAAACTACCACGGACAAGGTTCTGAAACTTTATCTGTACTTCACTAAGATCAAAGTAAGTGCCATCTTCATGTTGATATTGACAAGGAATTTGTGACAAATGTGCTTACGAACTTGAGAGTACTAGCAACCTTCTATCTATATCCAGACAATTCTACAGATATTCCTTCGTAGGTTTTTACTTTGAAGAGGTGTTGTTCTCTCCAAGCAAAAAACTTCTTTTTGTGTTCTTCTATAGTGACTGAATCATAAGCCGTCCTCAAGTCAGAAATGACGATCTCGTCTCTTGGCTTCCTTTCTGCTATATTTTTATCGAACTCCTAAATTCCTGAGCGAAGATCATGGGCGTTGTATCTCAATTGGTACATTTTTGCAAGTATAAATCTGCCCCTGGTGATGAATTCTTCTACCCAATCTCTCAAATATTTTCCGTAGATGACCAACTAACTCGGTTGATGTCGATCTGCAGGTGACTCCAGAATTTCCGAAAGCAACAAGGTGGCCTGTGAAGTACCATGAAGGACAATGGAAACATACTTCCACAGTTGTTGAATCTTAGCCTTGAGGGATGCCTTATCTTCTCCATCCTTGAGCACTCGTTCCTTCAGATTGTTTGTTGCAACCTTGAAGAGATTGGCGGCATTTTCCCGTGGTGGCGAGTTTTCAGTTGAGGGAAAAGTTGTCAAATGCAAGCTGTGTAAAGTTACAAAGTAGTGCAAATTTTATTCTGCAACTCGTATGACCAAACAGATTGTTCCAACACGTCCGGATGGGTACGTTTATGCTAGGGATGGTCCTCTTTTGCACCCAAATATGCTGAATCACTCTGAGCTACATTGGACCAACGATTTCCCTTAAGAGTCCAAAGTGCTAAAAGACAACAATCTTTGAAGGGCTATTTATCAGAAACTGTGATGCTTACATATTCTTTGTCTAAGGCTATGGGATTGTGTTGGGACTATCTATAATAACCTCTCTCAGTTTTTGCTATCTTGGAGGTGTTTTCCCGTGGTGATGAGTTTTCAGTTGAGGGAAAAGTTGTCAGATGCAAGTAGTGTAAAGTTGCAAAGTGGTGCAACTTTCATTCTGCAACTTGTACGACCAAACAAACTATTCTAACACATTCGGATGGGTACATTTATGCTATGAATGGTCCTCTTTTGCACCCAAATACGCTGAATCACTCCGAACTACATTGGATCGATGATTTCCTTTAAGAGTCCAAAGTGCTAAAAGGCTATACCATCTATTGTATGGTTTGTAGCTCGATAGTATGGCCATGGTAGATGCTATTAGGACTATATAAGGTGACTATGTGAGTTTAAAGAGCTGGAAAGGTCTATAGTTGAGTTGGTGAGTTGCCATGCATGGCAAAAATGAGTGAAATTAGGTGAAAAATGGTGGTTACAACATGCTAATGTCAACAAAACGTGGGGGCAGCAATATTTAAGGTTGGATCAAGCTTGCGTAGGTCCTAATAGATGCGTTTGATGATTTTATAGGGTGTGGTAAGGTTGGAAACATTGATTTCATTAAAAACCTCATGAAAGTTGTTAAAAATGAGGGTTTGTTGAAATAGAGCTTTAGAAAGCATATCTCACCAAAACAATTTATGGTTTTGGTAGTTTGGTAGGCTATTTAATGCTGTCCCATCAAAATTTTAGGTTTGGGAAGTATTTAAATATGAGTCTCTTTGTAAAATGGGCCTATTTTAGTGAAGTTGCACCCAACTTTGGGTTTGAGGATCAAATTGGAGTTTGAATCATCTTTAATTGTAATTGTGTTGTTTAAAGCCACGTAGCTCTTGCATCAGAAAAATCTTACCCCATCAACTTGAACATCATGCACACCCAAATACCTTGTTTCCACTTTGCTAGATCAAATACTCAATTACATTGGAAATGAACTTCACATGACCTTTTTACTTCTTTTTTTTAGCAAAAGTGGCAAGCCACTGTAATTTATTATATATTAATAGGAGATATTACAAAACCTGGTTCAAATGAGCATACTGATAGGAAAGAACTAGGAAGAAAACCTCTAGTTGTAGCTTGATTAAATACAAAAAGCTCTTACAAAATTGTCCCAATAACAACAAATTATACACCTGTATGAATATTTCAACCTATGAGTTTCCAAAATACAAACCCCTTTACATTTTAAACATACCCTTTATACAATGCTAGACATTTGACCCATATTTCAAAAAAAATCATTGGATATAGATTATGCCCATACACAGTTATGACCTTTTTACATTGTTTCACATTTGAAAATTCAAATTTTACAAAATTTTCCTATTGGAGGAATTCATGGCACAGTCTTCCACAAGAGTAGTATGTTGAAGTTCTGGAGTGACAAGCACCTGTACAAACCATCAAGGTAGTAGTTAAACTACATAAAATAGAAAAGATGCTTAGAATAAAAGATACTTAAAATAACAAATCTATATTATTGTAATTTATTGCATACCTCTCCGAAAGGATCAGAGCTACCTATTGTTGCATTAGATCCATGATCAATTGTGCCATGAATATCACAAAATTTGTCAAATGAGAAATCTATATTGTCACAATAGAAAAGATGCTTAGACTACAACTCTATATTAATCTAAACAACCTGAATGATGATGAGTTGGTAATGCAAACTATAAAAGACACTTAGAATAACCAATCTATATTATTGTGTATAAGAGTGAATTTGTACCCTATATGAAATTCCCCTTTTTACCTTGGTCCACCTTAGAAAACCAAGCTTAGAGGCTTAATTCCACTTAAGCCCGTTGTTGGCGGTCCACTTGGCCCCTGTTTTGAGCGTCCATGGAGGTGTTTTTGTTGGGGATGCTGCATGGCACATAGACATCCATGCGGCGTGCTTATCTCCCTAGTAGATTCTTGCGGCTGAGCTAGCAGATGCATTATTCTTCTCATTGGCAGTGAAGTAGTAACGCCTCCTTAGGCTGACCAACCCGAATATGGTCATTTTCTTCCATTCCCTCTTCAAATTCATCTCTTGAACAAGCATTTCATCTTCTTCCAAGCATTGAGCTCACCCTTGACCACTTCAAGCATTCAATCCAACACTTTTAATAGCATTCCAAGCATTCCATTGCAGCAAAATTTCACTCCATCACTTTGGTAGAGCACGTTTGGGACCACACCATTGTAGTAGAGGCTTGAGTTCCTCTCATTTCTCCCCCAAGTAGACTTGAGTGCTCTTGGTGGAGGTGGTAAGCTTCCCTCTCCTCTCCTCTATCACTTGGTTGAGTAGCATAGTACTGTATTGTAGTGTTTGTATTCTCTTTATTTTATTGCTTCTTTATCTCATTTCCTTGGCTGTCCGTGGAGGTGGAAACACCTAAATTTGGGTTTGACTGAGGAAAACCCCTATACAACCACCCAACATTTTCCCTCTTTCTGTGTGCAAGAGTACATGCTCTTCAAAGGATCAGTTGGTGAATGAGTTTCTCGATGAGATCCTGCTTTCCCTTGTTACTCTTGCATTTCTACTTTATAATATTAGAGAATATATCATTTATTTGCTTATTTCATTATGGCCTTTTAGTTGAGTAGCTAGGTCGTTATTCATTTTGGTAAGTTCAACCTTGTCTCTGTTGTTTTCTGACTATACGAACTATAGCACACTTTAGAGATGCCAGCATGTAGTGTTGTCATCCAGAGTCTGTGCTGACGTCCTCGGGCAGAGAGCTCCTTAAGGCATAGAGTTGAACCTGAAAACTAACTCACCTAGCCCCAATCTTAAAAATCAAGATTGTAGAGTGATTATAGGACCTCATAGTTCTCATCATTCTCATCCTCATAACCCTAAACATTGCACTTAGCTGAGGTAAGTTAGGGAAGCCTCTCGCATCTTGACCCTCTCTGACCTGGGGTCTTGCACGCAGTGTTCCCCCTCTCTTACATTTTTGGTGAGCTTGACATGAACCATTTTTGTTCCATTCTTGCGATACGGACAATATCTTTCCTTGTACTCTAGGAGTGTTGTAGGTGTGAGTGTTGTAAAGCTATCACCTTTCAACCCAACCCGTAACCCCTAGTTGGCGTAGTTGGAAGGTTCCAAAGGTATTGCATGATGAAACCTTAATTGGATCACTGTCTTATCCATTAACCTTTGGGGATTCTGTGAAAGCATTGTCTAATGTGTGTAATGGCCTCCTTTTTGCATCAACCCATCCCCTCTGCATAGCTTGCAAATAGTAATGTTGGCATAACCTTTACTTCGCAGGAGCTATCGATGGGCTTTAACAAAGAACTGTCTCCTCTTTATATTCCTGCACGAATCAATGGAAATATCATTGCTGGTGTTCTCATTGACCTGACATCACAAGTGAACATAATAACAGAGGAGATTATGCTAATATTTTTTTTACATAAGGATGGATACGATGCTCCTATGAGTTTCATCTACACACATGACAAGATTTTCATACCCCCTTTGGGTAGTATTGTCCTATCGTTCTTAGTTAGACCTAAGTCCGTGAATCTTTTGTTTGATATCATTCCTAGATCTAAACTCTTCAGAGTGAAACTGGGTATCCCTTGGTTGGTGGCGATGAACACGGTACCCTTCGTTGTGCATAAATGTTTAAAATTTATCCATGGAGGTTTCGTGCATGTGATCCATGACACCGGTTATAAACCACTGGTTGCACGTGGTAGCTACTCCTTGGATCACCTATGGCCTACGTTTGTAGGTCCCCTTATGCCTAGGACAAACCTTTTGCATAAAAAATATTAGAACTATAAAAAAGGGCATCTAAGGTCAAAGGTAAGGTACCTTCCCTCACCTTATGCTATCTCACATAGGGCTTGCTTGAAGGCTGACAGTGATGCCACTAAGGATTGAAAGAGGAAAGAAGAAAAGTGGTCTTGTGATCCTCCTTCTTCCTCTTCCACTACCCATTCTGACGCTTCTTCTTGCTTAGCTATGGTACCGTTAGGATCTACTCCTCATTTGTAGGAGAATCCTTTGGTGCCCGCTTAGCAAAAGCCTAAGTGTCCTACATTCGAGCTTCTTGTTCTGTCGATGGAGCCTAGACCCATTCGTTATGATAGGAAGAAGCTTTCCCGAGGAGATTCCTCCTTGTCTCGACCTCTGCATCCTCCTACGGCTCCTACTTCTAAGGCAGTGAGCAGAAAGAGGCTTGCTACCGAGGCTCTCAAGACAACTCCTCCTATTGCTCCACAGCCTATTCCTCCTGCTCCCGTACATGAACCTATCCCTCCACCTGAAACGGTCATAGTGGACATTCCTATGGTTTAGAAGGAACCTCTTGTCCCTTCGCAAACTCCAGCCTCTAACTCCAAGAGCCATAGAAACCACCTTGCACGTGAACACAAGCACCAGTGAGAGGCTCTCCTGGCCGAGTAGGCCGCCTCACAACAAAAGGAGGAAGGAATAACTGCTCCTATTTTAGGACCTCCTGTATGTTGGGTGAAAACTATGTAATCAACTCTCGACAGATTACACAACTTGGACTTCAGCCACAGCTATGTGAGATATGAATCTCTCCTCTCGGAAAGGGGAGGCGCCCTTCTTACTGCTAAGAGAAACAATAGTAAATCACAAAAGTAATTACACAATGTACACGAAATTCACGGAGTGGGGGGTGTGTTACATTCATCCTTCTCTCTTTTTTCAGAGAAGATGTTTACAATGCTTCACGTGTTGGAAGTTCCGAATTCTTGATAACTAAACGAACAACTAGCGTAATGCCAATATCTCTATCTCGTCAAAGCGAAGCGTAGAGATACCAGAAGTAATTAACAACAAACAAAAGAAAATAAAAAGGGAAAGCTCACGAAGGCACAAAGTCGTTCCGTAGCTTTATCAATGTTGCATCTGCATAAACATACCGTTTGCTACGTTAGAAGCACAAAGTCTTCTTAGACGCAACAATTCTTCAAACAGCATGAACGATTACAAGCACAAAGTCTTGTAGATCATCCAACAAGAGTGTCAATAGCACAAACGATTACAAGCACAAAGTCTTGTAGATCCTTTGACAAAGTATCCAAGAGAGTGAATAATTATAAGTGCAAAGTCTTATAGATTATCCAACGAGAACATGCAAGAGTATAAATGATTATAAGCGCAAAGTCTTATAGATCATTCAACCAATGATAAACAAAATAACAAATGCAATCTAAATAATAGATGTAACACAAAGTTTACATCAACCACTTAGAGTCTTTCAGATTCCTCGAACTAATCACTACCAAATCAAATCAACTTACAAAAGTATTGAATCCAACGCAAAGTCTGGCTTGCAATCCTTTTCTTTATTGATTGAATCTCATTCACAAAGTATGAACGCAAAGTTTCACAAGTTTGCTTACAAAAGGGCAGCACTTCGTTGCAAAAGACTAAAAGATAATATTACAATGAAAATCCCTCACATTATATAGAAAGAGGGATGAGCAAAAGAAGGAAAGAGATTGAGAAAATCAGGGAGAGTTAGGTGAGTGATTTTAGGAAATCTCACCTAACTTTGACCAAAGTCAAAGTGTAATTTGTTTTGAAAATATTACATCTTTGGACTTGGTGTAATTACAATTTACAAAATGACATTCGAAAATGTCAAGAAATATTTACAAGATGCATAAAGGGATGCACCAGAAATGTCTAACGCTGGAGAATAGGGGGCCGCTTCACGTCTCTTTGCATTGGGCGCGAAAGTCTTCAAATTTCCTCCTAGTCTCCTGCACGAACTTCTAATCTGGACCAACGGTGTAATCCACAATGGTGTGAATTCTCGTGATCGATCTCATGGCAGATGAGTGAACCTTTTTGCACCTGTCAAGATGCGTCTTCAGGTTATCCAATGTGAGCCTTGTAACACAAATGATGTTCAGCGAAGCTTCTGAGAAGTCTGAACTGTCGATCAAATTCGTGATGGCTTCCTTGAAGATCAGGGATATTTCTGTAGCCGGTAGGAAGATACGATTGTCCTCAAGAAGTTGACCAGGCAACTCTCTGATTCTTTTGTCAAGAATGTTGCGATGCCCGTCGACCTCTTCCTGTACTTGGTGAAGATCTTCAATGAGAGATTGAACCACTTGAATCCTGTGTTTCAGTGATTCTCTTACCTCTACAAACTTTTCTTTGTCGGGAATTACCCCAACCTCCACCAATTTGCTGAGCTTTACCTGTTTCATTTTCGACCATGACAACAGGCATTTTTCCATTTCTCTGTGCTCCTGGGAAAGTACACTCTTTTCTTTGTCAAGCTTTGTGGTGAGCTTGGCCAACATGGTGGTTTTCTCATCCACAGCCAAAATTATCTAAGATCCGTGTTCGATGATCTTTTCAACAAAGTCATACAACACCCTGCCTTTGGAGGCGAATTTCTCAGCTTTCTTGACAGCTGGGTCTTCAATACTTACCACTGTCAGCGGTTGTGCATTACTTGGAGAACCGACAAGTCTCTTTCAAACAGTAGCATAATGCTCTACCCTCTGTTTGTACATGTTACGAGATTGCTCAACTTTGTCCAGCCTTCCTGCCAAGATATCCAAAGTGACTTGCGCATCGGCTTTTGCATTTTCGTTGGTAACCTTGCCAAGTTGGACTTTTGTCACTGTGTAGTCCTCCATATTGACATCACCTTCTTGATTCGGTGGTATGCCAATTTAAGCATACTTGTGGCCAGACTTATCAACATTTAGCCTTGAGTATACTTTTGCCTTCTTCTTCCCTTTGGCCTTTGAAAGAACTATCTCTTCAAGGTCAAACTCCTCTGGAGAAATCATTTGCTTTTTACGCTTCGACACTTGAGATATTAGCCAAGGAGGAAGAAAAGAAGTGTGAACTTCTAGATTTACTGTCAAGTCAGTTGCCATTGCCACCTCTGAAGTTATTGTCACATCTGAACTCACCATTGGTATTGTGACAATTGGAGAAGTGTTTGTCATCATCGCTCCTATAGTTGACACATTGAGCTGATCACGCATTGACTCATTCATGAAATGATTGAATTCATTCTCAGAAGTGATATCATACATTGGCGAAGACAAGCTAGGAATGGACGATGGTGGGCTTGACAGTATATCAACCATATGGATGCTTGTCACTGAAGGAGTATCAAGCTGGGTTGATGCTGCAGGGATAGGGGATATCTCGGCTGCAGGAATGCTTGTGGTAGGAATAGGTGACGAGGGAACAGGAGGTGGAGGAGTTCTTGACTCAAGAGGGGTATGAGGAACGTTTGAAGTCACGGGCGATGATGTTCTGTGGATTTCCTCAACTACGTTCTCGGGAGGAGTAGTTATTTCTTCATCATGCTCGGGTTCCTATTGATCACCCTCTTGTCTCTCTGATTCTGGCTCACCTTCGAAGTCACCTTCAGATCCTTCTTCAGAATCTTCATCAGACTCTTGCCCGCTTTCAGAAACCTCTTTGGCATCGGAGTCTGCTTCTGCTGAAACTTCATCTTCAGCGGATTGGTCGCTTGAATTATCTTCTTCATCGGAATCTACCTCCTCTAGAATGGGCTTTTTACCCTTTGAATGAAATGGATGAGATTCTGGCTTCTTTGTCTCTTGGCCAGCCTGGGTATCTTTCTTGCAAACAGTGAACTTGATCCTTGGACCTCTTCGTGAAGAAGTGGGAACGGCCGCTGATTTGTTTTTGTCGCGGAGTTCTTGCTGTTGGCATGCTTCTGCCTCGGACTCTTCTCCTTCTGAGTCTGTCCTGAAACTTTTCATCGTATGACCATGTTTGTGTAACCATTCTTCTGTGTTGGCTAGGATTGCCTCAGCCTTTCTCTCATGCTGGTGACCTCTTTCCTAGACCACTGTATCGCAGGCAACGACCTCTTAGCAATGCCTTGCTCATCATAGACAGCATTCATGATATCACCTGGATCCTCAAAATCCTTTGGTAGGTCAGCGATACCAAGATTTCTGATTTGTTGAACTGTCAATCTGCAATAGTCCATTTTGCAAATGGCTTCTTCATCTCTGCAATCTGCCTAGATGTCTTCAAAACGGTACCTATGTTGGTGACCCTTTTGCAACTTCTTTCTGACATCTCGGTAGTCAAAATCAAACCTATACCTGTAGGTTTTGATGGTCATGATCTGCATCTCAGCATAGACAGACTTAGCTTTTTGTGCAGTTTGGATAGTATATCTGCCGATGGTCAGTGGGAACTTGAATCCACGCTTGTGGTTGCTTCTTCGTTCTTTCTGCACTGACATCAGCTGTCTGCATGTTTCCATGAGAACCCACTTATCTGAAGGATAACATGGTAGCATGTAGGGACAACCAGTGTAACAACCTACTCTCAAGTAAGTAAACGTTGGGAATTGGAGAAAAATACATCCAACTTTACTTACCACCTTATAAGCCTCATCAAACACTCTTCTTCTTTCCAGGGCTGGATCAAAGTTGAAGAGTAAGGGCACAAAGAAAGCATCAGTGACCCGTCTGAAATGATGAAAGCTCTCCTTTAGCTCCAACTGATAGAAATATCTGTACACAAGCACCATCATTCGATTCCCCTTTGTAGATAGACCTAGGAATTGTCTCATCACAGCTGCTGCGTACACCAGGTAAGAAGTCATGTAGAACTTCAATGTAGAAGGAGCATTGATCAACTGTTTGTGCATCTCATCACTGATTTGTTTACCCCAGTCAATATGCACCTTCTGCCTCCTTATGATCCTGATGTACTCATACATCCAATCGTGAAAGGTGGATGATTCTGGCAAACCCTTCACTCTGCTCAGAAATGTGATCATATCCTTGACGTCATCTTTGAAGTCACTTCTAAGGAGTCCTTTCGGCCATCTGGAAATAGATGATCTAGGCTTTTTGAGCCATTGAGTATTTATCAACCGTTTGGCTTTATTGGGATCAGCATCAAAAATCTCCTGTGCTTTTGATATAGAAATGTCAATATATTTTTCCATGTGAGGAACCTTGAAGACGATGTCAAAGAAATCAGGGTCGAGTCTTAGAATCTCGTGCACAGAAGAGTCGATCACACTTCTGCTTTCTCAGATGTAATGAGACGCAATTTGAAGAATAAACTCAGTATTGTGCGCAGCTATGGGGAACATCACCACCAAGTGGAGATTGCTGTGTATGATTGCCCTCATCGAATCAGGGAGAGGCTTCGTCTCTGTCAACTTTGCGAAGTCAACCAAGTCTTGATGGCCAACTTTTGTATCCTTTATTTCTTCAACTTTCGAAAGCACCATAGTTGGTGGATAGACGCCTTGATATTTGTTCTTCATCTTGCTTTTTGCTTTCGAAGAAGAAGGAGGCTTTGTAGCAGTCATCAAAAGAAACTGGAACACTGAGCACTCTTGACTGGACGATCTCTGAGAGTAGACTGCAATTCATCTAGCCAGAACAAACACCAATTGTTAGGAAACATGGGAAAGTGTGAAATGAGCACGAGGGTGGGAAAAGCATGGAGCGGATGGTGAGGCACGCAAAACGATGCACGAATGCAAAAAAATGAAGCTCAGGGATGCACTGGTCAAAAATGAAGTTCATTTGGAAAGGTCTGGAAAAATTTAGAAAAAAGTGTAAGGGCGCTAAAATTCAGCGCCCTTACATTTTGAGAAAATTGCTTTTGGTGTAAGGGCACTAAATTTTAGTGCCCTTACACTTTTTTAGTGTTAGGCAAATTTTTGACTTTCTCAAGATGTCATAGCGCGGAAATTTAGCGCTTTAGCTTTTGAGAGAGATGACTTTGATGCAAGGGTGCTAAATTTTAGCGCCCTTACATCTTACAGTGTTAGGCAGTTTTGAGGTATCTTCAAAATGTCATAGCGCGGAAATTTAGCGCTTTTGCAATTCTGGCGTTTCTTGAAGATGTAAATGTAATGAGGAATGGCGAAGGCGCTCAAGCTTCAGCAAAGGCAACGTTTGGTTAACTTTGAAATGTCATTCGAAACCATCTCCATTCCATTACATTTTCATTCAAAGGTCAAAGGAATTCTTTTTTACAATGGCGAATCTTTGCAATGTTTGCCAAAACGAATGAAGAACTTCTAACAAAGATACCTTAACACAAGCATGGCGGGTGGATAGAAATTCTCAAGTGATATTGCGCGCAGAGGAGAAAGGTAGGAATAAATGCGTATGGGTAGGGTAAGAAGAAGGAATGAGCATCGAAATGAACACTCACAGAGGAGAAAGGTGCATAATGAATGAGGGTACCAATGCGTATAAAGGAGAAGAAGGACGCGAATGGAAAGAACAAAAAACAAACGTAATAAAAAAAATGCGAATGTAAGAAACCAAAACGCGTATGAAAGACATGAACATATACAAATGAAAATACAAAGAACCAAAAGAAAGTCTTACCAGGGCAAAACGCAAATCTTGCTGAAGAGATGAATGGCGGAAACCTTCCAAAACGCGAATTTGCAGTTCAAGTGTAATTCGCCCAGCAAGAGAGAGACAAAAGAAATAAAATATAAACAAAAAAAGTGGCGAATTCATTCACTTAACTTGCAAATGAAAATTAAAAACCTAACTCAAGTCGTGCAATAAATTTAGGCACGAAAAGTGGCATGATTGACGAAAAATGCGAAATTGTGAAGAAACGTGCCAGAGGCATAAAAAAAAAGGTTAAGTGTCGAAAGAAAATGTAATGGCGCTAAAATTTAGCGCCCTTGCATTTTTTGGAAATTCACTGCATGTAGGGGCGCTAAATTTTAGCGCCCTTACATTTCCAGACTTAGCCAAATTTTTGGATTTTCCCTGCAGGAGCGCACTTTTTCAGTGCTACTGCATCTTCCGTAATTTGCAAAGTACTAACAGTGAAACGTCGCGAAAGATCTTGTTTCGAAGGTCTTTGCGAGGCGAACAAGGGGGAATGCTCGAATTGACTATTCGAGAGTTGAGAATGCATTTCGAGGTGGCTTGAAAATCACTCCGTTATGCGTACTTGAACTTCACGAATCCTAGGAAACACACAAGTTTCGAAGGGGGGTTATCCGTGGAACGAGCGCTGCTAGATTCCGTGATAACAGCTGGCTCCTACTGGGGATCTTCCTTCGGTTGTTCTTTAGAAAAGAATGAAGGGAGAAGAAATCCATAATTCAAGTGCCTTTATCCATCCATTGGGCTTGGAGTCAGGCGACGACGACGACAACAACAAAACACAAAGACTCAAAAGGACTTGAAAATAAAAAGTATTTACATACCAACGCCGACTCCTTTACTGCGTAAAGTGTTTGAGATGTTGCCCACTGTGAGGAAGGGCAAATGGCGTCCCATCTCCGTATGCTAACATGAAACT
This sequence comes from Sequoia sempervirens, assembly GCA_007258455.2. Taxonomy (NCBI): domain Eukaryota; kingdom Viridiplantae; phylum Streptophyta; class Pinopsida; order Cupressales; family Cupressaceae; genus Sequoia; species Sequoia sempervirens. The sequence goes on along the minus strand of VDFB02086081.1, from coordinate 14,774,154 downwards.
ATTTTCACCATGCAACTGATGTATTTGGAAAGGTCCAGTCCATAGTGAATCGAATTTCCCGTGCATACCTTTTGGCTCTCTCCTTTTGTCCCATAGGAGGACGAGGTCACCAACTTGAAATTCTCGAGACTTGGCCTTCTTGTCAAATAGCTTCTTCACTTGATCCTTGTGTTCCGCAATGCGGTTAGCCACCTGAACTCGATTCTCTTCCAATTCAGAGAGATACATGATGCGCTTGTCGACAGAATTGTCAAACGTCTCATCCTCAATGGCCTTAGCCAACTTGAGGGCTGGTAGTTCCAAAGTTATAGGAATCTCAGCATTCAATCCGTACAAGAGCTGAAAAGGAGACATGCCGATGGATCACTTCGGAGTTATTCTGTCTACCCACAAAGCATCAAACAAAGCCTTGTGCCACAAACGTTGATTCTCGTCCACCAGCTTGCGGATTATAGTTACCAGATTCTTGTTACTAGATTCCGCTTGACCATTACCCTGCGGATGATAGTCGGAAGAATGTGACAAAGTGATACCATGCTCGAAACAAAACTCTGTGATCTCATTTGACGAGAAAGCAGAAGCGTTGTCCGCAACAATCTTGTTCGGCACACCAAACCTAGAAATAATATTTTCTTTCAAAAAATTGCACACTACTTCCGAAGTAGCACGCTTGGTAGGTATTGCTTCCGCCCATTTGGTGAAATAGTCTGTAGCCGTCAAAACATAGACGTGTCCAGCACTTGATGATGGATTCACTGCACCTATGAAATCAATGCCCCATTGTTGGAAAGGTTCATCAATCACGACAGGTTTTAACGGCAAAGATGCCAATTTTGGACGGCCAACAAACTGTTGGCACAATTCACACTTACGCACCCAAGAGTACGTGTCCTGAAAGAGTGTAGGCCAGTAATACTTTGCTCTCAGGATTTTGTGAGCGGTTACTGGCGCTGAGAAATTCCCACCACATGCCAAATCATGGTAAGATTTCAGCAACTTTTGCTGTTGCTCTTTATCAACACACCTGAGAAATGTTCCATCCATCGCACGCTTATACAAGCCGCTATCCCACAAGACAAAATTAGCTGACTTTAGCTTGACGGTCCTCTTTTCTTTCAGAGTTAAGTGGTTAGGACATTCTCCATATGTCAGGAAGTGAGCTATGTTGGAAAACCATTCATCAGTGGTGCTAACGAATAGTACCATAGGAAGTGTACTAGGATCAACCTCTTCATCTGAGACCTCCTCATCTTCCGAAATTTCCTCACCTGGATTGTTTTCTGCAATGAGCTGACAAAGGCCACGTCCACGTATTAGCTTAGTAGGCTTTATCTCTAGATCATATTCCTGAATCTTAGCAATCCAGTTTCCTCTTTTCGTTCCAAATTCCTGTTGTGTGAGGATAGACTTGACAATTGAATCTGGAACGAGGACTTTGACATGACTGCCTAGAATGTAGAACCGGAAATGCTTGACGGATTTCACAACTATGAAAGCGTGCTTTTCCATCTGAGAATATTTCAACTCGTAATTCTTTAGAGGGCAACTCATGAATGCAATGGGGGATTCAAAACCCTCATCATTTTCCTACACCAAGATAGCTGATAGTGTATGCTCGGAAGCATAACTGTACATCACAAACTCCTTGGTGTAGTTAGGGCAAACCAATACAGGCACATGAGCGATGGCCTCCTTGATGTCATTGAATGCTGCTTTGCCTTCTGCTGTCCAATGAAATGTGGCATTACCCTTCATCATGTTCATAATGTGACGGGTCTTTTCAGCAAAGTCTGGAAGAAACCTTCTCAAGAAGTTTACCTTGCCGAAAAAGGAATGAACGACTTTCTTGCTTGACGGAAAAGCGAGGGACTTGATTCCATTGACTCTTTCTGAGTCAATCTTGATTCCTTCAGCAGATACTACGTGACCAAGAAGTTTACCTTCTGTCACCCCGGAAGTTGACTTTTTGGGATTGAGGGAAATGCCATGCTGATGGCATCTCTCTAGAGTTTGTCTCAAATGATAGAAATGCTCATGGCGTTGCTTGGAGAACACCGTAAGATCGTCAAGGTACACCACAATGAACTTACCCATTACGTCACGGAAAGCAAGATCCATGGCACATTGGAATGTAGCGCCAGCGTTGATCAAACCAAATGGCATCCTACGATACGCAAAGGTTCCCCAAGGCGTTGTGAAAGCGGTTTTGTGTTGATCGCTTGAATTCACTTCAATTTGATTGTAACCGGGAAATCCGTCTAGCATAGAGAGCATCGCGGATCCAGTTACATTTTGTAGAACTTGATCCATCACTAGGAGTGGGTAATTGTCTTTGAGAGACAATTGATTTAGATTTATGAAATCTACACAAATGCGGATTTCACCGTTCTTTTTACGAACGGGGACAATATTGGCTATCCATGTTGAATGATGGATAGGGAATATTATCCGCACATTCAACATCTTTTGAACTTTAGCTAAGATCGTTCCAGAAATCTTGGGATTGTACTGCCTCTGCTTTTGTTTGTAAGGTAAAGCACCAACCTTGAGAGGAATGTCATGTTGCACTTCCTTGGGCCGAAATGACTTTAGATCGTCATATGAATATGCCAAGACGTCAATGTACTCCTACAGTAACTAAGCAAACTGTCTTCTTTCTTCGACCGTGCAACATTTGCCAATGTTGACCATCTTAGGGTCGGCCTTAGTTCCCAAATTTATCTGCTCAATCTCATTAGATGAGTCAGAATCTGAGAGTTGTTTCTTTACGTGGCAATCATGCTTATCAAAAAGTTTCTCCAAGGATACCAATCCTTTAGGGATCTTATTCCCTTCGAGTTGCAGATATTCCTCGCCTGTAACAGGATCTAGATCAGACATGGATTCTCGAAGTGGAGAATCACTGCCCTCAAAGTACAACTCATCAAAATTCTCTGCTTTCTCAAGAAAGGCGATAATTTGATGGTCGTCGTTGAAAATCTGCCAGTTTTCTGAATTGTCAGGCACACTTGGGCGGAAAACCAACTCTATGGTGTAGGTAGAACCTTGAAAGTCTTTGTGTGGTACCAGGAGCATGGAAGAGATCGCAAGGGAATCAGCTCTAGTATTGTATTCTCTGGGAACAACGGAGATATCAAAAGCCTCGAATTCCTCAATGGAATCCCATACTAGATTACGGTAATGCCTGAGTCTCTCGTTCTTTGTTTGATAGAGATTTCTCACTTGACATACTATCAACTTGGCATCACCTTGTGCATGAAGATTTCTTATACCCTTCTTCAATGCAACTTGCATTCCTAGTAACAGGGCTTCATACTCGGCGGTGTTATTGGTGTTATCAAACTGCAGCTTGAAGGAAAAAGGGAAAAACTTTCCTGATGGTGAAATGAAAACCATTCCTACTCTGGAACCGGTCGAAGAGCAGCTACCATCGAACTCGAGCAGCCAGACACCGTTGGAATCACCAACTGGAACAGTGTCGAAGTCCAAAACTTCATCCTCTGACGAAGATTCATGGTCGGAGATGGACAAATCTCCTGATGACATTTCGTCTGAAGTTGACGAAGTATCATCTTTTTCTAGCTCATTTTGAGTTGAGGATTCTCCTACCTCATCTGTTTGTAGGTAGTAAGTTCCCACGCCTGATGATTCGAACAAAATCTGAGCTCTGGGATCATTGGACTCAACAACCGAAAACTTTGATTCCTTTTCAGGAATCAGCTTTTGCATCACACCTTTTACTGGTATTCTTGCTTCAGACATATCCATACTTAGTTCTCCTCCAACATCTTTGCAGAAATTGCGTCTGAGGAGTATACCATAGGAAGCTGGTACATCGGCCACGAGGACCGTCATTTTTATCTTCTTCTCCGGGTATGCGGCGAATGCATATTGGGCATCTTTGATCTGACCGATCAATGGCACTTGCTTATTTTCCATGGAAAAGCAACGGCTAAAGGTTTTGGTCATCTCAAGGCCTAACACAGTAGCTACCTTGGTGGGCATTACGTTGTCAGACGCACCAGAGTCTATGACACAGTTACTCAGCTTGAAACCATTTACAAGTAGGGAGATGAAAAATGGATCAATGCGTCCAGAAGCAGTTGGAGGATTAGATACGAGGTTACTCTGTGACACTTTGGGTTTAGGAGTAACTGGGACGTCAGGAGGAGTATCCTGACTTGGGGAGATCTTTTTATCATTCACGAACTTGACAAGCCTGTCAAATTGGTCGGGGTTGGCTTTGAGGTATTTAGCCTCGGACATTTGAACCTTGGTTTTCTTGGCATGGTCAATAATGTCGAAAGCCTGGAAAGAACTTTGTAGGTTGGAAACCGTAACTTCGCTGATTGGTTTCACAAAGGGCACACTGGTCTTTGGAATGGGAGGATTAGCTTTAGGAACAATGGAAGTTGACGAAGAAGAACGGGGTGCACTTACTTGCGGATTTGCTGCTTTCTTCAGCTGCCAAGGGAGGGGAGATCCTCTTTTGGCAATCGTTATGGGCTACTTTTCTTTTTCTGGGACAGCAGCAGCTTGAGCTTTGTCAAGTTCACTTTGTTGATGCCGCGTAAAAATAGCGTAAGTGTCAGTCACCAAGTCGTCTTCTTCTTCTTCTTCTTCCATCATTTGCAAATAGCTGATCTTGGAGTCGCCAGCCGATTCAATTTCTTCTTCTTGGAAGAGATCGACATTTTCTTCTTCAGGATATTCGGGCTGAGCATAATCATCTTGTTCAGTCTCATAGTACCCAGCGGCATTGTTAGTAGGCGGGGCTTCAAGAGCAAGTCATCCTGGAGGTGCTGGGAGACGATTCTAATTTTTGTTGCCAGCATAGTTAGGAAAAGTCCTCCTAGGGACGTCTTTGTAGTTGTTACCATTATTGTTGTTTGACACTTGCTTCTTGAGAGACAGAACTTCATTTGCCAGCCTTTGGACCATGGGATCTGTCAAATTTGAGCTGGCAGTGGAAGTACTAGCATTGGATGCTGAAGATCCTGAGGCTTGCATCCTTCTATTTCCGTTAGTCCCCATCTTGATTTCTCCAGCAAGGATCATGTTGTCCTCAAGACTGGTAGCCAATTGCTGGGCTGCTGCAACGTTAGCAAGATTTTCCCTACGCAAGTAGAAACTTACCTTAGGTAATTGGGTGTTGATGAAGAAGCATTTCAGGTTGTGATCCGTTGGCTTTGCATCATTGGGGATCTGTGTCACCAACTTATTGAACTTCGTCACAAACTCGCGCATAGGCTCGTGAGCTTCTTTGCGCATGGTGGTGAGTTGCGCCAACAGAGCATGTGAATCTTCAGCAGGCTTAAACCTTTCTTCAAATTTAGTGCGAAGGGTGGCCCAATTGGTGACAGAAGCATTGGGAAGAGTAAAGAACCATTCGGCTGCAATCCCTTGAAGGGATTCAATGAACAATCTTACGGAAACATCCTCGTGCTCAATGCCCAGAACGCCGCATACTATGTAGAATGCGGATATGTGCTCATCGGGGTGTTGTTTGCCATCACCTTGAAATTTTGGAAGATGCTTCCTGGATACACGAGGAAGTTCGTGTAAAGGTGGAGTCAAACAGAGGGGACCAAAAGCATTTCCCCACGGTCCTGCAAGTGGTGCGGCCATGACTGGTTGCACAACAGATGCTTGAACAGGACGTTTGCGATAAACTGACCAAACACTTGGGATCGGAGATCTTTGGCTACGTGGAGGGAAGCTTATAGCCCGCTGCAGTGGTGACCTTGCTCGTGGAAGAGTAAATGGAAAGTCACATTGCAACAACTCTTCAAAGAGTGGATCTATTATTCCTTGAGCCCTCAATCCTCTTGTATATATTCGGTCCGCCAGAATGTAGATCTGAATACAAAGGGTCTTACAGAGTTAACAATACACAAAAGAACAGCAAGAAAAAGGAAACTTATCTACTTCAATCCAAAGCGTGAGGCTCAGATTGCGTATGTAGGTTCCCCAGTAGAGTCGCCAAAAAACTGTTGGGTGAAAATTATGTAATCAACTCTCGACAAATTACACAACTTGGACTTCAGCCACAACTATGTGAGATATGAATCTCTCCTCTCGGAAAGGGGAGGCGCCCTTCTTACTGCTAAGAGAAACAATAGTAAATCACAAAAGTAATTACACAATGTACACGAAATTCACGGAGTGGGGGGGGTGTGTTACATTCATCCTTCTCTCTTTTTTTAGAGAAGATGTTTACAATGCTTCACATGTTGGAAGTTCTGAATTCTTGATAACTATAAATGAACAACTAGCAGTAATGCCAATATCTCTATCTCGTCAAAGCGAAGCGTAGAGATACCAAAAGTAATTAACAACAAACAAAAGAAAATAAAAAGGGAAAGCTCACGAAGGCACAAAGTCGTTCCATAGCTTTATCAATGTTGGATCTGCATAAACGTACCGTTTGCTACGTTAGAAGCACAAAGTCTTCTTAGACGCAACAATTCTTCAAATAGCATGAACGATTACAAGCACAAAGTATTGTAGATCATCCAACAAGAGTGTCAATAGCACGAACGATTACAAGCACAAAGTCTTGTAGATCCTTCGACAAAGTATCCAAGAGAGTGAATAATTATAAGCGCAAAGTCCTATAGATTATCCAACAAGAACATGCAAGAGTATAAATGATTATAAGCGCAAAGTCTTATAGATCACTCAACCAATGATAAACAAAATAACAAATGCAATCTAAATAATAGATGTAACACAAAGTTTACATCAACCACTTAGAGTCTTTCAGATTCCTCGAACTAATCACTACCAAATCAAATCAACTTACAAAAGTATTGAATCCAACGCAAAGTCTGGCTTGCAATCCTTTTCTTTATTGATTGAATCTCATTCACAAAGTATGAACGCAAAGTTTCACAAGTTTGCTTACAAAAGGGCAGCACTTCGTTGCAAAAGACTAAAAGATAATATTACAATGAAAATCCCTCACATTATATAGAAAGAGGGATGAGCAAAAGAAGGAAAGAGATTGAGAAAATCAGGGAGAGTTAGGTGAGTGATTTTAGGAAATCTCACCTAACTTTGACCAAAGTCAAAGTGTAATTTGTTTTGAAAATATTACATCTTTGGACTTGGTGTAATTACAATTTACAAAATGACATTCGAAAATGTCGAGAAATATTTACAAGATGCATAAAGGGATGCACCGGAAATGTCTAACGCTGGAGAATAGGGGGCCGCTTCACGTCTCTTTGCATTGGGCTAAGTCTTCAAATTTCCTCCTAGTCTCCTCATGACGAACTTCCATCCGACCAACGTGTAATCCACAATGGTGTGAATTCTCGGATCGCATCTCATGGCGTGATGAGTGAACCTTTTGCACCGCCAAGATGCGCCTTTTAGGTTATCCAATGTGAGCCTTGTATCACAAATGATGTTCTAAGCTTCCGAAGTCCAACTGGCCGATCAAATTCGTGATGGCTTCCTTTGAAGATCGTGGATATTTCTCCGCAGGGAAGATACGACATTGTCCTCAAGAAGTTGACCAGTGCAACTCTCTGATTCTTTGTCAAGAATGCTGGCGATGCCCGTTGAACTCTTCCTGACTTGGTGAAGATCTTCAATGAGAGATTGAACCACTTGAATCCTGTGTTTTAGTGATTCTCTTACCTCTACAAACTTTTCTTTGTCGGGAATTACCCCAACCTCCACCAATTTGTTGAGCTTTACTTGTTTCATTTCTGACCATGACAACAGGCATTTTTCCATGTCTCTGCGCTCCTGGGAAAGTACGCTCTTTTCTTGAAGCTCTGTGGTGAGCTTGGCCAACATGGTGGTTTTCTCATCCACAGCCAAAATTATCTGAGATCCATGTTCGATGATCTTTTCAACAAAGTCATACAACACCCTGCCTTTGGAGGCGAATTTCTCAGCTTTCTTGACAGCTGGGTCTTCAATACTTACCACTGTCAGCGGTTGTGCATTACTTGGAGAACCGGCAAGTCTCTTTACAACAGTAGCATAATGCTCTACCCTCTGTTTGTACATATTATGAGATTGCTCAACTTTATCCAGCCTTCCTGCCAAGATATCCAAAGTGACTCTCTCATGATCGGCTTTTCACTTCTTTAATATCATTGGTAACCTTGCTGCCGGATCTCTTTGTCAATCGCGGTAGTCCCTCCATATTGACATCACCTTCTTGATTCGGGTGGTATACACTCTCAGCATATCACTTGTACGTGACTTATCAACATTCAGCCTCGAAAGTATATTCTTTGCCTCTTCTTCCCTTTGGCCTTTGAAGAATCCATTTCAAGGTCGAAATTCTCCGAGAAATCATTTGCTTTACGCCTGCATTAATTTGAGATATTAGCCAAGGAGGAAGAAAAGAAGTGTGAACTTCTGGATTTACTGTCAAGTCAGTCGCCATTGCCACCTCTAAAGTTATTGTCACATCTGAACTCACCATTGGTATTGTGACAATTGGAGAAGTGTTTGTCATCATCACTCCTGTAGTTGACACATTGAGTTGATCACGCATTGACTCATTCATGAAACGATTGAATTCATTCTCAGAAGTGATATCATACGTTGGCGAAGACAAGCTAGGAATGGACGATGGTGGGCTTGACAGTATATCAACCGTATGGATGCTTGTCACTGAAGGAGTATCAAGCTGGGTTGATGCTGCAGGGATAGGGGATATCTCGGCTGCAGGAATGCTTGTGGTAGGAATAGGTGACGAGGGAACATGAGGTGGAGGAGTTCTTGACTCAAGAGGGGTATGAGGAACGTTTGAAGTCACGGGCGATGATGTTCTGTGGATTTCCTCAACTACATTCTCGGGAGGAGAAGTAGTTATTTCTTCATCATGCTCACGGGTTCCCCGTTGATCACCCTCTTGTCTCTCGATTTTGGCTCACACCTTCGGTCACCTTCGATCCTTCTTCGTAATCTTCATCGACTTGCCCGCCGTAAAACCTCTTCGCATCGGATTCCTCGCTCAATAATCTTCATCTTCGATTGGTCACTTGAATTATCTTCTTCATCGGAATCTTACCCTCCTAGAATGGGCTTTACCCCTTAGAGCGAGATGGATGAGATTTCGTCATTTCTGTCTCTTGGATAGCCTGGGTATCTTTCTTACCAACAGTGAACTTGATCCTTGGACCTCTTCGTGAAGAAGTGGGAACGGCCACTAATTTGTTTTTGTCGCGGAGTTCATGCCGCTTTAAGCGCATTTCTCGGGCCTTCTACTCTCCTTCGAAGTCCTGTCTTGAACTTTTCATCGTGATGACAATGTCGGTAACCATTCTTCGGTTATTGGGATTGGCCCCTTCAGCCTTCTCTCATGTCAAGGACCTCTTTTCCTAGACCATCAGATCGTGAGGGCAATGTACCTCTTAGGCAATGCCTTGCTCATCATGTATTGTCTAGATATCACCTGTAGATCCTCAAAATCCTCGTAGCCCAACATGCTACCAAGATCTCCTCGATTTTGTTGAACCGCCAACTGGCAATAGTCCATTTTGTGAATGGCTTCTTCTATCTTCTCTAATCCCGCTCCATGTCTTCAAAATGGTACTGCGGTTGGCATCCCTCTCGCATCTCTCAGGTCAAAATCAAAACCTTATACCCTCGTAGGTTTTGATGGTCATGACCGCGATCTCAAAGATGATGAATTTAGCCTTGTGCGCTTTGATAGTATATCTACTGATGGTCGGGCAACCTTGAATCCACGCTTGTGGTTGCTTCTTCGCTCTTTCAGATTGACATCAGTCAGGTGCATGTTTGATGAGAACTCCACTTATCCGAAGGATAACGTGGTAGCATGTAGGGACAACTAGTGTAGCAGCCTAGTCTCAAGTAAGTAAACGTTGGGAATTGGAGAAAAATACATCCAACTTTACTTACCACCTTATAAGCCTCATCGGATACTCTTCTTCTTTCCAAAGCTAGATCAAAGTTGAAGAGTAAAGGCGCAAAGAAAGCATCAGTGACCCGTCTGAAATGATGAAAGCTATCCTTTAGTCTAAACCGATAGACCGCATTAATGTGCACCATCATTTGATTCCCTTGTAGATAGACTGAATCTCATCATACCGCTACATACACCGTAAGAAGTCATGTAGAACTTCAATGTAGAAGGAGCATTGATCAACTGTTCGTGCATCTCATCACTGATTTGTTTACCCTAGTCAATATGCACCTTCTGCCTCCTTATGATCCTGATGTACTCATACATCCAATCGTGAAAGGTGGATGATTCCGGCAAACCCTTCACTCTGCTCAGAAATGTGATCATATCCTTGACGTCATCTTTGAAGTCACTTCTCAGGAGTCCTTTCGGCCATCTGGAAACAGACGATCTAGGATTTTTGAGCCATTGAGTGTTTATCAACTGTTTGGTTTTATTGGGATCAGCATCGAAAATCTCCTGTGCTTTTGATATAGAAATGTCAATATATTTTTCCATGTGAGGAACCTTGAAGACGATGTCAAAGAAATCGGGGTCAAGTCTTAGAATCTCGTGCCCGGAAGAGTCAATCACACTTCTACTTTCTAAGATGTAATGAGACACAATTTGAAGAACAAACTCAGTATTGTGCGCAGCTGTGAGGAACATCGCCACCAAGTGGAGATTGCTATGTACAATTGCCCTCATCGAATCAGGGAGAGGCTTCGTCTCTGTCAACTTTGCGAAGTCAACCAAGTCTTGATGGCCAACTTCTATATCCTTTATTTCTTCAACTTTCGAAAGCACCATAGTTGGCGGATAGACGCCTTGATATTTGTACTTCATCTTGCTTTTTGCTTTCGAAGAAGAAGGAGGCTTCGTAGCAGTCATCAAAAGAAACTGGAACACTGAGCACTCTTGACTTGACGATCTCTGAGAGTAGACTGCAATTCGTCTAGCCAGAACAAACACCAATTGTTAGGAAACATGGGAAAGCGTGAAATGAGCACGAGGGTGGAAAAAGCATGGAGCGGATGGTGAGGCATGCAAAACGATGCACGAATGCAGAAAAATGAAGCTCAGGGATGCACTGGTCAAAAATGAAGTTCATTTGTAAAGGTCTGGAAAAAGTCAGAAAAAAGTGTAAGGGCGCTAAAATTCAGCGCTCTTACATTCTGAGAAAATTGCTTTTGGTGTAAGGGCGCTAAATTTTAGCGCCCTTACACTTTTTCAGTGTTAGGCAAATTTCTGACATTCTCAAGATGTCATAGCACGAAAATTTAGCGCTTTAGCTTTTGAGAGAGATGACTTTGATGCAAGGGCGCTAAATTTTAGCGCCCTTACATCTTACAGTGTTAGGCAGTTTTGAGGTATCTTCAAAATGTCATAACACGGAAATTTAGCGCTTTTGCAATTTTGGCGTTTCTTGAAGATGTAAATGCAATGAGGAATGGCGAAGGCGCTCAAGCTTCAGCAAAGGAAACGTTTGGTTAACTTTGAAATGTCATTCGAAACCATCTCCATTCCATTACATTTTCATTCAAAGGTCAAAGGAATTCTTTTTTACAATGGCGAATCTTTCCAATGTTTGCCAAAACGAATGAAGAACTTCTAACAAAGATACCTTAACACAAGCATGGCGGGTGGATAGAAATTCTCAAGTGATATTGCACGCAGAGGAGAAAGGTAGGAAGAAACGCGTATGAAAGAAAAGAGAAGAAATGCGTATGGGTAGGGTAAGAAGAAGGAATGAGCATCAAAATGAACACGCACAGAGGAGAAAGGTGCATAATGAATGAGGGTTCCAACGCGTATGAAGGAGAAGAAGGATGCGAATGGAAAGAACAAAAAACAAACGTAATAAAAAAAAATGCGAATGTAAGAAACCAAAACGCGTATGAAAGACATGAACATATACAAATGAAAATACAAAGAACCAAAAGAAAGTCTTACCAGGGCAAAACGCAAATCTTGCTGAAGAGATGAATGGCGGAAACCTTCCAAAATGTGAATTTGCAGTTCAAGTGTAATTCGCCCAGCAAGAGAGAGACAAAAGAAATAAAATATAAACAACAAAAGTCGCGAATTCATTCACTTAACTTGCAAATGAAAATTAAAAACCTAACTCAAGTCGTGCAATAAATTTAGGCACGAAAAGTGGCACGATTGACGAAAAATGCGAAATTGTGAATAAACGTGCCAGAGGCATAAAAAAAAGGTTAAGTGTCGAAAGAAAATGTAATGGCACTAAAATTTAGCGCCCTTGCATTTTTTGGAAATTCACTACATGTAGGGGCGCTAAATTTTAGCGCCCTTACATTTCCAGACTTAGCCAAATTTTTGGATTTTCCCTGCAGGAGCGCACTTTTTCAGTGCTACTGCATCTTCCGTAATTTGCAAAGTACTAATAGTGAAACGTCGCGAAAGATCTCGTTTCGAAGGTCTTTGCGAGGCGAACAAGGGGGAATGCTCGAATTGACTATTCGAGAGTTGAGAATGCATTTCGAGGTGGCTTGAAAATCACTCCGTTATGCGTACTTGAACTTCACGAATCCTAGGAAATGCACAAGTTTCGTAGGGGGTTATCTATGGAACGAGCGTTGCTAGATTCCATGATAACACTACAACATCTTCTTCCTCTCTTCCTTCTATTTCTCTTCATTCTGATCCGCTCCTGGCTTTTGTTGTGAGCATGAATGTTCCTAACCTTAAATGGGTGCAGGTGTTTATCGATCCTTCGGCGGAACTTCCTTTGCTGATGACTGTTCCGGATATTCAACCCTTCCCAAAGCCCGTGGATATGGTTAGTACCTTAATCGTATCCGTTGTGGTTCTTTCTTCCTCTGCACCCCTAGCTTTTTCTATGGGGATTTCATCTCCTCCAATGAAGAAAGAGGCAGAGGTTGGTCATTCTAGCAATGAAGGATGTAAGAGGAGTCCACCTTCTTCGTAAGGTGGTCCTTTGATGACTTGTTTTGTCCTTGTGATAGAACTAGTCCTGACTTCCCCTAAGTCTTTCACCTCTCTCGAATCATTCGGTGAGCTTAGCAGTGAATCTTAGGCATAACTTGCCTCATCCACTAAGAATAGGCATGGTTCTCCTATGGGATGCATGTTTAATTCTGTGGACAAGGTCTCGGCCTTGTTGGCGATCTTCACAAAATCGCTAAACTTGACTCCACAAGAGCTTGATAGAGAGGACCTTGAGGGGCCATCTTCCTTAGTCCTTGTTGTAGGAGGGCTTGATGCTCCTCCTCTTAACATCCCACCATTGCAGGCTCATCCTCCTTCCCCTTATGAGGATCTATATTGGGAAGCAGATGACCTCTTGGCTAATCAATGTTAGGAGGAGGCCCCTTTTCTTGATCTTGTGTTTGTGTGTGTTCCCCCATACTTGTTCTATGTGTGGTTGGATGAACCTCATCACCCCTGTTGGTGCTTGGATACAGGCATGGTTTTTGTGTCGTGAACCTTCTTCTATTTGTATCATCATTCTTCCATGTTTGTGCTTGACTTTTGATAAATTGGGGACGATGCAAAGCGTTGGGGGAATTTGTGCTCCCCTTCCATGTTGACCCATTTTTTATTTTTGCTTTGTTTTCCCTGCATTCTTCCTGATTTGGTTGGGGATTGATGATCTTTCACCTTGCATTATGGTTACCTATTATTATATGAGCTCAGATAGATCTGACCCCACTAAACTAGATCCCCCTGTTCCCTTTGTTTGCATTTTTCTTTTGCTTTCTCTTTATCTTTCTCTCTTCTTTATCTCTTTGCTTAAGAGTATCCAATATTGCTTCATGATCAACATTACTAAGTGTCCATAGTTGTTTTGTCTTTGGTTTGGCATGATGCTTCAACAACTTAACATTTGTTGCTATAACAAGGTGTGAATACATGAGAATGGTTTTTTGTTTCTCGTAGTCTTCAAATGCAGGTTGATTGAGTTAACTTATTTCTTTCATTTAGTTTGATCAAAGTGGGACACAAAACAAAGTATTGCCATTGATTACAGAAATCTGATTGAAAATTATCTAACTCTCATTTAAACCCAAAACATGGATATATTTATAACATATCCTTATTGAATTTACAACATGGCGATTAACTGCCAAGATTCAAGGCGTCTAACTAAAGAATAAAACAAAACTAAAGGAAAATTGTAACAGGCCTAAGGAGGACATAGAGAAATATGCCAGATTGGCGCTAGAAGTAGAAGTTCCATAACTGACTACAAAGAAGCTGATTTGGACTTGAGTGACTCATCATCTAGCTGGGCCCATCAAATGGCGTGATTATTTCCCTTGATTAAACATAGATTTTAACCACATCATCAATCTTTAAAATATCCTGTTCAAAATCCTTAGGAAAATGATAACAATTATGGTAGTAAAAGATCAATGTAGCATAATTATCTCATTATTAACATCATAAAGTAATGCATCTAACATAAACCATTACTTCAAATATATCCACTAATTTAGCTAAACATAAAGAAAAATGAGTAAATATGTTAATCTATAATCTACTGCCAATCATGTCAATTAACAAAAATAACAAGTCTTTTTAACATAAAATGAAAGTATTTTGAATCTCTCATCAAATATCTAGATGCTTCGAAGATATTTTGAGACTCTCTAAATGGACAATGAGTCTATCTCAAACTTTCACACAAGAATCTTAGGTTTGATAGACCAGTTGAGAATGAATGGAGAAACCATGGAAGAGTGGAGGATTGTGGAGAAAAACCTCATAAGTCTACCCACAAAGTTTGATACAGTAGTTATTGCAATTGAAGAGGTGAAGGACCTCTCAACATTGTCTATTGATAAAATGATGGGTTCTCTGCAAACCCATGAGCAGTGCCTAAATAAGTCTGCAAGTTCTTCCCATGAATAAGATTTTAAAGCTCAAGCCAATACAAGAGGCAGGGAGAGAGGTAGAAACAACTCTGGATGTGGTAGACATGGATCTAGATGTGGAAATGTTGGAGAAGATAGCTTTGGACGAGCACGCAACCAAGAGAGATAAAGTAACTCTCGGTCCAGCTCCAAACAATCCAAGAAGAACAATGGCTCGAGTCAAAAGTCTGACAAGAGCAATATTGAATGTTACTATTGCCATAAGTTTGGCCATTATGCAAGTGAATGCTGGAAAAGGCAATGTGATTAGTCCAAGCAAAGTGAAAATGTGATTGATGAAAAAGTGGTTGAAGGTAATCATCAAAAGGATTTCATCATGTGCAACATTGTTGAGCAAGGAAGTGATGAGGTATGGTTTTTAGATTGTGAATGTAGCAACCACATGAGTGGTAATGAAAGCTTATTTTCTTTCATTGGTAAAAATTTGAAGTCTAAAATAAAAATGGGGAACAATGAAATAGTTCTAGTTGTGGGAAAAGGTTCTATCTTATTTCACACTAAGCAAGGTGAGAAGAATGAGATTGACAATATTTATTTTACCCCTAGTATAAGGAACAATCTCACGAGTATTGGATAGCTGATCCAAAAATATTATAAAGTGTTGATGGAGAAGGGTGAATGCATCATTTATGAGAAGGATGGAAGTAAGAATGTAGTTGTAGTGGTGCCAATGACGAAGAATAGGATGTTTCCATTGGACTAGAAAGGTGTTTCTCAACTCAATTCGTAGCTGCAAGAAAATGTACAACAATACAACAACAAGCAGCCTTCAAGACAATCATTCCACCTTCCAAGCTTTGGAATCTTAGGTATGGACACTTAGGCTATGGTGGTTTGAATATTTTGTCAAAGAAGGGTATGGTTGGACGTTTACCAACCATAGTAGAGCCTATTGGTAGATGTAAAGCTTGCATTTTAGGCAAGCAACAGTAAAGTAGAGCCTAGTGGTAGATGTGAAGCCTACATTTTAGGCAGCAACATAGGCAGCCCTTTCAATTGGGAAATTCTAGAAGGGAAAGAGCACCATTGGAGCTGGTGCACATTGATTTGTGTGGCCCTATGCAAACAATTTCTATGACCTTCATATATGACTACAAGCGTAAGACATGGGTTTATTTTTTACAACATAAATCTAAAGCATTTGACAATTTTGTAGTGTTATGATATTGCTATCAGGATTCAACCGTGTAGTTTCGAGTCAAACTCATTGACCCATGTTTCATGAGTAGTGGTTCAACAAGAACCCATCTCTCATGATATCAAATGGTCCACTTAGCACTCATTGCATCAGGTGATGCTCCGCGGAGTGAAGCAATTAGTCGAGAGGTCACCCATCCCGTCTTTGCTCAGGCTCAAACCGCGGCAACCAGAGTTTTTCTCCAAGGTTAAGCCGCTTGAGTTGTTACCCCATTTGCAAAACCCAGTGTTGTGCCTTATGAACCATTCATAATAGAGCCCCTTTAGCCCATCAATTGATAAATAGGAGGTATTTTCCACGGCGTGTCAAATTATGATATTGCTATTAGGATTCAACCATGTAGTTTCGAGTCAAACTCATTGACCTATGTTTCATGAGTAGTGGTTCAACAAGAACCCATCTCTCATGGAGCAGTACTGGGATGGGTGACCTCCCGGGACGGACCAGTGCTTCACCTCTGTGAGCATCACCTAGATGCAATGAGTGCTAAGTGGACCATTTGATATCATGAGAGATGGGTTCTTGTTGAGCCACTACTCATGAAACATGGGTCAATGAGTTTGAATCGAAACTACTCGGTTGAATCCTGATAGCAATATCATAATTTGACACGCTGTGGAAAAATACCTCCTACTTATCAATTTTGTAGTGTTTAAAGCCCAGGTTGAAAAGGAAAGTGGACATTTCATTAAGGTCCTAAGGTCAGATAGAGGGGGAGAGTATACCTCCAATCATTTTGTGATTTTTTGCAAGCAACATGGCATTAAGAAGGAGCTAACAACAGCCTATACTCCACAACAAAATGGAGTGGTTGAAAGAAAAAAAGAAGCATGCTTAAAGCCAAGAGACTCCCAGATGAATATTGGGATGAAGTTGTAGCAACAACAGTTTATTTGATAAGTAGAAGTCCTACAAAGACAGTTCGTGATAAGATTCCACAAGTGGACGGTTGAGCACTTGAGAGTGTTTAGATGTGTGGCATATGCACTTGTGCAAAAATGGAAGAGGTAAAAGTTGGATGACAAGGATGAGAAGTGAATTTTCATGGGATATAGTGAAGAGTCCAAAGCCTATTGGCTATATAACCCAATCACCAAAAAAATTGTCATCAACAGAGATGTGGAGTTCTTAGAAGATGAGTCATGGCATGGCCTGACATATTCTGACAGCTCCCAACTGCTCCTAATAGCTCCGGGTGAAGAAGGAAAAGAGCGTGAAGTGTAGCAAGATGATGTTATGGAGACTACAATCACTCATGATAGCTTTGGACTAACTCCAAACCTCTCTAGAGTGCTCCAGACCAGCTCTGGACTGCTTCAGACCACTGCAAAGACACATACATAGAACTCCAGATAACTTCAGATAGGGTTTGTTCAGCAAAGTAGTAGTAGTAGTGAAAGTTCAGACCCTACTCTCGCCTCCCTAATGCCAAGAAAGACCAAGATTCTAAGGGAGATCTACCAAAATGAAAGGTATGATGAAGAATTTGATGAAAGTATGAAGTTTGCATTATTTTCTCATAGTGATCCAATTTATTTTCAGGATGTTGTGAAAGAAAAGAAATGGTGTGAAGCCATGGATGAGGATATAGATGCAAAAGAGAGGAATATAACATGTGAGCTAACTGATTTTCCTCCCAACAAGCAAGTAATTGGAGTGAAATGGGTCTATAAGACCAAAAGCAAAGTCGATGGAAGAATAGAGAGGCATAAGGCAAGAATAGTTGTCAAGGGATACAAACATTAGTTTGGGAGAGATTATGATGAGACATTTTCTCTAGTTGCAAGGATGGAAACCATGTGGGCAGTCATAGCAATTGCAACCCAACACAAGTGGAAGGTGTATCAAATGGACATGAAGTTTTCCTTCTTGAATGGAGTATTGAAAGATGAAGTGTATGTGGAGCACCCACCTGGTTATGAAGTTCCAGGTCAAGAAAACAAGGTATATAGGCTAAAGAAATATCTTTATGGGCTAAAGCAAGCTCCACAGGCATGGTATAGTAGGATTGACTCATATTTGTTGAGTAATGGCTTTAGCAAAAGTGATGGTGATCCCACTCTTTACATCAAGGAAGTTGATGGTAAGATCTTAATTGTTTTCTTGTATGTTGATGATTTAGTTTGCACTGGGGATAATGATTTCCTCATTGCTGATTTTAAAGAAGTCATGAAAAGAGAGTTTGAAATGATAGACCTAGGTCTCTTAAGGAATTTTCTACCTATATAGAAGTAAAAAAAATGCATGATGGTATTTTTATCTCTCAATAAAAGTATGCAATAGAGATTTTGAAAAGGTTTAGGATGCAAGATATCAAGCCTGCCCCTACACCAATAGCCATAGGTGTGAAGTTGAGCAAGGAAGATTGCAGTAGCAATGTGAATCCAACCATGTATAAGAGTTTGGTTGGAAGTTTGATGTATTTAACAACTAGATGTGACATAATGCATAGTGTAAGTCTGATTTCCAGATTTATGGAGACTCCAAAAGAGTCATATTAGAAATCAGGTAAAAGAATCTTGAGGTATGTGAATGGAACCAAAGGATATGGTGTTCTATATGGTGCAGCAAATTTTTTTGGGCTGGTTGGTTACACAGATAGTGATTGGGTAGGGAGTGTGGATGATAGAAAGAGCACATCTAGATATGTATTTCATTTGGGATATAGATTCATTTCACAGGCTTCCAAGAAACAACCCATAGTTTCCCTATCTACAACTAAGGCTGAGTATATAGAAGAAAATGTAGCAACATGCCAACCTATTTGGCTAAGGAGGACCTTAACAAATTTGAAGGAAGAACAAAAGGATGGAATGACTATATTTTGTGACAATGTTTCATCAATAGCTTTGACGAAGAATCCAGTTTTTCATGGAAGAAGCAAGCACATTAAAATTAGGTATCATTTCATAAGAGAATTGGTTGAGAAAGGTGAAATCAAAATGAAATTTTGTAGGTCTAAGCAGTAGCTTGCAGACATTTTTACCAAACCATTGAGCAAATATTTCTTTGAACACCTAAGAAGAAATTTAGGTGTTGTTTATTTGAATGAAGAATGATGTTTTTTGATAGCTCAGTCAAAGAGGGGGTGTTGGAAATATTTATTTCTTGAGCCCTTTCCTTTCTCACATCAACTCCCTAGCTCACCTACCTATCAAGAGTTTCTTTCAATGACAATTTTCTTTTTGGGATCTTCATCCATGTTCTGCTCTTGACTGCAAAATTTATTGTGGTAGGTCAGTTTGAATTTTGAGAGAAAATTTATTGTTGTGAAGAAAAAAATGAAGAATACAATGGTTAGTATAGAGATTTAGTGTGAGCAACAAGTAAGTTGCATGAAGGTGAAGTTGCAGCAACAATAGAGCATTTTTTTTAGTGAAGTGTAGAATGTTTGCAGGGAGCAACAAATAGCTCTAGTTTGTTTTGTGGGTGTGCAGGGAGAAAAAGATAGCTCCAGATAGCTCCAAATAGCTCTAGATAGCTATAGTTAGCTAAAATGTGTGTGTGGATCAAAAGATAGCTCCAGTCAAATGGGAAGTAAAAAGAGCTATGAGAAGCTCCTGATTGTTCTAATTTTGTGGGTGCAGCTCCAAATTGCTGCAAGTCTAGTTTTTAGTTTCAAGTTTGAAATAATTTTGTAATTGTTATTTTCTAAGTTAATAGAATGAGAAAGTTTACATGTACAACTGTGTGTCTCCAAATATATTTTGTTTTGTTATTCTGCATTTTTTATGGTATTCCCTGTTGATTGGGAAAAATAGAGCAGTCACTCTGTGCATTTTTGTTTGTGTCAAAGCATTCAGATACTTTCGCACAAATGTCATAGTTGGAATAAAGTAGATAAATTTTGACTATCTGAATGCTTCACTACTAATGACAAAGAATAATAAAACTTGCTAATATCAATACCAATCATGTGGCCAGTGCAACTATGGTAGGTGATTTCCTTGCACAAACAACAATATAAGTCTTTCCACGATGTCAAATTTTCATAAAGATCATGTAGCTATTGTTTGAAGTGGATGAGGGAACTTCTTTTATGAGGAGGGAATCCCCATAGCCAACAACACCACCACCAAAAATATCCCTTTGCTCATCTTTACTTAATATCCTCTCAATAGTGAGCAATTGGAAGAGTTGCCTTGTCACATTATAAATCAGGCTTGCTTGAGTGAGCTCCCAATTATTATCGATCAACTTAGCAAGTTGAGAGTGATGAAGATGGGTTCACAAAAATGGTATATTTCCAAATGTAATATTTACCAGAATCCATGGAGAGTGTCAATATTTTAGAGCAATTGCTTTTAGATAATTAGAAGTAGAATGTTTACCAAAATCGTTGAAGCAACTAATAAATCTTCAAAAGCTGCAAATAATGAGTTTCCCCATCAACGAATCAAACCATTTACTTCTTCATTAAGAAATATTAGGGAAGTACATCTGAAGAAGACAATAGTGTCCAAGATTTCAATTTCTAAAAATTTAGAAAAAATAATAATGAAATATACTAGCAATCACACCTTGGTGTGCAATGGGTATACCAAAGAAGTGTGGATGGTCAATTATGTTATTTTTTGTTTTATTGTTTACATATATTTGTGTAGTACACATGAAGTCAATTGGTAGGCTATTTTTAAAATGATTTTTTTTGTGAAACAAAGGTTTCAATGGAGAAGTGATAGCTTAAAATCAAATATGCATCTACTTACACAATTAAAACAAAATCCTTGAGTCGGGAAGATAATAAGGCTCCATTACCAATAGGCTCATGATATGTTTGAAATATGGAGAGAGGGAGAGAGAGGGATATATGTGGATAGAAAGAGGGAGAAACATAGGGGGGAGAGAGAGAGAGAGAGAGGTGGGGTAAGGAGATAGAGATAAAGAGGATGTTAGAGATAGAGATGGAGATGGAGGAGAGGATATTGAGAGGAGAGGGAGAGATAAAGAGAGAGGACAAAGGTATAGATATATGGAAGAGATAAATATATAGAGAGGGGGAGAGGGGGAGAGAATGAGAGAGGGAGAGATAGAAACTTATAAAGATAGAGATAGGAAGTGATATATAGAGAGGGAAATATATAGGGGTAAAGAGAGATGGATAGATAATGAGATAGAGATAGATGGATATATGTAAGAATTTAAATATGGAAAGATAGCACTAGAGATAGGAAGAGAGAAACAAGGAGTGTGTGTGTGTGTGTGTGAGTAAGAGATGTGGAGAGAGATAGAGAGGGGGATAGATATATGCATAAAGAGATAGAGATGGAGGCAGATGAGGGAGAGAAATAGACATGGGAGAGAGAATTAGAGAGATATAGAAAGAGGAAGTGATAGGGATAAGGAGACGGAAAATAGGGATATAAAGAAGAGATAGAGAGATAAATATAACCTGGGAAAGATAGAGAGGGTGAGAGAGAGAAATACAAAGACAAAGAAAGAGAAAGATAAGTATAAAGGGAGAGATGAAAGGAGAGAGGAAGAGGGAGAGGGAGAGATAGATATAGAAAGAGGGAGACAATGAAAGATAAGCATAAAGGAAGAGATGAAAGGAGAGAGGAAGAGGGAGAGGGAGAGATAGATGTAGAAAGAGGGAGACAATGAAAGAAGGGGAGATGGAGAGAGAAATATAAAGATATAGGAAGTGATATATAGAAGTAGAGAGGGGGATATATAAAGAGATAGTGGGAGATATGAAGGGAGTGATGGAGTAAATAATAGAGAGAGATAGAGATAATGAGATATAAATAGAGAGGAGGAGGGAGAGATGGGAAGCTATAAATAGAGGGGGCAAGAATGAGAGATAAAGGAGGTGATATAGTAAATTAATAGAGTGAGAGAGATAGAGAGGGGGGAGAGATATAGAAATATATATAATTAGAGAGGGAGGGAGTGAGAGAGGGAGAGAGGATAGAGAAGTTGAGAGATATAGAAAGAGATAGTGATAAGGAGAGAGGGAGAGAGGGAGAGATATGGATAGAAAGAGGGAGAGACATAGAGAGATATAGTGGGAAAGATAGAGGGGAAAGAGATGTAAAGAGAGGTAAGGAGATAAAGATAGGGAGAGAGATAGAGAGGAAGATAGAGATGGAGATGGAGATGGAGATGGAATTGGAGAGTGTGAAAGAGTGAAATAAAGATAGAAAGAGGGGGATACAAAGAGAGAGGGAGAAATGGAGGGATATAAAGATAGGGATAGGAATTTATATAGAGAGAGGTAGAGAGAGGGAGATATATATGGAGAGAGAGGTAGGGAGAAGTACATATGGGGAGATATTATAGATATATGGGAAGAGAAAGAGATATCTCTTTATATCTTTGTCTCCCTCTCTATATTTATATATTTTATTATCTTTCAATCTCTCTCTTCCTCTCTCTCCCCTATTTCTCTCCATATTTTTCTTCCCTTCTCTCTTCCTTTATCTATCTTTCTCTCATTTCTTCTCTATGTCTATATCCCTCTCCCTATCTTACTATTTTTTTCTATCCCTATTTATCTCCCTCATCTCTCCCCCTTTCCCTCTTTATCTCTCAATCTCTTGACCTCTATATATATCATTGTCTCCTATTTTTCTTTATCTTTCTATCTCTCTTTATGTGACTATAGTCTCTCCTCTTCTCTCTTTTCCCCTCTTTCTTCATCTCTCTTCCTCTCTCCATTTTTATTCCTTTATATTTATACCTCTATTTTTGTCTCCCTCTCTATTTCTCTCTCTATCTATTTTCCTCATAAGTGTGCAATGGGTACACTGAAGAGGTTTTAAAGGTGAATCATCATATCCTTAACCAAATGACATGTAACCTTGAGCATAAATCCCTAGGACATGCTATCCTTAGATTGTTGGCATGAAATGACTAATCAAAAGTTACCTTCTCTCTCTCACTCTATAAATTTTAATTTTGAAATTCATTTTATTATATAAATTATAAAAAAATCTAAAATATAATTATTCTACATTATTAAATTTTTAATAAGATAAATAATTATAAATTAAATTAATTCTAATATTTTTTAATTATTATTTGTAATTTCATAAAAATACATAAATAACAAAAATAAATTTCAAACCTAAATCTAAATTAAAAAAAAAAAAAAACTAAATGGAAAGTCAAAATATATCAAAATCTAAATATTAATAAACATACTAATTTTTAAAAATTAGGAACAAATAATAAACTTATTAAGTTAATAAATGATTAAATAAAAAAGTAGAACTATTTTTTTAATTTATTAGAATTGAAATATTAATAGAATACATACTTAAAAAATATAATTAATTTATCACAAATAATATTAATATAAACTTAATATTAAAAAATAAAAAATAAAAAATATTATTAAATATTATTAAATAAAATAAACTTTAAAAACTAAAATTGTATTTCAAATAAAATATTAAAAATAAATTTAAACTGTATTAAAATTGCTAAAAGTAAAATTCTAACTTTTATATCAAAAATGAAATGAAACCTTATTTAAAACATAAAAAGTTAATTTGTAATTTGTTGATTTATTATTAATAATATTATTATTTGAAAAATATATCTATTTTATTAAAAACTTATTATTATTTATCTAAAAATCTATGTTTAAAAAATTTGAAACAAACAAACAATTTTTATCCTATCTTTTCTTAATTTAAGCTAAGACTAGATAAGAATGTTGTTTTTTTTAATTTTATATATTATATTTGATGGTTGAGATCATTTCAATAGTCTTGCATCCTTCTCTATAATTTCTAACCATTGATTTTCAAAACTAGGCCATTCACTTCATATAAGGAACACATTTTTTTAATTTAGAGGTCATAAAATCATTTATATCTAGTCAACTGATTTTAGTTGAGATATTGGATTAATTTTTAGCTATTGATTGAGCTAATAATTAATTTTATTGTAATTGTTTTAGGAAATGTATTAGATTGTTTATTATTTACTTTTCATTGAAAAACTTAAAAACTTTTATTAAAAGGCTTGAAAACATGATAAGGCTTTGTGATATGCAATGGTAAAATACTTGTAATTGTGCATTCCAAGGATGTCACACTTAAAAATTAAATTGTATACATTAAATCTAAATAGCCTACCAATTGACCTCATGTATTACATGAATGAATGCAAAAAATTGAAAAGAATTGATAATTAACCCTCCACAGCTCTTCATTGTACCCACTACTCACCAATCCTATATAAATCAACATGAGAGGACCCTTATCTATCCATCAACCATCTATAGTTCTTTCTCGCATGAGGAAACATGTGTGTGGGTGGGCCAGGGATTAAAGGGCCTCCCACTCACCCCTTGATTCTAGATAGGCCCTCATGTTGAGCCATATATAGCTAGGTTGGTCCATCTAGCAAAAATGATACATTCTAGATTATTTTTAGATCAAATAATAGTTTACGATCTAGACTTCATCTCTATCAGCCGATTGTATCACATATATAATAGACCTATGAATTGATGATAGGTCGACCCTGGTAAGGGGTTGATCTTACTTGTCTTGATGGTAATGGTTTTATCTCACCTGTATTCATAGTAAGGGTTTTATTTTATCTCAAATTGTTCATCTTGTGCAAAACCAACAAGTGAGCATAGATCCCCTTGCCTAGGCTTTAGTCTAGTCTAGTTGGGTCCAAAATGGTTCACTTCACACCTATATATATATATAATATATATAGGCACTTCTATAGAGAGATCTTATTTGGCTCCACTCTATAGATATAGGATTAGTGAGCCTAATTCACGTAGGAGGTGAAGAAATGCATGTGCATAATCAACGATACTTTTCATGATTCTCGATAGTTTTCTTTTATTTTTTGTTTGAATAATAAACTATAGTTTGTATGCAATATTTTTAGTGATATGAATAATTATTTTTTAGTTTTCTTTTTTTTCGTAGGTGTAGTGCAGTTAAAACTATTTTTAGCCTACTCATTTCATGCAACCAATTTGCATGAGTATTTCATATTTTTAGTTTTTTTCTTTATATGTATTCTTTTTCAGATTTTTCTATATAGATGAAGAATACAAAAAAAAATTGCTTTGTTGTTCACTTTGTTTTAGAGCAGATCCATTGATTTTTTGTTCTACCTAAATTCTTAATATAGTGTAAAATCTTTAGAACTCTATCTTTCAATTTGTATCAGAATAGGTTGTGGAATCTTTTTATGTAACAATTCTCTCTAAGAAATATCAAAATGGAAAATGTGGCAATTTTTCATTCCAACTTCCATTGTTTACTAGAGACAACTATGAATATTGCAATATAAAAATGAAGACCCTACTATTATCCCAAGATATTTGAGAATTAGTAGAAGTAATATATAATGAACCTAAAGATCTGACTACCTTAACACAAAATCAGCAAAATCAATTGAAAGAAGATAGAAAGAAGGATAATTGAGCTTTATTCACCATCCAATCTCCATTGGATATCTCAAAATTTTCTCATATTGTTGGTATGAAAAAGTCAAATGATGCATGGGAGGCTCTACAAACTGAATACCAAGGATCTGACATAGTAAGATTGGTAAGACTTCAAACCTTTCAAAGAGATTTTGAAGATTTAAGGATGAAAGGAGTTGATTCTATTCAAGAATTTATTACTAGGACTCAAAGCATTGTGAACCATCTTAAAACTCAAGGCGAAAGTGTCATAGAGCAAAAAGTTGTCAATTTTTTTTTTAGATCTCTTCCTCCAAAATTTGATCCAGTGGTGATAGCCATTGAAGAAAGTAAAGGTCTAACCACATTCAAATTTGCAAAGTTGATAGGTTCTTTGCAATCTCATGAGGAGTGTATGCAATGTTCCATAAAGAACCTAGTGCAAGCCTTCCAGTCTACTATAAGAATTGAATAAAAATCTACAGCCCATTTTTCTCACTCAAATAAATCTCAAGGGGAGTCTTCTATAACTAGAGGATGTGGTAGAGGAAGAGGAAGAATCTATATTGATCATAGAAGCATCTAGTGCAAATATTGTGAAAGTTATGGACACTATGAATCTGAATGTAGAAAGAAAAAATCTGATTTGAATAAGTTCAGAGCCAACTATACTAAACAGTCTCTTGAAGATGCACAACACTCCACGTTTTTCACATGCAATCTAGAAAAATAACTTTAAAAGGATGTGTGGTTCTTGGATAGCATTTTCTAAAATCATCTAACAGGTAAATTTGATCTCTTTGTCAAATTAGATGAATTTGTAAGAAGTCAAGTAAAATTTGGTGATGAAGTGGTTGATGTAATGGGAAGAGGTACCCTTGCAGTGAAAAATAAGAAAGGACAAACTAATTTTATTCATGAAACTTTGCATGTGTCAAAATTATAGAATAATATTTTTTTAAGTATTGGGTAGCTTGTAGCAAGAAATTATAAAGTATTTGAAGATAACTACTGCAAAATATTTGATAAAGATCAGCTAACCATCATCTTGTAGCAAAGGCTCATATAATAGAGAATAGATCATTTCCTCTCACATTGTTTTTTGTTACGATGCTTTCCCTCGAGGAAACCATAGATGCTTTGTGGTTATGGCACCAACGTTATGGTCATTTGAATTTTCAAGGATTAAGTTTGCTTCATAATAACATGGTGGGAGGACTTCATGCAAGTTAAGAAAAAGAAGTTTGTTCAGGGTGTGCACTTGGAAAGCAACATCAAGGCAATTTTTCAATGAACAAATCATGGAGGGAAAAATATCCTCTAGAGCTTGTGCATGCTGACATCTGTGGTGACATGCAAGAGGAATCTTTGAGTAAGAATATTTATTTTTTGACTTTTATTGATGATTTTTCTCACCACACATGGGTTTATTTTCTTAAGAAAAAATCCAAGGCATTTGAATGCTTCAAGCACTTTAAAGCTATGGTATAAAAAAAAAGTGGGTATTATCTCAAAATACTTAAAACAAAGAGGGGGAGAATTCACTTTAAAAGATTTTGTTGATTTTTGTAACACTTATTTCTTCAAGAGACTACTTACCATAGTTTATACCCCAAAAAAATGGTATTACAGAAGGGAAGAACCATACCATTATGGAAAAGGAATATCTTGCAGTCCAAAAATATTCCCAATTGTTATTGGGCAGTTGTAGTAGCAACAAAATTTTATATTCTAAATTGAAGCCCAACAAAATTGCTTCAAAATATCACTCCAAAGGAAGCCTAGAGTGGACACAAGCCTTTAGTAGCTAACTTTCATGTATTTTTTTGTCTCACATATGTTCATGTTCCAATTTAGAAGTGGAAGAAGTTGGATGCAAAACCCAAACTTTGTATCTTTGTGGGCTATTTTGATTCCATAAAAAGATAAAAATTCTATAATCCTGATAGAAAGAAATGGATTCTTAGTCGAGATGTCGTTTTTGACGAAGGGGGGGTATGAAAATAGCAAAAAGGAGGTAAAAATACTATTCCACTAATCATGAGTATTGAATATGATCAAGTTCCTCCTCTCCCCATAAGCCCAAGTGGAAGTTCAAGCTCAATTTCACCAACTTCACCAAGTTCCTCTTCAAGTGATAGTTCAAGTCCAACGTCAAGTCCAAGCTCTTCATGAAAGGTATGCATCTTAAATGAAATCTATTAGAGGAGTTATAATGTGAATCTAGTTGCCAATTTTTCTTTTCTTAGTAAAATTCAAGTTGAACCTTCTATGTATGCAGTTGTGAAAGAAATAGCATGGGTTGGTGTTATGAATGAAGATATGCATGCAATTAATAAAAATAATACATGGGGTTAGTGCAACTTCCTAAAGACAAATAGGTGATTGGTGTCAAATGGATTTATAAGGTGAGATACCATATTGATGGTTCTGTGAAAAGATTATTTGCCAAGGGATTTGTACAAATGTATGGGGTAGATTATTTACAGAATTTTGCTCCAATTTCAAGAATTGATACAATCAATATTATATTGGCTATTGTTGCACAATAAAATTGGCTAGTATATTAAATGGATATGAAATTTTCCTTACTAAATGGTTATATTTATTAGGATTTCTATGTGGAATAACTTATGGGCTATGAAATTCTAGGCAAAGAGCACTTGGTTTACAAGTTGAAAAAAGATCTCTATGGGTTGAAGCAAGCTCCTTGTTTCTAGTATGAAAGGATTGATAATTATTTATTGAAGAAAGGATTCAACTGAAGTCCATTTGAGCCAACCTTATATATCCAACAAATTAGTAATGATATTCTCATCATTTTCATTTATGTTGATGATCTCATTTATATAGGTAATAGCTCAATTCTTATGGAGAAATTTCAAGAAAAAATGACACAAGAATTTGAAATGTCAGATCTAGGACTCACACATTATTTTCTTGGTGTGGAGGTACACCAACATTCTGAAGGTATATTTTTTTATCAAACCAAGCATGTGGTTGATTTATTGAAGCAATTTAGAATTATGACATGCAGTGCAATTGTAACCCCTCTAGCCCTTGGTGAGAAATCAACCAAGGAAGATGCAAGTTCGAAAGTGGATGCTACTTTGTACAAAAGTTTGGTTGGAAGCCTCGTTTACCTCACTACAACTAGACTTGATATTATGTATGCGGTGATTCCCATCTCTCATTTCATGGAGGATCCACATAAGTCTCATTGGTCTATTAAAAAAATAATCTTAAGGTATGTGAGTGGTACACTAAAATTTGGCATTCATTATTCTTCCAATGATAAATTTGAGCTAGCTAGTTACATGGATTTTGATTGGGATGGTTTAATGGATAATAGAAAATCCACATCTAGTTATGTTTTCTCATTTGGTTATGAAGTTGTATTTTTAGTAGTAAAAAGAAAGCAACTGTTACTCTCTCTTTTGTAGAAGCATAATATATTGTAGTAGCAACAACAACAACAAGTTTTCAAGCCATATGGATTTGAAGGATTTTGGAGGATCTACATTTGGTTCAAGAACACCCAACAACTATTTACTATGATAATAGTAGTACCACTGTAGTGACCAAAAATCTTGTATTTCATGCTAGATCAAAGCACATTGAGATCAAACATCATATCATAAATGGTTTAGTTTAAGATGAGACAGTGGAATTGCATTTTTTCTCTACATCTGAATAAGTCACTAATATATTTACCAAAGCTCTTCCTAAAGCCAATTGTGTTTCTTTGATAAATCAATTGGGTCTCATCCTCGTTACCCACGTAGGGAGAGATTGAATAAATGCATGTGCATGATCGATGACAATTTTCATGATTCTCAATAGTTTTGTTTTATATTTTGTTTGAATAATAAATAACAGCTTTTATGTATTATTTTTAGTGATAGGAACAATTCTTTTTTAGTTTTCTTTTTTTCTTAGGTACAGTGCAGTCAAAACTATTTTTAGCTTGCTCATTCCATGCAACCAGTTTGCATTAGTATTTCATATTTTTTAGTTTTTTCTTTATATGTATGTCTTTTTCAAATTTTTTTACATAGATCAAGAATACCAAAAAAATCCATCTTTGTTGTTTGCTCTATTTTAGAGCAGATCCATTGATTTTTTGTTCTATCTAAATTTTCATTATAGTGTAAAAGCTTTAGAATTCTATCTTTTAAGGGAGAGAAATATAGATTGGGTCAAGGCCTAAAATAAAGATAGGGGGTTGTGTTGGGGTTGGTTCAATCTAGATGGCCTTATGTTAGTTGAGTGTTGAGCCACTTATATAGACTTGTTTAAATGGAATGAAGCAGTTGAGCTTGACATAAATCTATTGGATATTCTCTCTGGTTTGAAGTGCATTGTATCTCAGTTCCCCTATCGATTTGCATGGATAGTTGTAGTTTCTAATCACAATTGGAAATGCCTATTGTAATCATCAGATGGACACAAATATAGTTAGACATTGAGAAAGAGCTATAATATCTAAGGAGCCCAAGATATGTATGTAAGAGAATGAATTTTTTCTTTTCCATTTATTCCAACCATCTATATGGTGACCTTGTTGGAAATTAATCTAAAGATAGCAAACTTATCTCACATACCCCCACACAAGTTTGAATATATTTTGACCTGCCAACAATTAATATGGTAGGTGATATTGAATTTCAAATTGAGTGCTCATTTTCATGAGCTTGCAATTAAAGAAAAAAAAAGAATGTTATGGTTAGTTTTGTTAGAGAGTCAATTTTTGACATTGAGAAGAACCTGCAATAACAAAAGGGGAATGTTCAATAGAGAATAGTAGACAATAGCAGGGAATGTTCTACAGAAATAGTAAGTAGTTATAGTTGAGTAGTTATCTTCAGATTGGGTGTGTGAACAACACCAGGTTAGGACAACAACCCAAAAATTTGAAAGTAAAGGAATATATAAATATTTATTTTTTGTGTGTTTAGTTTCTTTATTCTCTCTCTCTCTCTCTCTCTCTATTTTCTTATTTTGTCCTTGTAAGAGAGGAGGACCAACCACATCAAGGCTCTAGGTCATGAAGAGCCAAGAGCAGAGGGTTGACCTAACTTACCTCACTCTAAAAGATGTCTTGGGATAAGGATCGAGAATGATGAGCACTATAACATACTTCTATCACTCTATGGATCCAAATCTTAAGTTTGGGCTAGGCAAGCCAATTTTTGGAGTCAATATTACACCTCAAACAACTCTTTGTTTGAGGATGACAGTGTGGCACATTGGCATCTCTTTGGAGCACTAGCGTATGTATGGCCAGTAAACAGAGAGTACAATAGAGACTACCTAAAATGTATTAACATCCTAGCTAGTTGGTTTAGATGGAAAAAGTAGAATAAGGAAGTACAAAAGATAAAGACAAATGTGATAAAACATATAAAAGAGAGATAGGGTGAAAAAAATGATATCACACAAGCACCAGTTCACTAGCTAGCTCCAAACGCACGTTCACCTACACACAAGAAAGAGGGAAGATTATTGGGGCTATATAGGGGCCTACCTTAGTCAAACCCCTGTTTTGGTGTTTCCACCTCCATGGAAAGCCAAAAAGTAACGAAGTAGAAATATGCAATAAAGGAAATAAGAGAGAACAAAAACACTACAAATAGTAGTATGCTACTTCTATCAAATCACAAAGGAGAGGAGGTGAAATGTTACCACCTCCACCCAAAATCTCACTAGCCAATGTAGGAGTTATGGACTTGGCAATGTCACTGCAGCCGTAAGTATGATGAAGGGAGGTCTCACAAGACTCCAAGCCCAGGCTTCTATGGCTTGCTCCACACTTGCAATGTGGAGTTGATGAAGCTTCAAATGCTACTGTAATGGAGTATTGAAATGGTGCTTGAGAGTGAAGTGAAGTGGAGAAAATGCTAAGAGAATGAGAATCTGTTGCTTAGTGATTGATATGAGATGAGAATGGATGTTTTTGAAGGTGGGATGGGAAGAATCTAACATTTTTGGGGTCAATTAGTTGAAGAGGGATGTTACAATTTGTCCCCAATTGGAAGTGTAACACCTCTGCCAACTTCAGACGCAGGAATCCGTTAGGGATGATAGCGCACCGTGCAGACATATGTGCACCACGCGTGCATCCTTGGAAAATATTCTCTCACCGACACAAAGGACAAATGCCAAGTGGATGGAAGGAAGTTGGGTGACATGGAATTTTTTGTTTGGATTTGATTTTCTAAGGTGAGGGTGTATAAAAGAGGAATTTTCCCAAGGGTTGAAAATTCACTCCTATACATTTTTCCCCACTTTAGCGATCACGAGTACTAATGAGTGCTTTGGTAAAGTAGATCAAAGAGTTAGCATGTTAGAAATTTATACCTAAACCATGGAGGAAGTAGACCACGATTTGGTGACTAAAAAATGTAGGACAGACAAAGGAATCCACAGGTACTCTCCTTAAGGAGCTTCGAACAAAAACTCCATAGCCCTGTAGAACTATGAAGCTGCACAAAGTACACCGAAGGCCCTCATACCAATGATGGAAAAATCTTGCAAGATGAAAGTGTCTCACAGGCCCGCAGACCTGCAAGGACGAAATCCTCAAGATCTCTCACATGAAGGAATCCCTGTGAAGTATGTGCCTTATAAGCCCACAGACCTGCAAGGAGGCATCCCCCAAGATCTCTCACATGAGGTAAACCCATAGAAGTAAGCATCTCACAGGCCCACAGACCTGCAAGAAGGCATCCCTCAAGATCTCTCACATGGAGGAAACCCAAAGAAGTAAGCACCTCAAAGACCCACATACCTACAAGGAGGCATCTCCCAACATCTCTCACATAAGGGAAACCCAAAGAAGTAAGCACCTTATAGGCCAACAGACCTACAAGGAGGTGTCCCCCAAGATCTCTCACATGAAGGAAACCAAAAGAAGTAAAGCGCCTTATAGGCCCATAAACCTGCAAGGAGGCATCTCCTAAGATCTCTCACATGGAGGAAACCTAGAGATGTAAGTGCCTTATAGACCCACAGACCTGGAAGGAGGCATCCCCCAAGATCTCTCACATGGAGGAAACCCAGAGAAATAAGCACCTCACAGGCCCGTAGGCTTGCAAGGAGGCATTCCCCAAGATCTCTCACATGAGGGAAACCCAAAGAAGTAAGCTTCTTATAGGCCCACAAACCTGCAAGGAGGCATCCCCCAAGATCTCTCACATGAGGGAAACCCAAAGAAGTAAAGTGACTTATAGGCCCGCAGACCTACAAGGAGGTGTCTCCCAAGATCTCTCACATGAGGGAAACCCAAAGAAGTAAAGTGTCTTACAGGCCTGTAGACCTGCATGGAGGAATCCCCCAAGATCTCTCACATGGAGGAAACCCAGAAAAGTAAGGGGACTCCATAGAGTCCGTTTGGAAAGCGGCTTCAAAGGTGCACCTACAAAGTGACATGCTTACCTATAGATAAAGCATGTTGAAAAACAAAGTGGCCACATAGGAAATCAAGCGGACATTCACGCAAACCATCAAAAAATTGGATGGATTTCAAAGGGGTCCCTCAAGAACGCAACGTGAAGAGGGGTCCACTCAAGGGACACACTGTTTGAAAGTGAAAAAAGAGTTTGGTTCATCATAAAGGAATCCTATCAAAGAATTCAAAAGGAAGAAAATGCCCCCTCCCACCTCAGAGGAAAATTTTCAAGTTCTTTCTTTACAAACCAATGATGAAGGAAACACATTTTGTTAGGGGTCTAAGTTGAGAATGCAATTTTTGAAAAAATATTTGCAATTTTTCTCAAGAAAATATTCATTGGTAATGAATGTGTTTTCTAAAAATTGAAGTATCATAGAAATGGTGTTGTCACACACATGAGGGACAACTCAAGCAAAGAAGAGAGAAAGATAAGAAAAGAACAAAAGAGCAATAATCATAAACAAAGGACACATATGCTCATGCTTATATAAATAATAGGTAACTGTGGTGCAAGGTGAAAGATCATCAATCCCCACCAGATCAGGAAGAATGCATAAAAAGAAAAGTAAAAATAAAAAATTGGGTCAACATGGAAGGGAAGCCTAAATGCCCCCAACACTTTGTATCATCCCCAATTTGTTGAAAATCAAACACAAACATGGAAAAATGATGACACAAATAGAAGAAGGTTCACGACACAAAAATCACTCCTGTATCCAAGAACCAACAAGGGTGACAAGGGTCATCTAGAAACACATAGCACAAGTACAGGAGAACACATTACATTACACACACACTTCTAATCTAAAGATAAAGAGGCCTCCCCCTAACACTCATCGACCAAGAGGTTGTCCAATTCCCAATCTAGATCACTATAAGGGGAAGAAGGATGATCCTATAGTGGTGGAATATTAAGGGGAGGTGCTTACCCTCCCACAACAAGGGCCAAGGAAGTATCCCTTGCAAGGTCTTCTCCGCTAGGCTCTTGTGGAGCTATGGTTAGCGATTTTGAAAAGATCACCAACAAGGTTGGAACTTCATCCAGAGAGTTGAACATGCACTTCACAGGAGTGTTATTTCATGCCTCGACGGATGGAGAGGACTGTGCCCGAGATTCACTGCTAGGCTCACTGAGTGATTTGGGAGTGGTGACAAACTCAGGGGGAGTCAGGGCTTTCTTCGTCACTAGGATAGAATAAGCTAGCACAAGACCACCTTTCAGAGAAGGTGGGATCATATTATGCCCTCCATTGCTATAAGGGACAACCTCCACCTTCTAATTCATCAGGGGATGTGAACTCCCCATAGATGAGGCAAGAGGTGCATAGGAAGAGGAGGAGAAAACTGCAACAGACACCACCAAGGTATTCGACATGTCCACGGGTTTAGGGAATAGTGAGATGTCCAGAAGGGACATCAACAAGGGCATCTCGACTGAAGGAGCAATGAACGCCTGGACCCTTTTGGGGTCAGGCACATACACAATAGGAGCCGAAAGCAAGACTAAGCTCAGTTGAATGGAAGTAGAGGGGAGGAGAGAGGAGGACACAACAGAGGACCCTGAAGCAGGGGCAATCATCTCCTCTTCCTTCTTCTGCAAAGCATCTTGCTCAACCACTAGAGCCTTTCATCGACGCTTGCACTCATGTGCAAGGCAATTTTTGTGACTCTTTGAGTTAGAGGTCAGGATCTATGAAGGGATGGAAGGCTCCTTCTCAGCCATGGGAGTGTCCACTACAGTCATTTTTAGCGGAGGGATAGGCTCCTAAATGGGAGTAGGAGGAGCAAATTGAGAAAAAATGGGGGGAGTTGGCTCTAGTGCCTCGACAACGGGCCTCTTCCTATTTAAAAATTTTAGAGCAAGAGTGGTGGGAGGCCATGGAGGTTGAGACATAGATGATTCCCCACTGGGACCCTTTATTCTACCATACTGAACAGGCCTAGGCTCCGTGGGTAGAACAGGAAGCTCAAACACAGGATGCTTGGGCTTTCGCCAAGCGGGCACCATAGGATTCTCTTGCAACCACATAATAGAATCTGATGGCACCACAATATGATGAGAGGAAGCATCAGTTTGGATAGCGAAAGAGGAAGAAGATGGATCTCAAGACCGCTTCTCTCATTCTCTTCTACGTGCCTTGGTGGCATCATTTTCAGCTTTCAAATAGGCCCTATGTGAAACAACATAAGGTGATGGAGGGTGCTTCACTCTAGGTGTTAAGTGCCCTTTCCTGTAATTTTGATAAGACTGGTATAAGAGGTCCATCCTAGGTGGGAGAGGACCAATGGGTGCCAACCAAAAGTGGTCTGAGGAATAGCTACCATGCTTAATTGGTGGTCTGTAACCAATGTTGTGGATCACATGCACAAAACCCTCATGTATAAACTTCAAAACTTATGCACAATAAAGGGAACTGCGTTCATAGCTACTAACTAGGGGATACCTAGCTTCACTCTGAAGATTTTAGACCTCAAGATTATATCAAATAGAAGGTTTATTGATTTAGGTCTGACAAGGATTGACAAAATGATACTACCAAGAGGAGGTACGAAAAATTTGTTGTGTGTACAAATGGTGCTTATAGGTGCATTGTACCCATCTTTATGCAGAAAATTAATTAAAATGATCTCCTTGGTTATGATATTCACCTAAGACGTCAGGTCAATGAGAACACCTGCTACAGTGTTTCTGTTGATTCGTGCAAGGATATAAAGAGGAGACGGTTCTCTATTAAAACCCATCGGTAGGTCCTAGAGGTGAAGGTTATACCTAGAATACTACTCGTAGGTTACATAGAGGGGATAGGTTGATGCAAAAAAGAGGCCATCACACACACTAAATGATCCTCTCATAAATCCCCCAAAAGTTTTGTGATCAAACCGTGACCCAACTAAGGCTTTGTAATGCAACACATACGAAACCTTCCAACAATGCCTACTAGGGGTCGTAGGCAGGGTTGTAAGGTTAAGGCCTCACAACACTCACACCTACAACACTCCTAGGACACGAGGAAAAGAGCTTTCAATATTGCAAGACAAAACCAAAATGGTTCACATCGGGCTCACCAAAAATGTAAGAGAGGGGGACCAACCACATCAAGGCTCCAAGTCACAGAGAGCCGAGAGCGGAGAACTGCCCTAACTTACCTCACTCTAAAAGATGTCTTGGGATAAGGATTGAGAATGATGAGAAATATAACATACTTCTATCACTCTACAAACCCAAGTCTTAATTTTGGGCTAGGCAAGCTAGTTTTCAGAGTCAATACTGCACCTCAGATAGCTTTCTGTCTGAGGATGGTAGTACAATTCTAGGACAACAATGCAATGCGTTGGTATCTCTCTGGTGTGTTGGTGTTCATATGGCCAGCAAATAGAGAGTACAATAGAGACTACCTAAAAATTTACCAACGACCTAGCTAGTTGGTTTAGATGGAAAAAGCAGAATAAGGAAGTACAACAGATAAAGACAAATATGATAAAAATCGATAAAAGAGAGTTAGGGTGACAAAAACGATCTCACACAAGTGCCAGTTCGCAAGCTAGCTCCAAATGCACATTCACCTACACACAAGAAAGAGGGAAAAAAATTGGAGTTGTATAGGGGCCTACCTCAGTCAGACCCCCATTTTGGTGTTTCCACCTCCACGGACAACCAAAAAGAATTGAAGTAGAAATACGCAATAAAGGAAAGAAGAGAGAACAAAAACACTACAAAAATTATTATGCTACTTCTATTAAATCACAAAGGAGAGGAGTGAAATGTTACCACCTCCACCTAAAAGCTCACTAGCCAATAGAGGAGTTATGGACTTAGCAATGTTAGTGTAGCTGCAACTGTGATGAAGGGAGGTCTCACAAGACTCCAAGCCCACACTTATATGGCTTGCTTTTACTTGCAATGTGGAGTAGATGAAGCTTCAAATGTTGTTGTAATGGAGTGTTGAAATACTGCTTGAGAGTGAAGTGAAGTGGAGAAAATGCTAAGAGTGTGAATTTGTTGCTTAGCGATTGAAATGAGGTGAGAATGGATGTTTTTGAAGGTGGGATGGGAAGAATCTGCCATTTTTCAAGGTCGATTGATCGAAGAGGGACGTTAAAATTCATCCCCAATCAGGAGTGTAATACCTCTGCCAACTTTAGACGTAGGAATCCGTCAGAGATGGCAACGCATCACATGGACGTTTGCACACCATGCGTGCATCCCTGACAAATATTATCTCACCGACATAAAGGAAAAATGCCAAGTGGATGGAAGGAATTTGGGTGATGTGGAATTTCTCCTTCGGATTTGATTTTCTAAGGTGAGGGTGTATGAAAGGGGAATTTTCCCAAGGGGTGCAAATTCGCTCCTATACATTCCTTCATTCTATCATAATTGTATGATACTATATTGCTGCCCCCTGCCACCAACAAGTGGTATCAAATCCCTATTTTTGTATGCAGTTTGGTTCTTATGGGTGTTTGGAAAATCCTTAGGATTCTAGGCACTAATCATTCTTCTCTAGTTTGAGAAGAATGGTAGGTGGTGACAGTAAAGGTTGACAACAACCACCAAATTTTGATGGGAAAAACTATGATATTTGGGATAAGAAGATGAAGACAGTATTGGTTGAAAATGACCTATGGGAGTTGGTCATCAATGGATTCACATATACAATAGATCCAACAACCTATGCAGCCCTATCAAATGCACAAAATAATCAATTGAAAGAAACCCAAATGAAGGATGTAAAATCCCTCAGTTTGATTCAGGAAGCTTTGATAGAGGCTATTTTCCCCCGTATTGTATCAACAAATTACTTAAAATAGGCATTGGAAATACTATAAAACAATTATAAGGGGACTATTAAAGTGATATTAGTAAAACTCCAACTACTAAGGAGAGATTTTGTGACTTTGAAAATTAAGGATGGTGATTCCATTTCAGACTTCCACACTAGAGTTTCTACCTTAATTAATCAACTAAGAATTAATGGAGAAACAATGGAATACTAGAGGATTATTGAGAAGATCCTAAGAATTTTTCCCTCTAGTTTTGATCCTATAGGCATTGCCATTGAAGAGGCTAAGGACCTATCCAAAATGACTATAGATGAGTTGGCGGGTTCACTACAAATGCATGAGCAATAGTTGAACATATTTTCTCCTTCCCTAGAGAAAGCCTTTAAAGCTTAGAACAATAAAAGAGATCGGGGAAGAGGAAGAAACAATAGAGGTAGAGGTCAAAGAGGTAGAGGAAGAAGTAATTCTGGAAGAGGATTTTTAGACAGCCAAGAGGAGCCAAGCAGCTCACAGTCAGCCTACCAAGACAAGAAGAAAAATAGTAGTTAAAATCAGAGGTATGACAAAAGTAACATTCAATGTTATTATTGTCATAAGTTTGGTCATTATGCTAGTGAGTGTAGGAAGAAACAAAATAACCATGGGGGTCAAAATGCTAATGTTGCAAATGAGAACAAGGATGAAAATGAAAAATGGTCAAATGTTTTTATTGTTTGCAACCTTGTTAAGTGCAATAGTGATGAAGTATGATACTTAGGAAGTGCATGCAACAACCACATGAGTAGTAATAAAAAATTTTCTGCTTCCATAGATAGCAAGATAAAAAACTAAAATCAAAATGAGAAATAATGAGAAAGTTCCCATCATGGGAAAAGGTATTGTTAACATCCAAACCAAAAATGGTGAGAGGAAGATCCAAGATGTCTATTATGCTCCTGACATAAAACATAACCTATTGAGCATTGGACAAATGGTCCAAAACGGTTATAAAAATACTGATTGAAAATGGAGAATGCATGATATTTGACAAAGGAGGTAGTAAGAAAGTGATTGTAGTAGTGAAAATGAAAAGAAACAAAAAATTTCCTCTTAGGATGCGTATAGTATCTTAGGCGCTCACAGTAGAAGAAAAACAATCAGTGGTAGAACAACAGTCTGCTTTTAGGACATTCATCAAAGACCCATCCAAACTTTGGTATTTGAGGTATGGGCACTTGATTTTTTCTAGTTTGAGTTTATTTTCCAAGAAAGGCATGATAAGAGGGTTACCATCCATTGTAGAACCCGATGGCAAATGTGAAGCATGCATTTTAGAAAAAAAACATAGGAAGCCCTTTCAATGAGGGTATTCTAGGAGAGAAAAAACACCATTGAATTTTGTGCACTAAGAGTTGTGTGGACCCATGAAAACCCCCATCTTAGGTGGAAACACTTATTTCATGACATTCATAGATGATTACAGCAAAAAAATATGGGTTTACTTCTTGAAAAATAAATCGGAAGCCTTCGAGAAATTTAAGTGGTTTAAGGCCTCATCTGAAAAGCAAAGCGACCACTTTATCAAAGCCCTAAGAATGGATAGAGGGGGAGAGTACATCTCCAAATAATTTTTGAATTTATGTAGGAATGAAGGTATTGAAAAATAGTTTACAACTAGGTATACTCAACAACAAAATGGAGTGGTTGAAAGGAAAAACAAAACCGTTCAAGAGATGGCAGCAAGCATGCTGAAAGAAAAAGGAATGTCACATGTATTTTGGGGTGAAGTTGTAGCAACAATAGTTTACCTATTAAATATTTCTTATAAAGGTTGTCTTTGATAAGATTCCATAAAAGGAATGGACAAATAGAAAGTGGAGTATTGAACATCTAAGAATCTTTGGATGTGTGGCATATGCATTTGTTCTAAAAGAGAAGAGACAAGAATTTGATGACAATGGTGAAAAATGTATCTTAACAGGCTATAGTGAAGAGTCAAAAGCCTATAAACTATATAACCTCATCACCAAAAATTGTTGTAATTAGTAGGGACATTGATTTCATTGAGAATGAAGCATGGGATGGGACAGTGGACAACACCACTGATATTCCAGTCACAATACCCCTTGATGATGATGAAGCTTCAAAGGACAACTTATGAGGAGCTCAAAAGAGCAGTACCTCAGGGAGAAACTATCATAGAGAATTGGAAAGTAGTAGCTCTATATTTATTCAGCAAAACAACAGTTCTGGAGGTTTTCAACATAACAATAACTCTAGAAACAAATGAAAAAGTAGCAGCTCCAAAATTCAACAGAGCAATAGCTCTGATAGTCAGCAGTACAGTAGCTCTGGAGGTCAAAAAAACATCAAATTTGAAGGTAATATAGGCCCTACACCTGCATCATTGATGCCATGAAGGCCAAGTAGTGTGAGGGAGATTTATGGCAACACAAGGTATGCTGATTTTGATGATAATTTGAATTTTTTATTATTTTCTTATAGTGATCCAACACACTTTGAGGAAGTAGTGAAAGAAGAGAAGTGGTGTAAGGCCATGGATTAAGATTTGGATGCTATAAAGAGGAATGAAACATGGAAGCTAACCAATTTACCCAAGGGTAAACAAGTGATTGGAGTTAAGTGGTTCTACAAGACCAAGTGTATAACTGAGGGTAAAATTGAAAGACACAAAGGAAGGCTAGTTGTTAAAGGATACAAATAGCAGCCTAGAAAAGATTATGATGAGACATATGAACTAGTTGCAAGGCTGCAAATAGTTTAGGAAGTCATAGCAATATAGCAGCCCAACATAATTGGAAGGTGTATCAAATGGACTTGAACTTATCCTTCTTGAATGGAGTGTTGAAAGTGGAAGTGTATGTGGAGCAGTCACCTTGATATGAAGTCTTGAGATAAGAGGACAAAGTATATACACTTTGGAAAGCTCTCTATGAGCTGAAACAAGCACCTAGGGCATGGTACAATAGGATAGACTCATATAGATAGTGAGTAATGGCTTTAGAAAAAGCAACAGTGAGCCCACTCTTTACATCAAAGCAGCTCAAGGTGATATTTTAATTTTTGTTTTGTATGTAGATGATCTTATTTTTACTAGAAATAGTGGTATCTTCATTTTTTATATCAAAGGGGTAATGAAGAATGAGTCTGAAATGATAGAATTAGGTTTGCTGAAATACTTTCTTGGTATTGAAGTTCACCAAACAGAGCATGCCATATTTATTTTGCAAACTAACTATGCCAAAATAGATTTTAAGGAGATTTAAAATGGAGAACAACAAACTTTCCCCAACACCAATAGCTACAAGTCTGAAAATGAGCAAAGAGGATAGTAGCAATGAAGTGAACCCAACCCTCTACAAGGGAATGGTTGGAAGTTTGATGTACTTAACATCTACTAGACCTAATTTGATGTATGCAATAAGCATGATTTCTAGGTTCATGGAGAAACCTAAGGACACACATTGACAAGCAGGAAAGAGGATTTTGAGATATGTGAATGCAACAATAGGCTATGGAATTTTGTATGTTGCATCTAATGAGTTTAAGCTAGCTAGTTTCATGGATAGTGATTGGGCAGGATGTAGATGGAAGGAAGAGCATATCAAAATATGTATTCCACATGGGTTCAAGTGCAATATCATGGGAATCTAAGAAGTAGCCCATTGTCTCCCTCTCCACAGCAAAATCTGAGTATATTGTAGCAAACATAGCAACATTTCAGGCTATTTGGTTGAGAAGAATCCTTGCAGATTTAAAGGAGCAACAAGAAGGTAGTACAACCATTCATTGTGACAAAGTTTCTTCAATAGCCCTGGAAAAGAATCCAGTCTTCCATGGATGAAGAAATCACATTGAGATTCATTATCACTTCATAAGGGAGTTTGTAGAACATGGTGAGATTGAACTTCAATATTGTAGATCTGAGGAACAACTCATTTATATTTTCACCAAGGCATTTCCAAAAGATTATTTTGAATTCCTAAGGGATAGGCTTTGCATTGTAGACAACATTGAAAATGTGCAACCCTTGAAAGGAAGCATATTTGTAACTCTAAAGATCAATTTTGAAAAGAGAATTCAAAATGACATTTGACTTCAAATTAAGGGGGAGTGTTGGAAATTAATCTAAAGTCAGAAAAATTATCTCACCTACCCCACATAAGTTTGAATCTATTTTGACCTTCTAGCAATTAATATGGTAGGTGATTTTGAATTTCAAATTGAGCACTCTTTTTCATAAGCTTGCAATACAAGACAAAAGGAAAGAATGTTACAGTTAGTTTTTTTAGAGAGTCAGTTTTTGACATTGAGAAGAAGAACCTACGGTAGCAAAAGGGGAATGTTCAACAGATAACATAAGACAACAGTAGGGAATTTTTTGCAGAAATAGTAAGCAGTTACAACAAAGAAATTAGCTTCAGATTGGGTGTGTGAACAACACTAGGTTAGGACAACAATCCAAAATTGCATGTGGTATATTTTTTATTGTAAAATAGAGCATGTACTATGTAGTTTTTGTAATTTTGAAAGAAAAGGAATATATAAATATGTATTTTCTATGTGTTTAGTTTCTCTATTGTCTCTCTATATTTTCCTATATTTTCCTTCATTCTATCATAGCTATGTGATACTATATTGCTGCCCCCTACCACCAATAGACCCTAGTGTCTTTGGGTTTTGGGATTTAGTCTTAGATGTGGCTACATATAGATAAGTTCTTGGCCATCTCAAAGTTACAAGAGACTCCCCACAATGGACCAAAATGATGTATTATTAGAAATCATCATTATCTCCCCAAGTCATCGAATTCTCATTCAAAAGAAGATATGTTTGACCTCTAGAGGCCCTATCTCCAAGTTAGGTGGGAATAGAAGGTGCCTATGGTACTTATCACTAAAATTTTTATTCTCATTCAATAATATTGAATAGATAACATGTTTCAATCTTCGTTTAGTGAGGGGAATGTAAACTAAAATGAGACACACATCTGAAATTCCCAAGGTGGTGGGGGCAACGAAAGTGGGCAGGGGAAAAATGAATAAACTAATCAAAGAAGACATGGGGCTGGCTGGAATTATAGTCAAATGTGTTCCCTCCCATTATTGGGAGCTTGATTTTAAAGAAAGTATCTAATGAAACCTCAACTACATCCACCCACCCACCACGTGTGGAGGGAT
Source organism: Sequoia sempervirens (assembly GCA_007258455.2). NCBI lineage: Eukaryota > Viridiplantae > Streptophyta > Pinopsida > Cupressales > Cupressaceae > Sequoia > Sequoia sempervirens. The sequence goes on along the minus strand of VDFB02086081.1, from coordinate 14,731,291 downwards.
AAGCGAGGGTTTAATGTGGTCAAGGCTTCAGTTGGGTGGGGATTATAGTTGATGGAACTTCGTTCAAATGAGTTTATTTATGTGCTCTCCTACACTACCATCCATGGCCCAAGCCTTGGTAGAGAGTGCATCTCCATAACCAAGTGGATATAGTTGAGGAGAGGCTAATTATAGCGGATATAGTTGAGGAGTTTTATCTTTGTGGCATTCATAGTAGTAATCCACTCAAAGAAAACAAGAGAAAGAGATTCAGATTGAATAAATTTGTGAGGTTAGTAATAATAAGAAGTTGGGTTAAATCCAATTCATTCATATCGAGGTTGTGATGTAAACGAGAGATATAGATAGTCAAATATCATGAGCATTCCTATTAAAGTATTATCAACTAAATTAGAGGAAGATGAATGAATATTAATCAAGGATTCAAAAAATTAGTTGGTCTAATCAAGGAGGGAGAGGCAAGGATGGATAGAAATGAATCTAGGTAATAATTGGATATATTTTTCCCTACCTTGAATTCGGTTGAAAGTAGTCAATTCCCATCAACCTCTAATCTCGATCAATGAATCCTAGCCTTACCCTCAATTTCTCTTTAAAAATAAGGGCCCTCACCCCATAACCTTCCTTCTAAAGGTGAGTGTCATGTGTCTGAATAGGTGGAAGGTTATATTCTTCTTCCCACCCACTTCCCTCTCACCCAAAAGAGGATTTATGTTCTTCTTCCCACCCACCTTGATGCATTAGGGGGTTAAAGTCCTACCACCCACCCCTACCTAATGAAAATTAGGGGCTATTAGATGAAGTACAATTCCCATTACCTTCATCCTCTCATGCACCTTAGGGAGATAGGTAACATTTGGATGTGGAGAAGCTAGGTGTTGATAGGGATCACAACTCTTTAGATAACGATTCTAGTCACAATATTCAAGGAGAATGAGGGGTAGTTGGAATCCTTGGATAAATGAAATCCCCTTAACTAATCTCCTAAAACAAGTAAGTTTTGTTTCACGTGAATAAGAAACAATCAATAGCCAATGCATATACATGTAGGATAAGCACCCAGATCTTAATGCATAGATTGCAGCCAATGGCCAATCTATAAAAACCTACAAGAAAATACCATGTCCCCTTACTATTATAGATTTACCATTGAGCTTCCCTTAGAATTAAAGGAGCCATGATGGTATTTTAAAACAACCAATATTGAGTCAAAATAGTCAAGAAAACCCCCCAAGGCTTGTATCTAACCCCAACCTCAGCCTACCCCAATCCCATTACCTTCATCCTCCTAGCCACCCCAAAGGGAGAGGATGGTTCCACCCACATGACTAGTTTCTAGGTTGAGCCATACAATAACTAGGAGTGTCTGAGTTCCCCTTTATTACTTAGGTAGTATCAAATGTGAGCTATGTAAATAGGACTAGAATGAGATTATTTCTTCTCCATTACAAAAACAAATCTAGTTAACTAGGGGTCAAGATCTCCACTTGATCATTACTCTGAATGTGCCTACTATAGATCCCAGACAAATTTCTCCAAGCCCTACCAGCACTATGGTGACCAATCAAAAGGAACTAAGTGGAAGTAGATGCCACATCAAGGTCTCCCCCTTCCCCCACTCAACACTCATAGCTACAACTATGATAAATAGGTGGGTGACCCTAAGGGATAGCAACTCATGGATTGATGTAGAGGAAGGATTGTTCTGATACAAATTTACTTCCTTTATAATCTTCACACAATGGCTCATCTAAAACAATTCCTAATGGATTCCTAAAGCACCTTGAAACATGGGACAACATCCTAAAGGCACTCCATCATTAAGGACAACATGTAACAGGGGAAACTTAGTTTATTCAAACCTGCTACAACACCTTCTATGGGTTTCCAAACATTCATGACCCCAACCAAGTGATTAACATAGTGGTTCATGCAAATTGAGACTTGTTGTCACTAGGTGCATTCAAGGAAATGACTTCAAACAAAGGAAATAATACTTGTCATATGTATTCCCAGGCTTGTGCAGGCATCCAACAACATATCACTATGATTCTTCTCCTAAAAGGATTTGTTCTATTAATGGTGTTCCATTTGATAATGATTCTCCTGATCTTTCTAAGGTTCCCTCTTGTAGAGCGGTAGCCCAATACTAGAAATAATAAATTAAATTTTAATCAACCTACTTCTTTACCACCTTCTCAACCAAGCCTTCCTCAAGCACCTAAACCTACAGATAGAGCACCTAGTGATTATGATCTTGTTGAGAAACTTTGCGTTACTCTGACTAAGATCTCACTATGGGACTTGCTTCAATCTACTTCAGTTTATCAAGGTATGCTTTAGGAAGCCTTGCAAAAGATCCTCTTGTCTTCTTCTACTAGGCCGACAAATGTCAATGCGTTGATAGCTCATATTTGTGTGGATTCTCCAAATATTACATTTTATCCACAGGTACTCCCGCATCTTGAAGTACAGAAGCAAGCAGACCCTCTAATGACCATAGTTAACATTAATAGCATTGGCATTAGAAATACTCTCATTGATGTTGGTTCAATGCTCAACGTATGTACATTGATCTATTTCCTAAGATTAATATTGATTCTTCCTCTCTAGCTACTTCTTCTCTTGTTATTTGTGGGTTCGATAATGTTGGTTGGCAACCTTTGGGCATGATAGTCTTTCCCTTAAGGTTGGGATCCATTACTATACCCACCCTCCTATATGTTATGTCAAAAAAGTTACCATATAATCTTCTCCTCGATAGACCATGGATTCACACTATGGGTGCAATCTGGTCTACCTTGCATAAATATATTAAGTTCATTTGTAACAATCAAGTAATCATAGTCATCGTTGACCTCGAGGCCATACATGTGTGAGATGGAGACTGTCAGTCAGGATTCAATTGTGCCTACTTTGATCCCTTTAGTGTCTTCTAATGCATTGACGTCTACTCCAATAGTACTTGTTATAAAGGATTCTCTTGAGATAAATGTCCCTAAAGAAGATTCCTCTGAAGCAATAAATCTTAAGTCTTCTCCTTCTACCTCTTCTCAAAAGAATGCATTCCTTGGTGATGATTGGGATTCTCTAGACTTTACATAATCCTTCATGGGAGAATATAAAGTTGGCCTAATCCACTTAAACCTTCTGATAACATCATTTGAACCCGCTATCAAAGATGGTTATTCTTTTGTATCACGGGATAGTGTGAATGCCAATTGTAATGTTCTTGATGTTGATCCTCCTTCTAAGGAAGATGATCACACCTCTGTTAAAGAGGCCAATGTTGGTAATCCTATTAAGAAGGATGATGGTTATCCCGTAGAGGAGTACAATCCCCATTGTTGGAATAATGCTCTCTATGAAGATCCTCCTCAATATTTGCAAGCATGTTATGGCCCTAGATTTAAGCTTGGTTCTAAATATGGTTATGGGCATAAAGGTTGTGGGTGTAATGAACAAGGCATTTAGTCCCTATAGAATGTCCACCCCATAAGCATAATTCGGGGCTTGGTTGCTTGAATGAACAATCTAAATAGAAACCATGGTTGAATGTTGGTATGATTTCGACTCAACCTCATTCCCTTGAATTGATTCATACTCCATTATCTTCTATCTTTGTGTCTTCTTGTGAGCAGTCAAGTCTTTCTCCACAAGAGAAAGGGTTGCTTCATGCTCATTATTTGTCTAAGAAAGAGCGTATTTCATTGAGGCTTCTAAAAGCCCACTTAATTACTCTTCCTCCTTTTACACGTAAGAAATTCCATAAACATGATAAAGCAAAACATTTTTTTTGTGAGTACCATTGAGTGCCTAGCCATTCCACTAGTGAATGTAAGACCTTGAAAGATAAAATACAACAACCTCTTGATTTAGGTGTCATCATTCATTTATTTGTTGATGCACCTACCTCTTCTTCAAATGAAAAATGATATCAAGGTCTACCTCTATCCTATATGTTCTAAGTATCTTGCATGGTTCTCCTCCCCAGTATGTTGGGGACAATGATAATTTGTTTTGGAGATGTGTGTCCCCCTTAAAGGACCCCATATCTTCTCTATGTCTTTTAGATGAAGCATCCCTTGAGTGGATCCATTTTTTTTTTAAGGGTTCTTGAGGGACCACCTTTGAAAGCTTTTTCTCTTGAAAGAATTCATTTGTGTCTAGCTTGGGGCAGCCTGACTAGGCCTATCTTTTCTAGGACTAAGCACCTATAAAGGCCCATCAGACTCTATAGAGCCTCTCACATCGGGCTTCCCTTAGGAGAGAGTACCTGGGGCACCCTCTTTGCAAGTTCGAGGACCTGTAATGCTTGCATCATGTGGGATCTTTTTGTTCAACTCTGTAGGAGAGAGTACCTGCAGATTATTTTGTTCACCTTTCCATAGGTCTGAGGGCCTATGGTGCTTTCTATTCAAACCTCCCCAAGAGAGAGTACCTGTGGAGCCATCTCTCTTGGAATTTTCATTCCTTTCTAGCTCTTAAATTCTCTTATCTTCTCTTCTCAAATTGTGTATACCAGATTGAAGACTTGCATCTTATTCATCTTAAGTATATACTTCTTTCTCTCTTTGACATTGGTTGCTTCCCTGACTTTTCGGTGCATTCTTCTCTTAATGCAATTGATCCTTGCATTCTTCTCTCCATTTAAGAATTCTTCTATGTGTTGTTTCTTAATTTGGGGATGATGCATAGTACTAAGATGACATTCTACATCGAGGTCTCTTTTACTTTGCTAACTCAAATCCTTTAGTTTGTTGTGTTCTTGTGTGTATGTTTTTTGTATGTTCTAACCCTGTGATATTGTGGCTTTTTATGTTCTAACATTTGTTGTCTTATGCAAAAAAAATCTTGTCTAATGTTTTTATTTTGCAGGTCTTCATCCTGGGGGCATATTTCCTTGGTTCAAAACGTTATTTGCTTCCTCTATAGTATCTTTTTGGTATCATGATGTTATTTTTGTTTAGTAGATTTCCTTTAGCATGCATATTAGTGTAGATTCATATGCCTACTAAAGTGGGGGAAAATGTAATGTCGTAAAATTGCACCCCTTGCAATATCACATACATTCTTCTATCCACTTTAGTGTCCACTCCCTTAGCACTTGTGTAGGCTCATTTTAGCTCCTGCATCATCCTTTTTCCCCGAGTCTCAAGATGCTCAAGACCCCCTTTTTAGCAGCTACCCTCGCGTGTCAACTTTGTGTTGAACCTTATGCTTTTTTTGTTCTTGTCATTTTGTAGAATGATGTGTCTGGACAATAGCATGCCGCATGGATGCCCACACATCGCACTAGCGTCTTATGACATTTCAACATTCAAACGGCCATTTTCGAGCATTTTTTCCACTTGTCAACCCCTTTTGTTGATGGTAACAACTTGAGACACCTTGTAATAGCTTGGGAAGCTTCTTTTCCCTCCTCTTCTCTCTTTAAATGCTATCTTTTGATCTATTGGGTCTGTTGGATCTCTCTAGCTTTGGCTCTAGCCATTTCATCTTCTCTTTGTCTTGTTATCTTGCTTGTATAACTCCTTACAACTTGCTACAATAGCACTTTCAAAAGTTCTCACAACGCTCTACACTGCTCTCTTGACTCTTGCAGTTGTCTTTGCTTCTCATTCTCTCTTTGGCTTCCTCCAGCTTTGCAAGTGATACCTATCTTGTGCCTTGCACCCTTGAGCATCTTGGGACTTCTCACATCCCCTATCAATTGCATCTCTATCTCATGATATAGGTTTTCCTCCTTAGTGGGGATTGTTTTTATCACTTCATATTTGCTTACTTTATTCACTTCCTCTATTTATCTGGTTGTCTATGGAGTTGAGAACACTAAAAACGGGGGTTTGACTGAGGCACACCCCTATACAACCCTAACATTTTCTCTCAATCTTACATATGCAAGTATTAAATATATTCATATGTTGGAAGCTTCATTACTTGGGTTATTGTTAGCATTTTCTATCTCTTATCATCTCGTTTTATCATTTCCACTTTACTTAGTTGGCTTTACTTTATTTCAGTTCTATTATACTCTGTTATTCTCCAACATTCTTAAGAGTTCTTAGCAATTTGATCATTAGTAGTCATAAAGTTGTTTTAAATGTGATAAACTCAATTTTTGGTCTATACAAGATGCCAGCGCACCTTTGGGACTCTAGCACACTGCAATGTCATCCATATTTTGCGTTGTCGTCCTTTGGCCAAGAGCCTGTTAGTTTGTCCAGAAAATCTTTGTGACCTACTCATTCTAATTCTGAAACTCTCGCACTATTCTTTAAGGTACTTTAGGGCAGTTTGCCCCTTGGGATTCTCTTGAGAATCAAGAGACTCACGAGTAGCGAATCCCCCTTCTCTACATGAATTTTTAGGAAAATCTAGTTCAAGGGCATGTTTTTTATAGTATTTCAAGAAATGTGGCCAAGTTTCTCATTGACCCACTTTCCGATTTGGGAGTTTTTAAAGTTTTTATTTTTATCAACTAAATCCCGGAAATTATTAAATTAAAAGTATTGTTGATTGGGAATGTGATTATGTTTTTGGTTTTTGGTCGTAATGGCACCTTTATTTGCCATGTCCCTTTTTTCAAAAGACAATTGTAGAGTGGAATCCAGGAATTCTACTGCATTCCTTTGTAGGAGCTCATCTCAGTCTGTGGTTTGGGACATAACATCTATAATAAAGGATCCACAACATATCAAGAGATCTTGGGGAAAGGATCATCTATCAGAAAGATATCACCATTAGAAGATCATTAGTTGAGGTTGATTGTGCTTGAACATAATCGATTCTGGGAATTCCCCTACATTCCTTTGTAGAAGCACATTTAGGTGTGTGGTTTGGAACATAGCACCTATGATGACACTTGCACGTCATATCCAAATCTTAAGGAAGAAGGATTGGACAATGGAAAATTATTGCTATCAAAAGGCGATTGTACTAGTCAACCGGTATCCATTCCTATAGGCTTGAAGGATAAGACATTGCGGGATCATGCAACAATAACGAAAAAGTTTCAGGAAGTTGGAGAGTGTAGGGTAAGCGTGTGGACGGGTCCACAAGATGGCATGCTTACTCCGAAGGAATCAACATTAGCCTTAAGGCCGACCTAATGTAGTGTGCTGGAAATTCAAATTCTGGGCTTTGACACCAATTGGGCTCAAGGCCAACGTATTACTAGGCCAACGTATTCCTTAGGGAAAATTGTTAGCGTATAAATGTAGGAAATCAATTCATGTAAGGGCATCAAATTATTATGTCATTTTATGTATTTTGGGACACTTGTGTTCTAATTCCTTCTATGGACGAAAACCCATAAGAGTTTGTGTTCATTGGACGAAAACCCAGTGTTCACTAGGATCACAGGACAAAACCCCCTTTGGTTCTTGAGGGCATTCTCATTTGAAGATTACATCTGCACTTCAAAGGATTTTGTAATGAAGATAAGAATACTATTGTTGATCTGTAAGAATCTTTTATATCATTCCAGATCATTTTTGTGAATTGTAAATGATATATCAGTTGTGTGAATGAGATTTGAAGTTATCAATATATTAGAGTGTCGTCCTTGTGTTCAATTGTTGTTGTGTGTTGAGCACAATCTGCAAATTAGTCTTTTATTAAAAAATATATTTTAGGACATTGCATTATTATCCTAGCAAAATGTTTTACCAATCAAAATTTATGCACATTTTACTAGGCAAATTTTAACGTAATCAGGTTAGAATTTAGGCTTTACACACACATTCCCTTCACTAATGCTACTATGCTCCCTCATTCAAAAATCCTAACCTTCACTAATACTACCATGCTCTCAAATTCAAAACTCCAAAACTCTTCTCTATTGCTACTATGCTACCTTATTTGAAACTTCAAAACCTCCTCTTATTGCCACCTTGCTACCAAAATTAAAACTTTGAAATTCCTTTATGCCCTCATGCTACCTCATTTGAAATTTCAAAGCACTACTCTATTGCTCCCATGCTACCAAATTTGAAACTCCAAAACCTTGAGCATTTAAAAGAAGGGAAAAGAAACTACCATAACTACTTGTGAGAAAGCTGCACAGCTGCAGGTAATTGGTGTGAAGACATAGACAAGGCATATTATTGTTTGAAGAATGCCTCACAGAGGTTTTATCATATGAAATGGGATGCATATATTGCAAGATCAAATGGATTTGTCGGTAACGCTTGAGAAAATATCAACCAAATGCAATCAGTAGATCGACATTCAACACTATGCAAACCGCTTGGCAAAATTTCTCAAGGAGATATCATCTCATGGAATGAAATAATTGTAGAATATGCACAAAATTGATTTGTTGAAAAAGGCTTAGAAACTTTCGAGCAAATGCATTTGGCAGTTGTGAAGCCGAATGCCACAACTTTTGTCAGCGTACTCCCAGGCAGAGCCAAAAGAGGAGCTTTGGAGCAGGGTATTGGTGTTTATCAAAGCATTAAAACATCCATAACCTTTGCTACCATCCTCTCAGACTGTGCTAAAATTGGGGATTTCGAAATGGGCATAGTCATCCATCAAAATATAATTAAAACCGGATTCATTTCAGATATTATAGTTAGAAATACCCTAATAGACGTATGCAAAATGTGGAAGTATACACAAGTCATGTGAAATATTTGATAAAATGCTTCAAAGAGATGTGATTTCATGGATATGCACAAAATGGGTTTGCTGAAAAGGCTTTGGAAACCTTTAGGCAAATGTTATTGGCAGATGTAAATTCATAGTCAACAACCTTTGTTAGCATTCTACCAGATTTTGCAAAAATGGAAGATTTAGAACAGGGTATGGACCTCCATCAAAGCATAATCAAAAGTGGATTTTGTTCAAATGTTGTGGTTGCAACAGCCCTCGTAGACATGCATGTAAACTGTAAAAGCATTAACCAAGCACGCTAACTATCTGGCAGAATACCTCGAAAACATATGGTTTCATGAAAATGCCATAGTAGAATTTTACAACTTTTGTGAGTGCATTTTGAATACCTGCAACAATATGGGAGATCTATTATTTGGACATGCAACTTGATCGATGCTAAATGGTTTGAATTCTCTATGTAGTCTATTTGGGACTGCATTGCAATGAGAGAAGGGTTGGAACATGAGTTGTTATCTTGGAATTAAATTCTCTTACAGACCTGATTACTATCATGGAAATGAGAAAAAAATGATTTAATGAGGGCCTTCAACAGCGGAGAAAATTGTTTCCTAAGGTTTTGAACTTCCTACCAAGAATTATCTTTATTTCTATAGATAATTAGAATGATGCAAGATCAAATTTTGTGCCACCGTCTCATGCTTATATGGAAGCTTTAGAGCATAATGCTTGCATGTTGATTTTAGTTACATACTAAGAAACACAAAATTGATATTGTTTGTCACTTAAAAAGTGGTTTAAATCTGTTGATAGTTGAATCCTTTGCTTTCGACGAAGAATCTTCCGAAGATAAGACTGGTAATTGGTATTATCACATTCACTGAAGGAATAGCGGTTGGATCAAGGGTAAAAGGGATGGAGGAACAATTACTGTCAAGGTTTATTATTATTAATATAATAAAGGACAAGTGGATTATAGATGCAACCTTCTATATGCTTCAGTATGTTATTTCCCTATAACAGATAATTGTGTCATAGTTCCTGAACTACCATCGAGATACCATTCAGAGAACATGTTGAGAGAGTTGAATATAATGGCTTCCTAATCAAGTACATTCATGCACATAATGTCAAGTGAGATTGGAGAGATGGTAATATTGATAGGGCATACGGTAAATTCACCGCCAACAATTCACCGAGGGAAAATTCACTGCTAAGAATTCATTGCGGGGAAATTCACCACCATGACAATTCACCGCGCGGAAAATTAATTGCATGAATTTTTAGCGATTAATTTTCTGTGGCAGTGAATTGCTGGTGGCAGTGAATTTTCCCACCGTGAATTGTTGATGGTGAATTTTCCGTCAGTGAATTGCTGACGGTGAATTTTCCTAGAGCCCATTGATAGAGGTGTCATTTTGTGGCATTTTACTTCAAAAATGCTTACAAGGAGAAATATGAGAATGTTAGAGAAGATGGATATTGAAGATACATTATTGTTTATAGAAATCTTAAAGCTAATCTCAAACATAAGTGCATCTTATTTTCAAGTGTTCCAAAAATTGGTGTTTTATTGGTTGTGTGGCAAGGAGTGATAATCCCTTCTAAAATGCATTTTTCAAATTGATGGATGGATACCAAAGGAAGTGAATGATCGAATTAATAGTAGATTGGAGGATAATTTATTAGTGGTTTTAAAAGGATTGCTTTCGTTTCAACAACCACCTAGTTTGGATTTTCAATATGTGGACTTCTAGGTTAATGAAACCTAGATTGAAGGGGATTTTATTTTAAACATCTTATTCCTATTCCAATTCTTGCTATGCCATGAAGAGGAAAACATAGAGACCATGTTTAGTGCTAGGAACATGTTTTGAAAGTATCAGAGACGAAGTAAACTAAGGTGGAAAGTACCTCGGCATAACACATGACTTGAAAGTTTTAAATTTCTAGCTGCCTTTTTGTAAAGTGATTTAAATTTCTTATTGTCACCAAACTTAGAAAATGAACCTTATTTTTGAAAAAGTGATGTAAAATATAACCAAATAAGGTTTATTGTTTTCAAAACCAATGTGCTTCAAAAAGGTAGTTAAAAGGTAGTTACTAGGTGGTTACCGTTGGTTACCAAAATTTGCACCCGATTCTGAACTACACAAGTTTCAGCAATTTCGGTAAAACATTGGACTCACTTCTATGTGGGACACTTAGAATGAAGTGAAACCTTCGGGTTCTAGGCCGGCTCCTATTTAGATAATCACCTGAATGCACTTAAATCACTCTAAAAACTTGAAGGGGAAAAGGATAGGAAGTAAACTAAACAATAAACAACTTGATACTTAAACTTTTCAAGGTGATACACCGAAAATATGATGATATCTCGATTCAACAACACATGACAATGAAATCTGACAATACTAAGCACATAAAACACAACTTTGGTATATAAGCAGCTATGTAAAAATATTTCATAGATAGGTATTAAACCAGTTCCAAAACTCTAAATTAGTAGGAAAAGATAAAATCCTCACAACTAACCAGGCCTAAACTAGATAAAATTTCACAATCTATAATTTATTTAGCTGCAAGATCTTCACTTAAGACACGATTCCAAGACATAACATGTAGGATTACTGGAAATCTCAGCTTGAAACATCAAATTGAAAATAGAAACATACAAAAGTGAACTCCAAAGTAGGTCCCAAAAGCTCTTGAATTATCAAAAAATGACTGTGAGGATGTCCTCAAAATATCATGAGTTACAACTGCCAAAAGAACACAAACTCTGGCACTGAAAGTCTCCAAAAGTCTCTATCATAGAATGTAGAAGAACTCCTCTCAAAATGAGCTTCAAAACTCATAAGTACAACTCTCAACCACTCAGGGTCAGATCCAGGAAAATAGCCCCTAAAATAGGACACTCCACTCTCTAAAAAGAAGTCAGATACATGGAAAAGTCTCTCAAAGTCATCAACCACCCTATGACTCAGCAAAACAACCTCTGAAAACACTCCAACTGACAATAAAGCATCCTAACTGCTTGAGAGAAGTCAAATCCGACCCCTGAATCTTCTCTAACATTCCTAGATACCCTCCTCATGTTGGCAAACTGATTCAAATAACCTCATTTTGCTCCCAATGTTGGGTAACTCCACTTACCTTCCTAAATCTTTTCCAAAAACATAAATGAAAGCATATCTTCTTTCCTTGGTCAAATGCATGAGTGACACTTCACTTAAATTTTGCATTTAATAACATTCAAAACTAAGTGACTTATAGAATATCATTAAGGCTTAAATGTTTTTTTTTAACAATTTTCAATAAGGAAAAACATTTTTGAAGTCTTAGCCCACGATGAATAAAATGTCCCAAAGTTTTCACTTAAAATATGGCAAAAATAACATATTCTATTGGCCTTCTAGTGAAAACCTTAAAAGCAAAAGGAAAAGGAAAATGAAGAAGTCTTCATTCAATTTGCATGCTGAAACTTCTCAAAGAAGCTAGGGCTGACACCAAGGGTTTCTGAACTTGAAGCTACACTTCCGCCTGGAAATCTCACCAACCTTGCATATTTTTGAAAAAAGGAATCTCTCTGTCGATTACTACAGAATCACACTACTAAGAGTTGTTTTAGAAGAAAGAATATGAGAAAACACTGTCACTTTTGCTCATAATCGGGCCTCTTTGGCTGTGGATGTTCATATTCTGTATATTTACTTTTATCTGATTCAAACTCTTCCTAGATTTTGTTTATTGTAGCTCTCCTTTTTTTTGTTCTCTATCAATACTTTCATTGTCCTAGGCTGCCATTTTTGCTTCTTATCGAGCATTAAGAATAGATCTCTGACAAAAAAATTTAGAGAGCAAAACACTAGCCGATCTGGGTAAGTGACTTTTATCACTCTGTTTCATTTTCCTGTGGGCCTTCACTTAAGTTGATAGTGCTATGAGATGACTTCACTTCCTATGGTCTACATGGCACGGCCTATAGCATAATGTTTTGAGAAAACCCCAGGTCACGGGTTCCTTTATTTTGACTATGGCTATATGTTTCACAAACTATCTGTAAAAAACATAGGGAAATAGTTGCAGCTCATTAAATTATGGTTGTAAGATCAATACCACAAGATTATACCTAATAAAGTGTCAACATATATGACTCACTGTTCATAATCCAATGTCATAGCTAATCTGCCCTTTTTGTTATTTTACTTTGTGACTGCAACATGAATTTTCACTTGTTATGTAGAAACAATAGCTTACTGAGATATCATTTGTCTTCATGACTGTTCTTAACCCTTCTATGCTTTTTGCATTTCCATATTGATGGCAAAAATAATGAAACAAAAACCATTCTGTTCATTTATGAAAGAAAATAGAGAAATTTTTGTATATGTTGAATCATTGGTCGTGGCCAAGCTTACAATTTTTTGGGTACCATTCATGTCCTATGCTTTCATAGGACTGTTATACACTTTGTTTTCAATTACTTTTTCCATCTATGCATTGCATTGTATAGTATTTTTCCTTGCTCTTGGAGATGATTGTTCATATGAAGACTAAGTGTTATGACTGCTCTCTTTTACATAATTTTGTCCTTTTAATCTTGCAGATGCTCCTTTTGTATGATTTTTGCCACTGTTCTCATGATTATTGCTCTGTTCTGTAGTATTCATGTAATCTCAAGGTTGAATATGTGGACTACACATTCATCATCAGTCATTTGTTATAAACTATGCTTTAAGATTGTCTTTTATGTTTAGTGTTCAAAGCTTCTTCCATTTATGACTACCATTCAACCTTTCATGGGATTTATCATCCCTTACTTAACCTCTACTCTACCATGTCCCAAGAAAACTATCACTACCTTTCCCTTAAGGTGATCAATGACTGCTATCTATTCATAGATCAGGTAATTGCTCATTGTGAGACCCTTGTAGCACTGCCATGAATATTGCACAATTTCATTCGTTATGGCTATGCTCTTGAATCTAAACTCTAATCATAGGGTGTGTGATTGCTCCCCTACTTGAAAACTATCATTTCTGCCCCTCAAAGTATTTGACTATCTCTTCAACAACCATCATGTTTCCCATTCTCGACTGTACCTTGATAGTTTGTTTCAATACAATGAAATTGTATATATCCTCCATGTTTTATTAGAGTAAGTATATGTCATTTATGACTATGACTAAAAGATCATCATTATGAATAATATATGTTTTCCTGAGTAATCATAAGGAAAAGAATTACTCTTCATGTTCAATTAAAGCACAATAATGCAACATGTTGGGCTCAACCCTTATGGGAGCCACATTTAAACCCACATGCTGAATTAAAACATGATTACACTTGTAGCTGCACATGAAGCAAACAAGTTAGAAAAATGCTTTTCTTTTGTGTGTATGTTGATCAAATGGTTTTCTCAGACACCTAAGGCATTCATTGATCTTTGATACACATGGAGATGAGTTAATACATGCATAGGTAGATGACATAAATGATCATTTATGGTAATGACCTTTCATTGCTTAGAGTATAGCTCTAATACTTTGCTTGACCACTGCAGGAACAAGAGCACAAGGAAAATAGGAAGGAAGAGCAACAAGGACAAAACCAAAGTGAGACAACCACTAATGAAGGAACCTGTTTTTGGGTCCCACTGGGCGTGCTAGAAATGTGAAGCTTTGAGTTTATCCTATCCTAAAGGTGCAAAATAACTAAAATGCAATATAAAGAAAACACAAGGAACACCTCAAAGATTAGCCTAAGGAATGATAACACAAAGAAAGATAACAAATAATGATTGTAAATGATTATACCTTTGTGTTGTTGATTCCCTTGGTTGGCCCTTGATGTTTGAAAGCTTGTGTACTCCTTGGATGACTATGAAGATGGCTAGATGCAAGATGGACTATGTGATAGAATGCTAATGTTTATGGCTAAATGGCTTGTCTAGATAAGTGAAAATATTTACAAGTTGAGTGAACAATTTGGTAGCATAAGGGTGAAAATGGCTAAGTGTTTTTTAATGCATTAGAAGAGGGGGGTATTTATAGAAGAATTTTAATTCTCTAGAGAATTCAACGGTTGAGATTAAGCCACCAAGGACAAGATGAAGGGCTATGGTGAGTTGAGGACTCACAAACCCTCACATCTTGACATGTGGAATGTGAAGTGGCCTAGGATATGATGATGTGTAAGTGAGGTGGAATAAGGACAAGTGATGTGGAGGAAGGACAAGTACCTTGCAAGTACCTTGGGGGGTGAGAAGATTTCATCAGAAAAGAACTTCTTGTCCCCAAGTGAGAGTGAAAGTGACATTTGAGGAATTTTAGAATTCCTAAAATATCTCCATGGGAAATGAGAAAGTAGTTGGAGAAATAAATGTGAATTAAAAATTCACATGCTTGGGAGAATCTAATGGATAAGAAAGGGTTTCCAAACAGGTGGGAATTTGCCACATGTGAGTGATATGACAAGTCAAATATTCTAGAAGTTGCATGGGGATAAGGTAAGTCTTGGAAGGATAAATGTGAATTAAAAATTCACTTGGGGAAGAGAGGAGTCTTGGGTGAATAAAAAGGAATTAAAAATTCCTTGGGGGATGAGGAGTGTTGACCAAGGTACTAATTAGGCTTAACTAATCAATGATTAGAAGATGATTAGTAGTTAATAAGGATTAAAAGCCAACTTGTAAAAGTTGGAGGATGTGACACATCCTAATCAAGGATTAAGCATGTGCACATCCCTAATGAAGAGATTAGGACGTGGGTTAGGATTAAGAAAAAAATGTGACATGTGAGGAATTAAATAAATGTCATATTTATTTAATTCATTTGATGAAATGAGGATTACAGAGATAAGGTATAATACCTTAGGGATTTGGCAGAATTAAGGATATTAATTAAATAATAGTAATATTACTTAATTAATGCAAATAAAAGGATGTTTAGATGAAAGGGGATAAATTTTGATAAATTAAGTGTCCAAATTTAGGTGTCTACAACAATATACTAGCAACTTAAAACAAATTGGGCTATCCAACCTGAAAGAGTTGCATTGAACAAAGTGGCAAAGAACAAATTACAACAGCCATGAACAATTAAAAGAAAAACCCTTCAAACTCTAAATTTTAACAAATATTATAGTTGTTTGGAACCTATTACATCATCTTTTTTCAACTGTAGTATTTTCCATTTAATAGATTGTCCAAGTGAATGTTGATTTTCTCATTTACTTTGGGAACTCTCTACAGTTGTGAACATAGAAAAATAGTTTGCAAAATGATGTAAGAGTAAACCCTTAGCATTTATGTTTCCAAATGAACATTATCATTAGCAAAAATAGCCATACATCTACTTTTCCATATATTAAACAAAACAATATGCCTTATAGAATCAACAACATTATTATTTTGAATGTCCAAGCCCAAAATAGCTTCTTTCCAACTCAAAGCATGCTCAAAAATTGTAGGAAGATAAAAAAATATATCCTCCCATTTACTTTTCATCATAGATCAGTCCAAAAATATATGTTTCAAAATTTCAATGTGTTTACAAAAGGGACATTTAACAGACTGAATCCACATATATCCCAACTTGTCACCAATGGGCAACTTGCAATATAAGCTTTTCCAAGCTAAAATTTGAACATTAGCTTTAGTTTTAGAATGCTATATTTGAGCACTTAGATTTTTCCAAGTTTTTCCTTGAAACATGCAGTTCCATTTTTTATCCATTCTAGGATTTAAGGGCAAGTGTGGAAGCAAATTCAAGTAGAATTTTTTAAAAGGAAACAACACAAACTGGCACTTGGATAACCACCACCAATCCTTGAAAGGATTACAATGAAGGGGGGTATACATATTAATAACCAACTCAAAGGGAACCAACAACTTAACAAAGATAATAAACCTTTTATATTTGTAATTTAGACCAAGGCTATTCTTAAGAGTTTTCCAATTAACCCTCTCCCAAGAATTAACATTCCACAAGTCCCCAAATCTTTGAACTCCTTTTTTTAAAAGTAATATGCCAACCTTGGAAAGACAACAAAAAGAGGTTCACCATGATATTATTCCAGTTTATTCCACCATATCAACGAAGATCCAAAGTTGAACTCATGCTGAAGAGAACTTTTCTAGTCTAAGAAATTTCTAACTTATTGTCAAGCCTTCCAAATTGAAAGTAAGGGAAAGAAACTTTTAAGATGGAAGAAAGGTGCCAAAATCTTTTTATCTTCCCATCTAACTACTTGCCATTTAGCTTTGACAATATCTTGAATAATTTAAAAATGAACCAAGTTTTCCCACTATGCATCTCCATCAAGACTATTCTAGAAACAATCCACTTTGTTGCCAAGCAAGCCCCTTGTGTCCTTCCAAGTCCAAAAGAACCAACTCAATTTTGTATTTTGGTTGGATACAAGAAGAAAATTTAAAACTTTGCTTGCCACCCCAATCAGCCCATAAGAAGTTGTAGACAATTTTGATAAGGTCCTATCGTATGGTTAGCTCAATTGATCAAATAACATCAAAATATAAGTAAAATTAAGATCTTAAAACACTAAGAAACTACAAGATTATGATAAAATAAAATCCATACTCAATGAAATTCAATTAAAAACACTAAGAATATTCAATTCAAAAGCATTAAACACAATTCAAAGCAATTGAACCTAAACTAGTGTGCAAACCTCTCAATCCCATTGTGAATAGATGCATAATTGTGAGATGGATGGGGATTGTTTAGTTTTATGCATTATCCATTGTTGCGAAAGCTTGATTTGAAGGTTGGTTCACAATATTATCTCTAAAATGCTCAAGATTTGAGACAAGAATTCTAGAGAGTATCTTTTCTATGAGGATTGTGAATGAAATCTGTGTTAAAATGTGAGGTATTTATAGAATTTAGTAATTATGATCAATGGTGAGGATTGAAAATGATAATAAATGGATGTGAGAAGATTAAGGAGGTGAGTGTGAATCAAGGATTAATCAAGTGGTTGATAATACACGAGGCATGGATCAAGGATTAGATCAAGAGTTCATAATCCATGAGAGTCTCAACAATATCCCTTAATTTTAGGAATTAAGTTGGAGATATTTCAAGTTGGAGGGAAGAATTTAAATTTAAAAAGGGAATATTCTATCTGGAATATTTTGTATGCAAGTTGGAGGATTGGAGGAAAATTAGCTAATTAAACAATTCATGAAAATCATTTAATTGTACAAGTTGGATGAATTAAGACTTTTACTTAAATAATTGTGAATTATTTGATCTTGAGTAAGATTTATTAGCATTTAATTAAATAATTTTAAACTATTTAATCAAAATGAGAGAAAATGATGAATTATGATGAATTAATCAAATAACCTTTATTATTCAATTAATAGGAGAATAAAGTGAATTTAACTAAATAATTTAACATTATTTAATTAAATAGTGGAAATAGGTGAGTTATGAGAAAAATGATGTTAATAAGTGAAATCAAGATGTGTGATATGCTTAGGACATTTTTAGGTGTCTACAAGCCCTCATATCCTTTTTTTGAAGGCATCCATCAAGAGGAATAATACAAATGTGAAGTAAAAAAAATTGGTTTACAACTTGAATTTTGCCTACTAGAGACAAATTTATTTCCCCAAGTACACAATTTATTTTTTAACTTTTTAAAGTACTAGTTCCACATCTCAAAAATTGAGACACCCAATCCAAATGGAATACCAAGATACTAAGTAATCTACCCATGTTTGATTTTTTTCCAATCTTTAGGAATCCACCTAGGAGGTGAACCTAATTGTACCATCAAAGATTCAGTCTTATGGTGAGCTAACTTTGAGCCTGAAACTTCACAATGAATTTTAAGGACTCTAATAACATTATTAATTTCCATCTCAAAATTTTGGATAAACAACATATTGTCGTTAGCAAATAAGAGTTAATCACCACAATATTATGGGGAACATAATTCAATTGATTATATATTTGCAACATTCCAAGAGCATCAGTAGCAAGCACATACAAGAAAGGTGACAAAGGGCAGTCTTGTCTAATTAAACATTGTAATAAAAAGATGTTAGTCAACTCTTTATTAATCACTAACTAAGCATTGACATCTTTAAACAACATTTGAATGTGTTTGGAAAGATTAGGACCTAAACCCAACCTTTGTAACATCTTGAGAATAAAGCTCCAACACATTCTATCATATGCTCTATTGAAATATAGCTTGACCAATAGGGCCTGTTGATCCGATTGTTGGGCCCATTCCAAAGTTTCCCAAGCAAGGATAAGATCATCCAAGGTAAACCTTCCGCTAAGAAACCCAGTTTGTTTTGGTCTAACTATCCCTTTTGCAACTAGTTTAATTTTTATTGCTATACCTTTAGCAAGGATTTTGTAGAATGTATTAAGTAAGGTGATTGGGCACCAACCCAAAATAGTATCCTCATTTTTCCCTTTTGGAAGGAGTTTAATTAAGCCCTTTTTTATGTTAGACCCTAAAGAACCATTCTCCAAAGCCTCTAGGTAAACTAGACATAAATATTCTTTAATGTGTTGCCACATTTTTCGATAAAGTTCTACTAACAACCCTTCTACTCCAGGACTTTTATTAGAAGGCATAGAAAACACAACATAGTCTAAGTCTTCAATGGAGAACTTACAATCTATAAAATGGCTATATTCTAAGTTCACCTTCTTAGGGGTAATATCTTTAAGCATATCTTCCAAGGTTGATTACACATCATGCCAATGTGGGTCTCCTTTCAACAACTCCTCATAATGTTTTTGAAACAACCCTTTTATCTCTGCCTACTTGGTGTGAACCAAACTAGCATCATCTTGAAAAGCACCAATAAATTCTTTCTTGTGCTTATAGTTAAGATACTTAAAGAAATGTTTAGAGCCTCTATTTCCCTCTTTAATTTAGTGTAATTTGGCCCTAATTTTAGCCCATTTCCCCTTATAATTATCTATTTAACGAATTTGAGCTTCTAAGGAAACCACTGAAGTTTGTAAATTATGATTAAAAGGTTTGGCATTAAGTAATTTCCTAGTGTGTTCTAACTTCCCTTCAAGGGAATTTTGTTTTTGTTTTTGTTGTCAAGCTAATATTTTACCAAAAGCACACAGGAATTCAACACATTTAGAAATAGCATTATCCCACCATTGACTATAGGATTTCCCTTCATTTGGCTTGGGGAAATCATTCCAAAGGCCCACCAATCCTCCCACACAAGGAATTTTTAAATGTGAAACATTAAGCTTGTAAGGCAACTCAAAGTCCTCACTACTATTTTCAACTCCCAAGATAGTGTGAATGATATGAAGTGATTTGAAAGAGTTGAATAGTAGTCAACCTTGACCACCAAATTTGAAGAGTCTTGAAAAACAAAGAGAATTGATGATATATAAAATTGATCAAGTTTGCTAAGCTTCCTTTCCTCCCCAAATCTACAATTAGACCATGTGAACCAATTACTATAATGCCTACCCCTTTTGTTATGAATTGGGGACCAACAACACCTATTGTATTCCGACATAACAACCACTTGTCAAATTCTTCACTATTCAGCTTGATATGGCTAAGCCAACTACAATCATTACGGTGTTCTACCATATTTAAATCACCTCCTATAATCCAATCAACATTAGGGAGTTTTCTATCCATCCAATCCCATAGAATGGATCTCTCTTTAGTAGATTTTGTAGTATAAACTAAGAAAAAACCAATAGGTTGTCCATTGATAGATGCTAGAGCCCACACGCAACTATGTGAAGGGTCCTCACCTTTATCAATGACAAACCTATTGACTCAAGTAGCAAGACCAATGACTGCCCCCTTCCTTCTCTATGTGAAGTATAAAGAAAAGAAGCATCTCTCTATACGTCAGATAGAGAAGAAACAACATAGAGACCATTAAGATTTACCTCCTGGAGAAAGAAAATATTTGATTTCCACTTAACAATAAAATCCTTTACACCATATTTATGGTGAGGGGAAGATAACCCTCTTACATTCCATTGACATGATTTTGTAATTCATGGTAAAGAAGAGATAGATAGACAATCTTCTTGTGGAAAAGCATCAAATTGATTGATCAATGATATAGTTGGATTAGAGGTGCCCAAATATTTTGTATTAGGATGAGGGGGCCAATATATTTGTCTTGTAGAAGTGGTGGTGGGGGTGGGCGGGGGGGGGTGAATTAAAATCCTCACTTCTAGATTTATAGTTATGTTGATGGGAGGAAAGGTGATAACCTTGGGACACAATACCACCATTCTAACTTGTAACAGATCTTGAAGGTTCTTTTCTCTATCTTACAACTTTTCATCAATCTATCATCACATCATCTTTGGGATATGAGTTATTTGTGGTCAGAGGTTTATTAATCTTTAGAGTTTTAGCGGGAGGTTCTATCAACTTTGCATGTGTTGGACCCTTAGGTATGGCAAAAATAGGCAGCTTACTATTAGTTTGTTGTTGTCATGATGGTATTTCAAAAAGAGACTGTATTGATTTATTCCTTCTAGTAGGAAAATCTCTAATCAAATTATGGACTTCTTGTCAGTAGTAAAAACAAGCATTCAGTTTGTTCAAATAAACAACTAGCTAATAAAATTCAAACCCAAGTCCAATGAGTTTAATATTTTCTAGCAATGGTTGGTTTAAGTCCATTTCCACATATACTCTTGGATGGAATCTTAAGCTAGAAAATTTGTTTGAGTTGTTCTTGCACCAAATAACCTTTTCAAGCTACAAAATAATTTCTCAAAGGAAAGGTTTGAAAGCTGGGTTCAAAAAAGGAATTTCTACCCACATGGGGTAACGGGATCTAGAAGGGCCCTCAGGATGAAACTCTAAAGTCCAAGCTTGTAAATAGAAAATCTGGCCACAAATAACCCAAGTCCCATATTATGAAACCACATGAGCATGCTCAACAGATTTGAATTTGCAACACATATCATTTTCCTAACCCTCTCATTATCTTTCAATTTCCCAACCTCCATTTTCCAAGTTTAATTTAGTCCATTTGAAAAAATCTAATTCAAAGGAAATGCCTCTCAAAAAGAACAGGATAACAAATCTATGTTAGCATTCAACAATGCAACAATACAATCCATAACATCATCTCAAAGCATAAATTCTAGGGTTTTACATTTTTCCTCATTGTTGGGTTCTTCCATTGAACAATCATTCTTGTCTCCAAATCTTCCAATTGTGTTGATGATATATTAACAGCGAGCTCTCCATTTTTGACATCAATCTCGTTAGACTCTACCTCACCGTTGGGTTCCTTGCCATCAACTCTACTAAGAACTCCCTGGTGTTTCTAGGCTCAACCTTGAGTCTCATTCGAAATCAACTGTAGTTTTGAGGATATCCATAGGAAATGTTTCGACTCCTTCAACTCTTTCACTCCTCCCGTTACTAGCAACCTGTCAGCAAACAACACAAGTACTAGCACAACTGCTCGGTCACGACCCTGTACCCTAGCTCACACTACTGGAGTAAAAATATTTGCACTCCAACCAGACATGAAAACTTGAAATGATATAGCCTCAGAGTATGCTCACCATGAAAAAAATTGCTTCAAATTGTTCTCCATGTTCACTTGATTGCAAAGAAAAAAAATGTTACGGTTTTTGCAGCACAAAATTACCATGTCGCCATCTCCGCTCAAATCCACTCACCTCTAGCCACACAAGATTCTAAATGTGGTATGCCTCTTCATGAAGTAAGCACTGGAAAAGATCACTATTTTTATAAAGATTAATAAAAGTTTAATCCATGAGAAAATAAAAGGAGGTTTAAGTGATGATTTTATTGGCTTAGCTGAGCGTTCAGCATGGCATGATCTTCCACATGTTCAAAGTGCACTTCATCATAAATTTTAAATGAAAATTTGCAAGAAAATTTGTGATGGAAAAAATATACGATGAATGCTAATTGATTGGGATTTCTTTCCCAATGTGAGACAAGGGAGGGTGCTAAAGGTTTAAATTTTATTTCTCATGTGTCTTTCATGGCTCTCTTTAAAAAAATTTGAGGTGGGTGTTGATTTGAACTAGCTGGCATATACCATGAACTACTTTGCACATATTATAAGTTTATCCATGCATCAATTTTATGCTTTATTGCATATTTGAAATGAAAAACAAAAAGAAAACAATGATGAACCAAGGTTATGCAATGACCATTTCATTGGCCTGCCTATAATGTGGCCACTATTTGAAATGTAGGTTAAGATTGGTTTTCACGTGGTTTTCTATTATTTTATTTCTATTATCTTGTTTATCCTTTCAACATCATTTTGGACAACATTTCTCCAATCTAAGCATGCAAGAAACTTATAAACTAGGTTTGAATTGAAGTGACTCATGTGAGAAACATTTGAGGGAAGTTTTTATGCTACTTAGTGAGGGAAAGTTGTTTTTCAACCTTCAAGAACTTACCTAGAACTATTCAAATGCCTAAGCAATAGTTTTAATGGTGTTTTCAATGATTTTTTATTGCCAATGAGGTCAAAAACAACGTAGCAACTCTTCTCATGCCACTATAACACTATTCATGGTGTTTGATATGTTTTTAAGTGCCTTCACAATAAAAAATGATTCAACAAGCATTTCAAAGGTTCAAGGATTATTTTCAATAGTGTTTTGACCATGTTTTATTACCAATAGTAGCAAAAATGACCTAGCACCACACCCTTGGAAGAATGTAGCAAAATTCATAGATCATTGTTGGAAACTATTCTTGAGATGAAGATGAGTGATTTAAATGTGGAGTTGAAACCAATATTTTCTCAAGAAGCTAGTTTCAAGAAGTTGTGAGGGATTGAAAATGAAAGAAATGTGAAGAAATTATTTGTTAGAGTAGAATGGGCAAGTGAAATATGAGTTAATTGTAGACCAAAAATACATAGGAAGAGGGATTATAGGATAATTATTTGATGAAATGTCAAATTAATTTGTAGAGAAAATTGATATTTTCTTAGGAGCTCAGTAGGTTAAAGTGTTAGGTAAAAGGCATGTTTTAATTTCCAGTGCATGGGTAACTAGTTATGGTTGAAAATTTTCACTTGCAAGTGAAAATACAAGTAGTCAATGAGATTTTGCACCTAGGTAAATGATTTGCATGGGAATGGGGAAAATTGATTTCAATTGGGGAAAAATGAGGATAAAGATGCTAAGGTATATTCAAGATGTTATTTTCAGTTGTAGATTAGACGGGTCACATTGTGCCATGTGTCACATTTAGAGTTAATCTAAGCTACCTCCTAATATTTATAATGTAATTTGTCATTCATTTATATTGGTTATGAGAGCTAGAATTGAAAAATTTATATAGAAGAAAGGTCAAGTTAGGTCTCTAATGCATAGTTATAGGTCTATGTATGTAAATATTTTATCATAATATTGTAATGTTCTGATTTGATTTATATGGATATATGCTAGTGTGTGTAATTGTCTCTAGATTGTAATGTAAATAATTTCTTTGAAGAAAACAATCAAGGGTTGTGATATTCTTCATATCTTATTTGCAATAATGAATTATTTTATGTATTAGTATCTATTCAAGGAGTGGTGTAATTTCTTTCATGGAAAATAGTTATAGTGTTTAAATTATAGATGGATTGTTAAGTAGAATTGTCTAATTTAGCTATTATCAAGTCATGTTATTGTAAGGAAATAACATTTATTTGGAATGATCATCATGACATATTAAATTTTATGATAGAAGTATTCATATGTCATTGCCACTTTGTAGCCCCTAACAAGCATCGATTTGATCTTGTGCTCTTTCTCCCATTCTCAAAAATAACTTAGAAATTCAAAATCAAAAGCCATTTTATATAATTTATTTAAATGATTATTTTATACTTCATATTAGGGTTTCAAATATAACATGGAATGTTTTGATCATGCAAGCAAATTATGAATCCTTGTCTATTTGTATGAAGTAAATCTACTAGACACTATGATATAGTTGTAGTAAATATTTATGTTCAATTCCATTAAGGGAGAACTCCGTAGGTCGTCCAAAGCCTAAAGTGCAAAGAAGGATAGTTGTGAAGTTGTCTCCTATTCTTTGGCTAGCTACTTGAATTCATTAAGCATAAGAACTTACTACTCTTTAGAGGTCTTCAAGCAATCTATTGGAAGAACCAACAAATTAGAAACTCTAATAGGGAAAGAGTTGATTAATTACATTAAAACCTAGACCTTATAAAGTTGCATTGACCCATCTAAGTCACCACCAACATATTGGTGACTTTGCAGGGGATATTCAAAGGACTACATATATTTGGAAGAGTCAAATTACTTGAAGACCCTCATACTTGGAGGAAGAATTTTTTGTAGCACATTTGAAGATTTGGTGAAATAAGTGTGCTCTACTAGTGAAAATAACTAAAAAAGAATTGATACCTATGAATAAATTCTAGTTTTTTTAAGATTTTGTCCTCTTTGGAGAGGTGGCACTGGGACTATGTACATGAACTTGATAAATTGAAGTTAACAAAATTTTATGCAAGCATTGCACAGATATGCAAATTTCTAGTTGCAGGAAGAAGATCAATTGAGTTTGAAATATTCTCTATATTTTAATTTTCCTTTGTTCTACCATCATGAAAGAAAGTGTTGTGTATAAAGGTCATTTGTGAAAGTATTTTGAGAAGTATGTTCTATATTTTGATAAATGTTTGTATCTGAAGGAAGATAATTAAATTTGATAGTCTAGGCTTGCATATTTTATTTTATTGTGTCTATTTGTAGAGCATGCATGATAATTGACATATAGTTGCACAGTATTATAAAAAATTATGTGGTCTTCATAGACATATAAGTCTTGTGCAACCAAAAAAAATTATGATCACTTTTTGTGTTCATTGATAATGAGAAATGATCAAACATGTGAGAGATAAGGTCTTGAGTTGTGAAACTTAAAGTCTTATTGTAAATATATAGTTTTGTGAGTGCATGGTTGTAAAGAAGATGAGTTATCACTGAAAGCATATTTGTTTTTTTTTTTCATTCAAGGGGTAAACTCTTTTGACTGGAGCTATGAACCGGATACAACCATTCAACAATACCACCCCAACGGGGTTTGAACCTTGGTGGCAAGAACAACAATGCCAGCTATAAACCATCACACCATGCCAATACCGGCATCACTGAAAGCATATTTAAAAATGCTTTGTCACTCTAGTTTTCCATTTGCAAATTTAAATGCAAATATCATAATGCATGGTCCACAACAACAATCCCAAATAGGTACTTAGAGAAGAATTTTCTCTATTGAAAGATATAATCCATTGAATTTTAATGACATTCACAACTACCCAAATCATATTCCTAATGAAGTTAGGGAGTATTTACCAAAATTCAGTGGAAAAAGCTCTAAATTAACAATCAAGCACTTACAAGCATTCATTAATTTGATTGGATACTATGAAATTGATGTTGAATATGTTTTCATGAAGCTTTTGTACAATCTTTGAAGGATGTTGAAGTTGATGATTGAACTCCACAACACCCAAAAATCACCTGCAAACAATTATCCTATCACAAAAGAAAGATCAAAGCAATTGATTTTCTATGCAACCAAGAGAGAAAAGATTGATCCAAAAAAGCACTGATATGTGCGATGTATTAACTTGAATGGTTCTAAATTAATTATTGCAATGAATGTGCATGCTTATAAAAGCATAAAAAAGAAAACCCTAGACAAGAATCACATTATATTATGACAAGTGTCTTAATCTCATGCAATGAGACAACTAGACCTATAACTAGAAAAATATAATAATAAAAGATCACTCCTAAGTTTAGCTTAAGTGAACTAAAGTAATAAGGAACCTAATAATTAATTAATGATTAATTAATTATCAAGTGATTATCTTGATTATTCCAACACCCCCCCTTAAGATCAACTTAGGGAGAAGCTAAAAACCCTAATATAGAATGCAATGATGGATGCATGGATTGGTCTTGGATATAAGTCCTGATGAGGTACCCATGTACAAATAAATGAAACTCTCATAACTAGAGAAAAGGAGGAAACCACATGGGAAATCCTCCTCTCCAAAAGACAGAAAATGAAATGGTTGCACTAGTGATGCAGAGCAGGGAGGATTTAATCAAACAATCACAATTCAAACTATTTTGAACAATCCTTCAATCTTGAGAAACCCTAACTTGACCTTTATTTCACAATTCCCACAAATTGCCTTGTAGCATTCCAAACAAAGAAAATTGAGCATATCTTTCAAAGTACTCTTCAAACCCACAAAAAGATCATTGTTCTAGATACCCATTTTCCTTCTCCCTAACATATCTCAAAAGTTCATAGGCTCACTTTGGATCATCACCCTCCAATATTTGTTGCTACGCTGCCCTTAAGCTCAATTAGGTCACTTTTACAAAGCAACTTTGTTGAACACTTCACCCAATCCACCAAACACAATTCTAATGTTATTCACAGGCCATAAATGGTTCAAATTCACAACTTTTGATAAATGGAATTCCTACAAGCTCATCAAATCACAAAACCCTCACCTAGGCCTATTTATGCTTGTTCAAGGAGGGTTTATTGAGTCTTCATACTCCAGGCCTCTACTCTACAAACCAACACTTCAAACACTTCAAATACAACCTGCACAAGCTTTTCCCACCATTACATGACCAATCCCAAAAGATTTTGTACAAATCCTAACATCTACGCCTCTCTTTTGCTTAAAAACATGTAAAATTCACCCTAGGGCATCACCATATCAGCCCAAAACCTCCTTCCTTGCATCTAAAAACCTACCAACATGAAATATCAACCTAAATAACACCATTCCACTAACTTGCAGATATTTTCATTGGTGGAATGGTCATCTACTCCATTTTTACACCTTCAAACCCTCTAAAATAGGGTTTTCAACTCGTTGATAGTAAAATGGCTATAAAAATATTGAAACTTTATGAAATCAAATTAAAAAAATCCAAAATACTCTTAGTTCATTCCAACATAATATTCAATGTTTTGTAGAACAATATCTCTTAGTATGGAACCGTACAGAGACCTATAGCAACAGATTACACAAGAAAATTGTAGAAAATGAAGTTTCTTTATTGTTTCAACACCCAAAATCTTCAACGGAACCTTACCATGAAGTTCCTAAAGCATATTTAAACTTGTACCAACAAAACTCATCGGTTCCAACTAATTTTTGAACTATTTGACCGTTGGACTTCCAAACATGGCAAGACTTGCAAAGTTGCAAAGCAACTATTGCAACATTTTACACAATTGGACAAAACTTGGTAACTCTAACTAGGACCAACCCCCCACATGACCCATTACATTGAAAATGGTCTATTATGACCTTATTACATCATATTTAGACTATAAACACCTAAAACCAAACATAAGACCCTATTTACAAATATTGGTATGGTGCCCCTACACCATACACTCGGACAAAAAAAGAACTCAAGTCCCTTGAGTACCATGTTTCAACACAAAAGTATACTTGAGCACATAATTTCTTTGGCCTCCAAATTCCTTTTCACCTGGTAATCTTTCCCAATGAGTCAGGTACTACAGATTTGCATTGTTCTTTGCACTATTGAACTTTTTGTCAACTAGACATTGCTCCAACATTGTAAGCTGACTTGGTGGATGTTGTCTGACCTTTCCCTCATTTGGAACTAATGTTAAAACTACTTGAACACCTAAAAACATACATGTACCATCCTTTTCTTGAACTTCCCTCTTCTTAACTCGTGTTGCACACTTGAACTTACCCACATGTCCTTTCCATTTACCTTGAATCACTTCACCTTTTCCTTTCATCTCTTTCCTCAGATTCTCTGCCCCTAGAACCTTTGTTTTATTAGGTGTACAAACCTTAGATTTACCCACCTTTTAATGACCATCAACCTCTTGTGCAAACAATGAGTGCAATACCTCTTTTACCTTCTTAGCAACATACTCTTCAAACTCAACTTGAATCTTCAAGATCAATTCATCCTTGACCTTCTCCATATCTGTTTTTGACACCAACTCATCATCTTTTCCCTCCAAAATTGAATCATTTCCCAAACCTATTGTCTTAGCATTTTCATTGTTAGTGGTGGCTGCAAACTCATGTTTTTCTTCCTCGGGCTTTATAAACTCTTTCTTGCCTAACATTATCACCTTAGGTGTCATGATTTTCCCGTTATTATCTTCTACCAATGGAGTAAATGTGTAAGAGATTCCATCCTTTTCAATATAATAAGTATTATTCCTACCATCATATATTGCATGTCTATCAAACTGCCATGGTCTTCCTAGCAACAAGTGGCACACATCCATAGGCAACACATCACAAATAATTTTGTCCTTATATCCACCAATATTAAACTTAACCCAAGCTTTCTCACTCACCAAAACATATTGAATCTCATTCAACCAAGACACTTTGTAAGGTGTTTCATGTAGTATCTTTTCCAACTTTAGTTTATCAACCATTTCAATGGACACCATGTTATTAGTACTTCCAGATTCTATTACTACTTTACATACCTTTCCATTGCACTTGCAAGTTGTACCAAATAGTGTCCTTTGTGTTGCCTCCTTCTCCTTGGATGCTTTGATGATTTTTCTCCTAACCATCAAGGATTCTCCAACTTCTGGAGCTACAAGCTGATTAGGAGAGTTAACACTCTCACAATCTTCCTCTTGCACCAACTAAACTCTCTTATCACTACCTATTGAAGTAGAAGCTTGTTTCTCTGGACACTTCCATGCTTGATGGCCAAACTGAATGCAATGATAACATCTCCCTGAAAATGTGTTTGATGACTTTTCCTTGTCCACCAAATCTTCCTCTAAAGCCTCTAAATCCACCTCTTTTATCAGCAACTTGGTATTTTCTTTTACTTGCATCTTCTTGGTCTTCATAGGACTACCTTGAACCTCTTCCTCTACTAGTGTTGCCTTTGCCTCTTCCTTGTCTTTCTTGCCTTCTTTTTAACTTCTCCTTTGCCCTAGCAGCCAACTAAAAACATTCTTCAACCGTCCTAGGAGTAGCAAAATTCAATTCATCTTGAATTTGAAATCTCAAGCCATTCATGTACCTTACTATCTTTTCATTTTCATCTTCAACATGGCCAGCTCTAATGCTTAATTTTTGAAATTCTTCAATGTATACCATGACATCCTTTTCCTTATGCTTTAAGTTTTTCAACTTCTTAAAATTATGTATTACATGATCACCTAGCAAGAATTGGCTCTTAATCTTTGACACCACCATATCCCATGAACTGATTTTTTTCCCCTTTTCACTCTTTCCTCTTGCACATAGTTCCGCCAAGTTAGAGTAGGGCCTTTCAACTTGGTTTTTGCAAACTTTACCTTTCGTTCTTCTGCAACCTCCTTGTACTCAATGTAATTTTCTACTGCACCTATCCAATCCAAAACTTCTTCAGCATCTCCTCTAATAGCCTTCAGCATCTTAACCATCCTTCTTTCATCAGGGTTCAATTCCTCTTCATCATATTGGGCTCTTACTCGAGGGTTTTCATTCTCACCCTCTTCCTATTCCTCTTGGTCACTTTCCTCTCCTTTGATGTATTTCTAATGTTGCAAGTCTGGATAATACTAATTCTTGAGACTCTTTTACCATCCTAATTTCCCTAGCAATAACTCCACTTCCTTTAGGAGGCATCTTGTCCTTTCAATTTGCAACTTTTCTTTATTCAAACTTAAACCTTTCTTCCTTTAAATGATCAAAACCTATGCTCTGATACCACTTGATGCAAAGAAGGGAAGAGTTAATCAAACAATCACAATTCAAACTACTTTGAACAATCCTTCAATCTTATACCACTTGATGCAAACAAGGGAAGAGTTAATCAAACAATCACAATTCAAACTACTTTGAACAATCCTTCAATCTTGAGAAACCCTAACTTGACCTTTATTTCACAATTCCCACAAACTACCTTGTAGCATTCCAAACAAAGAAAATTGAGCATATATTTCAAAATATTCTTCAAACCCACAAACAATCACTTTTCTAGACACCCATTTTCCTTCTCCCTAACATATCTCAAAAGTTCATATGCTCACTTTGGATCATCACCCTCCAAACTTTGCTGCTATGTTGCCCTTAAGCCCAATTATGTCACTTTTACAAATCAACTTTGTGGAACTCTTCACCAAATCCACCAAACTCAATTCCAATGTTATTCATAGGCCATAAATGGTTGGAATTCACAACTTTTGATAAATGGAATGTCTACAAACTCATCAAATCATAGAACCCTTACCTAGGCCTATTTATGCTTGTTCAAGGAGGGTTTATTGAATCTACTCTAGGCCTCTACTCTAAAAACCAACACTTCAAACATTTCAAATACAACCTGCACAAGATTTTCCCACCATTACATGACCAATCCCAAAATCTTATGTACAAACCCTAGCATCTACACCTCTCTTTTGCTTGAAAACATGTAAAATTCACCCTAGGGCATCACCATATCAGCCCAAAACCTCCTTCCCTACATCTAACAACCTACCAACATGAAATAGAAACCTCACTAACACCATTCCACTAACTTGTAGAGATTTTCATCGGTGGAATGGTCATCTACTCCATTTTTATACCTTCAAAACCTGTAAAATAGGGTTTTCAACCCATTTATAGTAAAATGGCTATAAAAATATTGAAACTTTATGAAATCAAATCAAATAAGAACCAAAATACTCTTATTTCATTCCAACATAAGATTAAATGTTTTTTAGAACAATATCTCTCAATACAAAACTGTACAAAGACCTATAGCAATATATTACACAAGAAAATTGTAGAAAATGAAGTTTCTTTATTGTTTCAACACCCAAAATCTTCAACAAAACCTTACCATGAATTTCCTAAAGCATATTTAAACTTGCACCAAGAAAAATCATCAGTTCCAACTAATTTTTGAACTACTTGACCGTTGGACTTCCAAACATGACAAGACTTGCAAAGTTGCAAAGCAACTTTTGCAACATTTTACACAACTGGACAAAACTTGGCAACTCTAAATAGGACCGACCCCCCACATGACCCATTACATTGAAAATAGTCTATTATGACCTTATTATATCATATTTAGACTCTAAACACCTAAAACCAAACATAATACCCTATTTACAGAAATTGACATGGTGCCCCTGCACCAACTAGTGAAAGAAGGATAGGAGGATTTAATGTGACCCCCCCAAGGACTGATTTTTTCATATAAGTACAATAGATGTCCCTTGAGAAAAGAGAGAAAATGAGGATATTAATTCCTCTCACAAAGAAAGAGCTCTCGTGCCAATGATGTATGCCTGAAGATAGAATATGATCCACTTCCTACAAAAAAAATTTCTTCGCTTAGGAAGAAGCAAATTAGGAGCTCTGATACCATGTTGAATTTGATGATTGAACTCCACAACACCTAAAAATCACCTACATTAAATTATCCTATCACAAAAGAAAGATCAAAGAAACTGATTTGCTATGCAACCAAGAGAGAAAAGATCCAAAAAAGCACTAAAATATGCAATGTATTAACCTAAATGGTTCTGAATTAATGATTACAATGAATGTGTGTAGAGTCTAAACTAGTGTCTTGTAAACTTGGTGGAAATCACACAATTTAGAGGAATGACCTAGTTGAATAGTCCACTCAACATTGCAAAGACTTCATTAAATTGTCAACCAAGGCTTGTAAACTTGTGATGGCATTGGCACTATATGTGCTTTCAAATACCTGAGGTTACCTAGGTCATCCTGTAAGGTATTCTAGTTGCTGGAAAATCACAGAAACATATAATAGTGAAAGAAGAAAATCGACGCTAATTGCTACAGGTGCCTACAACATAATTTGTAGCTAAACTGCCGATAATAGATAATTCATGAAACTAACTCAAAACTACTCAAAACTAGTAACTGAACCTAATCTACCCTTCAAAGTACTAAAATTCAATTAAATGCATTCATGCACATGAAGAATCATTATTGATAATCACCATATGAGAATGTATTTTAACTTACATGCAATTTATGAAGTAACAAATAACAAAAATAATTGTCAAACAAAAATAAAACAACTATAAAGGTAGTGAAGAATAATTACCTTGAGTGGCCTACTCAGGTAGTTGTCTTCACTTAAACTAAAACCAAATCTAAATCTTTAGATTCTATGCAACCATATCAACTTGAACGTCATTCATTGTGCATTCCAAAAGATCACATAAAATCTTGCTCAAAGATTGTATTCAATAAAATCATTTATGAGCAATCAACATGTTTGTAGATTGCAAGTTAAAACTAAGAAGCAATTGATAAAAAATCCACCAGTATGAGATTAACCAACTAACTATCCTAAAGACTCAACTGTGGGTTATAGATAGGCACGGGGGAGTTTATTCTAAACACAACTCTTACCTGAAATCATTAACTACAACTCCCTAGATATCTGAGTGTGTAAGTAAGATTGAATTATTCAAACTTCTACTGGAAAGAAACAAGAGTTCAAATAGGATTAAAATTCTACAAAATAGATCTACATGTGGAACACATAATTAATTGTCTAGAATGTTGGAAACACAAGGGAAAACAACTGAAAGCATAAATCATCAACAAATTACAAACACACATAACACCAAGATTTTTTTACGTGGAAATCCTGTTAGGGGAAAAACCACAATGGAGGTTAGTCCACAAGATTATACCCTGTTAAAAGTATAAGAATAATGAATGGGGAATACACATGCATTCAGGCACACTACCTAAAGCTCACTACTCAATTACAACAAGGCTTACCGCCCAAAGGAAGACAGACTACCTTATAGAAACTTTCGGATTACATTCGTAGAATTTTGAACTAAGAAAATAGCATCTGCTAATGCCTAATTATAGTTTCAATTAAGCACATGAACACTTTTTCACTCTACTCCACTCTTCTTCACACTCTAATCTACCTTTGAATGATTTAGAAAATTATTCATGCACACCATACCTTCAAATGGAATAAACAATCGCTTATATATATCCGCAACTAGGAATTACATCATTACATGTCAGCTTCAACAAAATAATAAAATGAATATAAACTGTCAGCCCAAAATAATAATAATTATCAATGTGAATCAACCAAGGTCAGCCACAACATAGTGAAAAACCAAAATAACATCCTCAAACATTAACCACCTTCAAAAATTATTCCTCGAAGATCCACAACACACTACCATCACCCTGTCAACCATGAACATGAAAAACATGAACACGCAAGAGAAAATCACCGATCGTGAGCACAACAATCAATGCAGATGTGCAACATAGATAGAGCATGATCTAGAAAAATATAAAAAACATCATGAATCACCAAAGAAGCATCCACAACAACTTAACTTATTAGAATCACATCATCTTCATTCAAGAACACCAATTGAAGCAACAGAAAAACTGTCAGAACACAACTATTCATAACTTGATCAAATCTTCATGTGGATCTTTGAAACTTAACGTGGATAAACTAGATATAATCGAAAAAAAACCCTTTATTCCACAACCTTTGATCATCAATGTACTGAACTCACCAATAGACTGAACTTCACTTCACCACTGACAACCTACAACTCATTCAACTACAATTTTCTCAATATCCTCAACATATACAACTTCTAATGACATTAAAGCCAATAGTGTTGACATCAATGACAACCACATATAAACAACACAACCACAACATCCAACAATCTCCCCCTTTGGCATTGATGGCAACACATTATGTGAAAAACACCATCAATGCAACTATCTCATAGCACTTACTCTCCCTTAGGTTTTGACTCTTCTCTCAACTCTTTCTCATGACTCTTCTCCCCACATGACTCTTTTCCTTAGATAATTCACATTTTTTCACATGACTCTTCTCCCCCTTTGACATCAATTTCAAAGATCTATTTTCTCCATACAAGCTTTGAACCACATATCTAAACATCTGATTACTACCCCTAAGTAGTAGCCCACACAACATCAATCTGGATCAAGATATTAATATGAAATGCACAGAATGATGCAAAGCAATGCATCTTAGTTCATATTAGGAGTGGTAATCACCCCTAACTTCCTTCTAAGATACTCAAAATTATCCTTGGGCAATGGCTTGGTAAAGATGTATGCAATCTATTCCTTAGTAGGCACATACTCCAATCTGACTTCTTTTTCACTCACCTTCTCTCTCAAAAAGTGAAACTTGATAAATATATGCTTGGTCTTTGAATGCAGCACCAAATTCTTAGAAATTTTAATTGCACTTGAATTATCACAGAATATAGCAATAGGATCATCATACACAAAACTGATATCTTTCAACATCTACTTCATCCACAATACTTGAGTACAATTGTTAGCAACAACAATGTATTCTACCTCTGCAGTTTTTCTCCTAGTCTAAACACCTTTGTTCTTATCACCTATGATCTTATCTTTTGAATGATTTAATCTCACATACCTTGGAGTCTTAGGATGTTCTTGAACTTCAGGCTCTTGTGATCTCTCTTCTGTGCTTTCACTAGTTTCTCCTTCCTCTTGATCTTCTTTATTCACCAAAATCATTTGAACTTGATTTGAAGTCTGAACTTTATTTCCTTTATCTATACTATCATTCTGATCATTTGAATCATATCCACAAGTTTTGGATGGTCTAGCTATGTCTTCATCAACCTTAACATTTGCGCTTTCAACCATTTTCCTCAATCTCTTATTGTAGCACTGGTAGACCTTTCTTTTAGTAGAATAACCAAGAAAGATTCCTTCATCACTCCTACCATCAAACTTTCCTATATCTTCATCTCTTTTAATAAAGCATCTACTCCCAAAGATTTTGAAATATCTAATAGTAGGCTTATGACCATACCATAGCCTATAAGGAGTCTTACTAGTATCACCTTTGATTTGAACCCAGTTGAGTGTGTAAACAACAATAGTCATAGCTTCTCTCCAGTAGATATGAGGGACATTTCCTTCCAACATCATAGTTCTAGAAGCTTCTTCAATTGTCTTGTTCTTCCTTTCCACAACTCCATTTTGCTAAGGGGTCCATAGTGCAAATAATTGTCTCTTTATTCCATGTTCTTCACAATAAGAATTAAAATCACCGAAAGTGAATTCACCACCTCTATCTGATCTCAAACATTTAATCTTTAGACCTGTCTCTATCTCAACCATAGCCTTAAATATGTTGAACTTCTCTCGAGCTTCAAATTTCCCCCTTAATAAAGTAACCCACATCATTCTAGAATAATCATCAATTAGTAACATGAAATACCTGTATCCTTGTAAACTTCTAACTCTAGAAGGACCACACAAGTCAGTATGCACAAGATCCAACAATTCATTTGAACTATGATGTTTGCTCGGAAATTAAATTCTAGTTTGCTTCCTTAACTGACATTCCTTGCATATGGCATTAGTAGGTTCCATCAACTTAGGAAGATCTCTCACAACCTTAGTAGAACTTATCTTGATAATATTGTCAAAGTTAACATGACACATTCTCCTATGCCACAACCAACTTTCATCAACTTGAACAATCAGCCAACTTTTACTAGCAGCACTTAGGTGAAAGATATTACCTTTTATTTTTGTACCTGATGCAATCACATTTCCGAAACTCCCCAATATTCTACACTTTCCATCTTTGAACTGAAGATTGTATCCCTTATCTACCATTTGTCCAATGCTTAAAAAAATATGCTTCAGACCTTCCACATATAGGACATCATTAGTATTATGCTTACCATAAAGAGAAATGCATCCTTTACCATGGATCACACTAGCTTTTTCATCACCAAATATTACAACACCACCATCATACTTTTCCAAGCTCACAAACTTACTTTTATCACCTGTCATGTGATGAGAGCATCCACTATCAATCACCCATTCATCTTTCTCTTCAACTTGAGTAGCTAGGGATTTCTTTAGATTTGTACAACTAGCAAATTTAGTAGACACATGATTATTTTCCTTGATAGCAATAAATACCTATTCATCCTCACTTACATTCCCTTTATTAGATTCATCATTTGTCACATCTTCATCAGCAACATAATAACACTACCTTTGAAATCTAGGCTTGCTAGGTCTTGACTTAGGAACTCTTTTCAAACACCTTGATGCAAAATGACCTATCTTATCGCATGAAAAATTTTAATAGGAAACTTTCCTTTATAGTTACCTTCTCCTCTGGCTTCCCTCTTGACAATGAGTGCTTCAAGCTCATCTAGTTCTCTTTCTTCTTCTTCAAATTGTCTCATTTCTTCCTCATACTTAAATACCTTTCTAGAAGAACTTTCACCCAGATCATATCACTA
This sequence comes from Sequoia sempervirens, assembly GCA_007258455.2. Taxonomy (NCBI): domain Eukaryota; kingdom Viridiplantae; phylum Streptophyta; class Pinopsida; order Cupressales; family Cupressaceae; genus Sequoia; species Sequoia sempervirens. The sequence continues at coordinate 14,694,277 of VDFB02086081.1, read as the reverse complement.
TTTATCTCTTCCGTAAGTAGTAGCCTTGAATGCAAATTTTGTCTTAGTAAGTGCATCACCAAATTCACTCAACTCAAAAGCAATAAGCTTACCAATCAACATATCTCTAGTTACATTTTTCACAGTCCAGAGCTCTTCAATAGTTGTAGCTTTGACTTTGTATGCAGTAAGCAAGGATCTAAGCACTTTAGCAACAATCTTTGATTCCTCCAACTATCCACCAACACATTTAATACCACACACAAGTTCATTCCCTCTTTGCATGAAAGATGTAATATTATCATCATCGCCCATTCTCAACATTTCATATTTCCCTTTCAGACTTTGCAACTTAGCAATATTTACATTAGCATCACCTTCATACAAAGTTTCCAACTTTTTCCAGATCTCATGAGAAGTCTTCAGATCCGTAACATTTGGCATCTTAGAATTATGATATTGCTATCAGGATTCAACCATGTAGTTTCGAGTCAAACTCATTGACCCATGTTTCATGAGTAGTGGTTCAACAAGAACCCATCTCTCTTGATATCAAATGGTCCACTTAGCACTCATTGCATCTAGGTGATGCTCACAGAGGTGAAGCACTGGTCCGTCCCGGGAGGTCACCCATCCTAGTATTGCTCCAGCTCAAGCGCGCTTAACCAGGGAGTTTTCTCCAAGGTTAAGCCTGCTTGAGTTGTTACCCCATTTTCAAAACCTTCAACAAGTGTTGTGCCTTATGAACCATTCATAATAGAGCCCCTTTAGCTCATCAATTGATAAGTAGGAGGTATTTTTCCACACGGGTCAATGAGTTTGACTCGAAACTACATGGTTGAATCCTGATAGCAATATCATAATTTGACACGCTGTGGAAAAATACCTCCTACTTATCAATCTTAGAATTAGTCAAAGCACTCAACAATGCTTACTTAGCCTGATATTGTACTCAACATCCCTAATCTCAGCAGTAGTAGAAGGACCATTCTATGGGATAACATACCTATTAATTGCAATGTTCCAGTAGGGTTCACCAATGCATCTCAGATGACATTCCATTCAATACTTCCATAGAGAATATTTTTTTCCATCCAATATTGGACTATCCTTCTTATATGTTGCCATCCTGAATCACCTCAAGCTGTTAAACTTCTTCCAAGGAACCTGCTTTGATACCAATTGTTGGCAACACAAGGGCATACAACTGAGAGGGGGGGTGAATTAGTTGTCATGGAAATTCAAACTTATTAAATTTATTAACCTTATTCTTAGATTTGATTAATACCCTTGAAAGCATAAATCATCAACACATCATAGACACACATCACACCAAGATTTTTTATGTGGAAACCCTATTAGGGGAAAAACCACTGTGGAGGTTAGTCCACAAAATTATACCCTATTAAAAGTATAAGAATAATGAATGGGGAATGCACATGCATTCAGGCACATAGCCTAGAGCTCACTACTCAATTACAACAAGGCTTACTACCCAAAGGAAGACACACTGTCTTACAGAAACATTCATATTACATCTGCAAGATTTTGAATTGAGAAAATAACATTTGCTAATGCTTAATTACAGTTTCGATTAAGCACATGAACACTTCTTCATTCTTCTTCACTCTTCTTCACTCTTCTTGACTTTGCTCTACCTTCAAATGATTTAGAACATTATTCATGCACACCATACCTTCAAATGGAATAAACAATCGCTAATATATATCTACAACTAGGAATTGCATCGTTACATGTCGGCTTCAACAAAATAATAAAATGAATATAAACTGTCAGCCGAAAACAATAATAATTATCAATATGAATCAACCAAGGTTGGGCACAACATAGTGAAAACCCAAAACAACATCCTCAAGTATGAACCACCTTCAAAAATTATTCCTCAAAGATCCACAACATGCTACCATCACCCTGTCATCCATGAACATAAAAAAAATGAACACGCAAGAGAAAATCACCGATCGCGAGCACAACGATCAATGTGGACATGCAACAAAGATAGAGAATGATCTAGAAACATCCAAAAACATCATGAATCACCAAAAAAGCATCCGCAACAATTGAACTTATTAGAATCACATCATCTCCATTCAAGAACACCAACTGAAGCAACAAAAAAAATTTCAGAACATAACTGTTCATAACTTGATCAAATCTTCATGCAAATCTCTGAAACTTAACATGGATAAACTATATATACTTGGCAACAAACCCTTTAGTCCACAACCTTTGATCATCAATGTATTGAACTCACCAATAGACTTATCTTCACTTCACCACTGACAACCTGCAACTCATTCAATTACAATTTTCTCAATATCCTCTACATATATAGCTTCTAATGACATTAAGGCCAATAGTGCTGACATCAATGACAACCACATATTAGCAACACAACCACAAAATCCAACATATAATCCTATCAATAAAATAATTATTCTCCTTTATTACCTTATTAATTGTTATAATGATGCATGACTAACTCCATCATGTGTCTCCACAAGGTAGTTATTACACTTAGCTTGTTTTGGAACTTCCCATGTTTCATTGTTCAAGATCTCCTTTGGCTATGGGATACAAATTTCAGTTGCTTCAAACTACAATGTCTTCTTGGGATGTAAGAGGTTAATCCACAAAACAAATACACAATGCTAACTACCATGATTAAACACATAATTCCAATCACATTTCATACATATCCACATATAAATCATGCAATGCTACTATATCATAACTATATTTCCATTACTCTAATTCAGATCCACGGTTATATAATAAGCATAAAAAGATAGCATAGCATAGGAATATGTCTGAAAGTATTGTTTGATAATGTTTGTAGACATGCATAAAAACATCAAGAAATAGAGTAATAAATGGACTCATCAATGTGCATGCTTATAAAAGCATGAAAAAGTAAACCCCATATGAGAATTGTATTATATTGTGACAAGTGTCTCAATCTCATACAATGAACAACTAGACCTATAATTAGCCCAATCTAATAATAAAAAAACACTCATAAGTTTAGCTTAAGTGAACTAATGTAATAAAGGACTTAATAATTAATTAATTATCAAGTGATTATCCTAATTACTCCAACAAAGGAAAATGCCAAAGATTGGTTTTCAAAATTGCTAGTGTATTCTATAGAGTCATGGAATGAGTTTGAAGCTACATTAATCGATCAATTTGGTGAGAGTTGATTTGAGTTTATTGATTAGAAAATTGATGGATATTTTGAAAGAGGAAGAGGAATTGGTCACATCTTTCAATCTAAGATTTGTAAAAAATATGAGGGACATTCTAGAGAGCATCAAACTAAATGATGCAATTTGTTTGCTCATATACCTTGGTGCATTTGGTGAATAAATGAGTTTCCTACTAAGAGACAAAGAGCTTGCAACACTTTATTAGGCTTACGCTACAACTATGGATATTGAGAACAACATAAAGTATTTAATGCCTAAGAGATACATATCTGCAAGTATTGGTTGTTCTAGAATATCTCATACAAGTGCACAATGTAGATCAAAAAATCTAAATTATTGTCAACATAAATTTAATTCAGTTGTTACAATCAATCCACCAGTGCATCTTGTAGATCATAATGAGTCAATAAAAGTATGAAAACAATGCCAAGTGATATATATCATGTGTTGTCCCATAAATTATTTAATATGAAGAGATGCAAAGAAGAATCATCACATGATTTTCATGCAAGATTTATGAAAAATTGTCAGCAATCCTCAAATATTGTAGACCTAAGAACTCAATATGTATTGATATATGTTTTGTGAAGCTTTAGAACCAAGTTTAATAACTATATCTAATGAGATAAAATATTGTAAGGTTAATTAAATACCTAAATGGATTGATATTTTGAAGAAGATTAAACAAGATTATACAAAGAAAATCATGTCTTCATTTAATCATAATAGTTATCCCATTTTTAGATGTGAGAAAAGTAATGATACAATGTAGGAGGATGAAGAGAGTGTGACAGGGCCTAAAAATGCATCTTTCATTAATGAATATGTTGTTTTTTATCAAACCAAAAATATAATATGTGCATATAAAGATTGCAACCATGACAATCAAAATACAAGGTATGATGATGAAATAGAAATATGTACATGAAATTACACCTTGTAGTAGTTTTGATAATGAAGAAAAAAAAGAATGTGCATACACCCACTACATTCAATAAGCTCATGAAATTAATGACTATGTTGACGATGATGATGTAATAGGTATTCCACTATAAACCAATGATAATGCCAATGAAGGCGAGTGTTTAAGCAATAAGTTTGAGAATTTTGAGTTTAGTGTCAATAATGTTAATATTTTTTATGGTGTTGATTGTAATATTCATGGATTTAGTTGCTTCTTTGTTGCTCCTAAAATTAATTCTATGATACAAAAATGGAAATTTTTGTTTTGTATGGAGAAGATATTAATGCACATGTTGATGAAGAAACATATTCACTAAAAAGTGAACAAGTTATCTACTATAGGGAACATGTAGATTTATTTTATCACTCCCTTGAGGCATTTCAAATGGAGCTTGATGATGATGTTACTCAAAATGAAATGTCATGTATTCATTATGAGGGGCTTGAGCACAATTTCAAAAATGAGTTTCTTTATTTTATTGATCATGATTGTTAATTTCTTATAACCCAACAATAGATTAATTGCACAATAAAATTACAAAAAAGAAATTTGATTTATAAAAATTAATACATTGGGTTAATTAAAATCTAATAAAAATGGAAGTAAAAATAACAAGAATACAAACACAAATAGACAATAACACAAAATACCTAGGAAACCCCAGTGTGGGGAAAAACCTTCAAATGTTGAATCTTCTATTCAGACTAACAAAAAACTTTTCTTCTAGAATACAATACAATTTTGCTACAAAAATCTTACATATATAGAGCCATGTCGATTTACATCAATGTGCAAGAAAATAAGCTTTCCTTATATTACTCGGCTAACTCACACATAAAATCACTCTTGGTCTTATCTCAACCTCACAAACCCAAAAACATTCTATGAATAAATAAAAAATCTATTGTTGCTAAAAATCCAAGTCGAGTTGCTTTAAAGCAACTCCACATTCCACCTTTCAAGCTACAAAAATAAACACTCCCTCTTATCGAGGAAGGTGTTCTACACAATATCCAACTTATCCTTGAAGAATTCAAACTTATTCTTCATCAAGGCCTTGGTCAGGATATTTGGTATCTGTTTGTTTGTAGGAATGTATTGGAGCTTCACTGTCCCCTTCTCCACATAATCTCTGATGAAGTGGTACTTTCTCTCAATGTGCTTTGGCTTGTCATGAAAAATTAGATTCTCAGAGAGTTTGATACAACTCTGATTATCACAGTAAATGACTATAGGATCTAGCTCCTGATCAAAGAGCCCAGCTAAAAGTTTCCAAAGCCAGATAGCCTCACAATAGCCTATGGGCTGCCATATACTCGGTCTTCATAGAACTCAATGCATCTGACTTTTGTTTCCTGTTGTACCAAGAGACTGCTATTGATCCCAGTCTTAAACTACAACTTGAAGTGCTCTTTTGATTAACTATACTACCTACCCAATCTACATCACTAAACCCCTTGAGCTTCACTCCATCCTGCTAAACATACTTTAGCCCATAATCAACTATGCCTTAGAGATACCTCAAAACATGCTTGACAACTATCTAGTGCACATGTTTAGGTTCCACCATAAACTGACTAAGTGAGTTCACTACAAAATAAATGTTTGGCCTGGTGTTAATGAGATACATAAGAGAGCCTATCAACTGTCTGTATAAAGTCAAGTCCACTACCTCTGATCTAGAAGCATTAATATTCTTCCATTTGGTCACAAGCAGTGTGGACATGGGCTTCCAATTCTCCATCTTGAATTGCTTTAGGATATCAATTAAGAACTTCCCTTGTCTAAGGAAGATCTCTCCCTCTTTCTGCCACAACTCCAATCCCAAAAAGTAGTACATCAACCCCAAGTCCTTCATCTCAAAATCTCCTACAAGATCCTAGTTGTAGTGTGCTATGAGCTCCTCTGATCCTATGAGAAATAAGTCATCAACATACAACACCAATATGATAAGTTCACCCTTCACCTAAGCAAAGTAAAATTTGGGTTCTGCCTCAATCTTGACAAATCCCACGCTTTGTAAGTAACTATCAATACGTGAATACCATGCTCTAGGAGCCTGCTTGAGCCCATACAGTGCTCTTCTCAACCTACATACATGAGAATCCATCCCATGTGCTTCAAATCCTTCTGGTTGTTCTATGTAGATATCTTCCTCAATTGCTCTATTGAGGAAGGTCATCTTTACATCCATCTGGTGAATTCTCCAACCCATCTATGCTGCTATAGAAATGATAGCTCTTATGGATGAGTACCTAGCTATAGAAGAAAAAGTATCATCAGAGTTGATCCCTTCCTTTTGAGAAAACCCCTTAGCCACAAACTAGGATTTGAACTTTTCCACAATACCATCTACAACATGCTTAATCTTATACAACCATCTTGAGCTCACCATCTCCATAGACTTACATTTTGGTCATGGTACTACCTCCCACATGCTATTCTTCATGATGGAAGAATACTCTTCCACCATGGCATCCCTCCATACATGGTGTTGGGATGCCTCTTGAAAGTTGGAAGGCTCTACTTCAATTAATTCACTCATAAGTGCCATATACTCAGATTAACGTGTGGGATCCTTTCTCTATCTAACTGAATCTTGTGGATCACCAACATATTCCCGGGCCTCTCTTAGTGTCTGCTTAGCTTCCCTATTTCTTCTCTTCTCGGTAATAGGAATCTAAGGTTGAGGAATTATTTGTTCCTCCTTATGATCAGTCTGCTCAGCCTGCTTGCTCTGCTCTCTAGCTTGTGTGACTAAAGTTTGAGTAATTTGTGTTGCCTCAACCATGGGTGACTGCTCCTCCTCATTCATCAAGTTTTTAGAGTTATGAAGAGTCCTCTCTTCTTCGAACTTTACATCTCTATGAATAATTGTTTTCCTAAGGGCAGGAATGTAAACATGATAGGCCTTACAAGTTTCACTGTACCCAACAAGGATACCCTTCTCTGCAGTTGGTTCCAATTTGATTCTCTTCTCCACAGGAATGTGACAATACACAAGGCATCCAAAGATGCAAATGTGCCCCAAATCTAGTTTCTTATCAGTGAATACCTCTTCTAGGGTCAATTTTCCCAACACTTTGTGAGGGATCCTATTATGCAAATATACAACTATATTGCATGCTTCTACCCATAAAAACCAAGGCAGATCCTGATCATGAAGCATGGCCTAGGATGCTCCAACTATAGCTCTATTTTTTTGTTTAGTAACCCCATTCTGCTAAGGGTTGTACAAAACTATCAACTCTTTCTTGATACCTTCTTGAGCACATAAATATTTGAAAGCATTTGAGGTATACTCGCCTCCATTATCAGACCTCAGTATCTTGATCTTCCTCCCAAGTTGGTTCTCCATGAGAGCCTTAAAATCTTTGAACCTAGTGAAGACCTCATCTTTATTCTTCAAAAAATATATCCACATCTTCCTAGAGAAGTCATTAATGAAAGTAACAAATTACTCGTACCCATTCAAGGATACTGTTGTCATGGGCCACACACATCTAAGTGTACAAGATCCAAAATCCCTTTGGATCTAGTGTCGCTACTTGGAAAAATTGTCTTGGCATATTTCCCAAGTGCGCAGCCTTTGCACATCTCATGCTTTTATATCCTCATCTCAGGCAGCCCCATCACTATTTCCTTAAGAATATTAAGTTCTCCATGTTGAAGGTTAGCCATCCTACTATGCCACAATTCTCCTATCCCTCTATAGCTACTAACCAACGCATGTGTTGGCTCAAACTATAACCAAAACAAGTTGCCATTCCTGAATCCAATCACTTTTGCAACCATGGAATCCCTGGGATGAATATATAATTTTCCCTTGTCAAAGGTCATGATGTAACCCTTGTCTTCCAAAGTAGAAACAAATATTAACTTCTTTGTCATGCTAGGGACATACAACACGTCCTCCACCAACAGAGGTTTTCTAGAATTCCTTTGAAACTTGACCATGCCAACACCAGTTGCATGGTACTTGGCATTGTCTCCTAGCTCAATATAGAAATCCAACTTCTTCTCCTCCAACTTGGTGAAAAATTCTTTCACTCCCGTCATGTGGTAAGAAACCCCACTATCAATACACCATACCCTATTGGCAATTGAACTCAAGAGATAGGCAATGAGAGAAAACTCATTCTCAAATAGTGATGCAAACTTGTCCACCTCTACTATAGCAACAACTTTCTTCTTCTACTTGTCCTTATTTTTCTTTTTCAGACATTGAATGGCATAGTGACCCAACTGATGGTAGAAAAAAAATGTTATCTTGCTCAAATATTTCTTCCCACTCTTGGAAGAAGAACCTTTTATTTTCTCTTTATTGCACTTCTTCTTACCCTTGCTTGCAAGAAATATTTTCTTCATCTTGACCCTTCTTTGTCTAATCTCCTTGATGAGCACCTTCATGGATCTCCTCCTGAACAAAATCATCCCAAAGCCTCGCCTAGTTGGGTAGGTGATCTTTTTCAACAACACACTTGACAAACACTTCCCAATGCTTCAAGAAACCATTCAAGGCTATACACACCAGCTCATATTCAACAATTGTCTCTCCAACAACAACCAACTCATCCCTGACTTGTGTTAGCTTGGACAAGTAAGAGGTCACACTCTCTCCTTTAGACATCTTGGTGTTATGTAATTTTTCCTTGAGAATTATCTTACAACTCTGATAGTTGCTTTAATAAAGCTTTGTAAGAATATCACACATCTCCTTGGAGGTGTATTTCCTTGATAGATAAGGAATTAGATGATCTCTTACCCCATCAAGAATAATCCTTTGATCCTTGGCCTCCTTGACTTCATGTGAATCTAGGGAAATAGGATAATTTGTTGGTGGTGTCACCTCTGCACTAGCATAGATCCACAACCTATTCTCCTTGAGAATAGATGTATTTTGAACCTTCCATTGTAAGAAGTTAGACGCACCCTCAAGCCTATCTTCATATAGAGCATTGGTTGCCATAGTCACAAAAGAAATTGGAGACAAATTTATGATTTTTTTCTTGAAATCTGTATCACAAATCTTGGCTTCATATTCAAAGTTTAGAGCTTTGATACCATGTTAATTTCTTATAACCCAACAACAAATTAATTGCATAATAAAATCATATAAAAGAAATTGATTTATAACAATTAATACACTAGTTAATTAACAACTAATAATAGTAGAAGGAAAACACAAACAAACAATAACACAAATATACCCAGGAAACCCTAGTGTGGGGAAAAACCTACAAATGTTGAATCTTCTATTCATCCTAACAACAAACTTTTCTTCTAGAATACAATACAAGTTTGCTACAAAAATCTTACATATATAGAGCCCTACTGATTTGCATCAACATGCAAGAAAAGAAACTTTCCTTACATTACTTGGCTATCTCACATATAAAATCACTCTTAGTCTTATCTCAACCTCACAAACCTAAAAACATTCTATGAAAAAATAAAAAATCTATTGTTGCTGAAAATCCAACTCGAGTTGCTTTAAAGCTACTCCACATTCCACCTTTCAAGCTACAAAAATCATATATGATGACAATAGACATGGTTATTTTTTTGCAAATTATGAATGTTATCATGAAGATGAATTTGAATTCCATACCTTAGATAAAGAGTGCATTAATGTGAAGGTTGATGAGGACATGTTTTTATTTATGAATGAACAATTTTTTTGTTGTGATGAATCTTTGTGGCCTATTGACTATGATGGAGTTAAAATTCTATCTATAGGTTGTTCAATTGAATTTGTTAGTTTTGAAAAGGCTAATATTGAAAAGGATTCAAGCCTCTATGTTGACAAGCTAGAAAGCAATGATAATTATAAGATCCATTACATAGGTGGTCATGTTCTAAAAAATATATTGTGAGGAATTTGATGCAAGATAGTGTTCTAAACTATTCAACCCTTTTCAAGAAACATTCCACATAGAGTTGTGTAATGATATGAAGGATAAATTAAATCTTGTCATTGAGCCTAAATTGGAAGAGTTTCAACTTTCATAATATTGGTGGAGTTGATGATTGTTGTGAAAACCATGATTCAAATGTTAACAAAGATATTATTGACATTGATAAATCTTTCTTGTGGATCATTAGGGAATAAAATAATATGACAAATTTGTCTTATTGAGGGGAAACTCGATGTAAGCACAATGTTGTTTAGAATGAAATAATGCCTATGTATGATATTTTTTTGTTCGTCGTGCAAAATGCGTGCCTATAAATATGGGAAAAACTTTAGATGACGAATCAATGAGTATATCCCAGTCTTCCATTTGTATTTAGTTTTATTTCTCATAATTGAAGCTAAAATATGACCTCAAAAAATTAGAGAAAATGTTTACAGATGGGAATATTGAACAATATGATTTTGAGAGTTTCAAGTTTAATGTGCAAAACAAGGATGAGGTTGAATTTCATGATGCCAACTATTTTATGGAATATGAATGTTTTCAATTCTAAGTTAAGCTTGGTAAAAATTTAATGGTGCGTGTTGGTAATTTTTTTGACATCAAACGTCGCAATGATTATTGGTATGGTGTGGTTGGAAAATATATTTTTTCACATGTGATGAAATATCCCAATCGACACCTGTTTGCAAAGCTCATTTAGGTTGGGATTGCATTGACAATGATAGATTCATAATTTTGTTGAAAAAAGTTAATAACATTATTAGCAAACAGGTAGATTATGACTATGCTTTCATATCAGACTTGGAGTAGTCATCAAAGAATAGAGTGTTTGATAGAGGATGATATTTTTTCTCCATTTTTGAGGGCCTAGGTCCACCAAATGAAATTTGAAATAAGAGAATATCATATAATATAGAGTGGAGTAGTTATAGATCCTAGTGGACTAGGCACATGATCTATACCTTGAAGATTTATGGAATCTTGCTCTGCTTCATTGAATCATATATCCCCATACAGGAGCCATTGATAGTGCCAAAAAAATTCATCATTTCTAGTGCATGACAACCTTTCCATTGGTGATAGAAACTCATTTTTAAGCCCCATGGCAACTCGTTGGCCTGAAAATTCTAACATTAAAATTTTGTATAATAGAATTTGTTTTCAAATTTTATTTGGTAGAAATTTTTTATCATTTTCCAAGAGTATTCATGGTAGTCTTTGTGGCTCCTAGATGGATTTTGATGTTGATTTTAATGTCTCACCATTTTCAAGCTTGTATCTAAGGTCTTGTAAAAAGTTTTAAATTTATCTATTATGCTGTGAACCTATTTGGTCATTTTCCATCAATAGCATATAGCTTCATTTCATGGTAATTGAAGAATTTTTGCAGTTAGAACAAAGTTTTTATAGAACTACATGTTGGAAGGTCTAGTTTATAAAGGAAGTCCTAAAAATTGATTTATTGTACATGTGTAAATGAAATAACAAGGATCTGCATAATTAATCATGACCCTCTAGAATATTTCACGGCCTCTAAACATTGTTTGAATCTATGACAAGGATTTCACAATTTGGATTGCAAAGAAATTGAGCTCTTGATTTTACATTTTTATTTTAAAAGGGTATTTAAAATATTTTTTGATGGTATAACTAATATTTAAATGTGGTATGTCTCTTCATAAAGCGAGCACAAAAAAACTATTTTATAACTTGATAAACTTTATAAAAGTTTAATTCATGAGAAAATAAAAGGATATTTAAGTGATGATTTTATTGGCTTAGTTGAGCATCAAGCATCAAAAGATCTTCCACATGTTTGAAGTACACTTCATTGCAAATTTCAAATAAAAAGGTGTTGATGCAGGAGCATCCCTAGTTGTAAAGCAATCCTATATCAACCAAAAACATTTCTTTTCTTGCATTTTGTTTGTAGCAGTTTCAATATTTCATTCCACATTTTAGTGTATTATCATTTCTCAGCTTGTGGAGCAGGATATAGTATCTACATAAGGTCATCTACATCATATCCAAATTTTAGATCATTTGCAATTGTCTATCAAAAGTTATCACTCTTAGAATTTCATTGTAATTCATAGTAAAAGCATTTGGGGCTGACTTGGTTTAGAATTCAAAGAGTAGACCTATATCAGAGCATACAAAACTTAATGGGACATCATACAAGAATTTTGGGTTAGAAGGGATCTTCTTGGAGATCTGCAAGACATTTTATTTCACGGAGGAGGAAATTATCATGTTTAAGGCCGAACTACATGCATCATCATTCATTGGGGTTGTAAACCCTTGAGGCCAATGCAGACCATTATTGGAGCTAGAGAATCATATTTTTTGTGCCTTCTACACACATGCCCCGCTTGGACTGGGGACCCCCTCTTTTGTTTTTCTTTCACTAGGTCGGTTCACGTTTTCCTTGGTTTTTGTACCCCTATTTTGATCCTAGATTGGTCATGTGCCTTAGAATTTTCCAAATCCATCGTGACCAATTCATTCACCCAAGTCCTCAGAGGTTTTGGGAATTTGTAGTAAATTGGTTGTGGGTTTCTACCCTATGGAAGTTGAATTCCCTTCCGCTGCCTATGGAGGTTTCCCTACAAATTTCTCCTTGTGGAATTTCATTTGTGCATTTTTGTCCCTATTTCACTATCCCTTACAACATTTATCATACGTCTTTCCCCAATGGAATTTTTTCCTACTGCTCTCGCACCCCATTCTTCCACACAGACTTTGACATGGCAATACCCGACTGTCCATTTCCACATTGCCACCTATCACACGGACTTTGAAGTTCTATAATCAATGATTGCATTTGTGGTTCCTAGGTCTATATATACCAATGTCCACTTATTATTTTCACTGATGGATTTCAAATTTGAAGAGCTAAATAGACCATGGTGCATGTGAAAAAACTTGAGGATTAAAGCATCCAACGCTCCCTCTGTTCACCCAGGCTAAGGTATGAGTCTGAATATCCTTTTCTACTCTAAATGTTTAATTTTCTAAGTCATTTTCCTAGGGTTTGTTAAAACTTGTCAAACCATAGAACCCTAGGTGTCAACACCTTCATGCTGAATGACACGGGTTTTCAATCTTGGAAACTCATCTTTAACATGTTTTAAATGGTAAAAGTAGCACCAGCCCCCACTCCCTCTGCTTCCTCTTCATCCACTGTCGAACCACAAGAAACCAAACCTCAAGAAATTGGCAAGGTTTTCGAATGGATGTGGGGAGTGTCATGTGAAACTCCATTCATTACTCATTGCCGCATCATGATTATTGTTAATAGAGAAACTATGGCGATGTTCCCACCGTCATCTTCTGCTCTAACCTTTTTTGTTGGTAGCAAGTGATGCGACTCGAACCTTGAAAAATATTAAGCCTGTAAAACTTTTTAGGTGTGCTCTTGCAGGTTGCTATCAATGGAACTCTGCTTTGGCTACATCATTTCTAAATGGCCAATCAAGCACAACTCCCTGCATTGTGATCCCTACACCTGCCACTTCCACCTACATTGATCGACACTTCAAAAATCTTTATGTCTAAGGTTTTTGCTGGTCCAACCTTGTGTGTTGCTGCACAGGGAAGGACATTCAACGAAGGTTGTTAGTTAGTGGTGACAAGCTAATAGATCCCCATCTTATAGACCCCTACCCTATCGTTGTCGCAGGAATAAAAATGCTCAATCAAGAAAACGATAGAGTAGTGAGGCCTTATAGAAATAACATCGTGGATTTTGGTGTGCAGGCTACTACTTCCTCATCATCATTGCAAACAAAAAAGTCATAACAGCTTCCCACCATGTGGCTCCCACATCCTAAACCTCTACAGTGCATAAATGATAAATTCTTCAAGAAGGGTCACCAAACATGATTTACCCACATGTCAAAATGTTTAAACCAAAACTGACTAAGTGAGAAAATGTTGTGATTTCCACTTGTGGTTCGTTGTGTCCCTAGGGATATCTCTTATAGAAAAACTCAAACGGCTTCCCGCCTTGCAGTTTCCACATCATCCATCTTTCCACGAACTTAAAAGATCACTTTGACCAAGGGAAATAATTCCAGATGCTTTCAACCCGTATTTCCCCACGTGCCTAATTAGTTCCCATTAAAATTTCTTGATGATTGAACCTTGTAGGAATTCATCTTCAAAATTTCATTTGTGGAAGTCCATACTTCTTGAGTTGTTTCTAATGGAATTTACCCTGATGGCTCCCGCTAGGCAAAAACCTGCAACTCCTGACCCACAAAACTACAAACCTTACGAGTGAACAAAAAATGATAGAATTGAATGAATGTAATGATTTTTTAAGGGTATGTGGATGCATTTAATGACATCTTAGTCTGATTTAATTAGTTTTTTTCCCTCTTTATTTGTCAAAGCACTTACTACATGCTTTGTGTGTAGAATTTATGGAACCAGCAGAGAAAACCAACAATGGCAAGAAGATTGTGAAAATGCCAAGAGGGAAAGAAGAGAAGGCCAAGATGAAGTATAAGTTCCATGGTGTAGAATTCACCTCAAAAATAACTTTCAATTGCAATAAAGTAACAAATACTGACCTGGGCCATGTAAGTATTGATGAGATCAGACAATGGGTCATGGTCAACCCAAGAATTGAGGAAGCCTTGAGAATAAAGAAAAGTGGAACTGCAAAGGCAGCAAGCTTCCCTCTCTCTTTGACTAGCCTGGAGCTGATCTTTGCATGCAAAGAATGCTATTACCCTCAAACTAGAAGGATAATCACTGTAGACTGGAGAGTGCTAGCTGACCTAACTCCCATGTCTATCAGAAACACATTTGGCATCCTATTGTTTGATCAGATGGAGGAGACTGAGAAAGAGTATGCTTTGAAAGTCTAGAAGGAAGATCCCATGAGATGCAAGAGAACTATTAATCAAACATGGTTACTTGAGAAGAGGGGTAGTGCCAATAAAGTTCCCCAAAAGCTATATCGAAGTGACTTCGTGGAGGAAGCCAATGACCTAGTAACACTCCTGAGTAGAGTGATGGGCCTCACCACTTTGGTGTGATTTTTGAGGAATGGATGTTCTACTTCATAGAAGAGATCCTGAGAGGAGAGGCTAAGTTTCACTGGGCCAAGATCATTAGTGAGAATCTGCACAAACAATTTATGGTAGTAAAGAAAACCTAGGAGTTCTATGTGATCTCCTACATTGTATAACTTCTAGTTGTCACCTTTCCATACAAGGGACTGAACGGTGTTGGCCAATTGGGAACAAAGAAAGGGAAGAAACCTATTTATAATTGCTACCCTCAACTATAGTAAAGAAATTATAAAAAGGACTTTAGGTGAGTTAACAACACCTTCATAATGCACAACGTTTGGACCCTGGAAAAACATTACCATAGAAGGATGTCATATAGTGCCAAGGTGATGTTAAAGGGTTTCAGGTACTAGTTCATCCAATTCCCTAAGTTCACATACACAAGGACCAAAGGGTTCTCAAGGTTTCCATATCGACTGCCCTGACATGAAAATGACATAATCATCTTGTTGGAGCTCACTCGGTAGTTGCAAACTTCCCATACTTTATTGCATAACAAGCACCATGTTGGGGTCTCGTACCCCATTTCATTTGGCCAAGGAATGTATGCATGCCTCGCTGCCCCATGTGTGGAATATTCAGAGAAGGAGCTTGCAGAATACAACCTAGAGCTACACATAAAGAGAGGAAGCTTAGATCCTCTAGGAAAATTGAAGAAATAGGTTAGAAAGCAATATGCACATAGGCTCCACATTGAATACTTTTGGGAAAACTACAATGATGACCATGAGGTTAGGAGGAGTTATTATATGAGAATGATGGCCAAGTTTGTGAAATCCATCAATTTGTTCCCAGTTCCTGATCAAGTGGTGGAAGACAACAACATTCTTGATGAGAGATATAATGCTTTAGTCAATGTGTCATTTCCCGTAATTGACTAGACTGAGCCAGAAGTCATAGATTTAGATATTGTCACTCATCCAGTGGAACAAAGAACCAAGAAATGGATAGATGATCAAATAGCTTAATTGCAACAATAAGGTGTGGAGCCAACCTATGGGGAGATGAAGATGATATGGAAAGTGAAACAGACAGTGGGGTCACTGCGGGTTCTTCAAATAGAAGAAGAGAATGTATAAAAGAAGGATGCAAAACCCAACAAATAAATTGAGACTGAGTGTGAAGAAATCAAAGGGGCGGCACAAGAAATGAAGAATTTTCTGAGCCTAGTGGAGGGAAGGCCATATTGCAAGAAGAATAGGAAAAAGAAGAGGAAAACATTGAAGACACTCCTAGGCACAAAGGGGAAGAGTTGTTAAAAGATAAAGTGGAGGGGAATGATGAATTCACCACTACATCCCCAGACTATCAAATGGAATTCCCCTTGTGGTTAGAGTGGTAGTTGAAGAGGAACATTCCTATTCTTGTAGAACCTAAAGCTAAATTGGAGGTGATATTGGCATGGACACAGGTGAAGCCATGAGAAAAGAAGAAACCAAAGAATAGGTCTCACATAACAACATATGCCTCTAGCTCCAAAATATTTTAGGTTTCCACCCCGACAAAAAAAAGGATGCAGACACTCTTCAGGGAAAAGACTATTAGGTAACAACCATCAACCTGGGCCCTGCATCTAGAGCCCAAAAGATTGATGAATTTCAAGGGTTTGTGTCCACAATCCTCCAACAAATGAATAAGGATCAATCTACAAAGGAGGATCTGAAAGCACAGGTGGCATAATTAACTTCCTTTATACAACAACGTACAATACCTAGAGACGAAGCTCCAATGGAATCACCGACGCCTGCCTTGCTATCAAAAGAAGAAATCAATAAAATGTAGATGATGAAGATTTAGACTAAGTCCACCTCAAACTGGTTCAAAAGCATTTTTGACATGGGTAAAAAAGGCATTCATTGTGTAGATAGGATGCATAATAAATATCTAGTCCTACAAAAGGAAGTTGAAAAGGAGGTCAAGGTGTGTAAAGAATTTCTTGAGCTTTATAGAGGATCACATGCCCCAAACTGAAGAACATTCTCAAGCTCTCCACAAAAATTTGGGAGAAAGAGTTGGCCTTGCTGAAGGAAGATTACTGGTTGCTCAAGGCATGGCTACTCAATTGTGAATATAGAAAAGGATTTTTAAAGAAATCTCTAATTGAATTGGAGGCCAATCAAAAATTGTGGATCACCTGAATGAATGTGATGATCTCTTAGAACTGGTAACGAGATATAAAATGCCAGTGTAGTAATTAGATCGAGAGGCTATAAAGTGCGAGTTCCATAAGAAAATGGAACAAGGAGCCGACGACACTTTATCAGCAGACTTCATGGATTTTTCTGCACGAGCCTTCTCAGAGTCAGCGAAAATGATCAAGGTAGGAGAAACATGATTCAAGCATCATGATCAAATGGTGGAAGGATTTAAGAGGGTCGCCTTCCAGATCTCAAAATATGACTTCTCTAAGGAAAAAAAACTCCTAGCTACCATCGACAAATTTTCCAATATGCTATATTGCAAAAGGAAACTAGAAATCCTATAATAGATTATGAATATTTAAAAAGGTAGCTAGAGGAAAAAGTAGGCTAGAGGAAAAAATACGGAAGAAGACAAAATAGCCTATTTTATGTTGTAAATTTTGTACTCTTATTGGCTGATGTGAAAATCCTAAAGATAGAATGAATTTGGACCATTCATTATAATTTAATGTTGACCATTCACTCTACTTTATGAAAACTATAAATAGGGGCATCCTCTCATTTTCAAAGAGAGAGATGAGTTGTTGTGTAAAGGAATTCTGCAACAATATATAAGAAAAACATTGAAGTTGATGGTTTCTTGTGTATTGTTCATTATGTGTTCATGATTCAGCCTCCATATGTTTGTTTTATCTTGTTCATTTACTTTTTAAGTTTATTTTTTGTTTGCTAGTTCATATTCAACTTTAATGGTGATTGCATGTTGTGGTATTTTGATGCACTTCCAGCTCATACTTTTACCCATTTATTGATGAAAAATTCTTGTGTAAATTTAGTCCGAGCTTCTTTAACTATTGCACTTAATTTCAACTATTTATTCATGCTAAAGAGGTGGATGGCATAGTTTGAAAACCTATAAAGAGCCTTAGAAGATTACACTAGCTTTGTGACACTATAGGCTATTCTTGGTTAAGAAAAACTCAATTTGGGAAGTTTGTCTACTGCAATATCAGTCATTGTTACTATTGACAATATTTTTGGAACTAAGATAACTTGTAAACCCTTCAACCTTTTGACTTTTCTTTTAAAATATGAATCAAACATAAATTCCTAGCATCACTACATATCCAAATCTGATGATTTATACAAATTTCAAATTATTGTCCTAGCATTCACTATCACTGTTAATAATTTCTAAAACTCTAAAAATTTGTTATAGACACGTGAAACTCAATTCTTTGTGAACCATAAAGGCCCCTTGTGATTACCAACAAATCACATCAAACAATTGAACTATTTTTGCACAGTCATAACCTGACACCCGAGAGACCTTGGGATATTTTATGCACCTTGTTTTCAAGGAATTATCTTTCAAGAGAGATATTACACTTGTTTTTTGTCTATGTTGAGAAGTGCAAAAAAAACTCATCAATAGAACTAGCACTAGAAGGAGGGCCGCTAGATGAAGCTAGATCGAATTGGGTCATTCTCTCCCCAAATATTTCATAGGGCAACTAGACCCACACTCGAGAAGGGAAATTTTCAATAATTAAAGACCCTACCATGGCTAGGAGAGCCAAGAAAGGGGAAGGTTAAGCATCAACACCACCCACTCGACCTCCATCCCCTCCATCTCCATCCTCTCCTTCACTTCAACTAGCCTTTTCTAAATTTACCAGCCACATCCAAAACATTGTTACAACTGCCATACCCCAGCCATAGGTTGTTGGGACTCATCCATTACCACCCCCACCTCCACCAATGGCTTGGTTGGGAAAAAATCCATCACCACTATCCTTCAACGACTACCATAACATGCCAAAGAATCCAGAGGGATTCTACTCCAAGTTCTATCCAAATGGCCCTCAAAGGATAGCTAAAGAACACATCAAAATTTTCTAAACAACCCTCAAAGGAATGCAGATTGAACATAAAGATGATGCATGTAGGCTATTCCCTTATTCACTGGGGGATGAGACATTTTATTGGTATATACATCTACCTAGAGGGTCCACCACCTCTTGGAACCTCATGAAGGACACATTTTTGCAAAAATTTAAGATTCCAGTTAGTCCTACAAACTTATACCATAAATTCATGTCAGTTAGAAGGGAAGTTAATAAGTCAATCAACTCATTCAATAACAAATTTCATCGGGCATACACAAGGTTGCAACCTCCTTATGTGGTTAATGATGCTTCAACAATATATGTGTATTATGTTGCTTTAGACAATATCACATCAAACCTAGTTAAGCGGATGCACTAGCCCCCTACACATTTGGTGGATGCTTATGTAGAGGTAGTGAAGGAAAGCACAGATCTAGGGTAGCACTCGGATGGTCCATTACCTGTTAAATACCCAAGATACTGAGATGGGGGGTGAATCAGTATCTTCTTAAAATTATTGAACAAACACCATCCAATTACTCCAATGCATATAACAGTAAAAATGAGCAAGAGAATTAATAGAACATAAAAACACACAACACATGAACACTAGTATTTTTACATGGAAAACCCAAAATGAGAAAATCCACTATGAGGATTAGCTCACAATATAGTATAACCAGTTATAATATATTAAAAAGGGTGGATCATTGCCAGAACTCACTGTCCAAAATGAGAGGCTCCCTTCCTACAAAGATACAATAAAGAAATGGATTATAGCAAGAAAATGAACTGATAAAGTTACACCTAATAAGTGTTGATTCAGTTCCTTTGATGCTTAGGAAATTGATTTTACACACTTCATCATCTTCGCATACTTGTCTTCTCTTTCACACCTTTTTTATGCCATCAATCTCAAAAAATTCCAATATATATATGACTCATCCACAAGCATCAATTAGGTCAACCTAATTAGATGCAAACCTTATTCACCAAAAGTATTGATTGTCGGCTTCAAGCTTGTACAAAACTTTAAAAAAAAAAATCAAGCATTTAGCACACTACAACATGTCGGCATGGACCTAAGATAGGTCACACATACATCTGCAACAGAAAAACAATTCATTATAACATCAACTATTCGTTAGGTCGGCCAGAGATAGACCTAATAACAAAATGCAACAATAGAATAATTCCAACTAGCCATACAAGCACTTGTGCACATGAGATTTTGAACATACAAGCTTCTCCAATCCAAGAACCATTTCCCAAAACTACAAGTAATGATATTCAACAATGAAGGATTATGGACCAGAATATCGGAGGATAATAACTGCATACTGGTTCAGAATATCAGATCAAGCTTGAACTTAAACTTGTTGTTGTAACTCATATAACATGGTGACATCAATGATAACACAAAAGCTACATAATGATATGTTCTTCTTCATTCTTCCAAAATCACCTTCATTGAGACCTACTGCTAATTCAAGGAAAATCCAAGGACTCAACCATGCCTTAGCTCATCAAACATCATTGGTGAATCAGGTTCCCTAGTTTCCCATCGTGCCACACCCAGGGCCACCACTAAATTAGGCTCCATCAATACCTAGTTATCTATAAGCTCCAAATCAATAGACTTACTCCCAATAGCCCCACGTACTATTATACCTGCAAAACTCTGAATCCTTAGTTGTTCAACAAAATCTGCCTAAAACACATCTTGCTATCCTCCAAAATTTAGTAACAATGTAAAATAGTTGGGATAAGGAATGAATCGACAAATTGGTTGAGGAGGTGAAGAAGTTGTCCAATTGGGTATGTGCAGGATCACCATGGAAAAAATAGGCCCTTAAGTGGCAAAAAATTAGAAAAAATAGAGTTAGGCAACTTGACGTAAAAAATTGAATAAGTTATCTATATTATTTCAAAAATATGTAAGAATAGAATCTATAGAAAATTGAATATAGTTTCTAAACTACTAAGCTTATTTAAAAAAAATAAAATTGTTTGGTAAAAATTTGAAATTTCAATGCAGTAGTACTTAAATTTCAAGGAAAAAATAAGAAGTAGGTGTCTATCTAACCACCCTAACCACAATAAAATGATAATATTTTTTTATAATATTTTATATATAAGTAGAAAATTCATGTCCCGATGTGACACATTTTTTTGTAATTTTTTCCAAGTAAATAATTAATTATGAAATTTTTATTACAACTTTTGAAAAATATAAAACTCGATGTCCGACCACCTTAACTTGGTCAAAACTTCATGAAATTCAATTTTTCTTTTTTAATCCTATAGTATGTGAAGCATGTTTCAGATTCAAAAAATGTGATACCATTTGAAAGCTAGATGTTTTCCAATTAGCCTATCAATCAAGACTTTAGTTGTAATTCAAAGAGAAAATGAATAATATTTTTTATTAAATTCAAAGTATAGCATAATTTATATTGGTGGAAAGGAGAATCTCCTTTAAAAACCCTTTTCATTTCATCAATTTTGGGTAAAAAATTCATCACCACATACCCTATACATACCCATCATATTGCCACTTTTGGGTCCATCATGATCTTGCACATACCCACTTAAGTAACTCATTTGAGGAATCAAAATAATCAGTTGCAAGCATCTCAGAGAAGCATCCAAGCTAGCTATCACAGGGACAACCGTGACTCAAGTCCATCTTCAGGACAAAATTATGAATGAAGCCAAGACTCAAGGCATAGCTTTGAAAGAAGATAGTCCCAAAGGAATAATAGAACATGGAATACTAGGCCCAAAAATGGTGGGGTTCCTACACCTCTTAATCTGCCTAGCAGTACAGATAAATCGAGAAGTAGAGTATACTTGGTTGAGGCAGCATTATCCAGATGGTGTAGAATTCATCAAACCAACAGACATTGTAAGCTTGAATGTTCGAAGTTTCAAACTGTTGCTACAATATTTCAAGTGGAGGTGTAGAATGTTGTTGATAGTGTGAGTTTCAAAGAAATAGTGCCTTTGGAGCCTTATGATTCCATCTTGGTCATCAACCAGTCTCCCTTCCCTCAAGGTGACAAGAATGAACCTGAGAAAGAGGCTACTGAAAAGGGAGGCAAATAAAATCAGGTATGTAATGAAGGAACTCTATCCCAAATGTTTAATTCCGTAGATAATGGTCCTAAAGATGAGGAAGAACAACAAGAGGAAGAGGTTCATATGTTCCACCAATGTGAAACCATTTACAAATTGATAAATAGGCAAGTTGGTGGTCCCTTTATGACCTTCATACCACCCAACAACTTCAATATGCCCCCTCATCCAAATGCTCACAATAACCCACCTTATCCTAGGGTGCCAACTCAATATTTCAATAGGAATAGGTAGCCTGATCCAACTAAAGAACAATCTACTAATCCTACCCAAGGTAGTTCATCTGAAGTAGATGTTAAACAAATGGGAGAATATGTGGCAGAAGAATTGAAGAAGGTAAAAGTAAGCTTGTCAGCTTTTGAGCTATTAAGAGTACCCTCCATTAGGAATGCATTCTTTATATCATTGAATGGAAATACCCCATTTAAATCATCCCAAGAGGCAACTACAAAGAGAGTCTCATTTGATACATCTAATAGTGAGCCAATGATTAGAGAAATCATAGGGGCAAAGCATGATCAACAACTTGGCAAAAACTCGCCATCGGATAAGCAGCCAACTAAGGAAAAAAATTAGGTGAAAGAAAAAGATAAAAGCAATGAATAGAATAAGTTTTGGGTGGCCTAAGCTGATTCTTCTATAGGATTTTTCCAAGGGAGCTTGAAGACCCCTCCTTTTCTACTAGTAATTTGTATATTTGACAAAAAATTACATAATTTCCTACTAGATTTAGGGACTTCTACTAATGTCATGCCATTTGTAGTATGCCAAGCACTAGGTATAACCCCAACCCCATCCAAGCATAAGGTGATTCAACTAGACAAGACTGAGGCTAATGTGGTAGGAGAACTAAATAGAATCCCCATGCAAATTGCAATAGACCCTAGGGTGCAACAAGTTATTGATATTAAAGTTGTAGATATTTTTGACACTTATGGTATCATATTGGGAAGAGACTTCACCCGAGCCCTCAACGGATATACTTCGACATATTATTCACATATGTGGTTGCCATGGAAGGGGTTGCCCAACCAAATTCGTATCGAGCATGAGCCTAGGATGAGGTTCATGATCATTGAGTACAACAAGACCAATGAAGTATTGTTCACATAAATAGAGTTAGGAAATTATCTCCCAGTCACACACGAGGGTGAAGAAGAAGAGACGAAAAAAATCCTTTTGTTGTGTCATGCCTCTCTCAGCCTGACTGTCCTTCTTAGCAGCACAAAAGCACTAATTGAATCTAATGATGAAGATCTCCAAGAAGATGACAGTTTGGGTTTTTTTGATAGTTTCCAAGAATTCATGTAGAAATGTCTGCAAGATAAAATTAATCCACTAATCCACAAAAGCACTAATCTGAGGGTGAAGGATTGAATGCACTACTCAAAATTGAAGTGTGCTTTATCAGCTCCAAAGGTAAATTCTCTTCCAAGTTTTGGACATTGTGCTTTGATTGATCCAAATCCAAGCAAGGAGTGGGAGCATGCTTTGAGCTAATCAGCCCCTTGGGTAAGACTTATTTTGCTGCCCATAGATTGCAATTCTATTGTATCAATAATGTAGTGAAGTATGAGGCATTAGTTCATGGATTGCTTATGGCATTAAGAAATAGGGTTAAAATGTTGCAAGTATTTGGGGACTCTGAGTTAGTAGTTAAGTAGGTTAGAAAATTGTACTCATGTCATGATCGAAGGTAAGATAACTATAGTCATAGAGTATGGTATCTCATAGAGGGGTTTGATGTGTTCAATATCCAATTAATTCCTTGAGGTAAAAACCAAGCTGTTGATGCCTTAGTGCAAGCAGCCAACACCCTATAACCTTTATTGTTAATTGGCCTTAAGAATTTCATAGTAGAACTAACCCCTACCCCTTCAATGCCCAATAATGTGACCAACTTCCAAGTGTTTGAAGATGAAAAGCATATCCTTGGCTTTATCACTAGCTCATATGTATTTTCCTCCCAGATCATAGATGAGGTAGAACCAGAAGAAGCAGAGTTTGATATAGAAGAGGTTATCAATTTGAAAACCAAAAAAATACCTAGGGGTATGGTCTAGTTATAAAGAATCTTTGACCTTGACCACATAAGGGACCAGGACCAACAAACCAATGACTCCATAGATAACCAATGTGATGCTCATAATCTAGGTACTATAGAAGATGTGAAGAATGTTTTTATTGGAAAAGTCTGCACCTCAGGAGAAAGAAAAGGGATCATAGATTCCTTACATGCATACCATGATGTGATTGCTTGGGGGTATGAGGTTATCAAGATGTATGATACTTCAATCATCACTCACACCATTCCCCTCAAACTAGATGTGAAGCTATTTAGGCAGCGACAATGTCTAATCAATGCACTATTGGAACCCATTATTTTCAGAGAAGTACAAAATTTGATGTCAACGCGCATCATATTTCCTATCCAAAATTCCACATTGGTGGCCAATTTGGTTCTAGTCCATAATAAAAATGGATAAATTAGGTTGTGTGTGGATTTCAAAAACTTGAATAGAGCTTCCAAGAAGGATAACTACCTGGTACCTTCATTAGATAAAGTGTTACAAATTGTTAATGGTTCGTAGATGATTCCCTTTCTTGATGGTTACTCAAGATACAATAAAGTAAGTCTGGTATGAAGATAGGAACCTGATAGATTTCACCACAAAATGGGGTACATTCGCATACAAAAGGATGCCATTCAGTTTGATCAACACAGGTGCAACATTTCAGCATGCTATGGATATAGCTTTCAAAGACCTCATTGATAAATGAATCATCATCTACATGGATGACCTCACGGTGCTCTCAAAAAAGAGAGGGGATCACGTCTCTGACTTGTGCAAGGTGTTCTAGAAATGTAGAGAGTTCAACATTTTGTTAAATCCAAAGAAGTGAATCTTTGGGATAACCGAGGGAAAATTGTTGGGACATGTGATTTCAAAAAGAGGTATATCAATTGATCTAGAGTATATTCAAGCTATCCTAAAGATTCAGCCTCCAGGAAGCAAGAAATAAATAAAATCCTTTTTTGGGAAAATTAACTTTGTCAAAAATTTCATCACATGGTTTGTGAAAATCATAAAACAGTTGAATGTTATGCTTAAGCAAGATGCTAAAGTAGAATGGATGCTAGAAGCCAAGCAAGATTTTGTAGAAATAAAGAGAGCCATTGTAGATGCCCCTGTGCTAGTCAACCCTAATTACTCTAATACATTCTATATATATTCATTTGCTTCATATCACTCATGTTCTAGCATGCTAACACAAAAGGATGGCAAGGGAAGTGAGCATCCTATTTCCTTCATGAGCACTCCACTAAAAGATGTTGAATTATGCTACCCCAGTGTTGAGAAGTAGGTGTATGCCCTAGTCCATGGAGTTAAGAAGTTCAGGTACTACATCCTGAGAAACAAGGTGTTTGCTATTGTTTTGGACCCTGCTATAAGATATTGTTGATACAAAATGAACCAGGAGAAAGGCTATCCAAATGGGTTACACTACTATAGGAATATGACATGGAGATTCAACTAATGAACTAGTTTGAGGATAAGCTGTCACACATACAATGATAGAAACAAAACCAAAACCTACTATTTAGCAATGCCATTTAGAGGATGTTTCTCTAGATGAGTGGTATGATGACATTATGTATTATATGCTAAATCACAAATGCTCATCACGCTTGCAAGGAGTCTAGAAATGAGCCATGTGGCTGAAAAGAAATAGTTATATGTTGAAGGGTGCCATTCTATACAAAAAGAATCATGAAGGGATCTACCTTAGATGCTTAGGAAAAACTAAAGCAGTTAAGGTGTTGAAGGAATTTCATGATAAATTTGGAACGGGGCATAGATCCAATCCTTCCACTGCTCACCAAATTCTATGAGCTAGGTATTACTAGCCGAAATTGCTCAAAGATGCTCATAATCATGTTCAATCCTGTAATGTTTTCCAGACTGCTGCCACCAAGGAGAGGTATGCCATTGTTCCACTATAACTAGTTGCTGAGGTAAGACCATTTTCCCAATGGGGACTTGACTTCATTGGTCCAGTAAACCCACCATCCTCTGTGGGTCATAGGTACATTCTAACCATAACTGATTACTGTACTAGATGGTCAAAGGAAATTTCTTGTAGACAATGCACAACTGAGGTAGTTATTAATTTTCTTGAAAGCTACATTATCAATCGTTTTGGATGTCCAGTTATGTTAGTATGTGATAATGGTCTAGCTTTTGCCTCTCTTAGATTTGTGGTTTGGGCTTTTGATTATGGTATTGTGCTCAAATTTTCATCAAATTACTACCACCAAGGTAACGGGTTAGCTAAATCCACTAATAAAAATTTGTTGACTGTCGTTCGCAAGCTGCTAGAAGAACCTAAAGGACTAACACACCCAATTGCGATTTGCTCTGTGGGCAGACTGTACCTGACACAAAGCAGCCCTAACAACTTCCCCATACCACCTCGTTTACATTTTGGAACCTATTTTCCCAATCGACCTTAAGATTCCCATGATACAATTTATTAACATCTATTATGAGGAGGGAGAATTCCTTGATGTTCATCTAGATGAATTACTCCACTTAGAGGAAAAACAAGATGAAGCCATAGAAATTTTTTCCAAACATCAGGTCATAGTCAAAAGATGGTTTGATTGTAAAGCCAAAGTCAAGGCCTTTAGAATTGTTGATCTAGTATTATGCTAGGACAAGGCCCGTGAGAAGAAAGGGGGACATGATAAATTCAACAAGCTTTGGCTTGGACCCTTTCAAATTTCTGAAATTCTAGTGGATAATTCTTTTTGCCTAAAAACACTTACTCGAGAGGATGTCTCATTTCCAGTCAATAGGTAGTACTTGAAGCACTATTTCCTCACCTGAGTTGTTCTAGCTCACTCTTGTATATAGTTAGAGTAGGTCTTTTTTCTTTTTGTTCAACTTCACTTTGCCTTCACTTGTTTTGTTGGCCCTTATTTTTGCTAAGGGTGTTGTTTGGTATTGATTTGGTGGTTGTGCTTGGCCTACTCAAAGGGCCCATTTTGTTTGCATTCCTATTTGTTCCACGAATAAGTATTCATGAGTTACCAAGGATTTCTGCTTGCTTCCATGAATCAGGTATCTTTTCCCAAACTCTAGCCTGACCTAGAATGAAACCCTTGTTTGAGTCCTCTCACTCTTATCTTGGAACTCACATAACACACATTTTTAACACTTCTGATGAGCTATGGGATAGTTATCATGAAACCTTGACAAGTGAAAAAATTTAAATCTTTTCCAATGACCATTGTAATCTCCAAGCCCAACTATAAGCTTCATTGCTTATACAATTGAGACAAAGAGTACCAAAAGAAGCATATAAAAGAAAGAAAAGAGAAAAGAAAAAGAAAAGGAAACATTGAAAATGGTAAACTATGTGGGTGTGTGAACAACTCTATTGGGGCTATGGACACCCGGCTGGCAGTAGAGCAATGTTCATGGGGATTGCAGCGACAACTCCATCGAGACTATGGACAATTGGCTAGCAGCGAAGCAATGTCCGGGTTACTTTTGGAGTGAGATTACTTACATAGCTTGTCTTTTCCAATTAGCCACTGGCCTCTATAGTTCCTGAGGGAGGGGAATGAATTCACTACACACACACTTCTGAGATATTTGTGACCCAATTCAACCAAGGACTTTAATCTTCTTTGATATTGGGGTCCGCTTGACGATACCTATTTCTAGTCTGTAAAACCAAATATTTTAGGTTCCATATGAATCCTTATCCTTGGAATGCTTGGGAGCATTTTCCCAACAAAGTCGCCATTTGTTGTGCCTTCTGCACACACACCCTACTTAGACTGGGGACCCCCTCTTTTGTTTTGCATTTGTCGTGTTAGTTCGTGTTTTCCTTGGTTTTTGTACCCCTATTTTGAGCTTAGATTGGTCATGTGCCTTAAAATTTTCCAAATCCATCATGACCAAGTCATTCACCCAAGTAATCAGAGGTTTCGATAATTTGCGGGAAATTTGTTGCAGGTTTCTACCTTGCAAAAGCCGCATTCCCTTCCACTACCAACAGAGGGTTCCCTGTAGATTTCTCCTTGAGAAATTCTATTTGTGCCTTTTCATCCCTTTTTCACCATCCCTTATGGTATCTGCCATGCATCTTTCCACAACAAAATTTTCACCTACTCCTCCTGCACCCCATTCTTTTGCACGAACTTTGATGTGGTGGCCCCCGTATATTGTATTTTAGCATTGCCACCTACCACATAGACTTTGAAGTTCTATAATTAATGATTGAATTTATGGCACCCAAGTCTATATATACCACCATCCACCTATCATTTTCATCGAAAAATTTCAAATTTGAAGAGCTAAATAGACTGTGGTGTGCATGGAAAAGCTTGATGATTGAAGCATCTGGTGCTCCCTCCATTCACTCAGCCTAAGGTATGAGTTTGAATATCCTTTTCTACTCTAAATGTTTAATTTTCTAAGTCGTTAGCCTAGGGTTTGTTAAAACCTATCAAACCATAGAACCCTAGGCATCAACACCTTCATGCCAAATGATGTGGGTTTTCATTCTCAAAAACCTGTCTTTAACATGTCATTTTAAAAGGAAAAAATAACACCAGCCCCCACTCCCTCTGCTTCCTCTCCATCTTCTGCCAAACCACGAGAAACCAAAACCTAAGAAATTGACTAAGTTTTTGAATGGAGGTGGGGAGTGTCATGTAGAACTCCGTTTGTTTCTTGTTGTTGCATCATGATTATTGTTAATAGAGAAACTATGGCGGCGTTCCCACCATCATCTTCAACTCTAACCTTTTTTGTTGATAGCAAGTGATGTGACTTGAACCTTGAAAACTATTAAGCCTGTAAACCTTTGTAGGTCTACTCTTGCAAGTCGTTGTAAATAGAACTCTGCTCCACCTGCACCATTTCTAAACGGCCAATCAAGCACGACTCCTTGATCGACTCTTTGAAAATATCTAAATCTAAGGTTTTTGTGGGTTTAGCCTTGTGAGTCACCACCCATGAAAGGACATTCAATGAAGGCAATTAATTAGCTATGAAACTCTAATAGATCCCCACCTTGTGGATCCCACCCCTATCATTGTCGCAGGAATACCAAACACTCAATTAAAAAAATGATAAAGTAATGAGGCCTTGCAGAAATAACCTCGCGCATTTCAATGTGTGGGTCGTTGCTTCCTCATCATCGTTGCTAAATGGAAAATTCATAATGGCTTTCTGACATGCGGCTTCTGCATCCTAAACCTTCGTAGTGCATAAATGATAAAGTCTTCAAGTAGTGTCATCAAACATGATTTACCCACATGTCAAAATGTTTAAACCAAAACTGACTAAGTAATAAAACATTGCAGGTTCCTCCCTACAGAACTTCACCTGTGGATTGTCGTGTCCCTAGGGTCATCTCTTACAGCAAAAATCAAACAAATTCCTACCTTGCAGCTTCCACATCATCCATCTTTGTATGAACTTAAAAGATCACTTTGACCGAGGGAAATAATTCTAGATGCTTTCAACTTGTTTTTCCCCAAGTGCCTAATGAGTTCCCATTAAAATTGCTTGACGATTGAGCCTTGTTGGAATTCATCATCAGAATTCCTTCTACGGAATTTTGTCCTCCCTGAGTCATTTCTAACAACGCTTACCTTGATGGCTCCCACTAGGTGGAAACTCGCAGCTCCTGACCTGCAAAATTGCAAACTTTACGAATGAGAAAAAAATATGATAGAAATGAATGAATGTAATGATATTTTAAGGGTATGTGGATGCATTTAATGACATCTTGATCTGATTTAATTAGTGTTTTTCCCTCTTGATTTCTCAAAGCACTTACTACACACTTTGTGTGTAGAATTTAAGGAACTAGTAGAGAAAACTGACCAAGGTAAGAAGATTGTGAAAATGCCAAGACAAAAAGAATAGAAGGCCAAGATGAAGTATGAGTTCCATGGTGTAGAATGCACCTCAATAATCACATCCAATTGGGATAAAGTAATAGATATTGACCTGGATCAACTAAGTATTGACGAGTTCAGACAATGGGTCATGGCCAACCTAAGAACTGAGGAAGCCTTGAGAATAAAGAAAAGTGGAATTGCAAAGGTAGCAGGCTTCCCTCCTACTTTGATTAGCTTGGAGCTAATATTTTCATATAGAGAATGATATCACCCTCAAACTAAAAGGATGATCACTATAGATGGGAGAGTGTTAGCCGACCTAACTCCCATGTCTATTGGAAAGACATTTGGCATCCCACTATTTGATTAGATGGAGGAGACTGAGAAAGAGTATGTTTTGAATGTTTGGAAGGAAGATCCCACAGGATTCGAGAGAACTATTAATCAAAAATAGTTACTTGAGAAGAGGGGTAGTGCCAATAAATTTCCCCAAAAGCTATACCCAAGAGACTTCATGGAGGAATGCAATGACCTAGTAACACTCCTGAGCAGAGTGATGGGCCTCACCACTTTGACACTTTTTGAGGAATGGATGTTCTACTTCATAGAAGAGATACTGAGAGGAGAGGCTAAGCTTCACTAGGATAAGATCATTAGTGAGAATCTGCACAAACAATTTATGGCAGTAAAGAAAACCTAGGAATTCTATATGACCTCCTACATCATATACCTTCCAGTGGTCACCTTTCCATACAAGGGACTAAATTTTGTTGGCTAATTGGGAAAAAAGAAAGGGTTGAACCTTGTTTATAGCTACCCTCAACTATAGTAAAAAAAAATATAAAAAAGGGCTACAGGTAGGTCAATGGTACCTTCATAATGCACATCGTTCAGACCTTGACAAAAGATTACCCTAGAAGGATGTCACATAGTGCAAAGGTGATGGCAAAGGGTTTCAAGTACTGGTTCATCCAATTCCATAAGTTCACATACAAAAGGTTCAAAGGGTTCTTATGGTTTTTGTATCGGTTACCCCGATACCCAAATGATGTAATCATCTTGTTGGAGCTCACTTAGTAGTTGAAAATTTCCCATACTTTATTGCATAATAAGCATTGTGCTAGGGTATCGTACCCCATTGCATTTGGCCAAGGAATGTATGCATGCCCCATTGCCCCATGTGTGGAATATCTAGAGAAGGATCTTGTAGAATACAACCTAGAGCTACACACACAGAGAGGAGACTTAGATCCTCTAGGAAAACTGAAGAAATAGGTTGGAAAGCTATATGCACATAGGCCCCACATTGAAGACTTTTGGGAAAAACGTGATGATGATCATGAGGTTAGGAGAAGGTATTATATGAGAATGATGACCAATTTTGTGAAATCCATCAATTTGTTCCCAGTTCCTGATCAAGTGGTAGAAGACGACAACATTATTGATGAGAGATATAATGCTTTAGTTAATGTGCCATTGCTCGTCATTGATTGGACTAAGCCAGAGGTCACAAATTTAGATACTATCACTCATCCAGTGGAGAAAAGAACCAAGAAATGGATAGATGATCAAATAGCCTAATTGCAGTAATAGGGATTGGAGCCAACCTATGGGGAGCTTGAAGATGATATAGAAATTGAAACAGATAGCGGGGTTACTGCGGGTTCTTCAAGTGAGGCCCCCAAGTCCCCACCTATTACAAGATCAAGGAAAAGGAAGGAGACATCAGAGCGGCAGCCAAAGCAGAAGGTATATACCAAAAAGACTATCGAAGGGAAAAGGCCATCAAAGAAACCTAAGAGAACGGGAACCTTCATTCTCAATATGCCCACCATCTAGGAAGAAGGGTCTCCACCACAGGAAGAAAAGAGAAACCACACTCCTCTCCACTCACTACCTCTACACTTCCAACTATTGCTACTATGCCATCTCCTTCCACTCCTCAGTCATTTCCCATCTCATCTCTGCCTGTTGTGGACATCTCTATCCACCTCACCTCCACTTCTCTGACTACTTCAGTGGTCATTCTTGATTCCTCCTCTTCCACCACTTCTTTGCTCTCATTTTCCTCACTCTTGCCTCCATTACCCACTATTTACACCTTTCCACCTCTTCCTACAACCTCTATAGCAACCCTTACCTTGTTGGATACTTTCATCTCCTACTTGCAAAACATGCCACCTCAGTTATCTGAGGTTATTTTGAATCCCCAAGTAAAAATTATTATAGCTCAATTTGTTGTTGCATTGCCCCTCCCTCCACCTCCTACTGAGCCACCTAAAATGGAGCCTGTGATGCAAATCTCTACATAAATGTAGAGATTAAGAGGGGAACAACCCAAGGAAATAGCAATAGATATATTTGGAGAGCCTGAGGACTCAAACTGGGAGGATTATTATGAGCATGTCAATGAGGGTTTGAGGATCGATTTAGATGAAGTGGCATCTGATGAAGAAGGGAAAAAATTCCTAAGGATGGAGATACGAGTAAGTTTGATACTAACAATGATGTAGAGACCTCCGATCAAGGGCATGAAGGTGAGTAGCTTGAAGAGTATAAAGATAAGGAAGCAAGCCCAAAAGAGCACCACTCTGAAGAAGGGAAAATTGATACTAAGGATGATGTGGAGAAGATTGATGAACTCCCCAAAACAAGCAAAGATGAGGGCCTATAGTATGAAGAAATACCTCAAGAAGGAGAGCACGATAAGGAAGAAGTAGAGAATGTAGAAAAGAAGGATGTCAAACCTAAAAAATATATTGAGACTGAGCATGAAGAAATAAAAGGGGCAACACAAGAAAAGTATGTTGGTGCAAGAAATGAAGAATTTTTTGAGCTTGAAAGAGCAAAGGCCATAATGCAAGAAGAGGAGAAGAATAAAGAAGAGGAAAAAATCGAAGATGCTCTGAGGAACGAAAGGAAAGAGTTGTTAAAACATAAAGGGGAGGGTGAATTCACCACTACATCCCTAAACTATTAAACAAAAATCCCCTCGTGGTTAGAGAAACAACTAAAGAGGAAGACTCTTGTTCTTGCAAACCCTAAAGCTCATTTGGAGGTGATCTTGGCTAAGACACAGGTGAAGACCCGAGAAAAGAAGAAATCGAAGATTAGGTCTCACATAACAACAGATGCCTTCAGCTCCAGAATATTGCAGGTTTCCACCCCGATGATAGATAAGGATGCAGACACTCTTCAAGGAAAAGACTATCAGGTAACAACCATCAACCTGGGCCTTGCATCTAGAGCCCAAAAGATTGACAAATTTCAAGGGTCTGTCTCCACAATCCTCCAACAAATGAATAAGGATGAATCTACAAAGGAGGAGTTGAAAGCACAGGTGGCAAAATTAACTGCCTTTATACATCAATGGAAAACACCTGGAGACAAAGCTCCAATGAAATTACCTGTGCCCACCTTGTTGTCAAAAGAAGAAATCAATAAAATGGAGAAGATTAAGAGTTGGAATAAGTCCACCTTAGATTGGTTCAAAAGAGTTATTGACATTGGTGACAAAGGAATTCATTTTTCAGCCAAGATGCATAATGACTATCTAGTCATGTAGAAGGAAGTTGAAAAGGAGGCCAAGGTGTGTAAAGAATTTATTGAGCTTTATAGGATCACATACTCCAAGCTAAAGAGCATTCTCAAGCTCTCCACAGAAATTTGGGAGAAAGATTTGGCATTTTTGAAGGAAGATCATTGGTTTCCCAAGGCATGGATACTCAGTTGTGAATACATAAAAGGAGTTCTAGAGAAATATCTAATTGAATTGAAGGCCAATCATGCATGAATTGTGGATCACCTGAATGAATGCGATGATCTCTTAGAAATGGTAATGGGATATTAAATACCAACACAAGAATTAGATTGAGAGGCCATAAAGCACTAGTTCCATAAGAAAATGGAACAAGGAACCAGTGACACTTTGTCAGAAGACTTCATGGATTTTATTGCACAAGCCTTCTCAGAATCAAAGAAAATGATCAATGTGGGAGAAATGTGCATCAAGCATCATGATTAAATGGTGGAAGGATTTAAGAGGGTCACCTTCCACATCTCAAAATCTAACTTCTCCAAGGAAAAGAAACTCCTAGCTACCATCGACAAATTTTTCCAATATGCAATATTGCAAAAGGAAGCTAGAAATCCTATAATAGATGAATATTTAAAAAGGTAGAAGAAAAAATAGGCTAGAGGATGAAATAGGGAAGAAGAAAAAGTAGCCTATTTTATGTTGTAAATTTTGTACTCTTATTGGGTAATGTGAAAACCCTAAAGCTAGAATGAATCTAGACCATTCATTGTAATTTAATCTTGACTATTTATTCTACTTTTTTAAAACTATAAATAGGGGCATCCTCTCATTTTCAAAGAGAGAGAAGAGTTGTGTAAAGGAATTCTATAACAATATATAAGAAAAGCATTGAAGTTGATAGTTTCTTGTGTATTGTTCATTATGTGTGAATGATTCAACCTCCATATGTTTATTTTAGCTTGTTCATTTTACTATTTAAGTTTATTTTTTGTTTGCTAGTTCATGTTCAGCTTTAATGGTGATTGCATGTTGTGGTATTTTGATGCAGTTCCAACTCATATTTTTAGCCATTTATTGATGATAAATTGTTGTGCAAAGTTAGTCTAAGATTATTTAACTGTTGCACTTAAGTTCAACTGTTTATTCATGCTAAAGAGTTGGATGACAGTCTAAAAACTTGTAAAGAGCCTTAGAAGATTGCACTAGTTGTGTGACACTATAGGTTGTTCTTGGTTAAGAAAAACTAAGTTTGGGAAGTCTATCTACTACAATATTAGCCATTATTACTGTTGACCATAGTTTTGGAATTAGGATAAATTCTAAACCCTTCAACCTTTTGACTTTTCTTTTAAAATATGAATCAAACATAAATTCCCAACATCACTGCATAGCAAAATCTGATGATTTATACAAGTTTCAGACTGTTATCCTAGCATTTGTTGTCACTATTAATAATTTCTAGAAATATGAAACTTTGTTACAGACCCATGAAACTCCATGCTTTGTGAACCATAAAGGTCCCTTGTGATTACTAGCAAACCACATCAAACAACTGAACTTATTTTGCATAGTCATGACCTGAAACTCAAGAGACCTTAGGATATTTTCTACACCTTATTTGCAGGGAATTATCTTTAAAGAGAGACATTACACTTGTGTTTTTTCTGTGTTGAGAAGTGTAAAACACTCATCAACAATATTTAAGAGCATTTATAATTCATTGTAAATCATTATTAGTTATTTCATTCAATATTTGATAGATAGTTCGCAAGTATTTTCGGATCAGTTGTTAGAATAAGGCCTTTGTCCAGATGTAATATTGTGTTTCCCTTACAATACACCTATGAGCCCTAATTACTTAACATATGATTATGTAAGGCTCCCAATTATTGAATCAATGAAATTGCATGATTTTTGATCAATATCGTATATTATTTCTGTTGTGTTAACTCTAAGTTGCATGGTTGTATAGTTCTTTCTAGGCCCTCCATCCATGATTGCACTAAGTGGTATTAGAGAAAGTCTACAAGTCCTAAAGGCATTCCTTGTGGTGAACAAATCACTAACTTGAGGAAAACTGCATGCATTTTCAACTGATTTCAAATTATGAGGCAGTTGAAACCCTTATATCCAGATCACCGAATTGAGGTAGTTGCACCGATTTCAAGGAGAGAGATGCACCCAAGGAGAGTTCCTATTGTGGAGAATGTCGCTAGAAGAATGGATGAGATGGTAGAGATGATGTGAGCAATGCAATTCTAATTAGATGTTGTAGAAGAAGATAGAAGGCAAGGTTTAAACCCTAGACATGAGGATGAAATTGATGATGATGAATTAGATCATGTTGCAAATCGAAATGAAGAATCCCTAGATGAAGAAGAAGAATCAGATCAAGTGAAGATGTTGAAATCTATTTTGAAGATTGGTAAGTGACCTAGAATTGAAATTCAAAATTATGTGGGAAACTTAAGCCATATGGAATTGATTGATTGGATCAATGATATGGAAGAATACTTTGAATATGAAGAAATTTAAGATCCAAAAAGATTAAGATTTGCAAAAACTAAATTGAAAGGTCATACTGCTATATGGTGGAAAGAAGTTCAATTGGATATAAATAGGATAGGAAACTAGAAAATCATTAAGTAGAATAGGATGGTGACAAAGTTGAAGAATCAATTTATACCTGTTGATTTGAGCTATTGAAAAGGTTGCAGAACCTAAGGAAAAAGAAGAGATATGTGAAAGAATACATTGAAGAATTATACAAGATGATTATTAGAGTTGGAAATAGTGAAGTGAGCAAAGAAAAAGTAGGGTGGTATATCAATGGACTGAGAACAAACATTCAAGAAGAATTGAGCCTGATGAAGATGAAATTAGTTGAAGAAGCATATCAATTTGCGATGAAAGTGGAGGAGAAGTTGAACAAGAAGTTTGAACAAAGAAAGAGAAGTGCAAGAAGAAGATTCCAGAGGAGTGGATCATAATTTAGAGAAAGAAGGCCTTATGCAGAGCATAACAAAGATGGAAAACCCTACCACAGTGAGGAAAAGGATTGTAATTCATATCGCAGAGGGAGAGAAGATAGAAATTTTTACCACAATGATAGAGGAGGTCATAATTCCCACTGCAATGATGGATATAAGAGAGAAGAAGGAAGATCTGAGAAGAGACCATTTAGAGGAACCTGTTTCAAGTGTGGAGGTGGACATAGAGCATTTGAATGCCATCAAGGAAGTATCGGTAAGAGAACTAAGTATACCAAAAGAGAAAATTATGTGGATGAGGAACCTGTTGAATCCCCTAATTCAGTTGGGAAACATAAGAAAGGAAAATCATTGGTAATGAGGAGAGCTTTGATGCATGAAGAAGTGACTAAGGAACCATCACAAAGAAAGAGTTTTTCCAAGACCAGATGTAGATCCGAAGGAAATGTATGTAAATTTATCATTGATAGTGGTAGTATTGATAACCTAATTTCAGAAGAGATGGTAACCAAGTTTAATTTGAAGAGATTTCAAAACATCCAAACCCCTATAGGATAGAATGGATTCAAGATGAGCATAAGATATTGGTGAATGAGCAATGTTTGGTGAAATTTTATATAGGATCATATAAAGATGAAGTGTTGTGTGATATTATGCCCATGGATGAATGTCATTTACTACTAGGAATACCATGAAAATATGATAAAAAAACAATTCATGATGGAAGAAAGAATACTTATAATGTAACTTCAAATGGCAAAAAAATTAAGTTGATACCTTTGGAGGAAGAGGACAAAATTGAAGTTTGTAGCACTACCAGGCTATGTTTGGTAGATGGAAGGAAATTTTTGGATGGATTGAGGCATGAGAATATGTGATTTGCATTGATTCCAAAGAAGGTCACTAAACTAAAGGTAGAGAATCTTATCACAAAGAATGAAGAGGTAGCATAACTATGACTAGAGTATCAAGGCATCATGTTAAATAATGTACCAGATGGACTATCATTAGTTTGGAGCATCAGTCATCATATGGACCTAATACTAGGAGAAAGTTTTCCAAACATGGTAGCACATAGAAAAACACCAGTAGAGAATGCAAAATTGAATTGACATATACAAGAGTTGTTCAAGAAAGGATTGATCAAAGAGAGCTTAAGGCCATGTTTGGTACCTATTTTACTTGAACCAAAGAAAGATGGAGAATGGAGGATGTGTAAAGATTCTAGATTGATCAATAGGATCACTATCAAGTATACATTTCCATTACCAAGGATGGATGACATTATGGAATGTTTGAGTGAAGCAAAGTATTTCACAAAGATAGATCTCAAGAGTGGATATCATCAAATCATAATCAGAGAAGGATATGAATGGAAGAATGCGTTTAAGACTAATGAAGAACTATATGATTGGTTAGTAATGCCTTTTGGATTGACCAATGCACCTAGCACTTTCATGAGATTGATGAATGAGGTACTGAAGAAATTTTTGTGTAAGTTCATTATTGTCTACTTGGATGATATTTTGATTTTCAGTAGGACTAAAGAAGAGCATTCATGGCACATTAGAAAAGTATTGCAAAGGTTGAGAGAGGAGAAATTGTTGATTAATGTCAAGAAGTGTACCTTTATAAAGATAGAGTTGGTATACGTAGGTTTTTTTATTTCTATTGAAGGATTGAAGATGGACCCTGAGAAGATCAGAGCAATAGTTGATTGGCCTACACTAGTAAACATTGAAGAGGTAAGATCATTCCATGGATTGGCTAGTTTCTACTAGAAGTTTATCAGAAGCTTTAGTAGTATTTGCACACCCATGACTAAAACAATGAGAGGAGATAAGAAAGAATTTGAGTGGGAATTCAAAGCACAAAGAAGTTTTTAATTGTTGAAGCAAAATGCGATAGAGCAGCTAGTGTTGGAATTACTTGATTTTGACAAAGTATTTCAAGTTGATTGTGATGCAAGTGGAAATGCAATAGGAGCAGTGTTGAATCAAGAAGGAAGACTTGTAGCTTATTTTAGTGAGAAGTTGAATGATGCCAAAAAATATATTCATTCTATGATCAAGAGTTCTATGCCATAATCCAAGCCTTGAAGAAGTGGGGACATCATTTTTTGCCCAAGGATTTTGTGTTGTATACTAATCATCAATCTTTGTAGTATTTGAAAAGTCAAGGGAAGTTGAACCAAAGACACATGAGATGGGTTGATTTATTCTAGATTTATACATTTGTGCATAGGAGTGGAAAGTAAAAAAAAGTTATAGATGCATTAAGCAAGAGAAAGAATTTGTCGATAGAGATGAGGATAGAAGTATTAGGTTTTGAAAAACTAAAGAAAATGTATAAAGACGATCCAAATTTTGTTGAATCTTGGAAAGCATGTAAGGAACCAATAGTGACAAATTGGAACCAATGGTTGGATTATTTCATTCAAGAAGATATGTTGTTTAAGGGGAATCAATTGTGTATTCCAAGGAGTTCAATGAGGGAGAACCTAATCAAGGAGAAGTATAGTGGAGGACTAGCAAGAAATATTGGAATGGATAAGATGGTAGCTTTGGTGAGTGAACACTATTATTGGTCACAGTTATACAAGGAGGCCAAGAATTATGTTCAGAGTTACAAAAATTGTCAAGTAGCAAAAGGCAGTAGTCAAAATACTAGATTGTATAAACCTTTGACAATACTAGAGAGACCTTGGGAAGATATTTAAGCATTGATTTCATTTGGGATTACCAAGAACACGAAGAGGATATGATTCCATAATGGTAGTAATGGATATATTTTCTAAAATGGCACATTATCCTTGCAAGAAGACTAATGATGTTGTGCATGTTACTGACCTATTTTTCAAGGAGATTGTGAGATTGCATGGATTACCTAAGAGTATAGTTTTAGATAGGGACACCAAGTTCATTGGATACTTTTAGAGAATATTATGGAAGAAGATGAAGACAGATCTAAAGTTAAATTTAGCATATCACCCACAAATAGATGGAAAAATAGAGGTAGTGAATAGGAGTTTGGATAACTTGTTAAGATGTTTGGAGATAACATAGGAAATTGGGATATAGTTCTACCACAAGTAGAGTTTACATACAATAATTCAATAAACCAAAGTATAGGGAAGACACCATTTGAGATTGTGATAGGAATACATATTAGAGGAGTTACAGAGCTCAAAGACATCAATACAGAGAATAAGAGGAGTGCAAAAATAGAAGAGTTTGTAGGATTCATGGAAACATTACATAAGAAAGTCCAAAAACACCTAGAGGACATGAACAATAAGTATAACCTGAGAAGGCAGATGAAAAAAGGAGACATAAGGAATTTACTGTTGGTGATGAAGTGATGGTATATCTTGGGAAGGAAATATTTCTAGTGGGAACATATAATAAGTTGAAGATGAGGAAGTTTGGACCATGTAAGATTCTAAGTAAATTTGATTTTTGAAATGCATATGAAGTGGAGTTACTAGAGACACTTGGTATATCACTTATTTTCAATGTTGCATACATCTATGAGTACCATGAAGGGTAGTCAAGTAGAAGTTACATATAAGCTGATTTGAAGGAGCGGTTACCACATCAACCACTAGAGGAGATTGAGCGAATCTTGGATACCATAATTAGAAGGAGCACTAGGAACAAGCAGTACAAGGAATATCTCATGAAGTGGAAAGGAAAACCAATGGAGGATTCATCATGGATTTCTTTGGCTAAGTTGGACCACTTTGGTTTTCCTCTAGCCCCTAGAAAGTGAGGGACTCACTTTTCTTTCAACCTTAGGTGTTTGATGTAGGAGCATCCTTAATTGTAAAGCAATCTTGTATCAACCAAAAACATTTCCTTTCTTGCATTTTAGTTTGTAGTAGTTTCATAATTTCATTTTGAGTTTCATTGCATTATCATTTCTTAGCTCATAGAGTAGGATATAGCATCTACACAAGGTCATCTACATCATATCCATATTTCAGATAATTTTTCATTTGTCTATCGAAAGTTATCACTCTCAAATTTTTACTTTAATCACAGTCAAAGTTTTTGGGGTTGACTTGGTCCAAAATTCATAGTGCGGACCTATGTCAGTGTGTGTAGAGCTTAATGGGACATCATACAATAATTTTTGGTTTGAAGAGATCTTTCTTGGAGATCCATACAATGTTTCATTTTGCAAAGGATTATCTTCTCGTGTTTAAGGCCAACCTACACGGTTGATCATTAATGGGGTTATAAACCCTTGAGGCTGACGTGGAACACTATTGGAGATGGAGAATAATATTTAAGATCATTTATAATTCATTTTAAATCATCATTATTTATTTCATTCAGTAGTTGATAGATAGTTCACAAGTATTTTAGGATCAGTTGTTAGAATAAGGCATTTGGCCAAATGTAATGTTATGATGCCCTTGTGGCGGGCCTGTGAGCCCTAATTAATTCACATATGATTCATGTAAGGCTCCTAGTTATTGAATCAATTAAATTTCATGTTTTTTGATCAATATCATGTGTTATTTCTCTTGTGTTGACTCTAAGTTGCACGATTGGACAATTCTTTCTAGGCCCTATTTCTGTGAGTGCACTTGTTGCAAGAAAAGTTGTGCAATGGGAAAATAACATATTATGAGTGCTAATTGGTTGGGATTTCTTTCATAATGTGAAATTAGGTATGGTGCTAAAGTTTAAATTTTATTTTTCCCACATGCCTTTCATGGACCCCTTTAAAAAAATTTGAGGTGGGTGTTGATTTGAATTAGCTAGCATATGCCATGAAGTACTTTGTATATGCTATAAGTTTATCCATGCGTCAAGTTTACA
Organism: Sequoia sempervirens; assembly: GCA_007258455.2. Taxonomy (NCBI): domain Eukaryota; kingdom Viridiplantae; phylum Streptophyta; class Pinopsida; order Cupressales; family Cupressaceae; genus Sequoia; species Sequoia sempervirens. The sequence continues at coordinate 14,652,647 of VDFB02086081.1, read as the reverse complement.
CTTCATCACATGTTTTAAATGAAAAACCAAAACAAAAAAAATGATGAACCAAGTCCATTGAATGGCCATTCCATTGGCCCATCTCATTTACTGATGTGGCCACTATTTGAAGTGCAAGTTTAGGATGGTTTTATGTTGTTTTATTTTTGTTATCTTGTATGTCATTTCAAAATAATTTTGGGTACCATTTCTCTCATCTAAGCCTACAAAAAACTTGTAAACCAATGCTGAAGTGAAGTGACTCAGGTGAAAAATATTTGAGGAAATTTTTTGGGTCATTGAGTGAGTGAAAATTGTTGTTTCAACCTTCAAGGACGATTCCAACATTTGGGTAGTAGTTTTAATGGTGTTTTAAAATATTTTTACGTCAAGGCATTCCCTCTATGAAACTAGCCTAGTTGAGTATGATGATCAATGATGTACAGTTTTGTAGAAGGGATGCAAGACAATCCAAGCAATCTCATCCATTGAAACGAAAATTTATTTCCCATCAACTACTTGAATTTCTTTTTTCTTTTGCAACTTATGGTATTTTATCTATATGAACCTCTAAAAAATTACAGATTTGACGTTGTGCTGAAATCCCAAGGGCCTTAAAATTTCTTATATCTTCTTAATTGCAATAAATTATTTGCATTTTGTTATTATTATGTGCTACTCTGTTTTGTTTAGATTTTAATGAAGAGATTTTATGACTTCTTAAATGTGGCTACAATACAGTGTATATGTATATTATATTTTATAATAGAAATAATTAGATATTAATACAATTTAATATAATAAATGTATAATATTTTTAACAATAGTACACATTAACTTATATATAATATAATTATATTTCATATTATATATATGTATAGGTGAAAAATAGGGTCGACCCAAATGCATGAAGAAGAGGATCTACCACTTATTTTTCTATGACCCTAAACACCTAAAATTATGCAAAATAAGATGCCAATAACAATTAGAAATGCAACCTAACTATTATAGCAACTATGGGGGATGTTTTTAGAGCATAAAGCTATGTACCTGGCTAGAAAGTTGTTTTTGAGCTATGAGGGACTCATTCACCTTCAATGGAAAATGGGTTCTTTTAGGGTTTCAAAAAATTGAATTTAGGTTCATGTGTCCTTGGGTATGCACTCTTTAAATCTCTATTATCAAGTTTTGGAAGTCTATATTCAATTTTGTAGAGCTCTTTTTGTGATCTTGCACTTTGAATGACAACTTTAGCAGCTTTACAACTTTGATAATCTTGCTCTAAATCTTCCTCAATTTGGTCTTCAACCTGTAAATCTGCAATCACACACTCAAGGGTAGAAAAATTTGTTGATCTATTAGCGAATGGGGGTTTTCCTCAGTCAAACCCCTTGTAGGTAATTAAACCAAATGATGAAATGAATGAAATGAAACATGAAACATGAAATATGCAAATGACATCACCTTGGATGATGTCTTGTGAAGCAAATATGCAAACTAACATGTAGTGGCCATGAAGAATGTAGATCTTGGATGTGAAATGATGCTTGTAAATGGATCCTCAATGCAACATCAACTTCTTAGCAAAACACACATGAATGCATTAAACCCTTGACATGATGATATGAATTTGAATTGTTGGAATAAACACTTGAAATCTGCCTTGAAATGCCTTGAAAATACCTTTGAAGTGCTCCATAATGCTCTTGTGAAGTATTAGGATGCTCACTTGAAAATATTAGATAAAACTATGTGAATTAACCCTTTATTTATACTAAATTAGGAGATTAACCCCAAAATTCAAAGAATTAAGGCTAACACCAGATTTGGGAAGAAACATAATTAAATTCCCGCTAGAATGAAATTAAAAAAGGGGGGTCTCATTAAGGGAGGATCCATTCACCACCTTGGATGAATGGGTCCTGGCTCAATTTTCCAGGACCTAACCCTAGGGGATTGAAAGAGGGTTAGAAACCCATTCTGGATCAATTGAGAAAGGGGGATCTTGTTAAGGGAGGACCCATTCACCATTAAGGGCGAATGGGTCCTGGCTCAACTTACCATGACCAAATTTTCCCAATGAAATAATTTGTTAATTAAATTATGATTGTTGAGATAGATCTTCGGGAGGTGTCAAAATTAAGGCTTAAATTTGAATTAAAAGGGGGTTAATAACTCCAATTAACCATAATTAATTACAACTAGACCTAGATAAGTGTGAAAGTGCCCTAAAACACTTTACAACACTTAAAAAAGGTATACATTATGTAAATTTTATTAGAAAGGGGACCATTAGGCTCAATTAAGCAAATACATCTTAGAAAAGTGTGAAAGTGTGTTACAAAACTTTACAACACCCTTGCAAAGGATTAGTTAAGGCATGTTTTAGTCGAAAAAAGGTCCTAGAATAGTGTGAATGTGTAAAACATATTACACCACCACTCCAAGACACCATTAGTCCAATTTTAATGTCAATTATCAAACCAAGCAAGGGAAAAGGCTTACTTTTTATGTTACTGCTTTTTGTCCCCACTTTAGTGAGAGGATGACCCCATGTCAAACTCACACTAAAGTAGACATCCAAGATACTTAAGTATGTATCAATAACAAAGATACATGATCATACCCTATCAAAGGCCAAGAAAAGTAAACAAAAACAAAGGATCAAGCACAACCATTTCAATGCGATGTGAGATGGTAGTTGTTTTTCCATAACATACACTACTCACTCTGGGGTAGTGGAACCTCAATTTTTCCACTAGGTGAGTTATCCCAATGAGGTGGAAAATGAGAGAATCATATTAGACTCTCATACCATACCGAAGTTATCCTCCTGACAACTTCGATAAGGAACCACAATGAAAATGCTTTTGTAAATGCTTTTGAATGTCATGTAGAAATTTTGTTAAAAGGGATTTTTCTTTGTTCATGTAACGATCTTCCTCTTAGGGAGCATTGTGCCTAATGTATCCAAGAGAGGACAAGTCAAAAGTGTCAAATCATTGCCTATGGGATGCCTCGTTCGCATCATGCCATGACAGTAGATCATACACTCCTAGATGGAATCAAACCCAATGACACCACCAAGAAGAGGACACATCACAAGAAAAAAGGAAAATCATGCCATGAAATTTTTCAAAAGATGTCATCGATGTATGCCCCCACTTTAAATCAATTGCTACACCATTACTATGAGCAATTGCTTTAAAGTAGCCAATGCTTTTTATCCTAAGACATGAGAGCTTTCCTGAGAAAACCCTATGCCAATTCATTATTTTCTGAAGCAAGTTACGTCATGAAATAGGAAGGAAGGGTTGCCCCCATAAATACATAAGGGATCTATAGATTTGGGGTCAATATTTTTCTGCTACAATGTTGTCATAGAGCATGGAATTTTCATCATTCCCCAAATACTCACAGAACTAGAAGAATGACACAAAGAAAGTGAAAACAAAGAAAAACCTTTCAGGTCAACATGGAAGAAACATGAATGTCTCGATGCCTTGCATCATCCCCAAAAGAAAAACACAAGACAAATTAAAAAGAGAAAGAAAAATCTTTTGGGTCAACATGGAAGAGACATAAATGTCTCGACGCCTTGCATCATCACCAAAAGGAAAACACAAGACAAATGAAAAAGATAAAGGAAATGCTTTTGGGTTAACATGGGAGATACATGACTGTCTCGACGCCTTACGTCCTCCCCAAAAGGAAAGCACAAGACAAAATGAAAAAATAAAGCTTATAACATAGGGAAGAATGAAGGTACACGTAGAAGAATGCACAAAAGAGAGAGGAACATCAAACGAAATGTCACAAGGGATCACATTACGCACATGCAATCACATAAAAAATGGAAAAAGCAAAATACTAGTAAGGCACAAGTGATTCAACCTAAAGCAAGTCTTCCTCCTCCCAATCTTGGTCGGTATAAAAGGAAGGCGGGAAACTAGACAAAGGGACAATGAAAAATGCATTACTAGGAAAAGGCTATCAAATTATTTCCCCCAATTTGTGCAAGAAAAGAATGATCCAAGGTAGGTGAGGAAAAATGAGCTCCTTGCATTATAGAAAATGATTTGCAATGTGTAAAAACATGTAATAGTCAGAGTGTTTTAAGATTCTCCAACTATTACATGACAAGGAGCAGAAGGATATATTATGCAATCACTTGATGTAAATCATTGCCATCAAAGTGAAAGTTGCTCAATATTGATTTGAAATGCACAACACTCATTAGTACTATGTCCTAGAGTTTTTTGGTATCAACAATGTGGAGCATTTGCAACTTTAGGATATAGTAGTAGCTTGTCTTTCATTGGTGGTAATGTTATAAGTTCTTTGTTTAGAAGCAATTGTAGTTTCCTTTCACTTTCAGGCAGAAGGTAAGGGAACTTTAGTTTTTGTAGCTTGTAGGGCCTCTTGTGCTTGCTAGATTCACCAACTTCTCTAAATGGGATTAGGGCAGGAGGTCCGAAGATGATCTTATCATTGTTATCCTTAGGAGGTATGGGTTGCTCTTTAGGAAGAAGGAAATTTCTATCAAGAGGAGGATCTAAGACAATTGTACAATCACTACGAAGCCTTAGGTATTCTTTGGGAGCACTTATGTTGAGAGGGGGATCTTGATATCCTATCCCTTTGGTTTCTTCATTTGGTATTTTCTCTAGAAGTTGATGAATTTTATGTTCACTTGTATCACATCCTTGTTTGCGTAAGATCATGAATCCTTTGCCATATGTCTCTTCAAGGTTGATTTATGTGTTGGTCACTTTGTTGAAATAGGATGGTTAAAGGTTTTCTTGTTTAGAGGTGCTAGGTTCTCCTATGGTAGGGAACGTAGGTTCAACTTGTGACTCAGTTTCAAGATGTAAAAGATCAAACATTTCAAGTTGTGTTGGTTGTTTCATTGAAGGATAAAAGGATGCATTGGAATCAAGGTTGTTAAGGCAATCATTTATGAATTCATTTGTGTTGGAATCATCATCTCCAATGATGTCAACATCACAAGGAGCACATGCATTAATATTTGTGTGAGCATGAGAAAGTTCAATTTCATTAGGGTCATTGACAAAAACACAATTTGAAACATCAACCAAAGAGAACAAGGCCTTCCACACATTGCCTAAACAATTCTCCATTTTCAAAATTTCAAACCTAAGCATGGTGATTTACTGATTATAGCAATAAGCTGAAAATAAAATGTTTTGATGCAATTTTGAACTTTTAACAATGCACTAAAATGGAGCAATTTAAGCTAAATACAGTGGAATTGATGAAACAACTAATCAGGAAACTAAAATAGAAAGGTAACAACACCAAAAAAAAGCTAAAAACTGAGATTTTAATGTCTTCAAAATGAAAATCAGTAGCTAACAAGGATTCATTCGCTAGTAAGGGCAAATGGGTCCTGGTTAGGTGTTTCTGGTATTTTTATATGGATTTCAGAGTGAATTTTGATGCTTTTCAGTTTCCAGAAGGTTTAGATCAAACCTGATCAGGGACTTATTTACCATTAAAAGTGAATGGGTCCTAGTTAGGTATTTTAAAACTATTTTTTAAATATTTGCAAGCTCTCAATTATATCTTTCAGTTCTAGGTTTGAAACAGTATGGTTCAGCTTCAGATTTTCCACAAATTCAATGTAAAAATGCAATGAAAAGATGAAATGCAAGACCTAATTTGAAGTGCAATTTTTCTTTGATTTTCAAATGAAATTGAATGAGATCTAAATGAGATGCAAAATAAATGATTTTTTTTTGTAATTTTTAGATTTAAGAAGTGCAAAACAATGCAAGTCTAAACCCTATATGATAAGAAAGATTTCAATGCAAAAGAAGAAACCCTGAATGAGATCCTAATTCAATGCAAATCTAAATGCAATGAATGAAATATTTAACCTAATATGCAATGAGAGACTCCAAAAATTAAAAAAATGCAATGTTGAATAAGTTGGGTTCACCAATAAATGTGAAGGTGAAAAATAGGGTCCACCAAATGAATCAACAAAATGATGGACCACTAATTTTTCTATGACCCTAAACACCTAAAATCATGCAAAATAAGATGGCAATAACAATTTGAAATGCAACCTAATTGTTATAGCAACTATGGGGGATCTTTTTAGAAAATAAAAAGTTGTGTACCTAGCTAGAAAGTTGTTTTTGAGCTATGGAGGACTCATTCGCCTGTAGTGGCAAATGGGTCCTTTTAGGGTTTCAAAAAACTAATTTTAGGGTCATGTTCCTTGATGTATGCACTCTTGAAATCCCTATTATCAAGTTCTAGAAGTTGATATTCAAATCTATAGAGCTCTTTCTGTGATCTTGCACTTTTAATGACAACTTTAGCAACTTTCCAACTTTGACAATCTTGCTCCAAATCTTGCTCAACTTGATCTTCAAGCAATCACACACTCAAGGGTAGAAAAACTTGTTGATTTATGAGTGAATGGGGTTTTCCTCAGTCAAACCCCTTGTAGGTAATTAAACCAAATGATGAAATAAATGAAATGAAGCATGAAACATGAAATATGCAAATGATATCACCTTGGATGATGTCTTGTGAAGAAAATATATAAACTAACATGTAGTGGCCATTAAGAATGTAGATCTTGGATGTGAAATGATTCATGTAAATGGATCCTCAATGCAACATCAACTTTTTAGCTCAACACACATGAATGCATTAAACCCTTGACATGATGATATAACTTTGAATTATTGCAATAAACACTTGAAATTCCTTGAAAATACCTTTGAAGTGCTCTATAATGCTCTTGTGAAGTATTAGGATGCTCACTTGAAAATATTAGATGAAACTATGTGAATTAACCCTTTATTTATACTAAATTAGGAGATTAACCCCAAAATTCAAAGAATTAAGGCCGATGCCAGATTTGGGAAGAAACATAATTAAATTCCCACCATAATGAAATTCAAAAAGGTGGGTCTCATTAAGGGAGGACCCATTTTCCACCTTGGGTGAATGGATCTTAGCTCAATTTTCTAGGACCTAAACCCAAGTATTGAAAGAGGATTACAAACCCATTCCAGATCAGCTGATAAAGGGGGTTCTTGTTAAGGGAGAACCCATTTTCCATCAAGGGTGAATGGGTCCTATCCCAACTTAAAAGGACCAATTTTTTCCCAATGAAATTTAATTTGTTAATTAAATTATGATTTTTGGGATATATCTTCAGGAAGTGTCAAAATTAAGGCCTAAATTTGAATTAAAAGGGGGTTAATAAATCCAATTAACCATAATTAATTAAGACCACCTAGATAAGTGTAAAAGTACCTTAAAACACTTTACAACACTTAAACAAGGTACACATTATGTACATTTTATTAGAAAGGGGCCCATTAGGCTCAATTAAGCAAATACATCCTAGAAAAGTGTGAAAGTGTGTTACAACACTTTACAACACCCTTGCAAAGGATCAGTTAAGGCATGTTTTAGTCAAATAAAGGTCCTAGAGTAGTGTGAATGTGTACAACACATTACAATACCACTCTAAGATATCATTAGTTTAGTTTTAATGTCAATTATCAAACTAAGCAAGGGAAAAGGCTTACTTTCTCTATTACTACAATATAATATAAATTGTATCATTTTTTTTGTTCCATAAGATAGAGTATATATTATATTACCAAAAAGAAAATACATGCATCTGTACTGCAATAATTCATTGTCTTTGAGAAACGACCCTAGAATTGACAACACAAATATAACCACTAGGGTCGTCTCTACCTATAGCTTGACTCGTCCAAAATGACCATGCTCGAGACTAGAAACTATTGAAAACCCTTTATAGCTTACATTGCAAAAATGAAATTTTCCATGCCAACCCACCGTTTGGGCTTAGAAGACTATGGACCAGAACAAACTAAGGTGGCATGAGACCCAACCCTAGCTTTTCGCCATGAATTTCATAGATTTCTAACAATTTTACAAAAAGCAATTTTAAACTGCGCCCATGATACCACACAAACATTTACAGTGGCTTTAACAAAAAGAAATTAATAGATTCAAACCCAACACCTTGACAAGAGGAAACAAGAGGCACCTAGAGCTCATTAGAAGCCATTGGCTTTTGAAAACTCATCAAATTATTTGACCCATTCGAAGTCTCTCACCTCCTCCATCTAGAACACCTTCTTCAAGAAATTTACCACAACCGCAACAATCATCCTATGCTCCACTAAAGTCATCCCCTTTAAATCCAAAAGGAAAGGGTAAATCTTAACAACCTCACCCTATGCTTTTAACAGGTCCAAATATCGTGGTTGTGGGATGCCCTTGCCAAGAAAGGCAGCTTTTAGGGTCTCCTCCAAGTCACCTACCAAACCTTGAAGAGATTGCATACAAGTGCCCTCACCTCCACCTTGGGCATGCGATGGTATAGAACTAACGCTAAAAACCTCAAGACAATCTGCATATTTTTCCTAAAAAAAATTTTATACTCCAAATTCCCTTTTCCAAGGATCATTTTCATGGCCACCACAGTGAGAGGGTCGATATTTAGTAGGATGCACTTGAGGTGCTGGTCTATGACCACCCAAAATGCATATTTCTGCTCCTTACTTTCGAGAGATATCAAAGTGTCTATCCCAAAATGAACCAACGTGTCCACTAACATTTCCACAATGAATTTGGAATGCTCCACCATTAAAGCCTATAATGGAAATGGAAATTGAATGAGTTTATTTGGCCTCGCTAACTTCTCAAATAGAAAGAGAAGACACCACCTGCATTATTATGATGTACAACATAAGCATTCCAAACTCAAATCCACCATAGCATCCTATTCTATTGTCATTCAAATGAGTGAGCTTGTGAAGAGATGATGCAAGATGATCATGACATGACCATTAAATCCCACACAAACCACCCCAGTAACCAATGCAAACAAAGTCATAAATACTCCTTAATCATTGTTGTACTAGCCATCTTAATGCGAGGAGACTTCTCCCTACCACTGATGTGGCCGCCATATCACTAGTCCAACACATCACCACCTCAACCACACCCCACAAGACAGACTTGCCACCATCAATGTGGCAATTCACTTGTCCATCCACCCACAATATATTGTATCATTCTTATATATTATATATAATATATAATATAAATAATATTATAGTTATTTATTATTATATATGAGATTATTTATTTGCATCCTTGTCTCTACCCCTCTCTCTATTTATCTCTACCTCAACTTCCCTATCTATCTATTTATATATATCTCTCCCTCTCTATCTCTATGTCCATATCTCTCTCACTTACATTCCCTATTTCTCCTTATATCTATCTCTATATGTCTCTCACTCACACAAACACACTCCTTGTTTCTCCCACCCTATCCCTATCTCTATCCTCTCTCTATCTCTCTCCCTCTCTCTATTCCTTCTCTCTATCACCACCTTTATCTCTCACTCTTTCCCCATCTCTCCTTCCCTCTCCCTCTCTACCTATATCTCATTATCTCTATCTCTCACTCTTATTAACTCCATCTCTCTTGCTCTCTCTAAATGTATCCCTCTCTACCTCTCATATATCACTTCTGATATCTTTATCTATCTCTTCATCTCCCCCTCTTTCATTCTCCACCTCTCTCATTCTCTCCCTCTCTTTCTCTCTATATATTTATCTCTCTCTCTCTCTCTCCCACCACCTCTATCTTTCCCAAGTTATATCTATCTCTCTATCTCTCCTTTCTTTATGTATCTCTCCCTCTCTTCCTATCACTTCCTCTTTCTATATCTTTATACTTCTCTCTCCTCTCTCACTATATATCCCTCCCACTCCCTCTCCCTCTCCCTCCCTCCATATTTATTTATATATATCCATCCCCCTCTATATATCTCTCTACAAATCTCTCTCACTCATATAAACAAACACTCCTTGTTTCTCCCTCACTATCTCTATCCCCCTCTCTTTATACCTATATCTCACTATATTTCTATATCTCCCTCTATCTATATCACTCTATCTCTCCTTTATCTATTAAGCTATCTGCCCCCCCCTCTCTCTTTTATTCACTTCATTTATCCTACTCTATATCTCTATATCTCTATTTCTCTATCTCCCTCTCACCCCTCTCTCTATCTCTTTCTATTCATATTTATATCTACCTCTACCTCCCTATATCTCTATATCTCTATCATGTTCCTTATCCCCCTCCATCTCTCTATATCTCCCTCTATCTATATCTCTCCCTCTCTATTTATATATATTGAGCTATCTCTATCTCATTATCTCTGCATTTCTCTCTACCCCTATATCTCTCCCTCTCTCTATATATTACTTCATATCCCTATCTTTATTTTTCTCTCATTCTATCTCTCTCTTCCTCTCTATATATTTATCTCTTCTAACTCTATCTAACCCTCCTTCCTCTCTCTCTTTATCTTTCACTCTCCTTCTCTCCATATCCCTCTCCTTATTTATCCTCATCTCCATCACCATCTCTATCTCTATCTTTCTCTCTATCTATATCTCCTTACACCCCCCTCTCTCTTTGACTCTTCCCCCCTCTATCTCTCCCTCTTTTCCTATTGCAAACATATCATTATCCCATTGGTAATGGATCTTGATTATCTCTCATTCAAAGGCTAAATTGTTTTATTCGTGATTGGATCCCTGTAAGTGGATGTATAGTTGGTTTAAAGCTATCACTTCTCCATTAAGAAATTTTTTGCACAAACATCTTTTGATAAATGGCTTACAAATTGACCTCACGTACAACATAAATTTATCAAATTAACCTTCCACACCTCTTTGGTATACCTATTACACACCAAGGTTTGATTGCTAGTGTATTTTTAGTGATTAAATTGACTCAACAACTATTCTCACGCCCCTATAACATCGTTTCATGGTTTTTTTTTTAATCTAATTTTAAGTTCCTAGACAACAACAAACATCCCAACAAGATTTTCAAACACCCGTGGATTGCTTTCAATGATGTTTTGACCATTTTTTGATTACCAATAGAAGCAAAAATGACCCAACCCAACACCATTTGAAGAATGTAGAAAAAAGCATAGATAATTATTAGAAACTATTCTTAAGATGAAGATGAGTGATTTAAATGTGGGGTTGAAACCAATATTTTCTCAAGAAGCTAGTTGTAAAAAGTATGAGAGATTGAAAATGAAATAAATTTGAAGAAATGATTTGTTATAGTGAAATGGGAAAATGAAAAATGAGTCAGTTACAAGCCAAAAATGCATAGGCAAAGACTACAAAAAGAACTTAAAATCCAAAACCCAAAAAATACTTCGTGCAAAGACTATAGAAAGAACTTAAAATCCACCTATATGCCAATAGTCTTAAAATATACATGTACAACATTGCATATCCTACAAAAGAATGAAAAATAATAAAACCTCTGAATCCTCTATCCCCAAGATAAATCTAATGTTTCCATCACTTCAATATCTAGTTTTCCTCCCCTTCCCCACAAAATAAATATACTTGAAAATGATGGATAGAAACCCCAAATGCTTAAAAAATCCTCCATCTTTCCAATTTAAAAACCAAACATTAAGATAGCAACTTTTGTACCAAATGTTTTATACACTATACCTCAAATATGGAAAAAAAGAATTATCTATTCAAAAATAAATCAAGCATAAAAAGAAATGGAAATTTACATACTTCAACAAATATAAATTATAATAATTAAGAAATTCATCATGACATGTACTTAAAGCATCCCTAAACAAATCTAAGTGCAACTATGGAGTTGTGAATATATCATGAAAAAATAGTTTCAAAATATGTATTTTAAGTTGTTGCATCACTGCAAAAGTTTAAGATTTAAATTATTCATTTACCATAATTCAATGTAATAATATTTGTATATTTTCACATCCACTTATAGCTTTTTAAAAAATGAGGAGTATGCTACATATTTTTACAAATTCTTCACTGTTTAATAAGGTTTATACACAATGGAATGAGAAAAAAATAGTTATCATAACATCTACCATATTTGGTAACATTTCCTTATGCAATACTTAGGGAGCTTTACAACATGAAGAGGCCATATATTTGTAGTATTTCGAGAAGTGTCAGACTCCTAAGGTATTTGCTTCTATGTATACTAAAATTTAGGTTTTTGGTTACCTTAACAATTTGACATAACTAACACTCAAATTTTAAGTAGCATAATTCATCTAGCTCACCAATGAACTTATGCAATTAAACTCCTACCCAAAAAGCTATAAGCCTGAATTCTTAGGTTAATTCTTCAAAATAAATGAACATGGCCACCAATTTTCTGCAACACACTAAGATTTTCATTGAAACTCGTGCAACCTAATTTCAAAGCACCAATAGAAAAATTGGAGGGGCTCAAATGATTGAACACCAAAGAAATTTATAGTGGATCCATAGGTTCAAATATGTCATGGACATGATAAAATGTTGAAATTAGATAAACTATTGCATCCAATTACCTAGAAGGTATGCCCTACCTCTCAAAAACAAGAAAAACTTAGCATGGAAAATAAGTTGAGCTAAACTCACCTTTGTTGTTATCAGTGTTAAGTGCTCATGAATGGGGAGAGCTTTCCTTTAATGGCCTCATGCAACTGAGCTACACCAACAAAGAAGATGTCTATGATTAACCCTCCTACAACTCTTTTCCCCAAAGCTGTAAAAAAATCTAAAACCTAATTTCAACTTAATTTAAAGCAAAATTTGTCATAGATATTATTATCCAACAATACCTATCCATAGAATGTTTGTCCACATCTCAGCTACATGCAAAGACTGCTACTGTATGTTAAGTCATCAATAGAGCTAAAACCCTAATCGACAACTATCCAAACCACTAGTTACCTATCTTCTCTCAAGTCTCTGGCAAGGGCCTTCTCTTACCTCGTAACTACAAATTAGCATTGCCATCCCTTGGGGCTGAAAAAATGGCATAAATGATAGGATCGATGCCAATTCTAGGCATTAACTCTAGCACAGAGGACCAGCTTCTCCTAGCACATACATTGAAATTGATGACACCTCCACTATATGTAGAGACTGTCAACATGTTTATTCACACCTCTTGCTTCAAAAATAACATTTTATTTCCCACAATCTTGTTAATTATAAAACAAGCAAAAAAAGAAATTAAACAGAAATTAAAAAGAACAAGATAGAGACATAGATTTACAGTGGTTCAACAAAATGCCTACATCCACTCTCAAGCAGAAAATATATTTTATTATCTATTTTCTCATACATATTACAATGCACAACACCATATTTATACACCTCCAGCTTACTTGTCAGTTACATATATTTATTCACCACTCAGTCAATAGCCAACCAAGAATAGCAAGGGAATCTTAATTAATGAAAATAATGGAGTGGCAGAGTAACAATTGGGCTTCACCACCCAACAATCTCCCCCCTGAAGGCTAACCAGTGTTTCCATGCACTATAACATTCCCTACATTTCTGCTTCTTTACATCATATCCAGACCCATTGAGGATTTTAATTTTACCATACTTTGTTCTAGTATGCTACGAATGAGTCTTCTCTAAAGTACGTCGGATTTAATAACCTCCATGGATTTTAAGCTTTCAATTTCCTCTTGTACAGCCAAAATCAAATCTGAACCTCCACCATAACACCAATCCAAAAAAAAAATTGTACACCACCAGTACAAATCCTTCTCTACATACCAATCATCACTAGAAAATTCTTCAAACTCAACTTTATCAAATTGATCGACTGCGGCAATAAATTTTTCATTAAAGCAAACATCAAAATATGATTTTACCTCACCTTCTATTGCAGCCTTCATCTCACTTAAGATCAACTCTGCATTATACTCACATGCATCTTCATAACAACATTTATCAAAATTAAATTTTACCTCCATTGCTGCAACTTTTTCTCTCAATGCATTCCACTCTGCTTCTACACCATCCACTTGGGATGCAAATAATGCATTATCATAAACCATTTCTGCTTCGGGCTCGAATAATGGATTACCATAAACCATTAATTCTGCCTCTCAATTTTTAGCCTCTTCTTTGGCCTCTTCCTCAGGTTCATCATCATTTTCACTTGCTTGGGGTTTATCTTCCCCCTTAGAGATATCCTCCTCTACATGAACAGGCTTGGGCATGGGATTTTCTTTTGGAGCCCATGATAATTCCCCATCATATGGGGATTCACTCTCCTCTAAAATAATCCGTAGAGCACTTTCAGACCTTGCCTCATCTGGTTCCTCTACCCCTTCATCATCTTTGGCTTGTTATCTCCTTTTGGATCGCTGCTTGTTTCTACGTTTTTTGCTCTTATTCAAATTTGCATACTCCTGATCATAATAAAAAATATCAACAGTCTCTACAAATGACACTTTCTTCTTCCTTGTCACCCAATGATTTACCTGAGACGCCTTATCTTTAAACTAGTACTCGAGAGCCCCATCAACTCCTCTTCTGCAATCACCACTAGAATCAGGATCAACAACAAGAGATTCATCTATGTCCATTGGCATAGATTCATCAAGCTCTGGGTTAGTGTCTTATTCTGTCATGCCAAGAAACTCCTCAATAATAGAATCAACTTCATCTTTTGAAACTGCAAAATTAGTTATACCCATTAAAATATACTGGAAGTAAGGAGAGGCGCGAAATAAGAAACCATTATCCAATTTGCAAAATTCACCTTCTTCTTCTACTTCCATCTCTGCTCAAAAATTCTTCATAGCTCAATAAATTCTTCACCGATTTCCAACACCAAACTTCAGACTCTGATACCAATTGTTAATTATAAAATGAGCAGAAAAAGAAATTAAATAGAAATTAAAAAGAACAAGATAGAGACACAGATTTACAGTGGTTCGGAAAAATGCCTACATCCACTCTCAAGCAGAAAATATATTTTATTATCTATTTTCTCATACATATTACAATGCACAACACCATATTTATACACCTCTAGCTTAATTGTCAGTTACATATATTTATTCACCACTCAGTCAACAACCAGCCAAGAATAGCAAGGGAATCTTAATTAATGAAAATAGTGGAGTGGTAGAGTAACAGTTGGGCTTCACCACCCAACAAATCTGTCCCACCAAATTTAGGCCCAATCATGTTGCCAAAAAATATTTAAAATCTACTTTAACCATATAAAATGTGCACTTTTCTTGATTGAACATAAACAATAAAACAATGTAGGAAACAATTGAATTATAGCTGGCTGTAAGCAAGAACTAATAATCAATGTTTAACAATTGAACCGTTTGCTATAGTTCCCTAGTAGGAACTTATAATGATATGTACCGATTTAGTTGTTGGTGCAGGGTCATTTGAAAACTCTTCAACCTTTTTGAATCTCATTGTCCTCCACTCCTTTGCTAATGAGAAAATCAGCTTCGACAATTCCTCGACTAAGATGGGCGTAGAAGCTCTTAATTACATATTTAGTTTTTAATTATATAAATTATTATTTAAATACATTTTAATAATTTTTTTACATTAATTTAATGGATATCTTTTCTTTATTTAAAGGTTATAAAATTATTTATATATATTCAATTGATTTTGTTTTACATATTAGATTAATTTTTAGCTATTGTGAGGTTAATAATTAATTCTATGGTAGTTGTTTTATTAGAAAATATCTTAGATTGTTTATTATTTTCTTTTCATTAAAATTTTATAAAAAAATATTCAAAGGCTTGAGCAATATCATAAGGCTTCATGGGATGTATTGGTAAAATACTTGTAATTACGCATTTCAAAAGTATGCCACACATTAAAAAAATAAATTGAAAAATATTAAATATAAATAGCCTACCAATTGACCTCATATATTGCATGAATGAATGCAAATAGAAGGAAAAAAATTCTATTAACCTTCTACACCTCTTCGTAGTACCCATCATACACTAAACATATATCCTATACCTATCAACAAGAGAGGAGCCCTATCTATCCTTCGAACATCTATAGTTCAACTCTTGTGAGGCAATGTGTGGGGGGATGGGTGGGGGTTTAAAGGGCCTCCCACCCACCTCTTAGATTCTAGATAGGCCCTCATATTGAGCCATATATAGCTAGGTTGGGCCCTCTAGCAAGAAATGATTCATTCTAGATTAGTTTTAGATTAGAGAATAGGTTGTGATCTAGACTTCATATCTATCAATTGACCATATCAAGTATATAATAGACCTATCAATTGATGATATGTTGACTTCAATAAGGGTTTGATCTTACTCATCTAAATGGCAAGGGTTTGATTTGATCTCAAATTGTTCATCCTATGTAAAGCCATTGAGCAAGCATATATCCCCTCACCTAAGCTCTAGTCTAGTCTAGTCTAGTTGGGTCTAGAATGGTTCCCTTCACACTTCAATATCTATATACAAGTACTTCTATAAATAGAGATATAATTTGGCTCTACTCTATAGATATGGGGGTAGTGGGCATAATTCGGGTGGGAGGGAGCAAAATAGATTAGTTTGAGGCCCGAGATAGAGATATGGGGTGTCTTTTAAACTCATCCTTCTCCTTCACTTCCTCTTGAGGTATAAAGTTCTTGGGGGCTTAGCCCAAATAAAATAATAATAACTTCCAAGAAGCATGTCTACCAATTCACCCCCATGCTATTTATACTCCCTTAGTTGTCAAGGTGATGAAATACCAAAGCAAACCTCCTAAAAATAAAACAAGACAACAATTATTTTTTATCTTCAAGATCACCCTAAGGTGCAAGACCTGAGAGCATACATAAGTGTGCCTTGGGTTTAAAAGACACTTGTAAATTGTTGTCCCAAATTGAAATGTGAATGTAAGTTTTAACCCAATGTCAATATGAGATAAAAACTAGACAAAGCACACATAAAAATAAAAGATCTATAATCGAAGTCTTCAACAAACATCCTACAAAACCACTTATATTAGTAGTTTGTAACATACAATCCTTGGAAACACAAAATTAACTACACACAAAAGTTTGTCAAAAATAGAAAACCAATGAATTCTAAATTTTTTTTAGCAAAAATAGATTCTTTGGATTTTTCTATAGTTTAAAAAAAACATTAAAAAATCTATAAAAAATCTTTAAAAAATGAAAAAAATATGAACAAATGAAGTTTCAAAATAAAAACCCAACTTTGGATGAAAATACCTAAATTTTTGAGAAAAATAATCAATTTTTACCTTCACCACTACATCCACCTCTAAGACAACTTTCTAACGCCAATAAAATTTTGAAAATCTGATAAAAAACACATAATTTATAATAGTTTGATTGAAGGTACCTCCTTATGTAAGTTTGAATGTCTAAAGAAAGGGTTTGTGAATATTTTGAATATTTTCTTTGTCTATATTGTGAATATTGGTAGAAGTTATAATTCCTCCATTTCAGATCAATAAAAGGATCATGTCTATTTTATTCTAAATTCTATCAGTGATAATGTCCCTTTTTTTATTCTATCTCAATTGAATTAATGGTGAAATCTAAAAAATTTCTTTATGGTATGTTTAATGTGTGAAATTTGCACATGTAATATGGTGGTTTTATACACTTAACTCAAATATTTTTATCCATTTCCTTATAATATTACATCTATAGTGTTTTTGATAGAATGAAATACTAATCAATGCATTGTAGGTTATTTAGATTTCATCAAACATTTTATAGTTAAGGCTAAAATAGAGTGCATCATTAGTTTTTTCATTTATATTTACTTCTATAAACCCTAAAATCTTTGATTTTTTTCACTATTTTACAAGTAACATATATTGCGTTTATATTATAATTATTTTATTTATATATAGACATATTTATCATTCAAAAAATCACATCGATCAATAGGATTATTCAAAATTACCATGACCTAACACCTAGGACCTTTAATTTGATTTATTCTTAAGATTAGTTATATTTTTAAGAGAATCAAAGTGATCTTCATTTTTTAATTGAGTTGTATGTGTCATAAAGACCATCAACACAACTAATGTTAGAAGGAGGTCTTAAGCAAGTTGGACTACAATAATCCATAAGATAGTAGGAAATACAAGAGAGTGAATAGATCTACAACTTTGAAGTACAAAGTTCACCAATCTATTCAATTAAGTCAACACAGAAAGATAGGTGTGATAAGGAAAAAGTTGTTGAAAAAGATGTTAAACCTCCTTTCCATGTTCCACAAGTTCAATTTCAAATCACTCACTCGCACAATTTTACCATCTCAAACTCCACCAGTGGATTTATTTACATATTATTAATC
The DNA here is from genome assembly GCA_007258455.2 of Sequoia sempervirens. Taxonomy (NCBI): domain Eukaryota; kingdom Viridiplantae; phylum Streptophyta; class Pinopsida; order Cupressales; family Cupressaceae; genus Sequoia; species Sequoia sempervirens. The sequence goes on along the minus strand of VDFB02086081.1, from coordinate 14,634,405 downwards.
ACCCCTTTTGTACCCTTTCTATGATACAACTATTAAGAATTGCATTGAACATGTATATGTGTTGTGTAGGATGTTCCTCTTTTATTTGGGATATTTTTCATATAGTTACAATTTGAGTCTACCAAGTAGATCTATTAGAAATTGGGCATCATTGGAAATTACTTTTCTAAGTCAATTTAATATTTACACTAACCCTAACATCTTATATAACCAAAATTTCACTTGTAAAAGAGAACCTAGTGAAACCAGAGTGTATTAAACACAAAGTTTAATAAAATATACATCAGATTTGTATATTTTTATGCTATGAATGAGGCTACTATTATTTATGCATACCTTAGGCATTTAGATCTTTAAACTTGATTATTTTCTTAAAAGAACCCAAGAAAATTTGGAACCTTTATCTATAGGTTATATAGAGGCTATGAGATTAAATCATTTCATGGACCCCCCATTTTGAGAAAATCATTAAAAAATCGTAAAACAAAGTCAAAATAAAACTTGACAACTAATAAGAAAAAAGACTTTGAAAAAAAAGACTAAACAAGTCCTAAAACATGAAACATGGATAAGAATCACAAAATATGATTTCAAAACTTACACTTTACATTTTAAATGCAACCTTCAACCTTCACATATATTTATATTAATTATAATTATCACTGTCTTCTATTTAAATTAATTTATACTTACAAATATATTTATTTAGTTAAGCTAGATATATTTTACGCAGAATTTACGCCGAAGGCGTATCCACTGTGAACATGCCCAAACTAAAATATGCAATCAATGGCTCATTGCTTTCCGGAGACGATCGAAGTGATCATAGCCATTAATTTTTCACGCTGCTCTTTTATCTCTATTGTATTACACATCTTGCATTCTGCCCCGGCTCTGACAGTGGCTATGGCCAACACAGTTTGATGCGGCTGCACCTCCTCAACTCTCTGCACTCGGTTTTGTGTTCTTCTTCATCTCTGAGCTCCCATTCATGTGTAGTAATGGCGGACTCTCCTCCTCGGACCAGGTGTTCCTTGTCTGCTGCTAACGATTTACCTCTTGTTCTCTCCAGGCGAAATTCTCAGGAAGGCCTCTCTCGAGTGGATTCCAAGCTTCAAAATAGTTAGTTGCGAATGATCTAGCTCGCTCCTTGTCTTCATCCTCTTCAGCTGTGAATGTTCTGTCTCTAGCTCACTCTGTGCCTTCATCAAATCTTGAGAACACTATGAATGTTCTGGCTCGAGCCGCTAATGTTCTGTTTCCGGCTCCCTTCGTGCCTTCATCTCAGCTACTCCTCCCTGCCCAATGCCAAAAGGGGACATTTGGAATAGTATGGACATCCATCGAAGCATAAAGGATAGAGGAAGCAACTGCCCTGGTAGACATGCATGCAAAAAATGGAAGCATTAACAAGGCACGCGAACTATTTGACAGAATACCTGAAATAGATGTCATCTCATGGACTACAATGATTGTAGGATATGTGCAAAATGGATTTGTTGAAAAGGCTTTAGAAAATTTCAAGCATATGCAATTGGTAGGTGTAAAGCCAAATTCCACAACCTTCGCCAGTTTCCTCCCTGTGCCAAAATGGGAGCTTTGGAACAGGGCATGGACATCTATCAAGGAATTTGGATTTTCCAGTGTGGAATTTTGAGGTTATAGGTTTAAGGAAAAAGTTTGAATTTCATGAACTGAAATTATTGCAGGATATCTACAAACATGGATTTGTTGAGAAGGATTTAAAAATTTCCAAGCAAATGGATTTGTCAGGTTTAAAGCCAAGCTAGGAATTTAGAGTGAAATACCGCAGATTTTGTAAGTGTAATTGATGTGAATCACTTTTGTGTTTGAGATTAATTAACCTCTATTTCAAATTCTAAAAAAATACCCGACCTCTTTTTTTACAGTAAATAAAGATTTGAATGGATTTGAAGTACAAGCCAACAAAGGCAATTTTATACATTACAAATAGTTAAAAAAAAAAAATCAATTTTTTTCCTAATTGACCTTCCACCCCTCTTCGACGTACCCCTTACCCATGCTAAAATGGGAGCTGTGGAATAGTATGGACATCCATCGAAGCATAAAGGATAGAGGAATTTTGTCAATCATTGTAAATTGCTCAAATTGAAATTGTTTTAAAATCTTTCTAACTTTGATATTTTTATAAATAATAATTTAAAATTTATTCATTGACTACTTAGTGTTTCTTTATCTTGTAGTACATCTTATTTGTTTTTGAATTAGAAAGATTGTCAACTATCCAATTTAGTTTCTTTTAAAAATATTAATTTTTTAACTATTTTTAGTTTGGTATAGGTCAAAGGTTCCAGTTGTGGGATAGACTGTGAAATAGGCTCCAAAAGGACAACTCTTAGAAGGTTGGGTTGACAAGGGATCACGTTTTCAGCTTGTTGATGCCAATGCTGGATTTGTTAAAGTGTTCTCTACCAAGGAATGGTGCAATATATTACATAATTTCTTACATAAACATATATTTGGGGGTGTTAACTTCTAACCTTTGCAATCCCCATTGATCCTTTTTTTTGTATTTGGAAAATTTCTCATTCATGGTGCTTTTGGACCAAATGCCACAACTACAGACCATTTATTTTGTCAAAATGACACAAGACTTGTGCCTAACACGAATTTTTTAGGTACGTTGTACCTACAATTTATACAGTATATTACTCAATTTTACACATTTTCTTGGCAGTAAATTATGAAATCCCTTTTAAGTTACTACTTAAGCTCATCCTATTGGAAAAGTCATGGATCTTACTTAATCAAGCAAAATAAGCCTTCTTATAGTATAATTTTTCCTTAGATGCGCTCAGACTAATGTTGCAACTATTCAAAGCATAAGATGGCCTTTTCGATTCATGTAATTATTAAGAAGGCAAATTTATTAAGATGTGAAGAGTCAAGCCTATTTATTTGGGAATTATCATTTGATAATAATTTTTAGATATACAATATAGAAGGCTTTTGTATAAAGATCTAGCCATTCATCATATCTCTTATATAATGCTAGCAAGGTGACAAATATTAAGGACGAATTCTGGTAGTAGTGCATTGGTTATTGAATAAAGAACAAATGACCCTTAATATTAAAATTAATTTAGAATGATATTTTGTGGTATTAAACTACTAATAATGCAAGACTAAAAAGGTCTTGTTTTCTTGTTTATTTGCATTTTGATCCATGCAATTATGTGGGAAGAAATTTTAATGAAAGATAATGGATCCTAATAATCTTCCTAATTAAAAAGTTTTGTTTCAGTTGTGTTTTAAACCTTGTGTAAGTATATGCATAACTGCTAAATGATCTACCATTAGATCTCATCTGTGCCACACCTTTTCGGCGTACCCATTGCACACCAAGGTGCAATTGCTAGTTGTTAGCACTGTTTATTAGTTCCTGCCGGTAGGCAGGTATACTTATGCATTCGCCCGGAATGCATTTAACCGGCAGCATGAACCAATCACATTTCGCCATTTAATATATTGCTTTTTTTTTTGTATAGTTTGAATTTGGAGAGCTATTTTATATATTGGAAAATTAGCATTTATCTATTTTTCTATTCGTCCGAGTAGCTTTATAAATCATTTTCGTTTTAAAAATTTGGGAAAATGCAAACGCATAAATTGATTAAATAAATTTAAGCAAAGGCATAGTTTAAAAGGTGGTGGCTAGAGGTACGTAATCCATGAATGTAGATTAAATGCATTATAATATCACGAAACTGCGAGCACATAAATTGATTAATTAAAATTAAGCAAAGGCATAGTTTTTCAAACTGGCGGGTAGACGTACGTGATGCATGAATAAAAATTAAATGCATTGAATGACATCTGGCTCAAGGTGAAGGCGGTGGAATCGCTTGGAGGCCACACGTGGCCAGGGTACTTTGGTCATTTAATATAGAGTTAAGTTACTTGGTATGCATTTCTATTACTTTGCGTGTGTTGTTTTTGTCTTCTATAATCGGTGTTTTGAGGGAGAGTTTTAGCGATTGAGCAGGATATGTTATAGTTGCAGAGTCCAGACTCAGAAACGAGTTATTTGAGGTGATAATTTGGTAATTTTTAGAGTTTCGATACATGAAAACGTTGGACAGTGAGAGACGAATTGTTTGAGGTCAAAAGAGGTAACTTTTCATTTTTTAGTGTATTGATACAATAAATGCAAGTAGGGTTTCATAGTGCTTTAAGGAATTCGTATACTTTGATTATAAATTCATATTTTAAACTACTGTTAGTATTGTTCATTTGAATTTCTTGTTGAAATGCGAAGGTTTCATCTGCGTTTGATAGGAATTATGTAAAAATCCTCTTGTTCATTTTACTTCATGCATGTGAGTCGATAGTGTGTTGCTTTGAGCTTTTCCGTTGTCATCAAAGCATAAAGGATAGAGGGGTTCTATTAAAAGTCATGGTTGTTGTTCATTTTGCTTCATGCATGTGAGCCCTGTAGAGTTTGTATTTTTTTTATTGCTGCAAAGTGGTCCCATAAAGAGGGCTTTGGAACCAAAATTATGTCAACGTGTGTGATAATGAGAGCTTTTCAACAATGAGTCGACAATGTGTTGCTTTGAGCTTTGCCGTTGTCATGAAAGCATAAAGGATAGAGGGATTCTGTTAAAAGTCGTGGATGTTGTCCTCGTAGGAATAAATGCAAACAATGGGAGCATAAAGAATGCAATAGAAACCTTTTACCTGCCGGCAAGCATAAAAATTGTGTCAGATGTCATTGTTACTATTTTTGTATCTTGGGGTTATAAAAAACTATGTCAAAAATGTTGTAGAGTCCAAATTACAATGTTGCCATGGAGCAGTTAAGTAGTATTGCTTTTCGCTTTTTAGTCTATTTGATACAAGAAATGCAAGTAGGGTTTCATAGTGCTTTAAGGCAATTGTATACTTTGATTATAAATTCGTATTTTAAACTACTTTTAGTATTGTTTATTCGGATTTCTTGTTGAAATGTGAAGGTTTCATCTGCGTTTGATAGGAATTATGTAGAAATCCTCTTGTTCATTTTACTTCATGCATGTGAGTCGACAGTGTGTTGCTTTGAGCTTTTCCGTTGTCATCAAAGCACAAAGGATAGAGGGGTTCTGTTAAAAGTCATGGTTGTTGTCCTCGTAGGCATAAATCTGTATATTAAACTACTTTTAGTATTATCTATTCGAATTTTTGAAATGTGAAGGTTTCATCTGCGTTTGATAGGTATTATGTAGAAATCCTCTTGTTCATTTTGCTTCATTCATGTGAGCCCTGTAGAGTTTGTGTTTTTTTTATTGCTACAAAGTGGTCCCATAAAGAGGGCTTTGGAACCAAAATTATGTCAATGTGTGTGATAATGAGAGCTTTTCAATAGTGAGTCGAGAGTGTGTTGCTTTGAGCTTTTTCATTGTCATGAAAGCATAAAGGATAGAGGGATTCTGTTAAAAGTCATGGTTGTTGTCCTTGTAGTCATAAATGCAAACAATGGGAGCATAGAGAATGCAGTAGAAACCTTTTCCTTGCCGGCAAGCATAAAAATTCTGTCAGATGTCGTTGTTACTGTTTTTGTATCTTGGGGTTATAAAAAACTATGTCAAAAATGTTGTAGAATCCAAATTACAATGTTACCATAGAGCAGTTAAGTAATATTGCTTTATAGAACAGTTTTAGGCTTCATGCAAAAGAGCAGTCAAATTCATTGCTAGAAGATTTGTGGTCCAATAACCTGTCGCAATTAGTTTGTGTAGTTAATCTTGTCTGCATTTATACTTGTGTCTCTTGAATCTGGAAAAATGCTTGGTAGTGTTTAAATGGTTTTTGCTATTAGTATCCATCGCAGTAGGAGTACTGTATATTGCTATTCTTTTAGAAAAAACAAAGACATGGTTTTTGTTTTCTAATGAAAGCTTTTTACATGGTGCAATGCTTTTTGGTTGGAAGAAAAAGAGGTCGTGTAGCAGTCCAGCTGTGGCAAATTCTTCAAGCAAGTAGTACAAGGTGAGTTTCTAGAATGAACCTTCTCTTTTGTTTACAATTGCATATAGTAGACAGAGAAAAAGGTCTATTCAAGATTCTCACTATATTGATTGTACTTGTAATCATATCGTTGCTTTTTGTTACAAGGACAATCTTTGCAAATGGGTATTGTGAGTGGAATATGCTATATGGTTCATAAAAATTAAGCAGTTGGGGTTCAAAAGTAGATCTTCATTTCAAAAATTTAACCTTTTCAAATTTTGAGAGTTTGATTCTGAATCCATATGCATACTTTGATTAAAACTACTAGCTAAAGGTGCATAATTCATTAATGCAAAATCAATGCATTTAATGGCATCTGACTAGAGGTGAGGTTGTTTGGATTGCTAATCAGTCTTTGAATATATAACAATTAAAACAGATAAATAAGTATAATTATCCTTGGCCACATTTCACATTTTGGCCTTTCAATCAAAGTCAATTAACAAAGTAGCAGTTAGACCTACAGAAGGTTCAAGGACTATGCTGGTAGAAAAACAAATTTTGGACAATGGCTAGACAATTTGTTGAAATTGCTTTAGAAACTTTGAAGCAAATGCATTTTTCCTTCTGTTTGCTTTCATTGTACATCTTAAATTGAAGTTGGGTTTTGCATTGTTGCAATGCATTTGGATACTTTGATTGTAAAATCATAGTTTAAATCATTTTAAGTGTTATCGATTCAAACCTTTCCTTGAAATATCAAGAATTCATCTTAATCTTGGAGGCAACGTACAACTATCTATAATTATCCTTGGCCACATTTCACATTTTGATCTTTCAATCAAAGTCAATTAACAAAGTAGCAGTTAGACCTAAAGAAGGTTGAAGGACTATGCTGATAGAAAACCATATTTTGGATAATGGCTAGACAACCTGTTGAAATTGTTGTACAAACTTTAAAGCAAATGCATTTTCTCTTCTATTTACTCTCATTGTACATCTTAAATGGAACTTGGGTTTCAAATTGTTGCAATGCATTGGATACTTTGATTGTAAGGTCATAGTTTAGATAATTTTAAGTGTTATTGATTCAAATCTGTCCTTGAAATACGAAGGATTCATCTAAGTCTTATAGGCAATGTACAACTGTCCTATAGAGAGAGCTTTGGAACTAATGAGCTGTCATCAAGGATAGAGGAATATTGTCAAATATTGTGATTATTGTCCTCATAGGCACACATGCAAAATATGGAAGCATATAGAAAGCAACTTAACTCTTCAATAATCCCATGAAACATAGTCTTTGTATGCATCCATGCATACAGGTTTGCATGTATATATGTGTGCATGTAATTATGTATATATGAATGCATGTATCTATGTTGCCATGTATGTATGTATGTATATAATAGATTACTGTTGCATTTGCTTTAAATGCTTTTTTGTGGATTGTGCCAGCTAGCCATCCAGTCATATTGTGATTAAACAATTAAGAATAAGTGTTAAATAATTGAAGTAAAATGACCCCATTCAGTTAGCAGATCAATTTTTCTCGGCCCTTTACATGTTAACTGAGAGTTTTGAAGCTTTTGTTGTTCATTGGCAGTCTTTGAAGCTTAAATGTCACAGTATATGTAGCATTTTACCAAATAGCTCTATCATTCATGATGATTTAGGCAAGTTCATATTTCCTTATTCATCCTTGTATTGTCCCATATCTAAATAATTAGGCAATTGCTAGTTAGCCTTTAAGTACCTGGAAATTCAAAGAAAGAAATGATTGCAATTAGCTTTGTGTGCATTTGAACTATTAATCAAAGGCAATTAACAAACTAGCCCTTGGAAAACCATGTTTGTGTTAATGTGTTCAATACCATGTATTTGTGCATGGGTGTATATGAATGCTATGAGTTGTGATTTCTACCATTATGTAGCGCTTACTATTACTTGTACAACCAAGCGATATGCAAGTAGAGTTCATAGTTCATAGCATCCAGATACATTCAAGGACAAATACAAATCAAGGTTGTTAGCATCCTGATAAGAAAGATGATGAGATACATCCAATTAATGTATGTCACAACATCTTATAAACAATAATTCCTATCAAACGCAGATGAAACATTCGCATTTCAACAAAAAAATTTGAATAAACAATACTAAAAGTAGTTTAAAATACGTATTTATAATCAAAGTATACAATTGCCTTAAAGCACTATGAAACCCTAGTTGCATTTCTTGTATCGGACAGACTAAAAAGCGAAAAGCAATATTACTTAACTGCTCTATGGCAATATTGTAATTTGGATTCTACAACATTTCTTGACATAGTTTTTTATAACCCCAAGATACAAAAACAGTAACGACTACATCTAACAGAATTTTTATGCTTGTTGGTAGGAAAAAGGTTTCTACTGCATTCTTTATGCTTCCATTGTTTGCATTTATGCCTATGAGGACAACAACCACGACTTTTAACAGAACCCCTCTATGCTTTATGCTTTCATGACAACGGAAAAGCTCAAAGCAACACATTGTTGACTGATTGTTGAAAAGCTCTCATTATCGCACACGTTGACATAATTTTGGTTCCAAAGTCCTTTTTATGGGACCACTTTGCAACAATTAAAAAAATACAAACTCTATAGGGCTCATATGCATGAAGTAAAATGAACAAGAGGATTTTTGCATAATACCTATCAAACGTAGATGAAACCTTTGCATTTCAACAAGAAATTCGAATAGATAATACTAAAAGTAGTTTAATATACGGATTTATGCCTACGGGGACAACAACCATGACTTTTAACAGAACCCCTCTATCCTTTATGCTTTGATGACAATGGAATAGCTAAAAGCAACACACTGTTGACTCACATGCATGAAGTAAAAAAGTAGTTTAAAATACGGGTTTATGCCTATGAGGACAACAACCACAACTTTTAACAGAAACCCTTTACCCTTTATGCTTTGATGACAATGGAAAAGCTCAAAGCAACACCCTGTTCACTCGTAGTTCAAAAGCTGTCATTATTACATGTGTTTAGATAATTTTGGTTCCAAAGCCCTTTTTATGGGACCACTTTACAGTAGTCAATAATATATAGACCTTTCAGGGCTCACATGCATGACGTAAAATGGACAAGAGGATTTCTACATAATACCTATCAAATGCAGATGAAACCTTTGCATTTCAACAAGAAGCTTGAATAAATAATACTAAAAGTAGCTTACAATATGAATTTATAATCATAGTATAGCAATGTCTTAAAGCACTATGAAACCCTACTTGCATTACTATTTGCATGCACCTTGTTTAAACATTTAATTATTGGTTCTTGATAATGGAATGAAATGAACTTGGACAAATGGAAATAGAATGACCCCATGGAATTGGAACATTAGTGTTTGCATGCCTTTACCATGATAGCAGATTTGCGTGCATGAGACTTACTTGAATCTTAAATGTCATAGTGTATGGGTACATGTATCAAGTAGCTTGGTCCCAGGCCTTGACTCTGCAGCAACATCTCCTGTGACTACATAGATCTACAAAATAACAAAAAATGAAACGCTCAAAGTAATCACAATTCATCTCTAGTCACTAAAATCTATATTACATGATAAACAAGCAAGAACCTTTGAGTAGATGAAGGTCATGAACATTGAACCAATAGTAGGACAGTCACCACAACATTTAAGTAAACCTATGGTGTAGACTCCCTTTTCCATTATCAATTTTATTCCCAATTTCATCCATGAAGAACTTTTTCAACCTGTAGATCATGCTATTAGCCATCACTTTGATCCATGATTTCCATTTCTTTCATCAATGAATTCCATATCTTTGATCCATGAAGAACTTCTCTAGCCTGTGCATCCATGTATTCTATATCTTTGAGGATATTCTTCATGGATGAAATTGGGAATACAATTGATAATGGAAAAGAGAGTATTGAGCATAGGTTTACTTAAATGTTCTAGTGACTTTCATACTATTAGTTCAACGTTCATGACCTTTATCTACTAAAAAGTTCTTTCTCATTCATACCTTGGTAATTAAACCTGTGATATTACATTACATATGTCTCATGTTCTTCACCTTGAAATGTCCATACTGAAATACAGTAATAGAAAGTAATAAAGTAATTATAGCAATACAAAATAATTCCAATAAAAACTAATCAAGAGTAATACAAAATACTTTACAACACCTTGTGTGTTACAACTATCAGTGAGTTGTTGTTTTTACAACACCATGTGTTTTACAATATACAGTTTAACAAAACAGTAATCAAGAATTAAACAAAAAAAGATAATGGAAACTCAAATTCAATGTTTAAGTTTCCATTTGTCATTTAACAAGTCTTTCAACTTATCAAGTCTTTCAACATCCTAATCAGATTCAATCTTTACATTTTATTTCTTTACTTTTCTGCCCTCATTGCAATGGCAGGGGAACCATACGTGAAGCCACTAAATAACCCTTCCATTATTTGATGGAACTGGTGTGGGGTGATTTCATGAAAGCTCAAGTGTCATAGTATATGTGGCGTAGCAGCTAATAAGTCCATCTTACATTCTGCTGATGATAATTTAATTTGTCTCATATGTTTCTGAACCATTAATCAAAGTCAATTAACAAACAATTCAATGTTGCACTTGACTCATGCAAATTAAGTCAATTCTATCATTAATCATAGTGATAGCAAACAATGCTTGTTAGATGATGTCATTGTTGAAACCCTATTTGCATTTTCTGGTTCCATGTACCTCGTTTAAACATTTAATTATTAGTTCTTGATAATGGAATGAAATGGACTTGGACAAATGGAAATAAAATGGTCCCATGGCATTGGAACATCTATGTTTACATGGCTTTAACATGATAACAAATCTCCGTGCATGATACTTATTTGAAACTCAAATGTCATATTGAATGTGGCATATTAGCTAGTTGGCTTAACATGATAGCTTTCAAACAAGTTAATTCAGTGATCAATCAAGCTAATTGGCTGATGAATTAATTGTGTTCCACGGTTGGTCATAGCCAATTATTGGAAAAGCTGTAAATGCCATGGATGAAATAATATGAATAAAATTCTAATTTCTGGTTTACTTGAAATGCAATGAAAAAACTGCTATGAAGGCATAAGACAAGGTTGTGTAACATATTTCCATTCCTTTATCTAATTTCTTTCGACACAAATGCTTTACACATTTTATTGCAATAGTAACGTGTCTACGAAAATGGGAAAATAAAGATCATAATTCAGTAGTTTTTAGCGTGAGTATATATGTATCTTGATACATATAAGCACAATCTGGCATTTACGAAAACAGCTGCTATGTACAGTGAAAGATCTTATTAGTGTTACTATATGCGATATCCATATAAAAAAGTAAATTGGTACAAGGCTAGAGTGGCACATCCAAAAAAACATGGACGCATGTATCCACAGTTGCATGCAGGGATACGTACAAGCTTAGATGAATAGTTAATTCTAGTTAATTATAAAACATCTCTGTACACCTAATCAATTAAACCAATCATGGCCATTCATATGCAAAAAAAAAGGAACTTCTTGAAAAGGCTTTATAGACAAGGAAGCAAACACAATTGTAAACTGAAATTGAAAAATCTTCGGCAATATCTTCCTTTCTGTTTCTTATGCTACAAATATTCAATAGCCTATAGTTGTCCAAATTAATTGTGTCTCTTTGTCTATGTTGAAGCCATCTGTTTATTCTATTGCTTTCACTATTATTTTCATGAAAGCTCAAATGTCATAGTATATGTGGCGTAGCAGCCAATAAGTCCACCTCACATTTTGCTCATGACAATTTAATTTGTCCCATCTGTCTCTGAACCATTAATCAATGTCAATTAACGAACAAGTCAATCTTACAGTTAGCTTGTGCAAATTAAGTCAATTCTATCTTTTACTCATTAATGAAATTAACTAATCAGTTTAACAAGATAGCTTTGAAACAAGTTAGGTCAATAATGAATCAAGCTGTTTGACTGATGAATCAATTGAGTTCAATAGTTAGTCATAGTAATAGCAAACAAATCCTTGTTTGATGATGTCATTGTTGAATTTGCTTGTGTGTCCCTGTCTGCACTTTTGCTATAGCTTGAAGCAATGATGCTTCGTGATTCAAGTATTAAGTGTAATTGGAAACCTTTTTTGACTTACATTTATTGATTTAAATCTGTTTGGAAACCATAGTTGCAGTGGTTCTTTACGCTCGATGCAAAACAACAATATAGTTAAAATGCATAGCAAAAGCCTGTAGGGAACCATGTTTGCACTTGTGCATTTGGAATTCAAGAACCTATGATAAATAGACTGCTAGGTTAATCTGTTTCCAATTGATACTTGTTTCCATTGAATCTAAAAATAAACTAGCTGGTGTATTTTGATGTTTGGACTATTAGTATCCATTACACTATCATTGTCATCCATTGCAATTATAATTTTGGCAGTTATTTGCACAGATGTGTTTTCATGCATTGTGAAACCCAACTTGCATTTCTGGGATAAAATGAAGCAAAATAGATAAAAGTAGCAATTTGTTTCCTTGAGTAACTTGTCTCTTGGTATTCATTCAACGAGCACAAGAGCTTTTGCTCTGTCACTGTAAACGTCCCCTTTCTATTGATAGAAGCTGTCAGTTTTCTAGCCTATGTCTTTGCTTAAATTTATTTGTATATGTCATCTTCTTCCAGACTCTCATTAAAAAAGGAATCTCCATATTCTACCACCAAAGAAAATGCATTAACGTCAAAGGAGTTTGAAATTGAAGATAACAAACCTAATAGCACTCACTTGGATAAACTATTTATCTATAGTGACAATTTTATTGGCTCCTAGTGTCAAGGCAAGAATACTTATGCATTTGGTTGAAATGCTTTTATTAGTTCCTGTTGGTAGGCAAAAATACTTATGCATTCACCTAGAATGCATTTAATTGGCAGCATTCACGAATCACATTTTTCCATTTAACATATTGCTTATTTTTTTGTATAGTTTGAACTTGGAGAGCTATTTTATATATTGGAAAATTAGCATTTATCTATTTTTCTATTCGTCCGAGTAGCTTTAGAAATCATTTTCATTTTAAAAATTAGAGAAAATGCTAACGCATAAATTGATTAACTAAATTTAAGCAAAGGCATAGTTTAGAAGTTGGCGGCTAGAGGTACGTAATCCATGAATGCAACTTAAATGCATTAAAATATCAGGAAATTGCGAGTGCATAAATTGATTTATTAAAATTAAGCAAAGGCATAGTTTATCAAACTAGCGGGTAGACGTACGTAGTGCATGAATATAAATTAAATGCATTGCATGGCATTTGGCTCGAGGTGAACGCGCTTGAATGGCTTGGAGGCCACGCGTGGCCAGGGTACTTTGGTCATTTAATATAGAGTTAAGTTACTTGCTATGCATTTTTATTACTTTGCGTGTGTTGTTTTTTGTGTTTTCTAAGCTCTTGTTCTGAGGAAGATTTTGTAGCCACTAAGCAAGAGATGTTACAATTGCAGGCCCCATACCTAGAAACAAGTTACTTGAGATGATAATTTGTTACTCTCTACAGTTCCTTTCCATTCAAGTGCATTGTGGGGCTTTGTTTCATAGTGCTTTAGCTCACTATCACAATCTTCCAGACTCTTATTAAAAAAGGAATCTCCATAGTATACCACCAAAGAAAATGCATTAACGTCAAAGCAGTTTGAAATTGAAGATAACAAACCTAATAGCACTCACTTGGATAAACTATTTATCTATAGTGACAATTTTATTGGCTCCTAGTGTCAAGGCAAGAATACTTATGCATTTGGTTGAAATGCTTTTATTAGTTCCTGTTGGTAGGCAAAAATACTTATGCATTCACCTAGAATGCATTTAATTGGCAGCATTCACGAATCACATTTTTCCATTTAACATATTGCTTATTTTTTTGTATAGTTTGAACTTGGAGAGCTATTTTATATATTGGAAAATTAGCATTTATCTATTTTTCTATTCGTCCGAGTAGCTTTAGAAATCATTTTCATTTTAAAAATTAGAGAAAATGCTAACGCATAAATTGATTAACTAAATTTAAGCAAAGGCATAGTTTAGAAGTTGGCGGCTAGAGGTACGTAATCCATGAATGCAACTTAAATGCATTAAAATATCAGGAAATTGCGAGTGCATAAATTGATTTATTAAAATTAAGCAAAGGCATAGTTTATCAAACTAGCGGGTAGACGTACGTAGTGCATGAATATAAATTAAATGCATTGCATGGCATTTGGCTCGAGGTGAACGCGCTTGAATGGCTTGGAGGCCACGCGTGGCCAGGGTACTTTGGTCATTTAATATAGAGTTAAGTTACTTGCTATGCATTTTTATTACTTTGCGTGTGTTGTTTTTTGTGTTTTCTAAGCTCTTGTTCTGAGGAAGATTTTGTAGCCACTAAGCAAGAGATGTTACAATTGCAGGCCCCATACCTAGAAACAAGTTACTTGAGATGATAATTTGTTACTCTCTACAGTTCCTTTCCATTCAAGTGCATTGTGGGGCTTTGTTTCATAGTGCTTTAGCTCACTATCACAATCACTTTCTGCTTAATGTGTCAGTGCATGTATGTATGTATGCATGTTTCTATGTGCATATGCATTAACCTATGTGCATATCTATGTAGACATTTGTAGATGCATATATATGCATGTATGCATGTGACTCTAGATATATCTATGCATATATGTATGTGTGTGTAGATGCATCTATGTGTATATGCATGTAATCATATGGATGCATATATGTTTATGTCCATAGATGCATTAATCTGCCTTTACATGGATGTATCTATACATATATATACATATGTATACATATATGTGTGTGTCGATATGTCTTTTCTATGAAAGAGTTTACAGTGACAGGGCAAAGGTTGTCATGGTTCCAAAAAAGGACACTTGTAGACAAGCTACTCCAGGCAATAAATAGTTTCTTTCATCAGTTTTCTTTTATTTTAATGTCCATAAGCACATTGGGTTTCATAGTGCTCAACCTATGCTATTCTTTAGAGACTAGTCCCTTGGACAAGCATTTGTTAGCATGTCCCATAATATGACCTTATAAACAATATGAGGGCAATGTGTTAAAAGCACTTTACAAACTGTCAGGGAAATGCAATTTACAGATATAAGCTTAAACTCCACAATTGCTTTCATCTCTCTTGATGTCATTAAAGCATAAAGCAAAGAGGTTTTTTTCGCAACTTCTAATTTTTGTACTTTTACACGATAATTCAGTTTATTAATTAATGAATCAAATTATCTTAATTAATTAATTTTCTTTTTCCTTTTGTCATTTCATATCTAATTAATTAGATAACTACTGAATAGTATTTATATACATAATAATTAAAACAAACAAATAATTATAACTATCCTTGTGCACATTTGACCAATCAAACAAAGTCAATTAAAAGATATGATTCCACTTATTCACTGATAGTATTGGCATGCAATCTCCTTGAAAAGTCTTGAAAAAGAGGATTACTTAGACACCAATAAGGATTCTGATTTGTAACATTCCTATCCAAATCATCTTCATTGAATAAGATGTTGTGGCATACATTAATTGGATGTATCGCATCATCTTTCTTATCAGGATGCCAACAACCTTGGTTTGTATTTCTCCTTGGGTGTATCTAAATTCCATGAGTTATGAATTCTACTTGCATGTGGCTTCATTGCACAAGTAATAGTAAGTGCTACATAACGGTACAAAAAAAATTTATGCATATGGAAATGAAATGACCCCATTTAGTTAGAAAATCAATATTTATGTCGCTTTCACTATTAAGTGATAGCTAGTTTGGCATTAAACAATAGCTAGAAATTGTTTTTACCATAGCTTAACAGTGCTAGCACAAGTCTCTATTATTTTTTGGCTTAGTATTGATTAGTTGTTGTGGCCTATTTACACTTTTTTAGGCACTTAAGCAAATATGGGATCTATTCCATTGATTGCTCTTAAAGAGCTTATGCCACCATTGCAATAACAGAATTACCCTGGTGCATGCATATGCAAAAAAAGTTCTATATTATAGGGTACACAAATAGCAATAAGTATTTTAAAATTATAAAAAAGCAATTTGCATTTTAAGGAACAAAAGTTCTTACTTGGATTGTTTCTCGTTCAAATGAATAGCATAGTATATGTCACTCACTGTACTCATTTGTCTAATTTGTCCTTGTGACAGGGATCAATGATTTCAACTGTATTTAAACAACCACGCACAAACAACACTAGGAAAAATTTCTTGTCCCTATCACAATTTGTACATTTCTACAAGTATACTTGATCATTCGATAGCAGATTAGAAGGTCAGTTTTCCAAATTGTCTTTTTGCTTTTCTTGAAATGCAATTGAAATTCTTCAATATAATAACTGCATAAAGTTATTTTCCATGTATTCATTTTGTCATCTTGTATTCCTCATTTCTTTGAACATTAATGATTTAGAGGACTGTTTCCACATATACAACCAGGAAAATGCATTATCCACAATTGCAATAGTAATTTGTCTTCGAGCAATAGAACAAGTTTTGCTTATGTGTTAATATGTTATACTTCCTCTATACAATATCTAGAGAATAGAATGAACTGCTAGCATGCAATTTTCAAACACTGTTTACAGTTTCAAATAGCGTTTAGAGTCATAAGTCTTTGTTTTATGTCAACTGGTTTTTACCTATATGCATATAAGGCAATTTTTTTCATAGGACTGTTTATAGCTGTGGCAAATTGCTATGTAGTTTGCAAGTTAACATATGTTTATTCTTCCTGTTTTACAAATAAAAGCCTACAAAGTTAATTTCAAAAGCTAACATGGCACATGAGTACAATGAATGATGTACTGCGTCACTTATAGACATGATGCAATATTTTTCCATGGTCTTTCTTACATGCAAAATGACATTAACCACAACTTTTTTTTTTGCTCACATTTCCAATTTCACTATGTGCTTTAAACCTCTAAAGTAAAATAAAACTGAGGAAAGAAGCTATTTATTGCCTCAAGTAACTCGTTTCTGGTTCTAGATACTGTAACTATAACAAAGTCTGCTCAATCGCTATAAACTTTCCCAGAACAAAGACTTCTAGAATAGAAAAACAATATGCACAGAGTAATAGTCATGCTTAACAGCTAACTTGAGTCTATAACAAATGGACAAAGCAACCTGGCTATACATGTGCACCAAGCCATTCCAGCAGTTTCTCATCGACCCACATGCTATTTAATGCATTTGCTTTGCATCTATGCACTGTGTGCCTGCACCTCTGAGTTTCAATCTCTTTTTTTAATTATTTAATCAATCTATGCCTTCACTTTTGCTCAATGGACCTATGCCTTTGCATTTCCCTCAAATTTTTTAAACACACATGATTTTAAAAGCTATTCCCACAAATAAGAAAAGCCATAGATCTTCTTTGATCAAACAATGCTTTTGCATTTCCCTGATTTTCTATAAACAAAAAAGATTTGTCAAACTATTCTCTACATGCCACTTGATTCATGTTTATCTGAATAGCTTTTAAAATCATTTGTTCTTTGAAAAAAAATCAGTCGCTTAGAAGTACATAGCAATAAAGGAATCCAATAACACAAAACATTTAAATACCATAGACTGAGATTGACAATGTGAGCAAAAAAGATTCTTGTTAACCAATTGTTGCATGTAAACAAAGGTACTTGAAAATATTGTTTTGTGTTTGTGGCACTAAAAGTATACATCATGCATTGTACTCATTTATCCACTTTGGCAATGTAACAGGAATAAGTACATACAATCCTGCTGGGGGACAATGGATAACAAGGTCAGGTTGAAGAATTAATACTATTTTCCCCTTGTGCTTCTATTAAATTGTTTGCTATGTGGTATGTTACGTAAGCTTCTACTACTACTCAAGATCCATTTTCCAACATATATAGAGATTATTAACTTCCAAGATCCTCAACAACATGATTCATACTATCAAATGCTATTGAGTAAAAGCACATAGGCGACGATGTTAACAATTATAGATTTTGTAATCTAGATACTAGTGTTTGATGCTATTCATATCCAACATTTGCTATTCCAAAATACATTAGGTTACACGAAAAAAAAAAGAAAATGATAGACGTTGACACCTATGAATTAACAAAGCATCCCCAAATATCAAACATTGACTACGTGCTTAAGAGCGAGGGACTTTGTAGATTGAGTTCTTTTGCATACAATGTTGGTGATTGTTTGTTTGACTCATTATAGCTATTGCTTAACAATCGTTACACATCAATTCAATTACGAAATGGAGCTATAGATTATTTCTTGAATTTCCTTCAAAACAAGGACAAAGAAGCAATAAAATCATACAACTATGAACTAGACCCTGATACTCTATATACATTGCACAAAGTACATGATCCACAAACATATTTCCGCAGAATGCGATTATCTGCAAAGCCACAAGCAGATTGCACAGAAAGTGGATTGTGGGGTGACCTATTTTGCATTCACTAGATATCCAAATGGTTGAATATACAAATATCCCTTTGGTCAAGAACAACAGCAAGAAGGTACTTACAGTTCAATAGTTCTGATTACAAAGAATCAGCCTCTATACTATTTCATGACATGAATTCTTTAAGTGGACACTTTGAACCATTGTTAGAAATTGAAACACAAAACATAACTTCAAAACAGCCCATAAGTTCACATGAAATAAAAAAAATTGTGCCCAAAGTATCCTCAAATATCAAACATTGACGATGTCCTTAGAGCTGAAGGCCTTTGTAGATTAAGCACATTTGCATACAATGTTGGCGATTGTTTGTTTGATCTGCTTCAAGTGCTAATTAACAACTAGTACACCTCAACTCAATTATGCAATGGAGCTATAGATTATTTCCTGGCTTGCTTTCAAAAAAAGGACAAAGAAGCAATTAAATCATACAACAATGAACTAAATCCTGGTACTCTATATACATTGCACAAAGTACACGATCAAGAAACATACTTCCACAAGATGCGATTGTCTGCAAGCCCATGCATAGACCATAGGAAATGTGGATTGTGGGGTGACTTGTTTTGCATTCACTGGATATCCAAATGGTTAAAAATACAGATAAGCCTTTGGTCATTGACAACATCAAGAAAGTACTTAGATTTCAATGATTCTGGATATACAAAATCAGTCTCTTTACTGTTCCATGATACAAACCCTTTGGTTGGACATTTTGAGCCGCTTCTAAGAATCAAAGCCCAAAATCTAACTCGCCAATGCTCAACAAGCTTACTCCAACTAAAAAAGTTGATCAGAAATCATCCACAATACAAAAATACTTACTTGACCAAGCCACATGCTCTGCCTAAAAATAAGGAAAATTTGATACAATAAGACTTAATCACCTGAAGAACTTGATTAGAAAAGAAAAACAAAAAGAAAGTGTACCTAGTAGCCCAAAGAAAAAAAAAACATTGACACCAATAGAAATTTATAAAACAGCAATACAGGATACACCAAAACACCCATGTGCAATTTGCCAAGTGCTCTGTTTCAACAAGGACATCAGGATTTTCAAAGAAAAACAAAAACAGCTATACTGTAAGCTACTACAATCAGATTCCTTACCATTCACAGATCTCATATGCAATGTATGCTACTTTGCATTGAAACAGTCCACTATTCCAAAGTATGCTACACCACAGAAAATAAGAACTAACAGACCATTGTGCTATGTGCAAAATTTAACTCATCTAGAAGAACGACTTGTTTCACTTAGAATTGCATTTGCACAGATTTAGGAACTAGGGTTCAAAAGGTCTCAAATAGGCCTAACAGGTTCTATTATAAATGTCCCTGTTGACATGAACATTGTACAGAGAGCATTACCACAATCAATTAACAACACACAAACAATTGTTGTTTCATTGAAAAGACGCTTAAAATACAAAAATTCATTTCAAAAAGGCATGGTGCGCCCAAATGTCATCATGCAAGCTTTGACTCAATTAACAAGGACACCATTATACAAAATGCACGGAGTCCACATAAACCAAGATTGGCAAGAAGTTCTCCAATGCACTAAAGAAAATGAAGACAATAGTCCACAAAATACAAGTGAAATAGAATCAGACAGTGAAATGGAAAATGAAAACCCATTAGAAACATTGATACATGGACTCACTGAGTCTAGAAATATTTAAGGACACAAGTATCCAATTGAAATATTTAAGGACATCTATGCTGAAGAAATGAATTTCCCAACTTTATTCTTTGGCAAACCACGTGATAATGACATTGTAAAATACTTTACGTATTAGAAAATAGTATGTTGGGAGCTCTTACTGTTACAAAGACAATTTTCATATCATACAACAAACATTTTTTTCAAAGCTATAAAGCTACTAATACAATAAGTACTGTCTACAATGACAGTAAGAATCTGCAAGGGCCAGTTAAAAGGGCGAAATCTATTTGCGAAAGACGTTAAACACAAACCAAACCTAGAAAAAATTCTTAAATTAGATATTGGATACGTTGATTTCAAAAGAATAAGAATCTCTCCAGACTATTCACAACAACTTAAGAAAAATGTATTTGCTATGATTCGACAACTAGGATCACCGACATTTTTCATCACTTTCTCTAGTGCTGAGCAAAATTGGGATCCACTAATTCAAACATTACAAGAGCTGCACAATTTACACCAATTAGCACAAAATTGTCAAGAATCTAATCACCCAACACACATTGACAAATTTGAACTAATCAAAAAAGATCCTATCACTTGTGCACGTTACTATAAACATAGAATCAATGCAATAAAAAAATTGATACTTACAGATGACTCTTTCTTTGGAAATGTCATTGATTACTTCTCAGTCACTGAGTTCCAAAATCGAGGAAATGAACATGATCATTTCCTCATATGGGTTAAAAATGCACCAATCTACACAGAAAATAACAACACGGACGTCATAGCTTTTGTTGATAAGTATATTACCTGTAACACTGAAAATTTGGAACCTCCTTTGGCAATGCTACACAAACACCATCATACAAAGAAATGCAAGAGATCAAGAAAACAACTTTGTAGGTACAATTTCCCTTTCCCACCAATGCAAAAGTCAACTATACTTTTACCAATACTCCAAAAGACTGAAGCGATGACTGCAAATGCCACTTATATCTTTTCAAAACTCCAAAAAGCAAACTATGACGAAACATTCACTTTTCAAATGTTCTTAAAAGAATTAAACTTAAGTGACAATGAATACATTGAAGCTTTGAGCTCAACATTAAACAAGGCTACGCTTTTCTTACAAAGAAAACCATCACAAATATGGAACAATAGTTTTTCAAGGAAAATTCCAGATCTTTGGAAGGCTAATACAGTTGCACAATTTGTCCTAAATGCATATGTTGCTGCTATGTACTGTAGCTCATATATTGCAAAAGTAGACAAGTCAATGACATATGCATTCAAAAGAATACGTACAGACCACAAGCAAGATAATATTGATGCAATACGAATGGTAAGTAAACTTGGAAATGCCATGCTTAACTTGCAACAAATGTCATCACAACAAGCTGCACATATTGTTCTATCATTGCCATTAAATTACAATTCAAGAAAATGTATATTCATTGATACGCGATCTGACAATGATCGCACATTTATACTCAAATCTGTTAAATAATTGAGCAATGAGCCAGATGAATCAGAAAACGTTCTTGCAAAATCTATTATAGACTACTATTTAAAATGCCCTGAAACAATGGTGGACATATGTCTTGCAGAATTTGTTTCAAGATACAACAAATACGGTGCTACAATTGAACCAAAGGCCAAACCCAATGTTATACAGTTTATCAATTTCAACAAACACTTTGATATAGAGAATCATTGTAGAGAGCAATTGGTTCTCTATGTTCCATTTACCATTAATGAGCATACACTCAAACAAAACTTTGACTCTTGGGAACATGCATACATGTACCATGGACAAACCATTCAAACAAACAGTGCAATGTTCATCCACAGCACAAACTCCGCATGGGGTGACATTGACAAAGCTATAAATGATCTTTAGTCTCTTGAAGATGAAAAGCTCATTGACCTGCCAATGCAAGCAAAGCTTTCCCAGAAAGAACTATATGACATTCAAAAAGACCTTCCAAACATAGGTCATTCTATCCCAAATACCACGTACTCCAATGGATTTCAAATTACAAAGCACACACAGATTATAGATAACAATGAATACTACAAGTTAAGACGAATGTTAAATAAAGAACAACAAGCAATTGTTAAGGATGTTCTCATAAAAAAGATGAAAAATCCACAAAAGCCATTGCACTTGTTTTTGACTGGAGGAGCTGGAACAGGAAAGACTTTTACAGCAAAAGCCATCTACCAATCTCTCATTCACATGTATAGCAATTATGTTGACAATAATCCAGACAAACCCAAGGGCTTATTAACTGCATATACAGGTAAAGCAACATATAACATAGGGGGATTCGCATTACATTCAACATTTCACATACCTTTTAATACATCAGAATTCCTACCACTGAACACTGAAGTACTCAACACTATGTCAAAGCACTATGATCAATTGCACATACTTCTTATAGACGAGATATCATTAGTTGGCTCAACATTTCTACGGTATATTGATAGAAGACTACGAGACATAATGCAAATGCCTACAACATACTTTGGGAACCTTGATACCATATTTTGTGGTGACCTTTACCAGGCACAACTTGTCCTTGACTCTGTGGTTTTTGAAAATAGGCCTACTCCAATTGAATTAATGCCTTATAGTTTCTGGAAAGACCACATAAAATGTTATTCATTGGTGACTACCATGAGACAAAAAGATGAAATATTTATTTCAATTCTTAATAGACTACGAGTAGGCATTCAGACAACTCATGACATAGACTATATCAACAAAATTTTCTTTCGTCCTGTACCATTAGATCCATTGCTTCCACACCTTTTCTATAGGAGAATAGACGTTCAAGCACATAACAACAAAATGCTATCAATCATTCCAACCCAAATGGTTGTGCTGGATGCAATAGATGAAGTTAACGAGGACCTTAATGCAATACGAGTGTGCAGTCACACAACAACACTTCCATCACAAATATGCTTGAAACCAAACATTCTTGTTGAGATTTATGCAGGCAATTACAATGTTCAAGATGGCCTCGTCAATGGTTCAGATGGAATTTTTAAAGCATATACATCACAAAACAATATTGATATTGTTTGGATTAAATTTAATGACCCATCAATTGGACAACACCAACGCACAAAACTAGCACACTACTATTCTACTATCATTGACAAAGACTGGGTGCCTATACAACACATTGCTAGGCCAATCCACAAAATAACAATAAACAAGAAAATTACAACTAGAAAACAATTCCCAGTACAAGTAGCATGTGCACGAACCATTCATCGATCCCAAGGATTAACAATGGAGGCCTTGGCTTTTGATCCCACAGGCATTAGATAGCATGGACTAACCTATACAGCTCTGTCACAAACAAAATCAGTAGAATCATTATTCCTATTACAACCTTTAACCACAAAAAACTTCAAAGTTAAAGACAAAATACAACTAGAAATGTCTCGTCTTCAGACATGTGCACAATGGAAACTTGATAATCTAAACAAATGTTCAAAAAACAAATCACATTTGCTCCTATGTACATTGAACACTCGTAGCTTAAAAGAACATGCAGAAGACATTGCCAATGACTATGGCATAATGCAATCTGATATCTTGTGTCTCCAAGAAACACATATGCATCCCTTTGAGCTAAATACCTTGCTGCAGAATTCTGATAGCTTCTCTATACATAACATACATGGCATAGCAACTTTAACCAGGAAACATTTTCTCTTGTCAAAAACAACACAACATGAAACTTCAAATATTGAAGCTATCACATTGATAGTAATGCTATCTAACAATGAACTCAATGTTTGCAATATTTATGCAAGACCTGCAACTGCCATAGATGAAGTAATTGCAATCTTGCAAATAATTATTGGGTCCACAAATTAAGAAAACATGTTGTACATTTTAGGCGATTTTAATGTCGACATGTCTTCAGCAAGCAGAAGCAAAAAAATGCTTCACAGTTATATGCACCAGAACAACATACAATTTATGTTGAACCAACAACACAGCATAGGCAACTCAGTCATTGATCACGTTTGGTCCAACACGGCTACAAATATATGCTCTACCTATATATCAGAAGCATATTGGACTGATCTCAATCCAATTTTCCTAAAATTGCATGTTGCACAATAGACAAATTTAACTTTATAGAACTTATAGCCTTATATCACCTTTATGCATTGCAATGTCTTTTCCAATGCTATATCCATTATTTGTAGGAGATCAATGGATGAAACTAAAAGATAGTCAAAGCAATTACAAACCACACAAGAAGAATCAGTACAACGGTAAAGTGCTCATAGTATTATTCCTTCATTCTCATTCACCCAAATCACAAATATTCAAATAACATTGTTCCAATTCTTTGCAGGACACCAAAAGATGTATCAAAAAGACAAGCCAAACAGGTACAAATTGCACAAGAAGAGTCAGCACAATGGTAAAGTACTTCGTTCTACAATGAACCGTCATTTGCCCAAGTTGCTAATATAAAATTAGCATTTTATTGACATTATCCTTGTTCCTTGTAGGACAAGAGTCAAGAAACCTAGAATTGTTTCAATCGAATAGCTAAATGCAAGAAGAGCTGGAGACACCTTCTAGGGTGATGTCCTTGTTGTCTACAAAGCAACATTGGATAAGGCCAACAAAACACGGGAAATGCTACATGCTAATCTAACAGATCACAAAGCAGAAATGACAATCACGTTAAATGTTAGTGGAAACCTTGTGTATCAACATGAGCCTAAAATAGTCCTAGGATCAGCTATTTCAATCTCAGATTTCCAAGTTGCAACTAGGACAGATTATGACAGAGGTGACTGTGATTGCATTTTGATTTTAATTGACATAAGCAGCACTGAAAACATCCCCCGCCTCTATCAAGAGTACAAATTCATCCCAAGTACAACTATCGGCCAATTTCTAACAACTGTAAATGAGTACCCAGCTGGCACAATAGCTGCGCTGGTAGTTGGTGCCAGAAAAATGGGTACCCAATTTGCAATTGACATCAAAGATGGCCACACTGACATAGACAGGGCACAGGTACTTTGGTCTACAAAACTTTTACCTTTTCTTTCAATTTCAAGCTTTAAATGTTCCGCAGTCGTCTCTATAACAATTTCTGGAACAAAATCTAATCCTCTCATTGAATTGCAGTTGCTATTACGGTCAACATATGAGCAACAATACTTTCAACTCGAAGACCAGTTGCATACAAATAAAACACCTGCAATGCTTTTCAAGAATGTTGTAAGAAAACAGATCAAAAGAACACATTTCACACATGTTGATCAACATTCATCTGTACCTTGAATGACAAAAGAGGCTTGGAAAAACTCAACATCTTACTACATTCAACTTTCAAGGTAACAACATTCTTTTTTTAAAAATCTAGTGCATCCAAACTTGTATTTTTGTCTCCTCTAACAATTTTGAACCATATTCTATAGGTTTCTGGTACTGTAAAAGCAGCAAATGCATTTTCCAATCCATTTCATGCATGTTGCCCAAAATGCAAATTCAAATTTGCTGCTTATGGCACACTCCAAGAAAAAACTGCTCACTGCAAACAGTGCAACCAGCAAGTCAATTATACATTCTGTTTACAACTTAAAACCACCATAACAACTTATGACAATCAAACAATTCAGTCTTCAATTGACCAGGCCACCATGCACCGTCTATTGCCCACACTGCAAAGGCTCAGCTATGAAGACTATATTAAGGACAAGTCAGCAGTGATATTCATCCTACGGGACTTCAGTGCTGAAGGACATTTTAGCCTTGACCAAAACAATGCCATTGTCGAAGCCATTTGCATTGAAAAATAGACAGGAAACACCGCCAGAAGGTAATAAAGTCATTCATATGTAAACTTTTTTTCTTTTGAACCAGTACCTCAAATCACTATCCATACAAACTATGTTTCTAATACATAGCATTTTGTTGGCTTTACAGGAAACTAGGAATAGAGGACCATGGATTTATATTGTTCAGACTTTTACTTTTTCACCTTTCCATGCTCCAAGACATTTCACTGGTTCTCACATGTTAAAGACATCTTTGGTTTTAAAATACTCTATTGCTATTATACATTTAGACACTTCTATAGGTTACTATGTTAAAGTCTTCTACAATATGGACATCTGAAACTCTAATTTTGTTTTTGCACCTATGAAGACAATGGTTCTCTATGTACATCTGACATATATGTTCAATAATTATTATCCTTCTATGCATAATGCCATTCAAATTATATAGTTTAAATGTTCCCTTTTGCATTCCATCCTTCCTAGCTTTTCCAATATTTGCTTTCTGATTCTTATGCTTTCAAGAATTTATGGTCACCAATTAGAAGTTGTTATAGTTGCACACTCTAGACCCATTAACAAGTTACTTGAGACAATAAATGGTTATTTTCCTTTGGATTTTTTCATTTTTATGCTCTTACTGCAACCAAGTCTCGCCCCTGCTTTTATGCATTGTACTTTATAGTCACTTTTCCATCATGCATCCTAATGTATAGAGTACACTCCTGTATACACAAATCCGTATGTTGCTTTCACTGCATATATGCATATTGACATGTATATATGCTTCTATGTCCATATGCACATATGCACATATTCATGTGTCCATGTATTCATCTAATCTTCTATGTATCCCTGTATGCAACTGCGTATACATGCGTCCATGTATTTATGGATCTGTCACTCTAGCCTTGTACCAATTTATAATGTTATATGGATAATGCATATAGTAACACTAATTAACTGTTTCACTGTACATAGCAATTGTTTTTCATGAATGCCAGATAAGCTTATGTGTATCAGGATACATATATACTCACACTAAAAACTACTGTTTTATGATCTCTATTGTCCCATTTTCGTAGACATGTTACTATTGCAAACAAGTGTGTAAAGCATTCGTGTTCAAAGAAATTAGATATAGGAATGGCAATATGTTACACAACCTTGTCTTATGCCGTTATAGCAACTTTTTCATTGCATTTCAAGAATACCAGAAACTAGAATTTTATTCATATTATTTCATCTATGGCATTTACAGCTTTTCCAATAATTATTACAAGCATAGAGTTCAGTGTTGAATAGTTCTATTGTTCATGCGATGGCTACAACATTGGCCATGCCAAATTGCATTATCTGACAAACTTAACACGCAAAAACCAAAGTGTCCATTGTGAACACTTGTTGCATTCCATGGGACCACATTTCTTTGACAAGTTATTTTGAACAATTCGCTTCCCTTCTATATGTTTCCATATTTTGCATATGTGCCTATCAGCACATTAACTATAACAGGTCACAAAATTCCTTTATCCTATATGCTTTCATCATAGCAAAAAAGCTCAAAGCAATTGTAGAATCTAGGTTTTTACAACACAGGCTTATAGAACACAAAAACAACACACACAAAGTAATAAAGATGCATAGCAAGTGGCTTAACTCTATATTAAATGACCAAAGTACCTTGTCCATGCATGTTCACCAAGCCACTCCAGCGCGTTCACCTCCAGCCAGATGTCATTTAATGCATTCATGCATTGCGCTTACATTTTCCTGATATTTTAATGCATTTAATCTGCATTCATGGATTACGTACCTCTAGCCACCAACTTTTAAACTATGCCTTTGCTTAAATTTATTTAATCAATTTATGCATTCGCATTTTCTTGAATTTTTAAAATGAAAATGATTTATAAAGCTACTTGGACGAATAGAAAAATAGATAGATGCTAATTTTCCAATATATAAAATAGCTCTCCAAATGCAAACTGTACAAAAAAAAAAAAGTAATATGCTCAATGGGAAAATGTGATTGGCCAATGTTGCCAGTTAAAAGCATTCTGAGCAAATGCGTAAGCAAATTAAAAATACGTTCATAGGAAGGAGCTTTTGATTCTGAATCCATATGCATACTTTGATTCAAACTAGTGGCTGAAGGTGCATAATCCACTGATGCAAGCTCAATGCATTGAATGGCATCTGGCTAAAGGAAACGCTATTTGCATTGCTAGTTACTCTTTGAATATATAACAAGGTTCAAGGAAAAAACTCTCATTACCACACATGTTGACATAATTTTCATTCCAAACCTCTCTTTATGAGACCGCTTTGCAGTAATAAAAAAAATACAAACTTTACAAGCCTCACATGCAACCATGCATCTTGCTCGTAGATACACTTCAATATGCATCCATGTGTACTGCAATACATGTATCTATGTGCACATGTAGCCATGGATATATGTATCTATGCAACTTCATATGCAATCCATGGATATTTCCATACATGTATATTTAAGCATTTATGTATCTAGCTATGCATCTATCTATCTATCTATCCATGCAACTATGTTTCTATGTATTCTTCTACCTGTTGATGCATCCACGCATATATGTATGTCTTTCTATGTGCAAATGCATACAGGCATCTATCCATATATGTGTCAATGTATCTATGAATACATCTATCCATAGATACATGTATCTACGCATCTATGGATACCATGATAGATGTCCACATCCATGTATGTATGGATACATGTATCAAGTACCTTGATTCCAGGTCTTGACTCTACAGCAACATCATCTCCTGTGACTACACAAATCTGCAGGATAACAAAAAATCAAACACTCAAAGTAGTCACAATGCCTGTCTAGTCACATACATCTATATTACATGATAGATCCACATTTTGTTTAATGCATTCACTTTGAAACACAATCAAGAAAACAGCTAAATACTACTTTCCAAATTAAAAAAAAACAACTTTGGAAACATCAACTTCCAGAATTAAATACCAATATGCACAAAGTCATCATATTACTCTAACTAGATGACTATGAACTACATGTTACCTATGCAATCTAAATTCTAGAGATACATACCATCCTTACGCACCTATGCACAAATACATACTGTCTAACATATATACATAATTACATGTACACATATACACATGCAAACCTATATACATGGATGCATACAAAGACTATGTTTCATGGGATTATTAAAGAGTTCACTTGCTTTCTATATGGTTCCATACTTTTCCTGTGTGCCTATGAGTACAATAATTACAGTATCCAGAACCAGAAACTAGTTACTTGAGGCAATAAATACTTTCTTTCCTTAGTTTTCTTTTACTTTAGAGGTTTAAAGCACATAGTGAGATTAGCAATGTGAGCAAAAAAAAATTGTGGCTCACTTGCTCATTCCTTCCAAAGCTCTCTTTATAGCACAGTTGTGCATTGCCTCCAAGACTCAGATGAATCCTTGGTATTTCAAGAGAAGATTCAATTGGATAACACTAAAAATGATCTAAACTATGATTTTATAGTCAAAGTATCCAAATGCATTGCAGCAATCCAAAACCCAACTTCCATTTAACATGTACAATGAAAATAAACAGAACGAAAAATGCATTTGCTTCAAAGTTTTTAAAGCAATTTCAACAGATTGTCTAGCCATTGTCCAAAATATAGTTTTCTATCAGCATAGTCCTTGAACCTTCTTTAGGTCTGACTGCTACTTTGTTAATTCATTCTCATTGAAAAGTCAAAATGTCAAATGTT
Organism: Sequoia sempervirens; assembly: GCA_007258455.2. Lineage (NCBI taxonomy): Eukaryota > Viridiplantae > Streptophyta > Pinopsida > Cupressales > Cupressaceae > Sequoia > Sequoia sempervirens. Next base: position 14,604,563 of record VDFB02086081.1, on the reverse strand, counting down.
CCCAAGGATAATTATACTTATTTATCTCTTTTAATTGTTATACATTCAAAGACTAATTAGTAATCCAAACAGCCTTCCCTTTAGTCAGATGCAATTCAATGCATTAATTTTGTATCAATGAATTGTGTACTTTCAGCCACTAGTTTTAATCGAAGTATGCATATGGATTCAGAATCAAACTCTCAAAATAAATGCATATATAAATGTGTCTTTTTCTTCATTTCATAATGTATCTATGTATCCATAGGTGCAATCATGCATATATCGATTTGTGCATATATCTTGTTATTTCTTTATGCATCTGTCTATATATGTATGGCTGTATCTATGGGTACATGTATACCTTGATTTAATGTATATATGTGCCTATGAATTGCATACACACATCCATGTATATATGCATTTATCAATAACTTGCATGGATACATGTATATATGCATCTATGGACTCTTGCACCCATGTATATATGATAGGGCATTGGTTCCAAAGCTCTCTTTATGGGACAACTATGCATTGCCTCCAAGACTCAGATGAATCCTTCATATTTCAAGAAAAGATTCGAATGGATAACACTTAAAATGATCTAAACTATGATTTTATAATCAAAGTATACAAATACATTGTAACAATGCAAAACCCAACTTTCATTTAAAATGTACAATGAAAATAAATAGAAGCAAAAATGCATTTGCTTCAAAGTTTCTAAAGCAATTTCAACAGATTGTTTAGCCATTGTTCAAAATATGGTTTTCTATCAGCATAGTCCTTGAATTTTCTGTAGGTCTCACTGCTACTTTGTTAATTGACTTTGATTGAAAGGTTAAAATGTGGAATGTCCCCAAGGATACTTATACTTACTTATCTCTTTTAATTGTTATATATTCAAAGACTGCTTAGCAATACAAACAGTCTCCCCTTTGGTCAGATGCCATTCAATGCATTAATTTTCTCTGAATGAACTATGTACCTTCAACTACTAGTTTTAATCAAAATATGCATATGGATTCACAATCAAACTCCCAAAGTAAATGCATATATAAATGTGTCTTTTTCTCCATTTCATTATGTATCTATGTATCCATAGATGCAGCCATGCATATAACGATTTATGCATATCTTGCCATCTCTACATGCATCTGTCTATATATGTATGACTGTATCTATGGGTGCATGTATACATTGATTTATGCATATATGCGATCGCATTTTCCTGATATTTCAATGCATTTAATTTGCATTCAAGGATTACGTATCTCTACTCGCCAGTTTTATAAACTATGCCTTTGCTTGAATTTATTTAATCAATCTATGCAATCGCTTTTCACTGATTTTCAATAACAATAATTTATAAAGCTATTTAGATAAATAGAAATAGCTAAATGCTAATTTTCCAATATTGATTTATCAGAATAGTGCTAGTTTTCCAATATAACAAAATTAAAAGTTATATGTTGCCATACATTTATGCATATTGTCCATACATGCATATATGCATATATGCCTTCATCCATATTTGCATATGTATATGAATACATCCTTCCATGTAACATACACATTTGTACCTATATCCAAATATGCATACATCCATGTATACATGTGTCTGTTGATGCATCCATGCATATATCTGTGATTAGCTCTACGTATTTCTCTCTCTATGTATTTAATGTTCTCCACTCCATCAGCATTTACATGTTCTCTATTTTATGTTCTTCCATATTTATTTTTTCCATAGTATATGCATAAGAACTTCCACTTTGTCTTTTGTTTTGACTCTTCTATCCATAAATATCATTATATTTTTATATCCACTTTTCTATTATTGCATTTCGAGGAAGCTCAAGGATCTCAATACCTTGTTCAGTATGAAGGAGAGTGAGAAATGCAACATGGGTCTTTTTTCTGTGTTTATATTGACGGACTCAGCCCTATGATGATTTTTAAAAGCATAACCAATACCAAACTAGACATTCTTCCACCCCTTGTTGCAAGAAATAATCACTTCATACCCTATTGATTCCATCTATTTCCATTTCCACCTTTGCATGTCCTTTCTTCTTATATCAAATACATTTCAAAATCCAGTTATTTGCTTGTGTTGCCTCATACCAATGTGTTGTGTTCCTTTTTTCACTAAATCTAGCTCTCATTGAAATTTTCATTTCTTGCATTTAATTGTAAGCATATAACTTGCAAACGATAAATTCATACCATTTACATTCACATTCATTCTCATATCCACCATCCCATATCCTTGCCTCCCATGTCAAATACTTTTCATAACTTATTCATACACCTTATTTGCATCTCACCCTTTTCTCAATTCACTCCCTTTGTTTCACTCGCATAACTCATTCTTCTTTTTAACATTCACATATCTTTATCTATCTACACCTCAAATATACCTTCATCCATCACAAAAAAATCCACACCATACCAAACAAAGAAAAAGATGAAGAAAATATCAAGGTTATGCAAATAAACACTGAGGGCTTCAAAAATGACACTCATAACATATAGTTGTATTCAAGAGTTATTTTCATAATGTCTTTTCTAAACCTTGTTTATTACAGATCCCTAAAAGCGCGTATAACAGTTTCTTCAAGCCTATCATGTGTAATCAGATATAACAAATATTTACATGTTTCCATGCATTCATATGCATCATTAGGTATCCTTTATACAGTTGTTCAAAAAACAATATTGTATATGTTTCAAATGCAAATTCTCCTTGGAATTTCTCGCTTTATGCACACATGCATTTATAGATTGTTCTTTGTGTACCAAATTATATATTTATGCATTCCTTCGATATATGCTTTGCTGGTATATAATTTGTTTTCCCTATTTTCCTTTCGCTTGCTACTACAAATGGTACTTGAGCATCACTATGCTTTCACATATTTGTATTTCTACTTCATTTTACTGTTTTCCATTCAAATTTCTCATTCACATGTCATGTATTCTTTTCACTCTTTGCATTGTGTGCACATGGATACATGTATACATGCATACCTCAAGCATTGTTACAAATGTTTAAGATTATTTGCATTCAATACTTCAAACAAAATAATAATACATTTTTTTCTTCCTCGATAAGGTCAAAAAGGAAATTTGTTACTGTAAATGTAGACATGCACCCATGTAAAGGTACTAATGTTTATTGGTGTTTCTCTTTTCACTCTTGCATCCTTAAATATCATTATATTTTTATATCTATTCATCTCTTGTCACATTTCAAGGAAGCTCAAGGATCTTGGAACTTTGTTTAGTCCAAAGGAGAGTGAGAAATGAGACACCAGTCTTTCTTTTGTATTTGTATTGAGACACTCAGCCCTATGATGATTTTAAAAAGCATAACCAATAACAAAATAGACATTCTTCCACCCTTTCTTGGAACAAAAGTTCACTTCATACCCTATCGAATCCACTCATTTCCATTTCCACCTGTGCACATCATTTCTTCTCAAATCAAATACATTTATATGCTTCTCTTGCATCACACCAATGTCTTGCATTCTTTTTTTTTCTCAATCCAGCTCACTCATTCAAATTTTTATATCTTGCATTTAATTTTAAGCATATAACTCGAAGATGACAAATTCATATAATTTACATTCCATTCATTCTCACATCCAATTTCACATATCGTTCCTTCCTATATCTAATACTTTCCATAAGGCATTCATATACCTCAAGCATTGTTACAAATGTTTAAGATTATTTGCATTCAATACTTCAAACAAAATAATAATACATTTTTGCTTCCTTGATAAGGTCAAAAAGGAAATTTGTTACTGTAAATGTAGACATCCACCCATGTAAAGGTACTAATGTTCATTGGTGTTTCTCTTTTCACTCTTGCATCCTTAAATATCATTATATTTTTATATCTATTCATCTCTTGTCACATTTCAAGGAAGCTCAAGGATCTTGGAACTTTGTTTAGCCCAAAGGAGAGTGAGAAATGAGACACCAGTCTTTCTTTTGTATTTGTATTGAGACACTCAGCCCTATGATGATTTTAAAAAGCATAACCAATAAAAAAATAGACATTCTTCCACCCTTTCTTGGAACAAAAGTTCACTTCATACCCTATCGAATCCACTCATTTCCATTTCCACCCATGCACATCATTTCTTCTCAAATCAAATACATTTCAAAATACATTTATATGCTTCTCTTGCATCACACCAATGTCTTGCATTCCTTTTTTTTCTCAATCCAGCTCACTCATTCAAATTTTTATATCTTGCATTTAATTTTAAGCGTATAACTCGAAGATGACAAATTCATATAATTTACATTCCATTAATTCTCACATCCAATTTCACATATCGTTCCTTCCCATATCTAATACTTTCCATAAGGCATTCATATACCTCAAGCATTGTTACAAATGTTTAAGATTATGTGCATTCAATACTTCAAACAAAATAATAATACATTTTTGCTTCCTCGATAAGGTCAAAAAGGAAATTTGTTACTATAAATGTAGACATCCACCCATGTAAAGGTACTAATGTTCATTGGTGTTTCTCTTTTCACTCTTGCATCCTTAAATATCATTATATTTTTATATCTATTCATCTCTTGTCACATTTCAAGGAAGCTCAAGGATCTTGGAACTTTGTTTAGTCCAAAGGAGAGTGAGAAATGAGACACCAGTCTTTCTTTTGTATTTGTATTGAGACACTCAGCCCTATGATGATTTTAAAAAGCATAACCAATAACAAAATAGACATTCTTCCACCCTTTCTTGGAACAAAAGTTCACTTCATACCCTATCGAATCCACTCATTTCCATTTCCACCCATGCACATCATTTCTTCTCAAATCAAATACATTTCAAAATACATTTATATGCTTCTCTTGCATCACACCAATGTCTTGCATTCCTTTTTTTTCTCAATCCAGCTCACTCATTCAAATTTTTATATCTTGCATTTAATTTTAAGCGTATAACTCGAAGATGATAAATTCATATAATTTACATTCCATTAATTCTCACATCCAATTTCACATATCGTTCCTTCCCATATCTAATACTTTCCATAAGGCATTCATATACCTTACTTGCATTACATGATTCTCTCAATTCCTTCTCTTTGTTGCACTTACATCACTCATACTTCTTTACCACCCTTACATATCTTTATCTATCTATACCTCAAATATTCCTTCATCCATTAGAACAAAATTCACACCATACCAAAGGAAAAATTGAAAAAAATATCAAGGTTATGCAATTAAACACTAAGGGCCTTGAAAATAACTATTACAACATAGAGTTGTAATCAGGACTTCCTTTGAAAACATTTTTTCCTATATCCTGTTTATTGCAGATAACTAAGAGCACATAACACAATTTCTTGGAGGCTAAAATGTATAATCAGCTTTCATAAATATTTACATATATCCATGCATTCAAATGCATTGTTGGATATTCTTAATACACTTGGTCAAAAAATAATAATGTATCATTCTTTTGTTTCAATCATGAATGTTCTTTTTATATCTGTCAAATGCAAAGAGTTATTTTCAAAATGTCTTTTCTAAATTATGTTTCTTACAAATTCCTAAAAGCACATATGACAATTCCTCCAAGGCTATAATGTATATTCAGATTTCACAAATATTTACATGTATCCATGCATCCAAATGCATTATTAGATATACTTTATAAACTTGTTCCACAAACACTAATGTATTGCTACTTTGTTTCAGTTAGTAATGTTTTTCTAGTTTTTGTTTACGTTGCAACTTGTTTCTAACATTTCTAATTTTATGGACGCAAGCATATATAGATTCTTCTTAACATACCAAGTTAAATGGACACATGTACACATCCGTGCATGCATATGTCTTTACATGGATCCATATTTTAATGCTTTCCTTTCATATATGCATTCATACTAACTAGTTTATTTATCTTGTTTTCTTTCATTTAATACTGCAAATGCAATTTCAGTCTCATCACGCTTTCAGGCTTGCTCAGGTGCCAACAATGCTTTTCACTCTCCTGTGCATTTTGTGCACGTCGCTAAATGTCTACATGCCTCCACGTATACTTAATGCTTCAAGAATTGTTACAAACATTATAAGAATATTTTACTATAGATTATTATAATAATTTAATGTTTAGATGCAAAGTGCTACAAACATGTTGATTATTTTACTATACCTACATTTTATCTTACCTAATAAAATTCTTTATATCTTTTCAAATTATTTTTTTGTTTAAAATATATACACTAAAATAAATTCATTCGTAATTCATTAACAACATTCAAATCTAATTTATAATAAAATCAATACCTTTGTACAGTTTCATCTAAGAATTTATCGTAATATTTATTTCACTTATTACATTTTCATAAGTTAAACTATTACATTTTATGTTATATATACACAAATTTAATATTAGGTACTAAGGTTCTTTATTATATTCTTGCAAATTACTTATTGTTAATTATATGAAAACAAATTTTAATTCATATTACATAAACAATATTCAAATCTTATTTATAATAAAATCAATAGCTTTCTAGTCATTCATCTAACAATTTACTGTAATATAATTACACTGTTCTATACACAAAAATATCTTATCATATTGCATAGACAGGATTTAAATCTTATTTATAATAAAATCAATAGCTTTATATAATACTAATCTTCATACTACATCAAAAAAAACATTCATTAATCTTACAAAACTTTATACTCAAATGAGCTACCCCTATCAATCTTCCACCTAACACTACTGTTTCTATTAGCACTTGCATATTGTAATATGATAAACTAAAATAACTCAATTGTATTAATTAACATAGCATGTGTTCTACAACAATACACTAAACATAATTTTATTTACAAATAGACATACAAGCAAAAAAAAGAAATATGGTAAACTTTGTTTCACCATGCATATTAAAATGGGGCATGTAAAGAATGCATTTTCCTTTTTTGCCCGCACACATGTTTTTTTGTACATAGTTGCAAATGATATTTGATGCTTTAGAAATATCTCTACATCAAAACTTTAGTTGCAAATGATATTTGATGCTTTAGAAATATCTCTACATCAAAACTTTGTTCCATTTAAAATGACTCATGAATTTTTCAACCAAAACGTTTTCTAAAAAAAAAAAAACAAAAACATTGCACTAGTCATAAATAGTTTATTTCTCCTGTTCTCTTTCATTTAATACTATAAATGCGAGTTGCGTCTCCTCCTCCTTTAAGACTCCTTCACATGCCAACTATGCATCTCACTCTTCTGTGCATTGTGTGCACGTGGACACATGTATGCGTATATGTCTCATGCATTACAAATGTTTCCGATTGTTTGCATTCAATAATTAATACAAATTAATAATGCATTCTTGCTTCCTAATTAAGATCATAAAGAATCTTCCATCTCACAAATGTATACATACACACACAAAAAAACAAGTATTCATTGGCATATCTATAAAAAACTCCACGTATACATGATACCCATAAAAAAAAAAAATTCCCTTACATCCGTCCACACGTGTTGCCATTTCACATGTCCCTATGGACCACGTTCCCCATGCATCCTACAAATTTTAAATACATTTATATTCCTATTTGCTGTCTAAAACCTTTACCTAACTCATAGCTACATGACTTTTACCTCTCGACAGAAACTCAACGCTTGCGTCACTTGTTCCTTCATGCAATATCTTTAAATTCTTCAAGATATTTAAAAACGTTACATAAAGAATTTCCTTTTATAAGACAAATGGTAAAATCTAAATTGCCTGGTCACCACAATTGCCCCAACAAAAACTAGTTTTACTTGGTTAATCTCTCTTCTATACCATATCACTCTGGTAGACGCCTCCATAACTGGCAGAAAGCCTCCAGTACTCGGTCATGTTCTCCCACCCCAACTAATGCTCTCTCCACTTTACCTCTCCCCAGTTCATCTTGGTAGGGACAACCTATGTTGTACTCGTTCTCTCTCCACCACATGGAACGTTGGGTGAAGATAGCTAGCCATACCCATTTACCTTCCTCTAATTCCGTTTCTGAAATGAGGTGGGGATAGGCGTGCATAGCACGCAACTCCAATAACATACGCGGAGTTATACAATTTATAACAAAACAGACAATGATGGCATCACCATTGGGAGACCACTTCTGCACCAATTTGCACAGGTGGTACCGGTCAATCTTCCGGTTTTCCAAGGAAGCACCGATAGAGAGTCTTTGAAAGGCAGAGTATACGAGTGAGGCTGCATCAGGGAGTGCCCGCACACATACTACTATTTCTTCTTCTGGCCATTTCTGCAAATCACTTACACATCATTATTCAGCGAAAGTACAATCACACCAAAATAATTGGAATTCTAAAGTTACAGAAACTATTATTACCTTCATAGTTTGAATGTACGGTTCAATAACTGATCTCCTTATAGCTATGAGTTGCAGCCTCCTCAATCTTTTCCCTGTCAACTCCTCCAATGCCGTCCAATGCTCCAAACCTTGTATATTTCTAATTCCATCACAACTATTGAGTTCAAATTCTTGCAGAGAAGCAAATTGTGCAAAACTGGGAAGCGCATCCAACTTGGGGCACCCAATTATACTCAGCTTTTGAATATTTACCAGGCCATCAATAACCCCTATGTTCCTCAGCATTTTACACCTATCCACCTTTATGTCTTTGACTGTAGTTGGTAAGACTTGTATCTCCGTTAGATGGTAATTCTGTTTAAGATTGAGAATCTCGAGGCCTGGACAACAGTCTTCAGAGATTGAGATCTTGAACACTTCAGTAACCCTTAGCGCTATCTGCTTAAGGTTCCACAGCGGAGAAGGAAACGGGCCCGACCCCAGATCGAATTCTCTGATTGGGCAGCCGGATATATACAGTTCTTGAAGATTAATCAGTTCCCTGACTGATCTTGATAAGGTTTTCACTCTTGAACCATTTATCTTTAATTTTTCCAACAGACTCAGACGCCCCACAGACTCCGGTAAAGATTCCAGCTTTTCGGAATCATAAATTACCAGAGTTGTTAAGGAGGACAAATCTCCGAGGGAGTCAGGTAAAGCTTCCAGCTTTGGGCATTCACGAAGTTCAAGAGAAGTCAAGGAGGACAAATCTCCAAGAGATGTGGGCAGGCTTGTCAACAACTTACTATGGATAGTCAATTTTTGCAACTTGCTCAGTTGACCGATGTTCACAGGTAACTCCCTTAAACTCTCTGTAGATAAATGGAGCTGTGTCAAGGAGGGTTGATTTGTGATGTGACGAGGCAATTCCTCTAATTTCTTGCAGGCAAAAAGATTACAATACTCCAGCTTTGTCATGTCCTCCATAATGTCTGAATCTAAAGTGAGTTCAAAAAATCCCTCCAAATGGAGATGTTGAAGGAGTGCCAACCCCTTGAAAGAGATTGGCAATCTTCTCAACTCCAAGAACCCCGACAAATATAGGTAACGCAGGTTTCTCAAATCGCCGAAATTATCGGGAAGCGATGATAGCTGACAACACAACTTCAGGTGCTCCAGCGACTGAAGAAGGCAAAAATCCCTCGGCAGACTCTTCAGCAAATACTTGTTGTGCTCGACGACTATCTTTTTCAAATGCTTGAGAGATCCTATTGACTTTGGAAATCTTTGGAATTCACTGCATCCGGATACAACCAACTCTCTTAATTGAATAGGAGCCTGCAACACATTTTTGCGGAAATTATGTTAAACATATAACAATTAGCTTTTGAGGAATTGAAATAAATGTTGGTGGTAGTGAAGATAACACAACAGAATATACAGAAAATATAAACACATGAAACACGATATCCCACCAAACTCACTTTTATATTACAGCATTTCAACTCTTCATTAATGAGTCGATTACAATCATTACATATACTCAGAATGCTGCAGCATTCAACTTACTCTTCATCACTTGATCATCTAAACAATTTGATCAACTAAAATATCTGATGCTACATTTCAACACCTTGATACTAAAACCATTACATGGTGCCTCATTATATAGAGATCTTAAGTACATACAAGATAATTCTTTAACTTTAATGGGTTCTTGTGAACCTCTACTCATAAAACATGGATTGATGAGTTTGACTCTAAACTACACAGTTGAATCTGATAGCAATATCACAATTAGATCATCTTGTCACATTAGATAAATCACTAACAAATATTTAATATCTTTCTCTCTTTTATCTTTATCTATTCTATTTCTAGAATATTTCATTTAATTTTTCCTTTCTCATTTAATAATTGATGGTGGAAGAAATTACATAAGCCAACAATAAAGATTTGAAATAGCTGATACTTACATCATTGGCAACCTTCCACAGCTCTTGTAAGTGATGATCACCATAATCTTTTTCTTCATAAATTTCTAAAACCCTCAAATTTTTCAATGAAAGTCGTGAAGGAAGATTTCTCTGCCCATCAGGGAACCAGCGAAGCCAGACTAGCTCTCTCGATGCTCCACCAATTGCTTGATCTAAATTATGTCCTCTAACCGCAATAAATTTTAGTCCGCCTAAAGAAGGTGAAAGGCTCACAATTCCTTCGCCTGTGTTAAACAAAAATTTCCTATCCTGACGACTTGCTCCATCTAGTTCGACCATTATTCGATATCGGTATTGTATCTAATTACGAAAATCATAAAAAAATTAGCAGAAAAAGGCAATTAAAATTCTTAGAAGGAACCAAAGAAACAAAGGATGTAGAAAAACAAACATCGTCTCTGGACGCTGGATGCCACATCAGTCGAGTTGAGGTGGCCATTATTCCTCGGATGCTGATGTTGCTTCTTATCTGAATCGAAGAAAACACTCAATTAAAAACCTGTATAAACAATAAAACTCTCTAGAAAGAATAATAAAGCTTTCTAGAAAACATGCAAGCATGCGTAATGTTTAAGTTGAAGTGTGCACTGAATTTAAACATCTCATTTAGAAAACATTATAATTGTGTATGATGTTTAAGTTGCAGTGTGCACTGAACTTAAACATCACATTAAAAATGTTTAAGTTGAAGTGTGCACTTAATTTAAACATCACCTGTATTTAGAGAACATTACAAATGTTTAAATTGAAGTGTGTACTGAACTTAAACATCACACATATTTAGAGAACATTAAGTGTATATACTGTTTAAATTGAATGAACATAAGTAGACAAAGAAGACTCCCTTACTATTCATTAATAAGGAAAGAAAAAATTAATTGACCTCACCTCCACTTTTTTCTCAACCTTTTTACTACTATGTGGAAAGCAAAGGCACAAGGATGACAATTGATTTGGATTTCTTCTTATTTCTATTTGTGGAAACCAAAGACGGTGGGGCGATTGTTGATTTGAAATTTCTCTTCCCAAATCTCTTAAATGATCATGCATTCTAATGCAATCCATTTCATCTACCTCAATTAGACACCTATTTAAGAGTGTGTCCCAACTGCACAAACCACTCCCCTTTAATCCGTTCCATACTTCAATTACCAAACTTTTCTCCTCTCCAATGAAGAAACAAGCTGCGTCCAAGAATGCCTCTTTCTCTTCATTATCCAGTGCATCGTAACTTACTTTTAACCTATTTTTAACATCATCGGGCAGTATTCTGGCAATCTTTTCTAATTGACTCTTCCAGTAAGCTTGTTCAGGTTCGCCATATAATTGTCCTCCAAATACTTTAAGAGACAATGGTAGTCCATCGCAGGCACCTACAAATTTTTCAACAATATCTGCAAATCCATCTTTTGGAAAGGATTGTAAGAAGGCATGCCAGCAAAAAAGTTGCTCGCAATGAGATGGATCCAATCTTTTCATTTTATAAACGGATGAGGATGAAATGCCCCAACTTCTAAGAACATCAAATTGCCGTGTAGTAACAATAATCAAACTACCCCGTCTAAGATTGTCTTTCTCAGGCACAAGAGCATCTAGTTGATCTACACTGTCCACATCATCAAGAACAATGAGCACCCGAACAGATCTCAAATGTCTGGCAAGGATACCCTTCCCTTCTTCTATGTTATCAACTTTTACATCATTGACACCCAAGTCCTCCAGAAGCTTTTTCTGCTTGATATGCAATACACTTCTGTGAGCAGCATCTCTGACATCTAATAGAAAACTACACCTTTCCATGGTTTTGTACTTATTGTTATATAATTTTTTAGCAAGAGTTGTTTTACCCAAACCACCCATACCCCATATTCCCACAATTTGCACGGTGGGATGGCCTTCAACAGATTGAAGTGTTGTCAATTCAAAGTCCTTTACAGCTTCATCTATACCGACTGGATGTTTGGCAACCACGAACGGCACATTTTTAATTACTTTGACAGCACAATTAACAATATTCCTGAGCAGCTTCATCTCATCGCTAAACATATACATCAACAGCAAAACGAAACAGAACAAATTAAAGAATGCACCGAATGCACGAGAAAATTGATAAGAAAGGATGGATATAGAACATTCGATACTTACTTCTTAGTTTGAATGATGTGGCCGACATTATATGAAACGTTGCTTAGCGTCTTTTTCCATTCCTGAAGCTTTTCCGGAGTATGTCTACCCTTCTCTTCGTACCGAGAAAATGCCTCAGCATAGACTCCTTTCGCATATCGGACATCAGCAGGGTCAATATGATAGAAAACAGGAACAATTTGGGTGCCAGTTTTGAGCATAAATGAAAGCTCTGCCAAACACCAGGGGGATTGTGCATAATTCTCGGAAAATATAGCGAGATGAAGTGAAGCGCTGCGCATTGCTTCTTGGATTTCTCTAGGCAAGAAATCCCCCAATTCAAGCTCTTCAGAATCTAGAAAAACCCTCAAGCCAATGCCAGTGAGGGTATTATAGAGATCAGTAGCGAGTTCCTTCTTTACATCAGGGCCACGATGATTAATAAAGACGTCGTATGGCAGCTTTTTCACAGGCGCTGTGGATGCAACAGAAGTAGATGAAGATGGTGCAAGACCTTCAAAAGCATTTCCGGGCTTCGCTGATTGACTACTAGTAGTAAGTGAGGGTGTAGCAGAAATAGAGGGACAAAGTGCAAGTCTTTGAGAAGCATTTGTAAGCTGATCCTGGGTTTGATACGCAGAGCTATGCGCAGAAGTAGAAGCCATGAAATTGTATTGAACTGCAGACAGACCCAAAAAAAAACAGAAAAAAGGAAAACAAACTGAGGACTCGCACTATAAGGAATTGGTACGAGGAGAGGGATCAATAAATATCCTGGACAATTGGGCAAGTAAAATGAGGGCATGTGGATTGCGTGGCAAACCGCCTTGGTAGGAATGCAGAAGCATCAAAGCACGGGAATAATGGAGAGCCGTGTAAAAATGTCGCGTCGGACACACCAAGCCGATTGGTCCATGGCAATAATTTAAGATAACACCTCACAATCCAATTAATATGATTTTTTTCAACTTGTTTTCACATGGGTCTTTCGTTGATTCTTTGATTCTTATTTATCCATAATTAAGGTTTAGAGGTGCGATTCATCATTTAATTTGTCAAAATAAAAAGTGTTTTAAAAATGATTTTTAAAGATTGAATCATAATTTAATCTAAAAATTCTCAATAATTGAACACTAAAATACTAATTGTTATAAAGATATATTAATATTTTTCTTCAAATCAATTTAAATAGAAGAGAGTGATAATTATAATTAATATAAATATATGTGAAGGTTGCATTTAAATTAGCACTTGCGTCCAAAGGAGGTTCAAGGATTACATTTATAGAAAATTATATGTATGTTAATATGTTAGAGAGTCTGTGTTTGGGCATGTGTGTGGATGGATGTCATTTGTTGCAAATTATAATTTAATATGGTTAGATTAGAAAATTAATAATAAGTGCTAAATAATCGAATGAAATAAACTTACACAAATCTAGTTTTTTTCCTTAAATAAATATCTTATTTTGAAATATTTGCATACAGATTTAAAACATAAAGCAAAATAAAGCAATGCAAGCGAAAAAAGAAAGTTGTCATCAAATTGACAAAAAAATTGTAAATGGAAATTGTTGGTTATTTATAATGAACCAAGTTGATCTCACAATATAGCCTATGGAATTGTCATTTTCCAATAGTTAGTTAATTGGAAGGATTGGCCAACGAATGAGTGAAAGCTTGCAAAGGATTTCGTCCTGCACTTTGGGCTTTGCAAAACCTGGGAGGGTGATCCCTACAATGTATTTTTAGATACTCTTGTGCCAATTATCATATACATTGTAAATTCAATAGATAAATTCTCCTTTAATTGCTTAACAAATGAAAACCTTAAGGATCTGGATAATCCTTATGATAATATCACATTAAAGTATGATAAAATGTTATGATTCTAGCCCGAATTATATTCACATAGAAAATGAAGATTAAATTTGATTTGAATGTAGTTGCCATGAAAGATCTAGAAAACTGTAACATAACATGACCTATGGTGACCAGTCCCTTATCCTAGGGTGCAGATTCTTAAACCATGTTTAATTACAAACATCTAACAACATTATACATGTCACAACAAAGCTAATCAATGATGCCTTACACCGTTGAACTTAAAAAATAAACCAACAATACTTAATTATCCATGTATATATACATTCACATAAACCTTTATCCATGTTAAAACAAATTTAACTCATTCTTTGAACAAGTTTATTAGCCATGAATAAACATTCAAAGGAAAGGCAACGGAGATGAATAAAAATAATCTTTGATTTATTTATGTTCATAATCTATTCATTTAGTATACAATGGAGAACACAGGCCTTGAAAATTTTCCATTTATATTTCAAAATGTGGTAGTATTGTTATCAACATTCACCATGTTACAAGATTCAAAAACTCTTTAAAACCTAAAAAAGACTCACATTTCTATTATCTAGACCTAGTTATAAAATTCTTTGAGATCAATCAACAAAAACCCCATACAATTGGCCCTGAATTCCCTTTTATAAAAAAAAGGGAGAAAAACAAGCCTCAGGCCAATGTATGTACATGCCACTTTTTCATTTGACAATTAAATTTACATTTCAAAGACCGTTACATTTGTAAAACCTAGGGGGAGCATTCATATAAGACAAAAGTCATTTTTTATTTGTTGATGCAGATACTTCCCGCCCTCTAAAAAGCTCCTATGTCGAAGAAGATACTCCTTCCACGAGCAATGACACTTTCCATGTGCTCCCCAAAACTGTAGGACTTAAAGCATAAAAACAATAAAAGGAAAAAGAAGAACACCTCCACATCAACACCATTTGTCTTCAACCTTATAATCGAGAGGAGATAATTTTATCCATACTTTATCTAAGGCTTAATCTGTGAACTTTCCAAGCCATGTATTATACTCCTCCTTGATGGGCCATTAAGTATCCAATAATTTTTGCACTTTGGAATTATGTTGATTGTATCTAGCATCAATCAATATCTTGGCCTCTTTAATAAATGTGTCCATATTCACTTCGATCCCAGTCATGTCATCAACAACACTATTCAACATGGTATAATCACCAAGACTAATAGCTTCCTTGAAATATGGGAGCAAGCCTCCCAACTCATCCTTCCATGCATCAAGAAGTCCTTCAAATCCCCTTCATCATTTAATATTTTGGGCATTCCATTCCTTTCCATGTCCCTAAACATTTTCAACTTATTCTAGAGTCGCACACCCAATTTACCATGAAATGCAAATATCTCTCCCAACAAGTCAACTACTTTTATCAAATTAGGGATGTGTGTGGGTGCTTCAGGATCTTCCTTCATGTTTGGTATCATCTCCCTTAAAGCACCAACCCTTGCACTCTATTTGATATCCAATCATTCTGGAAAGCATTTTGTACCGAGTGTACCTTAGGTGGGCTTCATGAATGTTCTTGTAAATATTCCAAACATTATCTAACTTATGCACCAACCTAGAAAGCCCATGTCTTAAGCTGTCATCAAATATATATGTTGCCACCTTTGAAATCTCTTCTTTGGCTCTCTTTACATTGTCCTTTTCCATTTGTAATTCTTCTTTCAAACTTATGATTCTCAAGGACAAAGTCTCCCTATCCTATGAAGAAAATTTGGAATCTTAAGAGGTTGGGGAAGGCAATGTCTTTTGTGTTGAGCTGGCAGCAGTAGCTACCATCCTATTGTATTCATCCAAAAGCCTATTACATTTCTCCAATAATTTGTCATATCTTTGGACTAAGATATCTGGGTTGTGTTTGCACTTAACATAACTACATGAAAAATTAATTGTGTAGCTTGTGTGGGAGTAATCTCAGTGGCTCTTTTTACTGCAACAACGTCAATGACTTCCTCAACTGATTTCACAACCTGAGGCAACCCAATGTTAGGTGCCATGGACCATATTGTAAGAATATGCAACTTCAGAATAAATCCTAAACCAAACACTTTATTATCAAAGTGTTCCTAAAAAATGGAAGCACTTGGATCATTTCTCATTGTGTCTAATGAAATTGGTGATGTAAGGTCCCTCCCGGGAAATAATAAAATACCACTACCCTTTACCAATTTTCTTTCTTCTTTAGGGGTGATGACAACAATTTCATTCATTATATTTTCCTCCATTGTTTTCTCAACCTCCTCATGTAACAAGGGATCTACTTTTTCTTTTGCATCTTCAATCCTTTTCTTGATGCCCTGGCTTTTGAGTTGGATGACAAACTCCTTAAATTCCTTGGTTTGAATAAAAGTATCATCACTCATGAAATATTTGCAATCCTTTACCCTAACATCATCATCTGCTTCTTCATCACATTCATATTTAACAATCCTACTAGCAGGGACAAAAATGTCAAGAGCATCATTCCCTTCAGGGGAGGGGAATCGTTGATCCACTTCTTGCTCAGTGGGATTGTGTTCAACGAATTCTTATTACATTTGGTCTCCATCACCCTACTTTGTTTCAAAATATGTGACCAAAGGGTCAACTACTGGTTCACTTCTCATTTCCATTGCTTGAATTTGTGTTCCATGAGCTACAGATTGAGTTGGTTAGCTCCTTATCTTTGCATCATGTTTCTCCTTGGAAAATTTTGCTTTTACTTCAGCCTCTTTTACTTTTTCAAAGGAACTCTTGTCCTTATAATCACCCAATAATACTTTAGCTTGCACATATGGGTCCTCTATCTCAACATAAGGACTTACATAAAATGGATTCTCCTTCAATATTTTCTCCTCAATAGCACATATAGTTCTCCACTTGGGTAAGTGCAAAAAGATGGGTCCCAAAAAGGGTGCTTAAGTGGCCACTTTTTTTTTGAAGTAAGGAAATACTGACTGACTTGGATGTGAAATTGAGGATAATTACACTCAAAATTTTGAGATGGAACAAAAACAAGGATCAAAGTGCTTTGACTCTACTTTCTAAACTACTAATTTATTTTGAAAATGGTTGAGATTAAGGGGTTGAAAAGAAGGACTATAGAAATTGGTGATGTTTTTGTCAGAAAAAACATAACATAGCAACTCTTGTACGTCGCTAGCATGGTGAACTTTTTTTAGTATTTTTAAAATCGCTACGATAAAAAATTAGCTAATAGTATGTAGTAGATGCACAGTTTTTCTGATAATATTTTAATGAATATTTTATTTTTTACTAATTTTCTAAGTGGACACTTCCTAAAACACATAATTTTGGCTATGCTACACCTACAAATTTTGGAAACTAATTGATTCTTTTTAAAAAAAATTAGAATGGAGTCTAGTTTCTAAAAATGTAATTTATTTGAAATTTTGATGAACGATTAATTTATAATGAAAAAAACACCAAACACTGCTTTTTGCCAAAAAAGAGACACACAAACAAAAGAAATTATGGATGAAAGGCTTAACATTGTCAAAAAGTGAAAAAAATTACATCATTGGATAGCTAAGAGAGAACCTAGCATTACCTAGGTGTTCGATTTGTTCGACATTGAACCACGTGCAATCTTGATGGTGAGCACAAACTCGATTATGTGAAATATTGTAGAATTTGCAAAAACATGTCTTCAGTCATTGGGAATGCCCTCCAAGCCTTTGGGTTGGTATTCCAAGGAAAATACCAAGCCCAAGGCTTGGGGATTCCCCAAGCAAGATATAACGTGTTTGCGTTATAACCCACTCACATTATATCTTAGTTTTGACATGGTTTTTTTGCATTTGTGGGGGACATGTCTAGCAAGACATAATGAAAGTGGGGTATAACGCGTTCGCATTATGTCTTTCTTTATGTTAAATGCTACTCTATTGAATGTATGTTTATATATTTGTATGTTTGTATGTACATGTATGCTTGTATGCCATGTATGTATGTATGTATGCATTCTTGTATGTATGTATATATGCATGTATGTATGCATGTATGTATTATTGCATGTATATTATATGCATGCCTATATGTATGTAAGATTGTGTCTACACATTTACATGTATGCTTGTATGTATGTAGGAATTGTATGTACATATGTATTATGCTTGTATGTACATATGTATTATGCTTGTATGTATGCAAGTATGTATGCATTTATGTGTCTTTAGAGGGAGGGAGAATTTTAAGAGAGAGAGAGAGAGAGAGAGAGAGATTCTGGAGAGATGGAGAGGGGGTGGAAGTGAGAGTTTAAGAGAGAGGGAGTGGGAGAGAAGGTGTTGGAGTGAGAGGGACTTAGCTAGGTAGGGTGGGAGGGATAGAGGGAGAGAGAGAGAGAGAGAGAGAGAGAGAGAGAGAGAGAGAG